>JARFIY010000195.1:6250000-7500000 GCA_036346155.1 Sinelater perroti
TTTTGTTTGGTTTGTTTTTCGTTTTTTTTATCTTGTAACACTTCTAATAATAGCCGAGTGAATTTATTTACAGATAATGCAATATTTTAGATAAAGTTGTATTATTTCAATAGAGAAAATTAATGTGTTTTAAATTGAAAAACTCAACTGTTTATTTATAATATCAGTATGTATAGCGATTTATGAAATTTTGTAATATGTAGGTTAAATGTGATCCAAAAATTATTCCTCTTAAAATGTTCTTTTTACATGTTGGCTTATTTAAATTCATATTAAAGATTAATAAAAAACAACAAAGGTGAAGATTAGGTATTTTTGGCTAGTTTTTTATTTAGTAAAAAAATGCTTAAAAGTATAAATTATACAAGAAAAAGAATTGTTTGATTGTTTGTTAATAACATACACAAGTATTCAGCTAAAAATAAAAAAAAGGCTTAAAAATTGGTCGGTATAACAAGCGAAAAGTAATAAGCAAGTCAGAAACTTATAAATAAAAAATTTTAATTGCTTTAAAAAATAAAGTATTTGAGTTAAAATGAGAAAAAAGAAAAAATGGATGATATTGAACATTAAAACAAAGCAAAACTCGAATAAATTGTTCAAATGGATAAAATTAGGATTAAGAATAAAGCAGATCTAGAAGAAGAAGTTGAACGGCATGAAAAAAAGAAGTTTCAGAAAGAATTGGCAGCGTTTTTTGAAAAGTGCTTAGGAATTACACATAGTAATGCAACAAATGCATTACAATTAGAGTTTTATTTCAAAATTTGTGTGTAAAATATGTTAGATGATGGAAGGCTTCTATAAAAAAAGTATCTGTATCGCAAAAGCAGCTTTTTGCATTTTTATATTTATTTCTAAAGCAACTTAAGAGCAAGGTTAAAGATTGTTACCAAGCTAAGTTTGAATCCTTCTAAAACTGATGATCGTGATGTCTCACAATTATGTCTTAGGATTAAGTTAATAAGTCAGGTGGTGGGGATGCATGCAGAGAATGGATGAAAAGAGGAAGCTGAAACAAATATGGGAGGCAAAGACCATTGGGAGAAGAAATAGGGGTAGGCCTACAAGAGAAGTGGGATAAGACGATAGAGAAGATACTGGAAAAAAGAGGCAAAACATGGACGGAAGCAAAAGTGTTAGCCCAAGAGAGAAAATAGTCGCGGAAATTTGTGTATCGTGAACAACACGAGTGAGGTAACTGATAGAGATAGATGTAAACACACAAGTGAGTGATTAAGATAAGAATTCTGATTATTTAAATATTAATAAACATTCTGACACAGTAGTTAGTTAAGTTAAGTGAACACTGTAACACCCTACACCAATTGGTAGAAGAGTTTTTGATTAAATAAAATTAAGTTAATAAGCGAAATAATTTCTGTAATGAATTTAAATAAAAATGCAAGTGAAATAGCATTGGACATTATATGATACGATATAGTTAACAAATAAAGCTTATTTAGATCACATACAAAAATAAATCTGTTACTAGAGATATTAAAATCAAAATAACAAGATAAACATGCCTTTAGCATGTTAGAAATGTATTAAACATCATTACTTAACAAGTTTTGACTAAAATATACACAAATAATGATAGAACTGCAAAAATTTGACATTATAGAGCTATAAGAGTAAATACATCAAAGAGCAAATTAATAAAAATAATTAAAACTTAGGATCAATTAATAGATAAATAAAAAAAAATCGCAAAACGATAATTAAATTTATAAAAAAAAAGATTAAGAGGAAAATGTCGCTTGAGAAAACTTACTTTTAAGTTCTTTGAAGTCAAAAACTGTTAAATAATATTTTTTAGTATTGTTTTCGTTGTTCTCGTTTTAATGCTAATATATGTTTTGCTTTTTGATTTTTTCTGTTATTTCCCCTTTCACTAAATATATAATCACTCCAATTTCATTTCTTTCTTAAGTTTTTTCTTGTAAATCGCCTTCTATCCTCGTACTTGAATTTAGTTACTTTTAATAGTATCTATTTGATTTTTGTAAACTATCGCAGCAAAGTTCCAGTCAATGACACTGTCAAATTTAATGCACCTACAACAAAAATATGTAGAAATTTATTAAGCATTTAAAATATCAAAATATCATCCACCATAACACAAATAAAAAACAAACGCGCCTGGAGAATAGCAGTTGGAAACCTGTATTACTCAATACCAACAAACAGGTTCATTAAGACTCCCAGTGTATAACTGTTGACATCAATATTTTTTTGTTAAAAATGTCCCAGGAATTTCCAATTCGATTCTGTGCAAATTCAAACTGATTGGTATTGATGGACGTTTTGATTGCGCAGAAGAAAAAACCTCAGCTTATCTTTTAATTTTTGACTGTCAGTTATCGATCCTTATTTATGGTGGCCCGTACAAGTTTAACACTTTCTAATGTTCTTGTTGCTCCAAAGTAATTATTTTTGACAGATTTTTGAACTGTCTGTATTAGAGCTTTATTTGTGCTGCATTAATTACATTATTCTTTAAGCAAATGCTTTAATGTACCACATAATACGTTGCAGGTTTGTTGATCAAATTTCTCGTTAATCGAGCATGCGCATTACAGTTTATTTTCATTGGCTGTCAAGTTACATTGCGGATGCACAAACTATTTTTATTATGTTAACATTAGCTTGCTATGATTGGGCCAAATGTGCATTATCATCTAGTAATGCAGTAACTTTAAATTTATTTATTAAATGAGCTGTAAAAATTAAAAAAAAAGTGATTTTAATTTCTGGTATTATATTATTTAATAATTGTTTTACAAATATATAAAAAAAACATTTTTGGAGCCCGGTGAAAAAATTTCCTGGGCCAAACCGATGACATTAAAAAGGCTTAAGAAATAAGAAACGAATGTTTAACGAAGTAAAAAGATTACTATCACTATTATTTATGTGGAACGACAACGAAATAAGAAAATATTTAATCAAGAATTTTTATGCGACACCAAAATAACCGTAATTCCTCACAAAAAATCCGTGAAAATTTAGTGCATGCGGATACCAACTTTACGGTCTACTATTTTGTGGTATATTTTACGAAATCATTTAACTGCATTAAATGTGGCGAATAGCACAACACAAAACTATGTAGAAAACTTGTAAATATGCAAAGCAGGTCATTTTACTATTGCCAGCGGTGGATTGTTCGCAGGTACTTAATATCAGCAGACCTAGAGATATAAAGTATCACAGTAACATGTCATCTCAAATGCACTTATCATAACACTCAATATTTCTCTATGTAATGACCAACACATGCACACGTAGCAAATAGAAACGACATTCAATAATCACAGGACAATTAACAATACTTTATGATGGTTCTTATTATAAGATTTTTAACTCGAAACGCCAATGATCTAGCTAGACATGAGCAAGAAATTATAATATTCTAAAATCGGCAATGTTAACATTTTGCTTATATCTAAGCCACATTTAACATATCGAAAAACCTTTCTTATTCTGCAGTACTATCAATATAATTCTTTTTGTTGTAATAATACCGCTTATGGAAGCTCATCCGTAATGATACAAAGATCAACTTTCTATCAAAAACCAACCAAATACTAAACGGGTAAGATCGACGCTGTAGATGTCAAAGTATTTGAAATTTTAAACTTACCAAAGCATAAAATACTACCATAGGAATGTCAAGATTTATTTCAAATTGTGGGATACAAATTCGTCTAGGGCGACTGAAGTTCCAAAAATACGCAATAGGGTTCGAGAAGAACAAAAAGTTAAAACCTTCTATGTACTATGACCGACAACGTGACCGCCTTAATAATGAAATATTCACGTACTGGCCAACAGTCCAAAAAACGTCTGGATCTTCTTGACTTTTTTACAACAAATAAAATCCCTAGCCACAATTGTGCAACTGCAATCTAATTTTGATCTTGCAACTGACTATATCCTAGTCATTGGTAGCATAAGTATTACTGTCATCAACAAAATTATTTTCTTATAGATTAACATAAAAGAGACTAATCGGAATTAATTTTAGAAATACATAGAAATAAACATAAATCGTTAATACAGGGTGAAACACAGGAGGAACAGTGTAAAAATTTATGGTTTTATATCCCTCAAAGATAAAAAAATAATCGTTAAATAAATTAAATTATATCATAATATTTTCCTAAACATTCGTTAACTTATCAGCGCAGAGCTCAAGGAAGAAATTCAAATTAAGTGGACACAAGTTTCGGATAAGACTTCATCACAAAAACATTATAAGAAAACTATCTTGCCAAAACTATTGTTTTTTCTATCGCCTGCAACTATATGTTAAGCCTTTCCTACGTCTCCGTAATAAGGAAATAGTTCGACGTTATCATGATCCCCACAATAGGCAAACATTCACACGAGCTAAGGTTTTATAGGGCTATTAGTCTTTTCTTCCGTAACTAGACAGGTATTTGAGCGACTTCTGCTAAAAAACATCCTTGAAGAACATGGTTTTCTGACATTCTTACCCAACCACCAGTTAAATTTTGAAAACTGTACCCCGCGGTCCCTCAGGTGCATAGAATAATTAACAAACTCTTTAAATGTATAGAAAAAGTAAATTCTGAATTGCAGTATTTTTTCTTATATCCCAGGCTTTTAACTAAATGTGGTTTAAACTGAAAAAATAGTATATAGCAATTTTTATCTATTTTTTAAAATTCTATCTAATGGACAAAAATTTCACCGTAAGACACAGCAACTGCCAATCTAGCTTACACATAAGGTAGCGTTCGTAAATGTCTCCTCTTCCTGCTATACATTGCTGACATATTTGAAACAAAAAATACCACAATTAACATAGCTATTCTACATATAAATGATAATAATATGGTAACATTTGAAAATTTGTAAGCTTACTTGAATCTTCTCTCTAAATGATGCCATAGTTGGAAGACCATAATCAATGAAACCAAATCAGTTCATGTCACGTTTAAGAGTAGACACAGCACATATCCGCCAGTAGAAATCAATGATGCACCTGTACCTAGAAAGACAAAAATAAAGTGTCTTGGACTCATTCTTCACGAGAAGCTTATCTGAAAGAAACACATTAAAGCAAAATAAAGACAAGTGAACCTCAAATTTTATTAACTATATTGGCTCATAGGTAAGAAATCCAGGTTTTCCGTATGTAACTAATTATTATTGTACAAAACCGCAATCAAATTTATATGGTTATATATAAAGTTGAGAACGCTGTAGACAGCGAACGCAAGTGGATGTGCTATATTGTGTCCATTAAGTTATCACTAGTGCCCGCTCTTGACCCTGCAACGGTTTATAATTAATTCTGCCGAGTTTTACACCAAATGTGTAAGTTAAAGACTTTTACTACATTTTTAAATGTGCTGATTAAAAACTCGCAAACATAATCACAAATTCTGTAGATACAGAATATGTACAACAATGGCTCAAATATGTATATACCCCTAGTCACAAATTTTATATAATCCACAACAACCTCAATTTGGAAATCAACAACCACTTCAATTCAATTATGCGCCGCTCCCGCAAACCAGTAATGTCATGCCGACGCCTCAACATCAGAACCCTCTGCTATCACCACAAAATTATACTAGTATAAAATTCTTCTCTTCTGTCTCAACCCCTAATCAAAATCCAAACCCGCAACTAATAACAAAAACAACAGAACAAATATATATCGATGACTCCTCCGAAGAGGAAGTAACAGAAAATCAGAACCAACACAAATGGCAACAATACAAAAAACCATACAAAAAATGCAGAAGAACTACAGCCGAACGAACACAACTAGAAGATTCAATCAACACTCAAAATCGATTTACTGTACTAGCTAGCGGTAGCACACAAGAGACCCAACAAGATTCTAGCGAAAGTCCCGTACAAAAATTCCCAATCCCCCGCCTGTATACCTATACGGTGTTACGAATTATGCCCAAATGATCGAAAATCTAACAAAAGTCTTAGAGCGGGAACAATACAGCACTAAAGCACTTTCAAACAACACAATTAAAATAAATACTAATATTGCTGACTCCTATAGAAAACTAATCACTCATCTAAAAACTGAACGAATTATATACCATACCTATCAATTAAAGGATGAAAGAGCATACAGAGTGGTAATTCAAAATCTACATCACTCTGTTGACACCAAGGAAATTAAAGAAGAACTAAAAAAGTACGGCCACACTGTACGAAATCTCACCGACATCAGACACAGAGCAACTAAAGAGCCTCTGCCTATGTTCTTTGTTGATTTAGAGTCGGCTCAGAATAATAAAAAAGTGTTTGAATTGAAGCACCATAATTACCAACTAATAACCGTAGAAAGAAAAATAAAATAATGCAGTGTGTAAAATGTGGAGGAGAACACAATACCACTGTCTGCAAGAAATCAAAGGAAACTCAAGGCCCACACCCCGCCAACTATAAGGGTTGTCAAGTGTATCAGCAACTACAAATAAATAGAGGTAAATCGTCTAGTCTTACAAGAACATCTACTGTAAAGACATCTAATACACCAATAATTGCGCAGCATGCATACACCTTAAATTTAAACAATGCAAGTTATGCCCAAGCAGCATCACAGCACCGCCGAACAGCCAACTCGAAGATAACAGCAACAGTGACATCTCACTATCTCAGTTTTTAACTAAATTTGAAACAATGTTCACGCAGTTTATGAACCAGAACAGCACGATGCTTAATCTGCTCACCATGTTAGTCAACAAATTGCAATAATGGATACTTTAGACATAGGATCTCAGCAACCCACTTTACTGAATACAGTTACTTAAATATCCATAATTATTCAACATACTCTACAAATCACTCAGACGGTACGGCCCACGCTGGCTCAGCAGTAATTATCAGTAATAAAATCTCTCACCACATAATGGAATAGTTCTCCACTGACTACTTACAAGGTACCATCCTCAACGTCAAGAGTATTACCGGTCCGCTAGTGTTTGCATCCATATATAGTCCACCCAGACATAATATTCGTCACACTGAGCACATCAGTTATAACAAAACAAAAGGAACCTTCATTATACAATAGGCACATGAACCAGGACATGTACAAAAAGTACCTCACTGCCAATATAGAAATTTCAGCTAATCTAAAGACATCAGACGAAGTTGACTTAGCCGTGGAGCACTTTAACAATATCGTACATCAAGCAGCTCACATTTCTTCGCCAACCGAACATCCCAAAGCAGAACTTATTGAAAACTATTCCTTTTACATTAAATCCAAGCTTGCCGATAAGAGGAGAGCTAGGAATGTATGGCAAGGAACCAAACATCCTGCGGACAAAACCAGACTAAATAGGCTAACCCGAGAACTCAAACAGCCGCTCGAAGATTGGAAAAATGAAACATTTAAAGAGTATGTAAGCAACCTTTCTCCATCTGCACATGATGAGCACACACTATGGAAAGCTACTAGCAAATTTAAACGTCCAAAAGTGCATATACCACCAATTCGTAAAGATGATGGCACATGGGCTCGTACAGATGACGAGAAGGCCGAGCTGTTCGCGAACCACCTCTCCGGTATCTTTCAACCTCACCCAATAGCAGTCCCTCATGAAGAAGAAACTGAGATTCTCGACTACCTACAGGCTCCTTGTCAATTAAGCCCGCCTATACAACACGTTACACCTGCTGAAATAAAACTTGTGATTAAACATTTACATAACGTTAAAGCACCGGGCTACGATTTAATTACTGCTAAAGTCCTTAGAGAATTATCTCATGGAGCCGTAATGGCTCTCACGAATATATCCAATGCAACTTTACGATTGCAGTATTTTCCAATCCAGTGGAAATTTGGGTAAATCATTCTTATCCTTAAACCGGGTAAACTCGCTCACGAAGCCGCGTCCTACCGGCCGATAACCTTACTCCCATCACTCTCAAAGGTTCTAGAAAAACTAATACTACAAAGATTGTTACCCATAATTGTAGATCATGAACTTATCCCACAACATCAGTTCGGATTCAGATAGCAACATGCTACCATAGAGCAGATAAATAGAGTTGTAGATGTCATTGAGCAAGATATTGAAGAAAACAGATACTGCGTGGCGGCCTTTCTTGATGTCAGTTAAGCATTCGATAGGGTCTGGCATCCTGGCCTATTGTATAAAATCAAAAAAGTACTGCCCTACCAATACTACTTTCTTATCCGATCATATTTAAGCTTGTCCAGTTTCCATCAAATTAAAGCAGGAGTTCCCCAGGGCAGCGTCATGGGACCTATCCTATACTTAATTTATACGGCAGACCTCCTTCATCAAGACCAGATTGTCATTGCAACATATGCGGATGATACGGCATTATTAGTATCACATAGCGATCCACATCGAGCCTCTGCCATACTTCAACGCTACCTCACCACACTGCTGGCTCTGCAAATGGCGCATAAAAATAAATGAAGTAAAATCGACCGCCATAACTTTCACCACAAAGCACGGAACTGCTTCCCCCGTCTTCCTAAATGGCATCCAATCCTAATCCAGGACGAAACAAAATACCTTGGCATGCATTTTGACAAAAAACTCACATGGAAAGCCCACATAGCAATAAAGAGAAAGGAATTGGACATCAAAATGAAGAAAATGAGTTGGCTCCTTGGTCGAAGATCATATTGATCTTTAACTAACAAAGTGCTAGTGTATAAAACAGTGCTAATTCCAGTGTGGATTTACGGCATCCAACTGTGGGGCTGTGCAAAGCCCTCGAACATTGCAGTTATACAACGGTTCCAAAACAAAGCCCTCTGCACTCTAGCCAACGCAGAATGGTTTGTATCCAACCTAACACTTCATAACGAAATTAAAATACCCTGGGTCAAGGACGAAATCACCAGAAACATATTAAACTATGCTACCAGATTATCTAAACATCCCAATTATTTAGCACGCAACCTACTTGACAACGCCAATATTACCAGACGCCTAAATCGATGTAAAACATTTGACTTTACCAACTAGTTTTAATATTAAGTTTATCGGGGTCCGTCACTGGACGGTTTCCCGTCTCATGTCTTTGTAATTCTTCAATTACATTTGCTTGTTAGCCGCTTAGCTAGTTGTAAATCTGCTGTTTACTAAATGAAATATATATATATATATATATATATATATATATATAAAGTTGTAGAGATGGGCCAAATCATTAAACTTGACAATCATACAGATATTGCCTAGTAGATGCTCCATGTTACAGCAGTATGCTCTATGTTAATTTAAACATCTTTATCGTCAAGAAGAAAATTTAGTTAATTGCATCCAATTATCAAGACCGAATAATAAACCTAGACAACTTGAAAATAGACCAACAATGCATTTATTGTGCCATTGCAAAATTTTTTAAAGAATATGTCCTAGTGATGTAGTATTCAGTTAGAAGTTCCAGTAGATGTTACGCTTTAAAAATTATATCATACTTATTTAATGCTCTCGGTGGAAAAAGGCATTCCATATGTTCCTCTTCACTGCTCGCACGTCACACACCATCTCTGATGTGGTGGGAAATTTGGCAAGCACCGCGGCTTGGACCACCACATTATTACTCATTATGTGGATGTATGTTATCATGACCACTTTTCTTATAACTTTATACTTTAATACACGGTTGTCAAGAATATGATTTGCAGCAGGAAGAGTCTTAATATATATTAATTTATAATTTTTACCTTTTTGCTGCGACTAAATTAATGTCAAAATTATAGTAAAAAAATTTAAATCTGAACTTTAATTAAAATGGTCACTTTAGTGTAATATAGAAGATAGTATGATGGGATTTATAAGGCAAATACAAAAAATGACAATAACAACAATCGTGTGGGGCAAAAAGAACGCATGTTTACAAAATGGGTAATATTATGAAAGAGACAGGTTGGTGGTCACCAAGCATCGTCTGTGTGTAGTCTTTTTTAGAAAAAATCATTCTGTAGTTACTGTTCAACGTATTTCCATTGGCAGTTTAATATTATACTTGATGCGGCGATCTCTGATCGGAAAACAATAGGCCGGACTACAAAAAATTTTGACCAAGTTAGAAAGTCGATTTTTCAGAGCC
The DNA here is from genome assembly GCA_036346155.1 of Sinelater perroti. Classification (NCBI taxonomy): domain Eukaryota; kingdom Metazoa; phylum Arthropoda; class Insecta; order Coleoptera; family Elateridae; genus Sinelater; species Sinelater perroti. The sequence goes on from JARFIY010000195.1 coordinate 6,260,114, forward strand.
CGCTAAGTGCCGTGCTTGGGGTCTATCTCATCACTCGTTACAATGCATGCTGCCACTCAATCATGCAAAATTATATTACTTTAAGGTAATTTTGTCCAGGGGGTCCTGTTTTCTTAGAGAGTACTTGAAGTTACTGCTTCTGATAATGTAATTATGATGATGAACGGTGGCTCATATTTTTAGCTGTATAGAACCTATAAGAATTACACCAGATACTTATTAATACAGTATTAAAGTTAGAGTTTCGTAGGCTGTTTCGAAAGTATAGATTGTTAGACCTTACTTTTCTGAAGAAGAAGGAGCTACAGTAACAGTGACCTTAAAGCGCTATGTCACAATTTTGACATTTACGACTCGACATATAAAACATGTAGTTCCAACGATATGGAGCCACAGCCCATATGGCTTCGATGCAAATTGTTTGACAAATGGTGTTCCAATAGGTATCTCTCGTTTCGGCGATGTGTCTTGACCTTTACAGTCACCAGATTTGTCTATTTACAATTTTTTTCTTCGGGGTTACTTAAAATCGAAAGTCTAGGTTTGAAAATTTCGCAAAGTAAACGACCTAAAGATTGTCATTTGCAAAGAAATTGTAACTGTACCAGAAGAAATGTTGATAAGTACGATCCACAACTTTCGCAATTAAATTATCTATGTATGCCTATTAAAGCTGCAGTTATAACAGATTGTTTTAGTTATCGATAAAAATTTTATATTGAAAATTAATGAAGTGCGCCAACCTGTACTATTCATAAAAATTAAAAGCCTTCAATAATTTTAAAAAAAGAATGTTAAAATATTCTTTTGATACAGTCCATCAAAAATCGAACCAAACGTAGTATTTCTCGCAAGCACAGAAAATAAACATAAAAAACGAAATTCGAAAAAGAAAGTGCTACCAATAGAAGTCTACACTATAGTTTTGAACTTAAAATATTGCTTTTAATTTAAAATTTGAAAGCATGTAAATTTTTATATTTAAAACATATTTCATATAGAAGGATGCAGTGATAAGATGGAAAGCGGCGTACGCATAAAATTGCTAATTGTTTAATTCTTTAAAAACCGAAAGAAACAAAAATAAGTCGATTAAATAATATAATTACTATGTCACTTTCTAACTAATTGTGTTAAAATTTTTATGAAGAAGCATAAATGTTTTGCACTGTTATACCAGATTTTTATGGTTGGCTATCATCACATGTTTGTTTTAAGCAAATGTAATGAAGTAATTTTTTTCTAATTTAGACATTTACTTTTTCCTCCATTCCTCGCACGAAATGAATACCGTACAACCTGTTATTGCGTTTTTAATACCAATTCTCTATTATGGCAAATTTGGCGCGGTTATTATTTATTTAAGTCAATTAAATTTGTAATTACAAAAATGATTTCGTGCGGTCCCCATTCCGTTTCGCCGGGTGTTGAGCAGTAACATTAAAGCACGGCTCCACCGACAATTAGTACAAATTGGTAGGTGTTCGTTGTAGTTGCGTAGGCGCCCGGCATATTTATGGTTTCTAACTGTAACACAGGAGCATGTAAATACGTTATACAACGTAACGATTTCCAATAACCATGGGTGAGTTTACGAAATTGCGGAGCTGACAATTGATAATGACACCCGTACACTAGCCACCATCTGTGCGTTTGTGCATATAAATTATTGTTGCCGTGTAATTAGTAGAGTATTTTTACCAAAAGCTGTTCCTGTTAAATTTCAATTGGAGTATATAAGCGGAACGATAATGGTGATTTTATTATTAAAGCATTCTTTACTGGAATGTATTCCGATCAAATACTCAAATGCTAAGTACTATTCTATAAATAACTTACAAGTGTTTTCACTATAACTTATTAAATATTAATTATGTGATACCTTTTATTTAATTAAATTTTGAGTTTAATTGTGGTAACATCATCCATTCTGCCTCACCTTCCTTTTTCATAGGTTCATTGAGTTACTTTCAGGAAACATGCTAATAGCAATAAATTGTAATATGATTATGCGTATTTTAATATTTCCTAATTTTAGGAAACTGAATCTAGTATTTATTGGTGTTTAATATTTACCGTCGTGTTGTTAACATTAATAAAACCTCATAAGATTTTGTATATTACACAAATACGCCGAAAATGTATGCTGAAATATTCCGAATACCATATGTATACTTAATTTAATATTCAAGCCAGAGGCAGGATACCCAAGAATTGCAGTTTTTCTAGGCAGCGGACTAAATCATCCGCAGCGGATGGTAGTTGTACGTTTAATTTAGTACCAACCCAAAATAAAAGTGTCAGTTTTGACAATCAAAAAGACGCCGGCCTAGGCTGTGCGAAACCAAGTTTGCTAGAATGTGGTTATGACAAGGGTCGGACTCTATTTTATGGTTTTGGAATTATACGGTTCAGGATGTTCTTAATTTTGCGCTCAGATTATTCCAGGCCCCGCTACATTGTGGCTACAAACTGCGCGCGTTTGCTTAGCCAGAAATTCGGTTTCTGGATCGCCTGACGCATTGTTATAGTTTGTGTGTTTAAGCATCGAGTGTTAGACGTTAAATATTACGTGTTTGACTGTCAATAGAGCTTTGTTTGTTTCTTTGCTACTTTTGTCCTGAAGTTAATCATAAACTTATTTCAACTATTGTAATAGGATGAAGAATATTATTAAAAGTCACTGTTTAATTATTTAACTAAAACAAGAAATTAATTGAACTATTAGTATTAGTTTATCGTCATCATTTAATTTTCAAAAGTATTTGCGTATAGTGAAATCTTTAGACAAATTGTATATTGTAAAACTCAAATTTTTTTCAATTAATCAATTTTTTTTATAGTTTCCTGTAGAGATTATAAAGATTTTGTTTAGTTGTTTATCAGAAAGTTGACTATGCCAATATTAAATAAAATAATGGATTGTTTTTGTCAGTGTTATCGAACTGTAAACGCATCGTGTAAACCACAATCTTTGTAATTGACGTGTATCAAATGTAAAATTTAATTAAGAATCCCCAAACCTGATCTTTTATCTGTTTAAGTAATTTTAATAGAGAAGTTTTCTGAAGTATTTCCCAGATGTTGATAAAATAATTTGTTTTCTAATTTTTTTTGCTCTTTTATAAGTAAATAGATGAGCTACAGATAGTCCTCCAACGGCGTTCGCTTGGTATTTCAGACGGATGAGACGATGTGCACATGTACCACCAAATTATCTTTTTAAGAATTACTGTGGTGCAAGCAATCAATGCAAGTGGTATAGTTTTACAACGAGATTTGAAACGATGTTCCTGTGTTACCCACCCAAAGGCTTACAAATAAATAATACACTGAGGACAGGGCATTTAAAAAAACTTTTACCTGTTGCTTCTTTAAGAAGCTATAACAAAGTTGCTAATTTTTTGTGAGCTAAAATTTTTTGGAAATACTCACCATGCTTGAAGGTGTCACACCTCTGAAGGCATACTTCCTTGTGGAGTTGCACTAAGCATAGCTTTTTACTTCTTTTTCTATATGCAGCACTAACATAGCACGTCCTAACAGATTTTCTTTTACTTCGTTTACTTCCAACAATTTTCTGTAACACATTTATGAGCATATTGCTCTAAAATCTTTCAGGGGGGTCTTCAAGAAGCACACAAGGGGTTTGGGTTCATATTCCTGAGCGTGCTGCGTTTGTGTCTGTATCTAAAGTTTGCCTCCACCTTAATTGCAGCAATCTTTTGCCACTTCTATCTCATTTTTTATGTAGGGTGTAGTTTTTGATTTATAAGCTCTCATTTTTGGAGGAAAAAACTTGTTCACTCAGATTGTTTCACATCTTCTATCTTGTCTTGAAAAGAAGAGTTCTAGTTCACATGATTGTGATAGTTGCCTTGTTAGACATAATAATTTTGATTAAGATAGGATTTTAAAAGTATGAAAACAATTTTCTGCATTTTTTCCTTTATTTGCATATATCATTAAATTCAAAATCTAGCCTGAGGTGCTTTCAGTGACCATACGAACAAGTAAACCGTACATTATAAGTTTCCCTGGCGTATATGTTCGTATAGGAAGCCCCCCTCCCCCCAAGGAAAGATTACTTTATCTAACAAAAATTGTTGATTTGGTTTATAAATAGCCTGAAATATATTCAATGAGGGTTGAACTTTAAAAAGTCTGTAAGTTAATTGTTGCAGAAGTGTCATTGAAATGTAAACACTACCAAGCTTGTTCAAGTCTATTACGGCTCGTAAATTTTTTGAAAATAGAAGTATCTAAAAATTGATCCAAAGACCAATAGTACTTTAGTTTATCTTTCTTGACTTGCTTCATCAGAATAATTATTAAATTTTTTTCCATTTCTGCTATATTAAGATCTGATCATTTTAACTTCTTAGAACCAGTAACATACCTTTCCTAATTTTGTAAATAATTTAGATTCATTCCCTCACACAAAATATCAAAAAATCTATCTGGTTGAAGAAGATTTGTTTTTGTGTCCGCTAACAATTTCGTTGAAATTTAAACGCCTGTAAGGTATTTCTCCCGTAAGAAATAAAACTTTTGGTCATGGCTGCAAGGTGATTGAAATCTGAATGTTGATTTAATGAAGAGCAGAACAACAGAGGAAAATGTAGAGCTTTTTGTCCTCCACATTTATCACAGATCATTAACTTTGAGTGACGTCACGTTTCTATAAACATTCATCAGAAGGACCCCTGTATTGCGTAATAAAGTGTATAGTGCGTGGGAACTGAGCGTGTGTTAAAAACGCAAATTTGCGTCATCCACCACGCAAAGTAGCAATATATAGACGCAAATATGCGTCACTGGTCAATCACATGGCAATAAGTGACAGCTATCATCAAGCGGTAGTACAATTATTTAAAAAAATCTAAATTTTAACACTGTCAAGTTCGCTTAAAACTTTTGAAATTATTTTAAAATAACATTTAAAAACTCACAACGTTATAAGTTACGAAACCATTGCTTACCGAAAAGTATATGAAAAAATTAACTTTCTTGGGTAGAAGAAAACTTAGAAAGGAACTGAAGCAATTTTATATTTACTAACGAGACAGTCTTCTGAGCTTGGTGGTACTTGAAGCAGTTTTAGTCTGTACGTAGCAAGAAACTGCATCTGTCCTCTACATAACGTTTCGTTTGGTTATATCTTTGGGAGTGTTTCAATTAATGAAAATTTAGAATATTATATCTTTTTGCAAAAACGTTGAATGCAAAACGAATGGTTAAAATAAATATATAAAAAATATTTACCAAAGTCTATTAAAAAATGACAAGGAAGCCGATAAAAAGAAGATAACGACGCCAAATATTGTACTCGGTTGTATACGACTTGAAAAGAAAAAAATGGGATTAGTAGTTTGGATCTAATTGAAAACGTTTAATATTATATCAAGCATAGACTAACAGCAAATGTATACTATTAGAAGATTATTTTAAGATATATGGCAATCTCTTCCCTAATCGTTGTTGTCATGTCATACTCGATAATAATGGTGAGTGGACACCTTACCGAGTCAGAGAACAATAATATTTAGTAAACATTTTATAAATTGTATTTCGTTTTATTCCTCAAATTTATAATCTTTCTTTAAATCGACCGGAGGCTCTTGTGGGACTAACTGTATTAGTGAGGAAAATCTAGGTCATGTCATAAAAAATAAATCGTAGCTGTTTGTTTCTGGAATAACCAAAACTGTGTGATTTATTTATGAGTTTTTTTATTTTTATATGATAATTTACTGCAAAAGAAATAAGGAAAATCCACATTATGATGTCCTGTAGGTTTTCTTAGTTTTCAATTTTTCATATTGACTTTTTATTTTATAAAATATTATTGAAAGGTCTTTTTCAATTTAATTTAATTGATTTAATTATTTTAATTAGCAACACTTCTATATAAAACATTCCAAATTTTGTTACTACATAATAACATTTCCATACAATTAAATACGTTAGTCACCAAAAACAAGTGAAATTAGTATAGCCAAAATATATTACTTTGAGAAGGTCGCTTTTAAGTACTTTTCAGTGCGGCATTTAATCATCACCATAAAAGAATTAGCACCAACTATAGAGTGATTCGTGCTGCTTGAAGAAATGCAACACATTTTCTATTTGTTATAAGTGTTTAATAAATATGTGCTCTTGATCATGCCTCTGATGTAATAATCTCTGATAACCTGGACGGCGTAATACATTTTTTTATAAAACTACCAAGAAAACAGATTTTGAGCACATCGACTAGTAATCATATCTTGTAAACAAGCGATATCATTTGAACTAATTTTGAATTTAACTTCTATAAATCTTGATTAGTTGCGGATTTTGCAACTTGTAGCATTTTTGTAGCTTATTAAAAAAGTGCATCAAATGAAGGAGACATTTATAGACATTTATCTAATGTTATTGTTCACCAGAACCAATTTATGACACAAGTCATTTTTCGTATCGTATAAGGAACATATATTTGATATAATAACAATCAAAGCTAAAATTTAGATTGTAAGCTTAATTTATAATTCCGCCCATTATCAAATGGCAGTACGTAAGAACATAAATCCCAAGGCTTTCTTCAAAAGCTGTTTTAACTTGTTGGCTTTTCATTTATTTGTTAACTCCCATTATCATTTACAATCTGTTTTAAGTAGCAAGATATTCAATAAATTATAAGTAAAAGAATTAACAATAACATGAAAAATTAACTTATTATATCCAGTGGTACAATTGTCTTGAGTAATAAAATAATTAGTAAATAAGTTATAATTATAATAAAGAGACAATCTTGAACTAAATCTAATTGAATCTGTGTGATAATTCTATTGGTTTAAATTTCTTGAGTCTATGTGTTTCCTCTTAATCATGTAGAAGAGTATTAGAATGAAGAGGCTACGTCATGTGCTGACCTTTGTGATTTTTTCAGTAATGGTAGGTACTTGCATATCTCAATGGATAATTTCATTTGGTGCATACTATTGATAATTTATAATAGCACTCATTACCTAAGTTCTGCTAGATCCACACTCGCTTCAATATTGCTTTAGGTATACATTATTTGCTCTCTAGGGATAATTAAGAGCAGCGACCCATTAAAAAGCATTCTGCAGAACTTAATGACCAGTTATTTTGTTTTATTTCGGATATGTTTTTGCCTTGTATGTCGTCAGTTTAAAGTTTTACCTGTTACAGCACGTTTATTATTTTCCACCATTTCCACGCATTCTGTGGTGGATGAGGAAGATTTGTATTATATCGTTACTTTGTCTCAACGTCTATCCAAAGTTAGTTTCACTTGCAATAATAAAATACTTATGTTATATGTTGCATCAGCGCTCCAGGCTGAAAGATGAATTGAGAGTATTCATTCTAGTTGTAATATGGCGGTCCAGAAATTTACGACGTGTCGATAGGGTAGTCGATAGGTACAAATAACAATTCTTCAACTTTCTGATCATTTTATTTATTACTTAATCTGCACCACTTCTGTTGTCAATGCCCAAGAATGGTAAAGGCTCTAACCCCCCGCGGGGAAGCACAGCACGAAAAATGAGAGGTTAAAGCTCTCTCATATGTTCTCTCTGTCTGTCCGGTTGTCGCGCATTATCTCTGATCCGGGGCGATGTGGCAAGTATCGCGCCTTAGACGATCGCCATTATTATCCCTTGTTCGAGTGAACGCAGATACTCAATTATTTTTAGTGACTGAATAGGCCGTCCGCCAAGCATCGGAGAGCTCCGAGAATAGAACCCGGGTCCGTCTACATCGCAGCCCGCGCCTCGACCGCTTGGACCATTCTGGCGGTAGTATCCAAGAATAATATTTGGTTTTTCGAGGAACTTGAAGCACTAAATAAAAACTCAAATTAAAAATAAATAATAAATCTAACCAACTTTAGTCCTGAAGCAGAACAAGTTTGCTTTGTTTGGAAGCATAAACCAAATTAATTTTTTGACTGATTAAGCAAACAAAAAAATTTAAATATTATGTTAAGCCAAATTTTGTTATTGGCCTGATTTGTATTATCAGCCAGTTATCTTTTTGGCTGTTCAATAAGGTGTCGTTAATGTATTTGATAACAAGTCGACAAATGAATCCGTCAAGGAATTCTATCACCGTGAGAGAGAACCTAATATGGCAAGATTCTTGCAAGATTCGGTATTATTGGATAATGAACCCTTAGTGGCAGTTTAAAAAATGTTTTCTTTTTATATAAGCTTTGGGGAAGATAATTTATGACGCTAAGAAAGCTAAAAACATTAACAAAGTTAGAGTCGCCATACAAAACATTGCATATCGTCATTGCAACGTCATTTGAAAAGTGGTGTAGAACCTGAAAAGGTGGACTATAAGTAGAAAAAGAAGCAAATAGACAAACAGGCAGACTAAAATATATAATATATAATATAATGCATAAATGTGTTTTGTGGTGCTTATTACTTTTTAAAAATTAATAAGCTTTCATAAATTACTGTGTAAAAAAAGAGGCTTAGGAATGCAGTGAAAACAAGAAACATAAAAGGCGATTTATCTATCTACGCACTGATTATTGAGTTTCATAATAACATGTCAAGTGATTTAATTTATTATTACTCCATTATATAAATGTTGCTTATTGATTTTTTATATTTTATTCTACCTCTCTGTTTGTTTATTTACACATGCCTTTTAGCATTAATTTGTTTTGATAATTAGTAACGCACTTTTTAATTTCTTTGGATAATTAATGTTTCAGTAAAAATAATAATACAGGAGCATACTAAAAGTAGTTAAAACTATTTTAAAACATGTATTTAAGTGTACAATTAAATTCTATAACTTAAAATGGCGGGATGATAAGTGCTACGATTGATAATAAAACCAGATTTAAACGACGCTCTTTTTTATGGTCAGCAACTCTGTCATTTTATCTAAAACTTTATTAATGTTTTTTTATTTATTATCGGGTTAGAATAATTCTTCTTCGAATTGTTGCCATAATTAGTCAAAGTGTCGTTGTAAATCGCAAAAATCGACTCGTCAGCGTGCGCACTATTACAAGTAAAGAAATCCCTTGTGTTAAAGCACCTAACAGACAGGTCGATTTCGTAATACAGCGATTTGGTGTAAATTTAATTAGAACTCTTCATTTTTGTGCCTAGATGCATGCCTAATGGACGTACACGTTAAATTCGATTTAAATCTGGCGAGAACTCTAGAAGTTCGGTAAAAATAAAGATAGCTTTTTATAAACATAATTGAGATACTAGGCCAATAAATGTAAAATTTTATTCAAACCAAATAAGAATTTTGGCATAGTGAATCTTTGGAAGTCATGACGTAAGACTTATGTAATAGGTAAAAGTACCTAATACGGCTAAAAACAGATGATCTAAATTACTTTTAAAAAATTTAGCAAATCCTTAGGGGCATGACCTTTACATATGTATAGTTGAAGTAAAACGGAATTACGGTTATATGACTCATACTAAATGTGCCACAACTCGCTAGAATGAGACGTATGCTAATATTCCATGGTGATTCACGCGTGCAACAGAACCTAGTAAGAATTTTAAGTTGTGTAATTATGTTTACAAAATTCTAGTTGCAGCTCAATGCAAAAATAGTTTGAATTGAACAAATTTAATTTTTATCTAGCTAAATGATTGCACAACGGCTTATCTCGTGTCCCGTTAGTTTAAGCTATCTGCCATATGTCTACTATTTTATTAGTTTTTAGCTCTCGCTCGGTTCGATTATTTCCTAAATCTAGAAATCAACTGTTACAAAAATCTGTTAGATAAACAATAATATTGTAATTTTGTGAAATAATTACATGACCGACAGGTTTAGTAAGCGATCTTGCTTTTTAAATTTATTGTTAAAACATCCCAATCATTATTTGAAGAATATTACCATAAAAAAACACACTAAGCAATAAAGACAGGAAAATAACCTTAAAAATAATTAAAACTTAAACATAGGAAATAAAATTATAAAATTTCTGCAAAATGATCGCCAAATAAAAAAATTACCATAAAACAGTTTCATTTTATTTGCTGTATATTTACCACTAGTCAAAAAACTACCAATCAAATAAGCTGACATATGTTACATGTGAGGAGTATTAACGTAAAGGCTCTCCAATTGGTAAATAAACTTTCTTCGTTTGCGTTTACTCTAGTTATCAAGTGTGTTACCAATACACTAGGGTGGTCAATAGTCTGGATCTTGCAGTTGCTGCAGAAATCTTGAATTACGTCTTTAATCCACGGGATTTTCTAGGTCATTATATAATTTATTATTATTATTCACATACCATTCGGCGTTTGCCACTGAGTGAATCATTTTATTTTGAAAGCGTTGACGTGTTTGTACGTTTGATAATTTAGCACACTCCTATATGTCTCTATTGGCACTGTCATAATCTTACATAGTAACACTTTGTTAAACAAGGTGAGATTTCCGTCGAAACAGCCAACTGATTCTTTATGTGATATCTATCTTTCGTTTAGGTTTTTAGAAGTGTCTTTCAATTAAGTTAAGGTATGTGTATTTAACTTCTCCTTTGTAGAGTATATAACTTTTACTTAAAGGTTGCTGGACTTGGGTCTATTTTTCAAAAAGTGAATGTTATAAATTATAATTTATTTATGTTTATGATTGAAGATGACAATTATAACATTATTAACGATAAGTAGACCTGGTGTAAAGTATTTGTATAATATGGAGGCCTAGGAGGCTACTTTGCAGTACAGCTCAACAGAATGGATTTGAAACTAGATATTATTTTGTGAAAATACAAGGTGGTTCAAATGTGTAAACAAGCTGCACTCTGCAGCATCTGTGTAACCTTGAGAGAGCCAGAATCTCCCCCCTCTCTCCTGCTTGAGACAGAAGCTGTTCAGTCCAGTTTGGGAAGTTTGCTAAAGTGATGAGCGAATAGAAGGTGCCGCGAAGCGTAAAAGAAGCATTGTGAAAAAATTCCTCGTTGGGGAAAACATCCTATCCGTTGAAACTCACCACAGACTTCAACAACAATATGGGGAAGAGTGTCTTTTGCGGACCCGCATGTTTGAGTAGTGTGAGTTTTTCAGCGTGGGCAGAGAGCGCGTGGAAAATAAGCCGCAGCACTGCCAAGGAACTTGAATCAAGTTATTCATCAGTGTTGCTAGTATAGAAGACATCGTAAAAAAACATCTACACTATTGCTAGATGAATTCACGCGATTTGACGGAAGTGAACAAAATGGTGCGCATGCAAGATGCTAGTCGTCTCCTATAACAGTTTGAAGACGAAAGTGATACATTTTTAAAGTCTGCAGTAACCACCCATGAAATGTGGGAGCACTGCTTTATTACCGAGTCCCAGAAGTCATAACGCGAGTGGTGGCATATCAGTTCTCCCAAACCCAAAAGAGCGCGGAGGAGCCGTTCGGGAAAAAAAGTGATGGCAACTTTCTTCTGGGACTGGCAGAGGGTTGTCTATGTAGACTTTCTAACGGATGCCGGAACAGTCATTGTAGCTTGTTACTCAAACCTCTTGGCAACAGGCGTGAAGAGAAAGATCCGATCAAAGCGGAAGATAGGTGGAAAGCGGGCATCTTTTCTTCAAGACAATCTATGGCCTCATATTGCCGAAACAACAATAGAAACGCTCCGGAACTTGAAATGGAACCTTCTACCATATCGTCGTGTAGTCCCGGTTTGGCTCCAAGTGATTTCTACCTCTTCAGAAGGCTTAAATCGGACTTGCTTTGCGGACAACAACGTTGAATACTGCCTTTACAAGAAGGTGTTTGCCAATTTGGTTTTTTGTAAAAAAAATCAGTCCCAGTCTTATGTAAACCACCTTGTTTGTATCTGTGTTCTACATACTTTGTGAATAATGGATAGTACTGATAGAGAAGGTTTTTCTTTAGTACATATAGTAGGCTGTGAAGTCAGACTCAATCCAAAGCTTGCTTACGTACAGAAACATAGTTGAGCACATACGTTTTTCTTCAAAAACATTTTCTATACTATCTACTATTCTATTCACTTATTTCAACGTTGGGTAGTTTCGACGAAAACAGAACTGATGCTAAGCGAATAAATTATTTTCCACTATTATAGGATCGATCATTTTTAATAGTATTCGTTCAAAGAGTTTAGAAAGTGTTGACACTGGTAATATTGGTCGACTAAAATCTGTTAACTAAGATGGTTTGCTTGGCTTTTGTATTTGAGAAAGATTTATGTAAATTTCCACTAAATAATGATAATTTAGTTTTTATTATAAAATTAAATATTCATGTTACTGTCATTAAGGCTTTATTTGGCTGTAATGAGATCGTGGCCTGGTGTTTTACGAGTTTTGAGGAGTTCAATTTTATTTTGTATTTCATTTTGGGGACGCGGTGGTTCAACCAGTTGGCTCTGTCTTTTAGCCAGCGCGCGCGAGTTCGAGTCTCGCTCAACCCATGGGCGTGTGTGAATGTCTTACAATAAGTGCATGTTAGTTGGCACAATAATCCCTTGAGGCTGCAGTGCCTGTAAGTGCGCAAAAAAAAGTGTACAACGCGTAACGGGCAAATTGAGTTATAATAATGGTTCAAGAATTCAAGGATTGCAAAATTAAAAAAGTTCTTGTAGCTTCATGTGGCTGAAAAGTAGCAGTTAGGTGTTCACCTCCTTTTTTTCATCGCTGATATCTTATATCCATTAGGTTGTGTAGATTGTGCATTTTTTCAATTTTCTTTTGCTAGTTTAGTATCTACTGTTGAGTAAAAGCTTCTTATGACAACTCTCACCGCTCTTTCTTTTTAATTTGATAGTTATAAAATATTATTTTTGCGTCATTGGATGTCTTTCTGGGATGTATCAGGAGTGTTAGTGTTTATCTTAACATTTTTTGCTAGTATTTTAGAACTAGTATTGTCCAGTTTCTAAGATTTTTGTCAAATTCCAGTCATTACAACGTAATAAATAACTTAGTGTGTATATATTGTGGGGGGGTTTGTTTAATGTAGGTTTTAGATTGTTTTGCTTGTTTTCAAATTATTCTTTTCTTTCGTATCCTTTAGTAAATTAAATATATTATAACTGTTGGTTTGGCTCAGCAATTGTGTGTTGCTATCAGCAAGTCAAAGATACTTTTTCCTTTTTAATACTTGCTATTCATGGGGTTAGCTATTATTTATTTTTTGCATTTTTGCTTTTGATTATTGGAATTATACTGGGTTAGATGAGATTGAGGTATAATTTGCATAAAGTGCATGCTCTAAATAATATCTATTTAATGTTTATTTCATATATGAATTGGCGTATGGTATTATTGGGTGATTTTTGTACATTCAATGATGTTGGGAGATGGAAATTTGTTGTTGGTATTAATACATATCTAAAATAAATAAAATGAATTAACTGTAAATAAAGTAAACATGTAAATATTAAACGAGCGGCAGATACACACCCGCCTTAAGAAAACAGTTAAAAAAAATAAATAAATAATAGAAACTTCCAAGATGTTATTAAATGGACAAAAACGAAAGAAATGACACACTTAGCAGTTGAACAATGTCAAACATATGTTCTCAAACTGAGATAATTAAATTAAAAGAAAAACACATAAAAATATAAAAATAAAATGAAGAAAAGTAGTAATTGATATTGTAACCTATAACGAAGGTATTAAAATAATAAAATGAGATTGATATGGCAAAAGGATTAATTGGAAACGTAAAACACTCACTGTATGTTCAAGAAAATTATACAAAAATAAGTGCACTACCTTCTATAAAAAAATATTTCTAGAAATAGTGGAAAAACTAGAATAGCTAGTGAAAAGTATATTTAAAAAGCTGAAAGCTGAAATTTTCTACACAAGTTTTACTTAGTGTTACCATCAATATTGCTATAAGGTTTACATACGAAAGAGACACAATGCCGAGGTAAAATCACAGTTGTGAAGACACATTACTAATCACTGTCTGAAATGATCTATGATCTATCTATCTATATATGTATATTTCTTTTATCTAATAAAACAAATTTATATTATTATATATATATATATATATATATATATATATATAATAATATAAATTTGTTTTATTAGATAAAAAAATCGATAACATACAATATCTGATGTTTTCAAAACATTAAAAAAATTTTTTGTTGGTAAATAAAGACGTTCTCCTTCTATTACAGAAGTTACAGGTTAGTTTTTTTTTAATTGCTGCCGTATGGCATATCTGCGTATACGCGTCACCCTGTTCTAACAGTAGCAGAGTTGTTAAGATATGTAGTCGTTCGTGTCGGAGATAATTCCAATGTTCATAAATTCTTGATTTTAAAAAACCTCAAAAACTCTAGTAGCTTACCTTATTTACATTTTATTTTACGTTTTAAATAAATAACAAATACGACAATTTTTTTTAAATTTCTACAATTTTTCTCGAAGTTATTTGAATATTGGCCATTAAAGGGTTAAAATAATTCAATAAACATGAATCTACAGGATTAATTTAGAAGAACAAGTAATATAGTAAATATAATTGTAGCACAATTAAACGCATCAGAAATACTGTACGTTACACTGCTAATTTTGCTCTTTCCGAGAAAAAGCTGCACCATCTTGCTAAAACCATATCTTGTTTTGATATATTCTAAATCAATATTATTTCGGTTTTAAAAAAACGTTTTAAAAAGGGTGACGTCTTACCGCTTCAAATGATATTAACTTTATGCATGAAATGTTTACTTCTTAGCTGAAAGTAGGCTCTGGTAATCCTTAGAAACTTTCGAGAGACTGATGCCAAAATGTCTATTGTCACTCTTTTTCGTTTTTAGTTTTTACTGCACAGTTCAGCGGAACTAACACGATCAATTTATCAACAACTTAGTTATTGAATAACAATAATTTTGTATGCATGGAAGCAAAAGCCTTTTTGCAGAATTCCAGAAAGGCACTGGCGTTGGTTGAACAATACAGGTCTTGTTGACTGCCGTTTTAATATTTTCACTCTTTTTTGGAGTTACCATTGCACACTACTTATAAATTTACAGTGTTCGGTTAGAAGCCAAAGCACGATGAGAAATTTTGAAGTGTATAATAAATAATCCTTGCGATAAACAACTGATATGCCGCTTTTTAAAAATCTTTCCATCATTAATGTCGAGTCTCATTTGTTATTGCAAGGATATCAAATAAGTTACGGTCTCTTCAAACTCTGTATAATCAATCGAAAAAATTTGTGATAAAAAATCTTTAAATAGCTATGTCCCATCTCATAGTTATTTAAAGTCTTTATTACATTTTTCGTCAACCGCTATATATTTATTATCTATATGTTTTTTGTGTGTTTTAGAAACAGGTAGAAATTATAAAAAATCAAGTAGTTAATTACTGCGTGATTTCTAACATAGAACACTCGCCCCCAGGAGGGGAGATTTAATTTTTAAGGGGGGCAATTTGAGCATGAGTTTTTTAACAGTTAATGAATGGCCTTTAAGTTTCCTTCAGCGTGAACAGGAGTTGACTACGTTTGAATAATAATAATTATGTTACCGGGAGCAATCAGGATTTTAGATGGGGCGTGGCTAAAAAGAATTAGGAACCGTTGCTAGAGAACGGAAATATCGAACTTTCATTGGGTTAACTTTTGCTGAATCAGAGCAATTACATTTTTAAAAGCATTTAGCTTTCTAAAGGGTTGTGTGGTATTGGTGACTAACGATAAGTAAAAATTACATTTATGTGTAAAAACGTAAATGCTGTCACCTTTTCAGTTAATTTTTTTGAACATATTTATTGTTGGTTTGTTTGCATACATTGACAATTTTTATACAGTGGTGACTTCACGTCATATACAAATTACGAATAAAATTACCTAGAGCTAGTAGTCGGGGTGCGTTTTTTTAAATCCGACGATAAATTTGTTTTTGCAATAAAAATGTATAAATGTTTTTCAAGCTGTTTTACTTTTTGAGGTAATCATATTGTATTTCAATACATTTAGTTTAACATTGCACATCGCTTGTTTCCTAAATGTGGCCATCTTCAAGTTTGTTAAAATAACTGTTTACTATAATCGTTTTTTCATTTAACCAGCCACAAATTTACAGTTTTGGTAATAACTAGAAATCTGAGAAAGCTAAGATAAATAAAGTGGGTATTAAATAATTTCGAACTCCCATTCTCTAAGTTTTTGCTGTATGATCGCCAGAGCATTATTTATACCTCGTCCAAAAGTGTTGCTTATGTTAAACAATACCATTATTCTTTTTCTTTTTCATAATCACACAGAAAAATTCCTACCAACATTTTCCAATTGACTGAGTGGATTTTATTTTCTTGAAAATGAATTCATCGTATCCGGACCACAAATTGCCTCTTAAAATTCATAAGCTTTCTTTTAAATATCTCCAAGCGATCGGCTAAAATAACTCAAACTCACACATTATGCAAAATATGAATTACCCCAATTTTCGTTTTATCATTTATTCTAATATTAATCAAAATGTTGACAAAACAGTAGTGTGATAGCCAGTTTTTGACGTTCTGAATGTGATATGTTATATGTACTCATGGTGAAAACAAAGATGATCAGCACCCAAGTTCGATTTTAATTTAGTTACGGTTTTTCCTAAGAAATGAAAAGGCTGAAAGACCGGCGACATTCATTTTTGTTTATAATTGAAAGCGTACAAATATCTTTGATTTGAAAGACCCTCACAAAGATTAACTGATTGGTGGGTTCATTTGATACTAATAATCAATTTATACGAAACAGTTGGAGAAAAATAGCCCCTAGTGACGATTCTAGAAACGTTGCACATTGTGATGCACAATTGCACACTAACCAATTTTGTGGTAATAAACTAAAACCATACGAGAAATTTATAATTATCATCATAATTATCAGCTGCCTGGATTAGGTCCTCTGACCTGGTCAGATTCAACATTCCACCTTCTTCTATAAACTACTTTTTTTTTCTTTGGATTGTATTGTAGAACTTGTTTAGGCAAGCGACTGTCTCTATTTTAAGCACATGTTGTTTTCATTTTTTCGGTAGTTACTAATTTTCTCTTTAATAGCAAATATTTTAAATTATTTGCTAGTGTCATTATTTTTAAATCTGTCTTTGGCTGTTCTACTGTCTGGATTTGGCTTGTATCTTTTTTTTACTAAAGACCAAGTTTTACTACCGTGCAATACAATTGGCATAGCCATTACTTTATTAAATTTTGATAAGGTTTCTTTCATGCAGTGTTTTTATAAAGTATACTTTATTGTTCCGCACATTCTTTGGAATGTCATCACATTGTTATTAATATCCTGGTCATAGTTGTAGGCCACATTACATCCTACATATTTAAAATGCGCCACTTGTTTCAGATAAATGTTGTCAATAAAATTTTTTTACATTTGTCTTTGATTTTGATATTTCTGAATTAAACACCTACATTACGATGGTGTTTTCTTCTTCAAATTTTTAATAAAATTGTCTATGTATAGGTCAAATAGTAGAAGAGGTAAACAGTATCCCTATTTTACGTCTTGGTTTAGATTATTCAACTGCGCATATGTACCAGGAGTAGTTTTAATATTAACAGTGCATTTGTGTAAGCTGCTACATACTTCTATTAGATGTCATGGGAATCCTTTGTTTTTTATTTTTCTAGATCTTATGTCCAATAATTTTATCAAAAGATTTGATATAATCCACAAAATTAATAATGTGTCTTTAAAATTATTTAGTTTTGCTTTTCTATTATTTGTTTCAATATGAATACTATATCTAGATATGAACTTTTTGTTCTTCTTCAAGAAGAGTTTATGTGATTATTTGGATTCCTGTAGTTATTATCTTCGTGTATATTTTATAGGCTGAGTTTAGTAAAATTATGCTCTTATAGTTATTGATATCGAATTGGGATCTTGCTTTAAAGAAATACTTTACTTATGTTACTGCCCATTCCTTGGGGTTTATCTTTCTTTCCAACACATATTAAACATTTTTTATACTTAGACAGATCTAAATTAAAGGTATCTATTCCCGTAGCTTTCCTATATTTTAAGTTTCTTAGTGCTACTGTATGTTTTCTTTGTTACATGTTTTGTTTTCTTTTGTTGCTTGTGGGTAAAACCACAAGTTTTTGTATTTAGTGCACCTATCGTAATGTATAATATTTGTGGCATGTCTTTTTGTCTTTGCTTAGGTGTTTCATAATTTTAAACGCAAATTGTTGTTTGACGTGGACTTTATATTCCATATTACTTATATCTTTCCCAGCGTTCATGATGTGGCATCTTTTTTGTCTTTAGTTTTATTTCAGGAGTTTGTCTTGCCAAATAGTTTTTATGTACTTTCAGCTTTCCTTGTACTGGAGATTTATTTTCTTTATTTCAAGGTTTTATTCCTCTCTTTCCGTGGTTTTTCTATCTCTTACCAGGCACTTTTTGTGCCGTTTCATGCATCAATTTTTTTTAAATTTAACAATTATTTCTTTATTCTAGACTGTGTTAATCTTGTTTGCTATAGATATTCCATAGCAACATCTTGCAACAAATTGATGCATCAGTTTTGTTAGAACCTTTTACCCAAAGCGATAGCAGTGCAATTTTGCTACCAATACTTGCGACCCTGAAAACATCTATATCTTCAATTAATCTGGTTTACTCTAATGTAATCAATAATGGTCTTCCTCTGGCCGTTTACTTGTGTTTGTTAATATCTTTCTTTTGAAAAACTGTAGTTGTTATTTTCAAGTAAATGAATGTTGCCAATTGATCTAATTCTTAGTCATTATTATTTGTTCTCCTTGATTTTCAATTATTTTACTTATTGGTGATTTTCCTATTCTAGCATTTAGATCACCTGCTAGAATTATAGAATTGTTTTTAACGATGTGATTACATTTGTTTTGAGGGTTGACGTAAAACCTTCGCATTTTTGTCTTCTTAGCATCTTGTTGGGCATATACTCCGATTACAATTAGATGTCTTCGCTTTGTCTTTAAATCAACCGTCAGAATTCTTTTACTGGCGTATTTATAACCTTGTATACCTACACCAGTTTTGGCTTTTATTTCCTGTAATACCCCGCGCCATATTCATAGATTATCATCAGCATCTAGGATCCCTCGCGATTTTTTTGGTTTCAGAAATTACCAGTGTTCCGTTCCTTTATTACTTTATTTAATTCTCCTTGCTTAACTATCTTACTTCTTTTATATTTTATGTAGTCACGTTTCTATCATATACCGATTTTCTTTCACCGTTAAATTTGTTTTATTCGTTGTTTGTGAATCTGGTGTGACCCTTCTCTGGTCTAGATCCTCCATGTTTTGTCCTGACAAGGTTAGTTAAAGAAGGATATGGCTTTTCATCGCTTACGATGGTCTTGAACAAGGAGAAACTGCTTTTTTAATATTTATAAGTAAAATATCTAGCAAATGTTCTGGATATTGTTTAGCGATTTTGTTTAAATTATGTCACCTCATGTTAGAAAGTGTTTATTAACATGCAAACCCATATGCCTTCTTTTTAGCCGTAAAGTATTTAATAACTGCTTGAAAGTTAGTTTCCAATTCTTGTAAAAACGATTTTATTTCTTCGAATCATATAAAAGATATAAATATAAGAGTATAAAAGCTATTCCATCTCTAATAGTAAATTGGACTATTTCATTATGTAAGGATCAAATCACAAAACATGCACTATATAAATATAAATTTTAAAATAAATTAGTTGCTTAATTTTTAGTAGATAACATGTCACTCATTAACGGATTGACTAGTATTAACCATAAATGACTTTTTGGTTTGTGCTTCTTTGAACTTATCTACTTAGTTAACGAAATGTGATGCCCCATTTGTTTTTACTTTATCTTCTGGTATTATCTATGTGCATACGTCTTACGAGGACTTTTATGTAATTTGTATACATTATCACAGCAATAAAATATATTAGGCGTTTTATGGTTGCGTTGTTCGACGTTAGTCCCAAAGTTAAAGGCGTACTGTAGTAATATAAACAGGAGTGTCTACTTAAACTTAAATGTATAAAATTAATGTTAATTAACCTTTGCTGCTAAACGCACAAAGTAGATGAAGCAATAGCCGTCATCGTTTTTCTCTCTTTTAGCACATCTCCGAGACCATGTTTGGGTTGAAATGCTAATCATTTGATGAACTGGCCGACTTTAAGAAGTCGATTAATATTAGCCGGCGGCATTAAAGTATTCAAAATACAAATTGAAAGCGAGGACGCCGGCACCAACAAATTAAGCCCCCTAATTAATGCTGCAAGTGTTCTTCGGGAAATAAAACTGCCGCATTAAGGCAATTTATTAAAGCAAAGTCAGCGGTCACATCAGGCATGCCGTGTCTTCTTGACCGACGTTTATTTGCGGTGACAAATGACGCTCCTGTGTCCGGTAGCGCTTGCAACACTTCCACTGGACAGAGCTAACGACCCACAGAACAACACACGCACCCCCTGCCCCCCGACGAACATCTATATTGTCAACTGCGCGCCGGCCTCATAAACTGAATCGCAGCTCGTTTTAACCGCACAGACGTTCGTTAATTCAATTTTTGGCTCATCGCTCCCGCGGAATATTATGCCGACCAGACTTATGAATTTTAGATGCTAACTGCAAAGTTTGGAGATGCTGTCTTTTGTTCTCCACCATTACGTTAATAATTTATGCGCTCGGAATTTTGCATACGCCTGCCCAGGTCCGAACAAGCTGCTCCGATAAAAAGAAAATCGAAACCGAGCGGTTTTTGAACGATTAAATTGACGATAAATAATTCATCGGATTTTGGATAAACACCGAACGGCGGCCCTGCATTTTGGTCTTTGCTCTTGTCTGAGAGCTGCTCCGCGCAACAACAAAATTTTAATTATTTTTGGGACGCCCTCTCATTTACGGTTTGCTTTGTTTTTCGGCTGGAAAACAAAATTAGAGCTAAATTAGGTAGCAAATTGTAGGTGTTCTGTAATTGTTTGCTGCTGCTCCTTGTTATTAATATTATCTTCAAGAGGAATTGTATTACATTTTTAATAAAAAGAGCAATAAGCTAAGACAAATAAGTGCAACAAAAATATATGTAGCATTTAAAAAATATAAGCTAAAAAAACATTGTATAAGAAACAATGCAAGTTTAAAAAGCGTTATGTAGAAAATAAATAATTTTATTCCTTTTGATATATTCCATTTAAATTAAAAAAGCACAGTGTTGTTGCATACGCTCGGTGTAAGTGGATTCTATATAATGCTACTCACCGGCCTGACGATTATATCTCTCTTTACCAACAACGTTTTTGAAGTTATAATAAAAGGGAAGCCAACAAGAGGAGTGATCGATGAGGACGGAATGAGGACCGGATAGCTTTTATCTCTTAGTTCAGGATCCAATGATTTGACGTTTCCGATGTCCGAAGGATCTGTTTTACGTTTTCAACTATAGTTTGTGAATGATTAAGAATAAATTTTAAAAGCTAAAGTATGTAAAACAATATTTAACAAAAACAAAATAATTAGAAGAGTAACAGTCAGCTCCCTAATCAAATCGAATCTTTTTCAACCGCCAAACAATGCCACACAATTTTTGTTCTAGAGTCACAATTCAGTAAATAATAGCTTTTTAGATAACAATCTAGCTCACAGACACTATTAAGCTTCGAACAAATAAACTACCAGATTTTGCTCCCCAATAACGTGCAGCAAACCGTTAATCTGATATCTTCTAAATTGTGGCATCTGGTTGCTAACGAAGATTTATCATTTTGACGGAAACACGCTTGACCACCACAGAACCATTTTTGTTTTCAAAACTCAGTCGAAGGTAAATATTTGTTGGATGTCTGCATATGTGAATCAAATACAAATAGGTTAACGCATAACTTTTGGCTATATAAAAGCTAGATTCATCGATTTTCTTCTACTAAATTTCCTACTAGATAAACATCACTGACATGACAAAATTCCACCACTTGACTTTTTAATGACTCCTACATATCTCTATATTCATAAGTTAAGGAGAGCTCCGTCTAAAAACTTTCTCTGTGAGAAGCAACCTTATATGAGAGGCTCTAAATCCAATCTGGATTTTTTTGTTTAAACTTTACTACAGATATAAACCCAAGCGGAGCGTAAAGTACGGACCGCTGTGTATGAAATATTTCTTTTTGTGTCTTTAAATGGACAAACATCCGAATCTGTATATCATTTTAAACCCAAAATTGATAAACTATAATTCCTTTCGCACTCTATTGTAAATCTGAGGAATCGAGGATTTGATCATCCAAATTTTAGTATGAATTTAAACCCTCCTGACTAATATTAATTTTGACTCAATATGGGATTTTGTGACTAGACACTAAACTCACCAAATTGTTTATATAGATGCCATGGGGCAGAAAGTGGGTAGTCTGCGCTTTTTCTTATTGATCCGTTGATGCATAGTGCGGAAAGCTAAAAATGGAGAATCTGAAAAACCTGTATGAGTAAAAAAGCAAAAATATTCAAAACACGCCTATTCCTTTCATTTATTTTATTTGTTTATACATAATATTTTAAAACAGCCTTAATTTTATGAACAACGAGAAAATGTTGATCTGCATTGAGCGATTTTCGAGGCTCTAACATCAAACACAACTGGAACTACAGCTTTAATACTTGTAGACACATTAGTGGGAAATGAAATATCCTGCATGAAAATCGGAAATGACTACACACAGTTTTTTAAAACTTGGGAACTTCCTTTTAGCCTAAATATAGGATTTCCCAAAACTAGAAAAACTTTCCTAAAACGAAATTGGGACGACAAACCTCCCATTTTTATTTCACCGAATAGCAGCGGATATTGCGAATCACATATTTTTGGGATAAGATGCGACATTTTTGTCAACTATTAAAGGTTTGTTAGTAAATTTACAACTTGGATCAAACCGAAAAGCAAACGTTACACATGTTTTTCCCATTACAGCATTAGTTATTCTCCTAGCCCCAAAACAGACAAAGTTTATTTTTGAACAGGCAGGACCTTATGACATAGCTTAGAAACTATAATAATATTTTGAATGTTAGCCTTTGTATTAATAGTCTTTAGGACTGCTAGATAACAAGATGTTAATTTAATGGACTATTTGGAATTGAAAATATCCCCTGCGTTACTCGGTTTATCCTTGAAAGCAAAATGTAAGAGTGAATTACGAAGACAGTCGCATTTACTGCAACACTTGGTTTTCGAACAATCCTTTGCTATGTGAGAAGAACATATACATTTTAGACCCAATCTGCTGTCCTTTTAATTTCTAAACGTCACCGAAGGAGTCGAGTTAAGAATTTTGGTATAACCCGAAATCTTATGATGCTGTTTTTGTAATATTTGCAAATTTAATATTCCTATAATAGGAATTAAACAGATAACAATTACCTCTAGCACCTGTTCCTTGGTTTCTGTAAAAATAACTGAATTTTAAATTACTTTTTAATGAAATTGACAAAATTCTAAGTTGGTATTCCCGTATTGAGCATTAATCGGTTTCCAAAATTCTGTCAATCTCCTAGGCCTTTTCAGGGTTTCGCCATAAAATAAAAAGTTAATTATAAAATATAACAAAAAAATATATAAATGTTTATCGCTCTAATTCGTACCTAAAGGATCAAATATTATTGCTTTAAGTATCAGAATGACAAAAATTGCAATCAGATGTTTATAAATAATTATACAACACTATTTACGGGTCCGATGACGTCTCTTTGCCGGCAACATCCCCAACGCTATAATAAAAAGAAGATCGAAAAGAGAAGTCATCGATGGAGAGGTAATGAGGATTGGATAGCTAGCTTTTATTTTGAAATTCGCTCCTTCGACGACTCAATGCCTCAAATGTCGAACGGACCTAGCTACAAGTGGACAGCCAATTAATGAGTGACGACAATGTGGTGTGCGTGCGAACCAATACATGGTAGTTCTTGAAACTGTTTTTCTTGCCGAACACGAATTCAATTCGTCTAACCCGAAAATAACCCCTAACGCAGGCGCGCAGTAATATATAGATCTTCTGACATATCCTGCAAACGCTGACACTTCTCGGCTTTCTTCCTCAATGATTGCTAAAAAAATGACGACACAAACTTGTGTAGGCGAAACTAAGACAAGAAATCCATCTAACCTAATACATTTAGGTATAATGAAGAGTGAAGGTATGCAAGATGCACAACATATTTTCTTCTATTAACATATATTAGTACGCTCCAATTTCTGTATGTGAAATAAATTTTGTCTCCAATACTAGCAATACTAGAAAAATTGTTATTTGATAAATTTGTGATTATTCATTGACAACAAGTCGTTATTTGTTAACATTCTCTTTGAGCATGTAGTCCTTTACAATTCAACTTTCATCATCATCATTAGCTTTCTTCTACCCATTTACGGATATAAGCCTCTCCCATATTTCTCCATTTAGTACGGTCCTGTGCCAATCTGTTCCATGTTAGTCCCGCTTGCATTTTTATGTCATTCGCCCACCTCTTGAAGGGTCTTCCTCTGTTTCTATGTTCTCCCCATGGTCTCCATTGCATTATTTTCTTGCACCATCCCTCTTGTTTTCTTATGATATGTCCTGCCCATTGCCACTTAAGTCTTGTTATTCTTTCTGTAATGTCCTCAACCTTTGTTTTTTGTCTAATCCATCTGTTGATTTTGCGATCTTTTAAGGATATGTTCAAAATTCTGCGTTCCATTGCATGTTGGTGTACTCGTAGTTTGTCTATCGTTTTTTTGTAAATATCCACGTTCCACTTGCATATGTGGTTACTGGCAGGATACATTGATTATCTATTTTTGATTTTAAGTATAGTGGTATATTTGATGATAAAACTTCTTTCAATTTTCCGTAGGCTCCCCAAGATAATCTGATTCTTCTTTCAATTTCATCTGTCTGGTTGTCTCCTGTAGTTGTTACTATTTGTCCCAGATATGTATATTTTTCCACTTTTTCTATAACTTTACCTTCTATTATTACATCGTCTTCATTAGTTTTATCGTTTGTGCATATTTTTGTTTTTTCCAAATTTATTTCTAGACCTTTTTTTTCGGCTTCTTTTTGTAATTCGCTTAGCATTGTTTGTAGTTCTTCTTTATTCTCGGCTAGTACTACTACGTCATCAGCAAAGCATAGATGACTTAACTTTTCTCCTTGTATAAGGATTCCTTTGTTTTCCCATTCTAGGCTTTTGAATATTTGTTCGAGGGTTATTAAGAATAATTTTGGAGATATTACATCCCCTTGCCTTACCCCTCTTTTTATTTTGACTTTGTCTGTGTTCTTGTGCAGCCTTATTTGCATAGTTGCGTTGTTATATATATATGTTTTATTTGTCTACTATATCTATGGTCAATTCTTGCCTTGTCTAGTGTTTCCATTACCGCCCACATTTCTATGCTATCAAAGGCCTTTTTGAAATCTACGAACCCTAGCCATAACGGTATATTGTACTCTCTAGTTCCTTCTATTAAGATTTTTATTGTTAGTAGATGGTCTAAAGTACTAAAAATTTTTCTAAAACCTGCTTGTTCTTTGCTTAAGTATAGTTCAAATTTGTTGTCTAATCGGTTTAATAATAATCTGGTAAATAGTTTACATATCTGCGATAGCAAACTTATAGGTCGGTAATTATCTAGGTTTTCAGTGTTTCCTTCTTTAAACAGTATTATCACTATCGCGTTCTCCCATTCCTTTGGTATTTCTCCTTTTTCCAGACATATGTTGAATAGTCATGCTAATTCTTTCCATAAGTTTGTTCTTCCTTCTTTTAGCATTTCAGTCATTATTTGATCTTCTCCTGGGGCTTTGCCATTTTTTGTTTTTTGTAATGCATATTTTATTTCTTCCTCAATAACTGGTGGTATGTCTTCCGAGTCCACGTTTAGTACTTTTGTTTTTAAATATTGTTTTGACCATCTATCTTGTTTACGGGACTTGTAGAGTTCTTGGTAAAATTCATGTGTTGTTTCCAGGATTTTATTTCTTTCGTTTATTGTTATTCCTTCTTTGTTTTTGATTTTTGTAATTTCCTTTTTTTGCATTATTTCTTCTAAATACTCTTATGCCTTTGTTTTCTTCCAGTATCTCCGTTACTTCTTTTTCTTTTTATTTTCTAATATCATCTTTAGTCATTTTTCGAACTAGTTTGTTAAGTTCTGTATATTCAATTGTATGTTTTTTATTTTCTTTTATCAATGTTCTCCTCTGTTGTAGTAATTGTTTTGTTTTATCACTGAATTTATCTTTCTTTCCTTGTGTGGTTTTTGCATACTTTTTTGCTGTTTCTACTATTATCTTAACTACTTCTTTGTTTATTTCATTTATCTCTTCTTGTTGTTCTGTTTTATTTTTGTTTTTGTTAAATTCTGTTTTTAAATTTTCCTGATATTTCTCGGCGTATTTCCTCAATTTTGTCATATCTAGTTTTTGTTTTTTTTCATTATCCATTGTTTTCTCTCCATTGTTTGATTTATATGTACTTTCGTTCGTACTAGACGGTATCTAGACACTTCCCGCGTTGAAGCTAGTTAATACGTTTACGTCTTGAATGATATTTTTATGGTCTGTGAGAACGTAATCTATTTCATTATGTGTTTGTCCATTTGGACTGGCCCATGTCGATTTCCTATTGGGTCCTTTTTTATAAAAGGTATTCGTACAGTAAAGTTGGTGTTGTTCCATAAAGTTTATTAGCATGTTTCCCCTTTCATTACGTATTCCCACTCCATAGTTGCCTACAAGTCTTTCTGCTGTGTCCTTTTTTGTTCCTACTTTTGCATTGAAGTCCCCGAGGACTATTGTGTATTTTGTTTTGTTCTCTTCTACAGCCGTAGTTAGTTCTTCGTAGAACGTTTCGATTTCTTCTTCTTCACAACTTGATGTTGATGCATAACATTGTATGATCTTTATTGTAGTCCTTTTATTAAGCTTTAGTATTATATACATCACCCTGTCCGTTATTGGTTTTATTACTGTAACATATGGCATTATATTCTTATTGATTATAATAGCTACTCCACTAAGTGCTTTGTCTGTTCTGCCATTATATATCATCGTATGCCCATTTAGTAGTTTAGGGTGTTCTTCTCCTTTACGTCTTGTTTCAGATATTCCAAGGATGTGCCATTTTATTAAAGTTAGTTCATGTAGGAGTTCCTCCAATCTTGCTTATGAGGCGATTGATCTTGTGTTATACGTCCCTACTAGTAGTTTGATTTGTTGCCTATTTTGTGTATTCTTGTCCCCCCCAGAATCCTTGGGACTGACTGCAAATGCAGTATGGGATTCTGTACCTGTGGTCCTACCCATCTGGGATATTTGTGTTTTAAAATTTACTTTTTCCATTTGAGATATGAGAGGATTTTGGCTAATTAAAACACCGCGCTAGCCCTGCGTGTTGGTGAGTATTATTTCAGCCGCCTCTGACCTGGAGTCCAGATGCTGTGAGAGCACCGCCTCTAACTTGAGGTACCGTCGTGTCTCGTGTTAGTTTTGGTCCGCCCCGGGTATTTAATTTCCCCGGTACCTCCCATATCTGGGAAGCATTCCCCTATCCGCCACCTGGGGAGGCGCCCGATGGGGGACTAACAACCCCACACGGGACAATTCAACTTTGTCAAGATATAATTGTCGCTAGAATAAAGTTACTTTTTTTTTAAATATACTCTTGTTGTATAGCCACAGTCTTGATGATACGAACACTTTATCGAACTTCAACATTTCTTCCTGACTATGCCCATTTATTACATCACCATAGCATAGTCTAAATAAAATAGAGATCTCTCCCTCAAACTTGTGCAAATGTTTTTTCATTTAATAATATTTATTTTACGTAAATAGCATACACCTACGTTTCCACTAAAAACTTTTCCAGGAAAAGATCCAAAAGAGAATATTCGCCATTACACAGCAGAAACAACACTTCAAACTTTACAAAACCTTCACTAAAAAGTTTTGCCGCATTTGTCTTATGGCCCAGATTTATTAAGATTTGGTTTTGCCTGTTTAATCTCTTAAAAGAACATCTAAGACACAAGAAATTTGAGGTACATTTGTAAGGTTGTTTTATTTTTACCAATAAAATAAAAATTCTTGTTATAAGTTAAGCGTCTCTCTTAATTCAAGAGATTTTGTAAGGAAAAATTTGTAAATGTAAATTCATTGAGAACCATGGAAACGACAGAAAATTTAATTTGGTGTGCTCTGCTTTAATGTTTATAAGATCGGAAGCACACGTTTATAGGAGGATACATTGGGCTAGAGAACGTTTGTTGGTTTGGAAATGTTGTATAATCGATAATGTATAAGTAAGAGTTGACTATCGTCTTTTGTACTTAGGCATTTCGAGCATTTTTCTATTTCATTTATATCACAAATAATTCTATTGCTGGATGAGAATGGATGCATTTATTTTGTATGGGAAAGATTTATTTTGAAACCTGTTTATGGTGGACAGGACACACAAAAGTTCAATCCTCTTCGGGCTTATAATTCTTCTTGAGCTAAAATTCTCTTGAATATGTATTAACGCAGATGCTAAAACTCAGTGCAATCGGTTTTATACAAGGAGGGGTAAATCTGGGGCTATTTTGTAATAGGGAGTATTTTTACTAAATAAGTAATGAGTGTTTTGGTGTTTAACTTAAAATTTACTTTTAACATTTAGGATTAAAATTTTAAAATTAGGTTTAATAAATGGGTAGATTACAATGGGTAAAGTGAGTTTTCCTGAAAGATGCGTTTGTATTACTATGTCCTAATTTCTTAGCTGTAGTATGATTCTCCATGTGTCTTGTCTATCTGGAAAACTTTGATTTTTTTCTATGATCACATCATTTTGTATGTCTCCTTGAGTTGGTGTAGCTACATTCTCGTTACCTGTAATATTGTTAAGGTTTTTTGTTATTGTTGTTTTGTTGACTCTCTATTTTCTTTTTCGCCGTTTGTTCTAGATTTTTTAGTAGTAATGCTTGTAGTTGATCTGTCATTTATTGTTCATTAAACTCTAAATATCGTCTTAAGGTTTTCCACTCTAAAAGAATTTATCTTTGAGATGCAGGTTTATTATTAGCTCAATTTATAGTTACAAAGTAGGCTCTCATAATATCTTTTCTATCTTTATTTGACCATTTTCTTCTTTTAGCCGTCTTATCGTTAGACACTTTATGAAGGATATCGGCAACTTCATGTATAAATTTTACTGGCGAGAGTTCTAAGCGCAGAGTTGTGTCTGATCTTGTGGGTATTTTATTTTATTTTATAGCTATCTACCACTCGTGGTCCACATGCCGTGACGCCCAGCATCAGTTTCATATATGCTTTAGCGCTCCCCAGACAGCGATTGAAGCGGTTTTTTCGTATTATATGGGAATGTCATTGTCCTCTCACCCACCTGACCCATATTGACATTCTCCACCTTTCATGTGGTCGGGATATGAGATTATTAATATTATGATTATTATTAGTAAATTTTTGTTGTTTTTTATATAAATTTATTATTTGTTGGAGATTGCCATGAGGTGTCTGTTTTATTAAAAAAGTTTGTGATTTTTGATACGAACATATCCTATTTCAACAAGCATACGGAAACCATTGCAAATGATAAAATATCCTGTCCAACGAAATGCGTCGCTATTTTTGTTGAAAAAATTGAATCTGGGTAAGGTAAAGCCAAAAAATAATTCATTTTTGGTTAGCAACCTACAAATAATACAATCAAACTGGCTCTAGCTCGACGCAACATCTCGAAATAGAACTTGCTAGCTAACGCCATAAAAATTGGAATTTAAAAAATCTTTAACAAAATGCTACTCGGTTTCTATGAAACTAGAACAAAAAAATTAAAAAAATGTGGAAACGGCATTTGAACTGTTAACACTAAATTTATGATAATTATTAACACTATCGAATGTTTAGTGTTAAGTATAAAAGAACTCATTAAAAACGTTACGTGTGCTGTGTTGCGTGTAAGTGAAAAATAAGTTACGGCATAACATGCTGCCGCTGAGTTAAAACGTACAAGTCTTCAATTATAACCAACGTAGTACCATAACACATCAGTTTTTCACATAATAAAGCTAAATTAAGTGAAAATTAGTCGTTAGAGGGTTTACATTAAGCAATTTTTGAAACTTTGTGCAGCTAATGCAGTGGAGTTAGTAGATTTTTAATGAACGTAAATTGAAGGCCAGTTTTAATTGCATTATTACAAAAGAATATATAAATTTAGTAAGAAATTTGAATTATGCTTTAATTTATGAATACTGCTGCACAAGAAAAAATGTTAGAAATATAACACTGCTGCTGCTAATTAAATCTTCATTGATCACTATTGTAATAGGGGACAAACCAAATGTGGAGAGTACGCGAGCGGCACAAATTAGTTTCTATATATTTAGAAAATCAAGAATGTCTTCAACTTATTGATGTTGTTTTACCTCTTTGCTTATTTGTCATTATGGTGTAATTTGTTTGAAATCTATTAGTATATTATCAAAATGTAGTAACACTAAGTTTTTGCTTATTGTAAAATCTTTAAAAGTTTTTGAAAAAACAATTTAAGAAAGCTCATTTTAATTTTAAAAAGTTGGTTAATTTTACTGATTACAAATATTGTTTATTATTACGAACTGTCAGTCCTCGTCACTACCATTTTCGGTTAGATAAATGACGAGAAAATTTTTCGTTTTAACCTCGTGTGGATTTCTCTTCGACCTAGTTCATAAAAAGTTGCACCCGCACTTGTATTGAGCTTTAAGTACAAGTTCTTGGTCAATTTATTGGTGTTGGAAATGGTTGCCATGCCAAGTTCATAATGTAGTTGTTTATTAGTAATGTACCAAGGCACGTTAACTGCTAATCTGAGTACTTTGCTTTGTAGCACTTGAATTCTGTTCAAGTTTGCTTGTGATGTGTTCCCCCAAATTATACATCCGTATAAAACTAGTGGCCGAATTAGGGATGAAAAGCAGAGCTTGCAGAGATAATTTTTTATTGATCAGCGGGTAGAGTTATACTAATCTGGTGTGACCCTTATTAAGCTTTTTATTAATACGACATTTCCACGTAAGGCGTGTGTCTAGGTAAATGCCTACGTATTTCACTGGATCAGCAAAATCATTACAGATTATAACATGTGCAGCAACGGGGGATTGTTAATTCATATTAGAGTAAAGATCTTTGCAGCGCACTTAGAATGATTGATTGTCAAGTTCCAAGATCTGAATCATTTTGCTATCGTATTTGTTGAATTTTGAAGTTGAGCTGCTGCCTCTTGTAGGTTTTCATTTTTAGTCATCAACATATAATGCTAGCTTTGCTTGTTGGGAATGTCATGTAGGAATATGTTAAATAAGATGCGGCACTCCTGCTTTGGTGGGTTTTGTTGAGAAGATAGATGAGTGTATTTTTACTGAAAATAAACAATTTTCAAGATATGAAAACAGTATTGTTTTCAAATGTTCGGGAATATCTAATTGAGATATTTCAGTCTGAACCCTGAGCTAAGTCTATACGGCAGCAGTGTATTGTTTCATCCCATAACTCTTCTCTATCATTTCGACAATGCGTTGCAACTGATGACAAGTGGACTATCCCTTTCTGACCCCAAACTGAAATGTGGGAAGTTCCAGCTAGTAATTTCATCATTGTGTCTCATGTTAATTGCTTTTCGAATATCTTAGAGATGGCCGTTAGAAGGGTAATAGCTCTGTATCGTTTTGGAAACGTCAGTATGATTCCGTGTTTCCATTTGCTTGGAAAATAACCGCTTCCCAATCATGCATTGAAAAGGGTGGGTAAATAAGCCAACGCGTTGTTAATTTTGTCTTCTCCAGGAGCTTTGTCATTTGGAAGCGTTTTTATTATGTCAGCCAATTCCTTGGTGATATTGGTTTCATATTATGCCCAGCAAGTGATTGGTGTGTTTTTAGATCCTTGTTAATTATGTTAGCATAGCCTGAAGCATTGTGTTAATGCGAGCTAAAAGTTAGTTCTAAGTGGTTTGCTAAAGCTTCGAATTTATCTTCATCAGTGGTCAAAATTTTATTTTGCGTGAGTATAGGTAGTATTTCTTGTTTGACTTAGAATCTTTCTTGTTGTTTTCTAAAGACTTGAATCACCAGGTTTGTATATACTGACGTATTTTTGATAAGTATCAATTCTGTACCTACGTTTGACACGGTAGCTTAAGTTATTGACTATGTTTTTTGTTGCTGGGTTTCTGGTGTCATTCTCTGCGGAGTTGGCTTTTTTACTTTATTAGTTCGATTATATATAACGGAGTTGTTTTTGGATTGGCATGTCTAGGATTTTTCTGGTAAATGTTGCTACCCGTATACTTCTAGTTACGAATGTTTTAACATGATCTACCATTTCGTCTATGTCCTCTGTGGTTTCTAAGTTTTTGGGATATTTCAGGTTTACATTAATTATTTCCCGAAAATTATTTCAGTCAACATTTTCGTTCTTCAGTTTAGTTCCGGGGTATTGAAATGTGGGAATAGCTATAAATGATATCAAAACCGACAAATAATTTGAGTCGAGCTCAGTACAAACATTTTGGAAAATTTGAGTTTGGACGTTCTTTTGCACTATTATATATAAAATGTCGGGATAGTAGCCTGCCCGATACCAGAAGTAGGTCGGTTCTTCCGGGACTAGAATTTGAAAATTGTGCTTTTCTGAGTAGTTATGAAGTCTTAATCCAGATGGGCTATCTTTCCTATATGCCAAGTATAAGTTAAATATATATACTTTTATGAAAATTTGACTAATTTATTGAATTTTAAAATTTGGTGCTATTTATGAAACACCCTCTACAATATAGTGATATTCTTAAGAAAGTAATATTTACTCAAGGTGTATTTTAAACTTCATTGCAAACAGTTACATGATATTACTCCGGAACGTGCTACATTTTATTGTGAATTTCCGTCTGAAGCAACTTCAAACAGATTCCAGTTATATGTTAACTGCACGGGATATTAAATTATATTCGAGCAATCTGTATCAAAGCTTACGTTCGTAAGCCCATAAGGTACAAGAATGTTTGGCTTTATTGAGCCGCCGGCTATTGCTGCAATCGCAGGCATTTCAAACGCAAATACGCTGTAAACCTCACTTTATTCGGCAGAAATAGTTTAAAAGTCCCTCATTAAAGGTTAAGCGGCTTACTCTTCTTGTGCTTCCTGACGACTTAAAATATCACGCAGATAAGGCGTCTTCAACTAATTACCGGCGGTAAAAGGCATGGCTGGCTTAGAAGTGTTTTTGTCACCTTCCGCAGTCTTCCAGTTTTGAATAATTTATGCCGGTTTAATTTTGGAGCGTTAATTCCTGGCAGACGCCTATTGAAATTCGACCATGGTAGGAAATAATGCTTGCTTAGCTAGCAGTTATGCATGATTACACCTTCCGGATTACATCTGCTGACAGGCTTAATCTTTTCGGAAGCTCGTAACTCGCTTATTTAAAGTTCCACACTAAAATGCGACAACCTTTAAAAGTAATACAGGAAATTTCATGTCTATAGAAAATTAAGTAATTCATTGCTACGTCTTAATGGTAGCAACTGTACTGTACGCAATAATTACAAGTTCAAGCTAACTTGTTGACCTCGCAATGTTGTGGGTGTGTGTTTGTACAAGCAAACGATCCGACTTCCTTATTATTACTTCCTCTGGAATGCGCTTTTTGCAGTCAGTAATGCGATAGGTGGAACTCTAGTGACCTAGTTTGTGCTTTTTACTCATTAAAATCGCGTGGTTTGTGGGACATGCAACAATAACAACTATATTATTAATGGCGATTGCGCAAGTTGTGCTGGGCTACTATTTGATTACTATTTTTTAAGTGATGAATTGATCCAGCAAACCAAACTACATCATTTATTATTTGAACTGTAAGAAACGTTGTAATGAGATTAGAAATTGAGCGGTTTCATTTAATATCTTCTGTATATTCTATACTTAAAAGAAAAGACATTTTTTTAAAGAAAGTTTAATATACTTATTTTAATTGAAAAATCACCTGATAAAGTTTATTTTCCTAGGGGAGATGATAAAATCGTTTGATATAACTTTACTGTTAATTATATTACTGAAAATTTGCCTTAAATAAAATACTAGTTGCAATAAATTATTTCTACAATTAATTATTACTTGATCTTTTGATTTTGATTAAATATTTACATTTTTTTTTAATTTTAAACTCTAAACTTAGATAAATATTAGATATTTCCCAGTAATATAAGTTCCTTAAATATATAAAAAATAGAATCAAAAGATTAACACAACAGAATATGATTGTGTTTTATTTGTCATTGTATGCTTAGTTTTTATCATTTCAAATTAGTCCTTAGTAAAAATATTGCACGTAAACCATAAGAGGTGCAATATAAAGTATTTTCTCATTATTTTCTAGTAGATTGTCCAAATCATCAAACGTTAGCTAGCATTGGCTATAATAACTTTATTTACATTTGCTCAGAAGAATAGATCTGTTATTAGCCTAAACCAATCTCTTATTCTTCATCCACTTTTTCTGGTCTTCATTTTTCCTTTCTTTGGACAGCATGTCCAGCCGTGTCGAATAAACAAACGGTCTTTTGAGGCAATCGTTGACCCATTTTTGCATTTCTTTTAAATTATGTAAATGCGTGCCTGCTAATGAGTGTTGAATTGATCAGGAAAAGTAATGATCTGATGGAGCCAGGTTTGAAGAGCACAAAGGGCGCGGGAGGATTTTCCATTGGAGGTCTAACAGTATTTTTTAGCGCTAAAGCAATATGAGACACTTTTGGGATAACGGCATTTTATTAGTTGTCCTTTTTTTAACTGAGTTATGTGTCTTCCTGCTTAAACATCCTATTAAAATTAAATTTTAATTTAAAAATCTCAGTTTTTTCATTATTACAATTAACTAACAAAGAGATTCTTCGCACCCTTATTCTATATTCCCATATTCGGGGCTGTTTGCTTTTGCAGCCGTTATTATCATAATTTTACTAACGTAAGAGAGAATAGTGTAGAAGTTCTTCTTTGTCTTCTATATTGCTACGTAAAAATCTTTTGTGGTATTTCTACTGTGCTGTATCTAAATAGTAACTATAATGATCTTTCTTAATTTCTGTTTACCATCAGTATTGAAAAGGCAGCTGCCCCTTTCAATCTTTAAATGTACGTCTCACGAATAACAAAAAGGTAGATATTGGTGTAGATGGAAATTAGGTTTGGGGCATGATTTCTTCAGTTTATTAGAGGATAAGTAAAACCATGTTCTTGTGTAGATAGGATTGCTAGTCTTGATACAGAATTATCCTCTATTAGAATTGTAGAGAAGTATTTAACCA
This sequence comes from Sinelater perroti, assembly GCA_036346155.1. NCBI lineage: Eukaryota > Metazoa > Arthropoda > Insecta > Coleoptera > Elateridae > Sinelater > Sinelater perroti. Next base: position 6,295,504 of record JARFIY010000195.1, read on the forward strand.
CTGCTTTTGGTTTTCATTGATACCTATAAAAATATAGATGAAAGTACGTGTTATACTAAAAATTTATAAAGAGATTAAGTTTACAAGTTTTGCTTAAATTTTTGTTGGAAGTTTTAAATGAAAATATACCCCAAAAAACCATATTTTTATGTTTTAATCTTTTTTGTGATAGTAGTAATATAGAAATAAAAAAATAAAATGAGTTATTATGTTTGTAACGTTTAAGAAAAATTAAATTTAATACCTAAACACACACTTCAAACTTGTTATTTCGACATTTTATTGCCATTTGAGATTTGTTAACATGTAAAACTATATAAGATAAATTAAGTACACTATCTAGGTTTATAGAAAAGTCTATACACTTATGTATATAATTATATTTTAAATTGCACAACTCATATTTATTATTTTTAATGTACACCCATCGTTGTGAACATTTATGCATGAAAGCTAAATCGATGAATTAAAACAAAATTTTAATATTGTAGATATAACTAAAGATTATTAAGCTAGGATGATATTTTCTCTTATGTGATTCTAGCACTCACTTTTGATCTTAAAAACACTGATTACGTGTCTTTCAAAACATTTTAATTTTGTACTAAAAGTAACACAATGCCAGTTTGTACCATACTCTGCTAACGCCATTGCAAATGATGACGATGATGCTAAGACGTCAATAGCAAAAATAATGAAGGTCATTTAGATCGCAAAGTAACATGTGTTAAATGTTTGTAAATGATTTTAGTAGAAATAAGATGGATTATAAAATTTGTTATATGTCTCTAGATGGTGAACAAGAAAACTATTGTATTTATATCTGTTTAATAATTAATGAATTTTCTCTACTATATATAAATACTTTATATTTATGTATTCATTGTTCTCAACATGATCTGATCGACACAATGACATGTAATTTAATATGCAGTCCACCTTCGTAACCCAATTATATGGTCTTTCTCAAATTTTGTTAGTTTGTAATAACATCAATTATTTATGGATAACGCCTAGCTAGTATTATATACACTGTTGTATATTAAAATTGAGACACCAAGAGTAAATACAAATTAGAAACTAAAACTTTACGGATTTATTGAGTAACGCAAGACAAATGATTAAATTTGCATAACATTTGTCTACAAACATTTACATTGATTGTGGCCGTCTCTATTTTCTTGGCATCAAGTTAACAAATGAGCGAATAGTCCATAATTGGGTCAGATTTCTAAGTCGTGGCTACTACTGTACTTCTCGAGCAATGGCATTTCGGATATTTTAAATCGGTAAAATATCAGGTAATCGGGTCAGTCAATGAAGAATTTTCATTCTTTTTTATAAAATAAATTTCATTGTGTTACACGCTGTGGTTAAAACATCATGTTGAAAGATTATTTGGGGTACCTCCTGAACGGAAGGAAGAATAAGTCAATATACGTCTGACTCATAATGCTAACTCTAACTCTGATTATATGGATATTCAACCATCCTTTAGGTTGAAACAAATACTAGATTTATCAGAAAAGGCGATTATATGCCATTTGTATGTTTACAGATGTCTTTTCGTTACCTTTGTTGTCAGTATAAAGAAAACAGTGATAGTTGCAAAAACGGACCTAGCGCTGTAAGTCAATTTACAAGTAATCAGTGTCGAACAGAGCAGGTGGACAATCGATATTTAGTAATAGTCCCACCATTATTGCGTTAAAGCAATTAAAGTTGCGCTACGCTTTGTAATTGCAAGCCCTTGAAGATTACGATTCTCTCGTTTGGTTGTTTTGGGTGCTGATCAAATTCTTTTTTTTTTAAGAATAAGTATCTTTTAAGCCACTGGTTCCATATTTGCAACAGAGTACTGCTATGACTATTAGTTTTTTGGTTTATTTCTCTTAAACAAATAACCATCTTATGTATGCTCACAATATACCTTCTTTAAAATTCGTTAACATGGTAATGTACTCTTTTTTGATAATGTATTTTAGGATGTATTTTAAGTATTACATAATGGTAAATATTCCTCTCAAAAGGCTTATATTTATAGAAAATTGAAAACTCGTTCAAACCAAGTAGAAGATGTAGAACCGAACTAGCTACCAAGATAAAAAAAAAAATTTAAAGATTTGTTTTTGAATAAACACTGAGTAGAATTTAGAGAAAGGTGTAGGCACTAGGCATTTCGTACAACAGTATACATTTATATTTTACACTAACATTTTAACACGAGAAAATTTACTGCAAGATTTATGCTATTTTTTATTAATAATAAATCAAAATTTATTTTTAGGACCAACTCTCAATAATAGACATATTTAAGCATAATTCAAAATATTCTTGGAACGTTTTGAAACTTTTATTAAAACCTTTGTATTTCAGAGAGCATAAAAACAACCAAAGTGGACAGCAATTGAAATAAGCTCAAAAAGGCCAAAATGATTCAGTCAGCAGAAAGGCAACTAACGGCTGTTGTCTTCCGGAATTCTTAATTTTTATTTGCTGCTTGCAACGTAAATAGACGATAACAAAAAGCATTGCGTGTCATTATTGGAGGCGTTAAACAAAATATCAAAGCGAAAAGGTTTTATTATACAAAATAGTTTTGTTCTATCAAACCAATATCTTAAAAATCGCCAATTTAGTTGATAAAAAGCTACAAAAATTATGTTTATAATTAACTAAACTTGTAAAGCACCTTTCGGGCCTGATTCTTTCAATTTCTTTTAACTTCAAAAGCTTTAGACCAAAAAATTTGTTATAAAATTTATTGTTCTATCCTCATAGACTAAAACACACTTATCTGTTTATGTACAATCCATAATTATTTTCTTTAATTAATTTTATTAAATTTAAAATCATTTTAATCATTTACAGTAAAAAAATCATTAATTCTACCAAAAAATTTCAGTGATTTACTGTTTATTTTTTACAAAAAAATTAATATTGTTTTTATTATTGTCTCTATGATATTTAAAAAGGTTATGGTAATAATATGACATTCATGATCTGGCAAGTTAACCAGGATAAGAATTCATATGTATTAAATTGCAGATATTGAGATAATAGTTAAAATAAACATTATAAAAGAATATCTCGCAAGTAAAAGATATTAATTCTTAGAACAGAAGCAAACAATTTATGGTTTAAAAGGTAAACTTTCTTAATTAATAAATGTGTGAATATATTAACATAATAATTCTTCATTGCAGCATAAATAACATTTCGTGACTAAGTGGATGAATAATGACGGACCAGAATCTAACAATAAAAGTAATGTTTAAGTGGTGTAAGTCTTTTAAGTATACGTACATTTTATCTTTATTCACAACAAAGCAACAGACAAGGAAACAGTCCGCAGACAACAGATCAAGCGGTTACGGTGGATGGTCGAGAACCGGTAAGCCGTGCTCAGCTATTAATTGGTACATACAGATCGCATAATGCACATGTACGTTATCGTCTGTGAAACTATGTGCTAACACAACAAAAATATTATAAAGACTGTTTCAAAAGTTCTTCCCAAAATGTGGGGTTCATACTTTGACCTGCAAAAATAAATTTTTTATCCATTATGCTGTAATTGTCGCTAAAAGTGATCAACATCGTCTTAATGTTGGACTTTTAAGAGTGACCTTTTTTGCCATGGAAAAAACTTCATTCCACCAAAACGTTACAGAAGAATAGATCCTAGTCACATATAGTAGCCTCTCCATAGGCGTTTATCAGTTTTTCTTTCTATTTGACTGTCAGCTTATCTGGCACAACGAAAATCTTTAAGAACCACAATAGCATGCATCTTGCACCTTGCTAATGTCCAATTCTTTCTCCTTGAATCATAGTATCAGTTGTTGATCTCGTGCTAGCATTTGGAGCAGTAATATGATCATGTCTGTAATTTTGCTTGTTGGTGGTTAAAAGGAACGTAGCTTATCCTCAACCGTTTTATTCTCCCCGTTTAAACTAACCGTAAAACTATTTTCTGGTTATGGTTGGTTTTCTACCTTTCACACTTCTAACAATATTTCATGCATCTCTTTATGTATCAATTTGATATTTACCCTATCTGTCACATCGACTAAGTTTAAGTACCCCCCAGTGGGTTTATACTGATGGTCACGTGTACTTCACACTAGGTGACGCTTCTCGAAGTGTCGCTAAATAGGCATATGTATGCGCGCGCACCTTGTCCAAGTTACCGTTGACATATCGGACCATTCACTGAACATTTTAAACACTTATGGTATATTTAAATCTAACTGTATTTTAATAAAAAAATATCGCAATCAAAAAACTTTTTATTATCACACAACTAATTAAATAACGTTTTATCGTAATTATTAAAGATTGTTTTGGCCATTCGATTTTTCCAATTTTGTTGCTTATACAAAGTGATCCAGGATCTTCTTCAACATTTCGGAAAGTGAAAGGTAGGTAATTTTAAGCAAAAATGTTAGATAAACTTGTATCCTACGCAGATTGATTTTAGTGCAAAATTAGTTTACAAAATACGCACGTCTATTTTAATGTAGCGATAAATGTATTTATTCTTTTTTTGCACTAAACCATTGGTTATTACATGTGACTATAAAAGTATTCAGTCTGAGAGTAAATTAATATAAAACGTCAAATGTTTGTTTTAATTGTATGTAAAAGTGTATGTTAAAAATATCGCATATACGTTTTCATCGATTCCAAACATGTAGATAAACTGCAAGTATATAGCTATTATTATAATAAAATTTCTACTGTCGTTGAAAAATACTATTCTTAATTGTAGAGTGCTTTTTAATTGAAGAAAATAACTGATCGTCAGTTAGAGACTTAAAAAACCACACTTCCAAGCCAGTTAATATATATAGCAATTGGACAAAATTCTTAGAGCAGATCTGCTGAAGCCTCCATCAAATGAATATCCGGCACCTCCTAACTTGGAATTGCCTGCCCCCTCAAGTAATAAATCTTGGGCTACTTGGATAGTAGGAACAGTCAAAGTATTTTACAGTAATTAGATACGAGCCATCTAGTTAGATACGTACCATACTTGATTTTGAGAAGCCAGTAGCTTGGTATAGAATTTGGTACTTTTGTAGCAGCACTCCCCACAACCGGTTTGTAATATGGCCTACCAATTCATATTTTGCATCTACATTAAAATTCCTTAAATATCCATCTCGTCAGAAGTCAATTGCCGGGTTCTGATTATACTAAGCGCTAGAATGGTCAGCAGATTCAGTTCATCTTTGAATGTAAGTGAATATCCCCTCCAGTGGTGATTAGTTATTTGAATGAAATCACTATCAGAAAGGTATTCTACAAATTGAGAAGACGTATTTCATAGACACACTCATGAAAATTAATTTAAGAAAAAAAATATATCCGTTTCAATTTCAATATGTGCAAAACTTTTAATCGGGTTATGTTACCAGGCATTTAATAGTTATCATTGGTTAAATTCCAGTTAAAATGTGTTTTTCATGAATAATATTTTAAACGAAATTATTATTTGAAATAAAATCAACAATACGAGAATTCCTATTCTCGGTCAATGTTAATTAATCTCTTTATTTTAGGAGGTCAATTATCAAAACAAAATAATTTGCAATTTTCTGCAAAATGCGTTAGTTGAACTAGTGGAAATATTCTTTTACTTATATGAAAAGGTATATATTTGTAGCATGACAAGGCCCCTCTTCTTACTGCGAATTATATGAAGCAACATCTTAACCACATCTTTTCTAATGGTGGGTTTGTCGTGAGCGAGGTGTTTAAATCTGTTAGATTTTTCTTTGTGAAATTAGATGAAGAGCCAAAACTTCACTTTTTCTAAACTATTCAAAATAGACCGCGTGTTAATATGAACTTTTCCTTTCACTTCCCAAAAGTTTCTCTTAGTACACTTGGTTCGCTATTAGCGAGTTTAGCAATTTTGTAGTATTTTAGATGAAAATTAACTTGACTTATTTTCAAATAATATTGATAATTTATTAGACTCATCCTTTTAAGTACGCCCCAAAAAAGTCGGAAATTATCAGATCCGGAGATCTTGGCAACCAATCAGTGTCACCAGTTCTTGAAATTAATTGACCTGGAAATATCCTTCTTAACATTTCGATAGTCTTGTCCCGTATAACATGTGCCCCAGTCTTGTTGGAACCACATGTTGTTAATTTTATGAAACAAACAATTGTCAATTAGGGATTGCCAGTCACCGTTAAAGCAACACCTACAGCGTCTTTAAATAAATAGGGCCCATTACCCTCCGACCAGATTCCACACCACACTGTCCCTCGAAAAGGATGTAGTAGTCGTTCATCAATTACAAAATATTGTTCATTACCTCAATAGCAGGAATTTTGTTTGTTAACAAAACCACTGCGGTCGAAATGGTTTTCGTTATTTATAATTATTTTTATGAAAATTTGGATCATCATCTAATCTGCGTAGAATAAAATTACTGAAATTACAACCTCATCATAGTTACGAGTTTCTGAGTTAACTGAATTTTATAAGAGGTATAGACCCAGATCATTTTCAAAACATTCTATAAATAGGCAACAGATTTGCGTAGAACGTTTTGATAATTAAAAGCCGTTGCTCAAGCGAAAAATGCTCCATAACGAATTTACTACGTCTATACTAATTACTTGTCAATTAATAATTAGGGGAAAAACAAAATGGCTACGTAAATAAGTTATATACCGGTAAGTTGGGTGTAGTTTTGTAAGCGGTTTTGCATTACCTTCTATAGCAAATAAACCTGAAAACTTATGACATATAGTAACTGCTGTAAAATGCTATACTGTTGAATGTGTATAGGATCTAAACCATTTTATATTGCAAAAAGTTTTGAATATAGAAGAACCTAATTAGGTTTATGCTTTTTTTTCGTTTGCTATGCTTTTTACCGTCTAATGAAGATATTATATGAAATGTTATGTAAGATACAGCAAAAATACTGTAGACTTCTTTCTCATGTATGTATCCATTCATTTAAATTAACTGTGTAAATTCAGTATTAGATTGTCATATTTAATAATATTGACCTAACATTTTTTTACAATGTTGTTGCAACTTGCAATTTCAATTTCTACAAAAGTTAAGACAGTTTTTGTATTTAGATAAAAAATATATATATATAACGAAATTACTAATGTAATCGGCTTTACTGATTTGTTCTTTGTTCTTGAGAACCATTTACGCGCCAATACATCATTCTGAATTAAGCATCCAGGCCGTGTAAATATTACCATTAATACATTAAGTATCCACACAACTTGCCACGCAACCAGCGGAAGATAGTAAGCGTTCCTTTTAGGCCCGCGAAAACTGCCTTTTCATCTCAAACATAAATCAATTACACCGTCATTCCTTTCATATGAAAAATTGTTTATTTGCGTGAACAGGTCAAGGACATATTGTTTTTCGGAAGAGGAAAGAGCCAACCATAAATATTCATTCCGTCGATTTGCGAAGATTATTCCGTGCTTCGCGAAATTTTGACCCTGTGATTCATGAGGGCTTTCTGAATAGAGCCGTAATATTTATGAAGGAATATCTGATAAGGTAACGGCACACAGCCGGCATGCAAATATTATAAATTAGATGATTAGTAAGTAACAACGGTGTATGCCGCGGTGGCTGTGATATCCATTCAGGAAGAGCGTTTTCAGCCGACCCGATTTTGCTTTGCGTGTTAAATCAGTACTGGTATGTTATTAGTAATGCATGCTATCCGAATTTAAATGCAATGTTAATGTTGTCATCGATCCCAAAATGAATCAATATTTGTAAATTTAGTTGCAGTAGATTAATAAGTTTGGCTTGTTTCAACAAAAAATTCTTTCATTTCTTCAGCAAGCTAAGAACAGTCGCTAGAACAGCAAATCCAAATGTTAAATTAATTCTCCTCTTGCTTGCAACCGCAGAGTGGCGACGGCCGAACAATATTTTCAGGTTAACATGAAATATGTGAAGTCTGGTCGGCTTAATTGATAGGCAATTGGGGCGTTAATGAATTCACCACAGTTTACATTAATGGGCGAAAATTCATTTCCATGAGCAGCGCTAAATCATAAGTAAATGTAATTAAAAAGTGTTTAATAAAAAATACGCGGCCGGCGTTGCACAAACGACCTCCCCGAGCAAATTGCTTTCAGATTTTCAATTTTCAAACACTAACGATCATTGCGTTGGACTAAAATCGGCCAAATGGTGGTCACCGACTAGAATTTTTAATTAATATGCTTTAACTAATTCTTAAAGGCAATAAAACGTAATTTCTTTTGACGCTACGCGCAGAGCTTTGGACTGTAAATAAAATCAGAGCAGTGTTTTTATTTAGGTTTAGATTTATTTAAGAAAAAACCAATAAAATCGTAACTACAAGCCATAAATCATCACGCACCATTTTATCGGCTTTTAATTAGATTCATTTAATAGTGCCGTAAAACATTTATAAAACTTATTAATGTCAGGTTACGAGGTCTTAAATCTTTGGCCTTTAGGAAAACTTGTTTAGTATAAGGTAAACAACAAGTCTGGTTAAAATGCAGAATTTTCTTTAAATAACTTTTAATAATAATTCTTAGTGAACAGTTGATAACTTGATAGTTATTTGGTTATATTATATTTTAGTTGTTTATGAATTTTTACTTATGAAAAATGATTCTATTTGACTTTTCTTAGTTGTCAGTTTCTTTTCAGACTACCTATTCACAAAATTTCCTATATTGCGTTTTGTCTGCTCATAATTAAAAGAATATTTACTTGTATTTCTATTCCCCACTCTAGAGCTTTTTAAATATTTTTAAATAGCCTTGATACTAAACAAGTTTTCTAAATATGCCCTGAGTTAGCATAATTTTTAGTACTATACATTTTCACATTTTTGGATACTAGTTCTTGAGCCAATTTTTGCACTTTTCTTGAAAATAAAATAAATGGCTTTACGTGTCGAGATTTTTTACACATATATGGAGATTTTTTATCTTTTGGGCTTTTATGAGAACATCACAAAACTGAAGTCAGGCGTTGTCGCTTGTTACAATGCCTGACATTAACAAAATATTCCATTTTCAATCCATTGAGCATCTCATGGTACTAGAAAATGCGTTGGTTAGGCTATGGGATATCTAAAAAACCTTCGTTTCTCATTTGAAGGTAATTATGCAGAATAGTGTAAATTATCAGTGCAGAAATATCTAAACATTTTTCTATCTAGCAATAGATCATGCGCCCGTGGGACTTGAGCATCTCTTTGACAACACCGATATCTCTCTTCTATGATGGCTAAGGATAAGCGTCTTGACCTTGAGGAGTTCTCCCGATTGCAATTTTTTTTCTAAAACTTACAATATCACGTGAATATGGTCGCATAAAGAGATAAATTACTTTAAAGCAATATTGTACCACAAAATAACTAAGCATTTCGTGTTTGACCAAGATGAGATTGCGAACTAATTTTCTGCGAACGTTTGAGAGCAACTAATATTTAGGGGTCGACTACAGCGCAAGTTTTAACCTGTTCCAATAATCTTGAACTGATCACAACACAACTATATTGCAAAACATCTTATATATACACATACATATACATATACATTGTATACATTGTATTCCATGGGGTTTTACTTTATTACCCTTGAATATATTTTTGAGTTGTCTGTATGCTTTATCAAGTTTACCATCATTTATTTATTGGTGTACTTTTAACAGTTCTTCTTTCTATATTGTTCTTTGTTTTTTTTGCACCCACATTGAATCTTATTTCTTAATTCTTTATATTTTCTTCGCCCTTGTTTTGTCAATGTTTTTATATTTCCGACGTTCTTCTAACAGTTTTATTGTCATTTGTCATCCACCGTTTCTTATATTGAATTTTATTTATACCTAAAACGTTTTTTGTACTATTTCTTACGCCTTGTTCTATTTTATTCTAACTACTTTCTATGTTAGCACTTGGGCTGCTTAATTTATTTACTGTTTCTTTGATGTTCTCTTGTAACGTCTTAAGTATTGTTCTATCTTTTATGTTTTCTACGTTCCACGCTGTATTTTTTTTCAATTTTTTTAGTTTGGTCCCAGATTTTCTAATAACTATATTACGATTACTGTCAATATCTGGTCTTGCGTAGCTTTTTGCATCTTTTAATTGGTTTTTTAATCTCTATCTAACCATAATATAGTTTATTTGGTAGCACTTAGTATCTCCTGGCATATTCCAAGTATATATTTTCTTCTGTAGTGTTTGTAATTATCAGTTTATGTTTAGCAATTCAATTAGGCGTTTTTCAAGAACATTTTTTTCCTAGTATATATCGTCCCACTGCATTTTGCACTTCTTCCTCCCTACTTCGACGTTCCAGTCGCCCATTATTATTAGATTTTCGTCTCCGTTCGTGTGTTTAATGAGCTTCTCATCATGGGCGGACATTGGTAGGTATACTTGTATTATTGTTGTGTTTCTGGGGTAGGTGTTTAAGCGTACCTTCGTTAGTCTTTCATGGTATTGTGTGTATTCTATTACTCGTTTTGCTAAATCTCTATTCAAAATTATGCGTGTTGATCATCCTGTAACGATCTGACTAAAAGTCTTGTTGAGGCCATCCCATTTCATTAATACCTAGTATTTCTATTTGATTCCTTTCCATTTCGTATATTAAGTTCTCTAATTTACCACATTCTAGTAGCGATCTTGCATTCTAGCATTTTTTTACATATTTATTTCTCACCTTGCTGTGATTTCCCGCTTCCTTTTTCGTATTCATAGAATTACATTTTCTTAATTGTGGTTCTTCCAGTTATCCTGCTCATATTGGGTCGTAAAAGTCTCGTTAGTTTTTTAGCAGAGTGCACCGAGTGATCGCAGTCACCACTCTATCAGGTGAGGTTGACATTTGGTAGTAATGAGATGTTGTACTACTCTAACACCTACTATAACATTCTACTATAACATTTTTTATTTTCCATATGTTAATTTATTTGGATTTGTTTTTTAATATTAACTAAGCTAGTTAGTGATGTCCCTCTATATTGTTTGTATTTATTTATATTTTCCTTGTAATTAATTTTAGACGTTAATGATATTTCCCAGACATTCGGTAGTTCTGAGTTATTAACATATTTGTAAAATAAATTAATTAGAGATATTTTAAAAGTTTATCACTGCTTTCTCTATTTCCATGATGCATTTAATCTATATAATCTTTCTCCGTACTTAGATTTATATTTTCCTAGAAGAAGTCTTATGAAGCATTATCTTTTGCTAACAAAGTTATCATACTTCTATTTCTGCGCCTCATAAATATAATTGTCACTGACGCATCTATGAAATTTATTATTATTAGTTGTTAGTTTCTGCAGCTGTTTTATGTACATATTCTTTATATGTTCGTAATGCTGTTCTACACTAACAAGTCATAAATTTTGTTTTTACAAAGAAATGTTTTTCTGTTTTCAACTTTTCAAAAATAATCTTTCCTTTATCTTAACCGCCTTTTTTACTTGTATTTTTACTTTGTATTAATTTTCTTATAGGCTTTGGATCCTATCTTTGGTTTCTTTCTTTTTTGTATATTTATGTATTATACTAGAGATGTTGGTAAAATTTGTTCATTATCATCCATTCACAATCATATTGTTAAGATTTCCACATAATATAACTATTCCCAACATTACAAATAAAAAGTTTGATAACGAAACAATAAGCAAGTTTGACTTGTGTGGCATATCTAACGAAAATAGCGCCACCTATGAATATGTTTTAATGCAGCTAATTGATGTATCTTTATAAATTTAACATTACAAAATAAACTGGCAATTTAATAACGCTTAAGCTCTATTTTGGTAACCATAGAAAATGCGATTGAATTATTACCTTGTAAAACCAAATATTAAATGAGACAATAAAATAAATTAGCTATAGAATGATCCAGGAAGCATAATGTCAGACATAAAAGCAAAATTCCAAACATATATATATATATATATATATATATATATATATATATATATATATATATATATATATATATATACATATATATTAAATAGCAAAATATGTGGAGGGATACGAGTGATATTAAAAAAATTAAAGAATTTTTATTATTGAGCTGCAAATTCCCACTAAAAGATAAAAAATAAAAATAGAAATTTAATATAAAGTCAAAATTACTTACAACTAGATAAAAGGATCTTAAATTATTACAAACGAAAGTACCTTGAAATGTAATAGAAGTGGTTATAAAGTAACAATAAAGTGAAAGAACTAGCAAGAGAAATTGATATATCTTCTTTTCTTCAAGTTTATCCTAGTACTTATTACGACTTTTAATTTTGGTTTCTACAGAGTGACAATAAATTACGAAGAGTAATTTAGACGAGTTGTATTATTAACTTTAATAATTTCTTCACTGCATGTTATAGTTAAATTCTCAATTCTTAATATTTTGAAATTCTAATCATCTATTTGTAGCTAGATGTTGCCCACCAAAAGGTATTTATGGCTGACAATTTTTCAGCGACTTCCCTCAAATTTTTGCAAGGTGGAAACGTATAAATTTTTAGCTGAATTAAAAACGTGGAACAATTTAACTTGCAATCGAAACTCCGCCTGCCGAAATCAAATTAAATGGCCGTGCAATGCAGCGGCCCGGTAAGGAGCGAGAACGCCCCCGACGTGCGTGCACGAACGCACAGATCTCCTCGTGTAAATAAAGCGCTCAAAGCGCGGCACGCCAATTTTCATATCGGCCGTCTTTGTTTATTTTCCATTCAAATGTATAGCCTATCTTTGTTTACTACGCAGAGATCTCCTTATGTAAATCAAAAGTCAAGAACCACGCCACCTTTCTTTGTTTAGTTTTTGTTCAAATGTATAGATGGATGATATAGGACTTAGATAATAGCAATGTTATTATCAAACTTTTTAAAAATAGCGAGCTTTAGTATGACATTGTTCTCATTTTCAATTTTCTTTACTAAATTACTGCAAAGACTGTAAGGCACTTCCAGAATGATGAAGAAAGCCCAGAGAAAGAAAGAAAAAGGAATTCATTAGAATCCAAGAATTTCAATGAGAAAACTTATCCATAAAAAAACTGTACACTTGTTAATGAAGATGAATTTTCAACTGACCCCAAACAGGTTGCAAAAATAGTATCTTATAGCTGGAAAGATTTTGATAACTAATGTGTCACGTCGCTACTGATCGATCGATAAATATCTCTTTTACATACAAAAACATGTTTACAATTAAGCAAACATAATAATCAAATTAATAGGAAGTGGTTTTATAAATGTCCAAGACTATCTGCTGTCTTTATATAACGTTAGAGTAATATCTGTTTTACACCTAAAAGCTTAAAAACTCCAAAGTAAATAATGATGTATGTTGCAATGACATTTTAAAATATATATATATATATATATATATATATATATATATATATATATATATATATATATATATATATATATATTAAACATTTGGTTAATGGAATTTAGACATTTCAGTAGGATTCTGCTCCTGTTTGCAAGAAAAGATTAAAGCAATGTGCAAACATTTTTTTTTAACTTTATTAGCATGAAAAATGGCTGCTGAACTCGTTTGGTTTGAATCCTGTAGATGACAATGTTTAATAAATTTTAACGTTGAGTTTCTGAAGTTTCGTCTAGCTGAATGGGACATCTTGACGGCAGATGAGATACAGCGCATGATTGTGCTTCACATTGCTTAACTCTGTATATCAAAGTCAGGGGGCGAACATTTTGGAATTGGGTAATGAAACTATATTTATTGGTCTAGTTGCAGAAGCCTAATTAAATCTATATGTCTGATGCTTTAATAACCAAGTTACAATGAAACCCCTTGTTTCCATAATTTATTGTCGTCATACACATATTTTTCGTATTTTTCTTTGGTTTTATATTATCATATTTTAGTAAAAATTTACATTGAAGACTAGAATAAATAAACCTGAAAAAAGATATAATAAATATTAAAATGAAAAGGTATGAATCGTATGTAAACACAAATATTTAGTAAATTATATGATGTGAATAAACAAAAAAGGGGCAAATAATAAGATACATGTTAAGAAAAAATAATAAAAATAATAATTTACTCAAATAGGAAAAGATAAAAATATATAAAATAATTTACAAGAAAGAAAGGGATAATTAGAAGAAAAGAGTAGAAGACAAAGTACATTGAAGCGAAATTACTGCTGTTAATCTGTTTTTTAATACTTCACAGATTAATATTTAAAGTATCCAGTCAAAAGAATATAAAAAATTATTAATACTAAAGTTTTAGTTTCTTAAATTGTGTAGATATGGCAGTAAAAAATAATATTAAATAAAAATAGAAGTGAAAATGTATTTATCATCTACAACATCAAGAATAATTTTACACTTTTTTAAAATTATAGTTCGGCAATTTGCATAATTATTGCTTAATATTATTACTGTAAATTATTGGGTTAAATTTGATCGACCAGAGAATTTATGGTTTTTGTTATTCGCAGACAAAAAGAATTAACAAAGTAAATCAGCCAAATATTCTCTTTATGTTGTAGAATGCTATAATAAAATTATTTGAAAATCTTTGAAAGACAAGTGATCAGACAACTTATGTAGCAACACTTTATTAGAATCCAATATCAACATCTGTTTGAAGCGGAGTTAAGCTGGATGCGCAATAATGTAATAATATAAAGCGGAAAATTATCAGAAAAGAGGCGAAAAAGTGCCACTGATAAGAGATCTAAATCAAACAGCTAGCATAAACAGGCATCAGGTGGAGCAGTACTTCAAAGCACTGAAATCATGGGAGGGTCAAATAGCGAGAAACAGAAAACGTACGGCGATAACGGTAACAGGTCAATATTTAATATTACCTGTGCATATATTAGCACATAGGGGACAAGCTGAGCCCCAACTATTTTTACTGAAATCAGCGCCACTACATAACTCAACGTAACCTTATCGTGTTATTAATGGGGTTATCTCTAACCTCGAGTTGCAAAAAAAGACTTATCTTTAGGCGCAGCAGTTGCTGTTATCCATGGGTGTGTGATTCGCTAAACATCCTCAAGCTTAACAATGTTGAACTATTTTTAAGCGAATGGATGATATTGAATTTTATTTGCTCTAATATTAGTTAGGGTTACTTGCTGCTTAAAGTTGCTTATTGATATTACACCTATATATTATTACACCTTTAATATTCCAGATTTACAATTTCTTGACGAAAGTAGCTTTCAAATTACTTTTTTACGCTTTGTAATGCCTTTTAGTTTAATCTAAAAGTTTGTCTTAAATTTTTAAAACAGATCATTATCCAAGGAGCTACGTCAAACAAAGAGGGTAGACGCGGAAAAGTTTACAACATTGGTTCAATCAAATTTTTTGAAAAAATGGCTTGGTATGTATTTTCTCGATTTCTGCCTTCAGTATCTCCAAAAGTGGCGCATAGTATTTAACATTAATAGTTTTCACCTTTTCAATGCAGTCAATTGGGAGAAACCCTTTCGAATCTGGATTTTGAATTTGTCTGAGCCAATTCAATTATTACGATTTTAGTGTATACTAGTGGATCCTACATTCGTCCATGATCACAAAGTTTCTCAAAAAATCCATTGAATGATGTTTACATACTAATTAATTCGTGTTCTGAAGTAAACATATGGGACACTTATCTTTACGCAGTTTTTCATGTGTAATTCACTATGTAAAATAAAAAGACCTCGCTCATTTTAGATGACTGATCGTGAATTCTTACCCTGGCAGTTGCTTTCAGTGTTTTGATGCTTGTTCTGATGTACGGACCAACACAACTTTCTCTTTGTCCATATTGTCGTTATCTCCGTGATGGAAGCGCGGAAGCTCTCCTTGGTGTTATGATGCCTTTTTCTCGCCTTCGCCCCACACATAGTAATCAAGGGGATTGCAGTCTTGGCTCGAGGTGGTCACAAGTTAGAAAATCAGTAGTATTTGTTTGTTTTCTAGCTTTGTGGGCTGAAGCGGAGTCTTACTGGAACACATACTTTCGTTTAACGGCCGCTTCCTTTATGCAGGGTTTGATAATTGTCTCCAGAACGTTGATATAACTGTCTGCAGTCACTTTCAAGTCTTCCTCAAAAACATTTGCTGTTCAGAAGTCCCAGTATCACCACATAGGTAAAAAACCTTATTTGCATGACAATAGAAACTTTAAAGGAATCAGCAGATTCGACGATCATTTTGACAATTCACTTTTCTGTCCCGAATGAAGTCTTTTTCGTGTCAAAAGAATTTTAGGAGACATCACTGTCGTACTTAATGTAGTTCAAAGTGCTTTCTTCGGTTTCTCAGGACAAAATATTTGTAGTGGGGGTTCCGGCGCATGGCATCTCATTTCGCTCATTTCTATCGCCAAGTCAGTCATGCTCTGCCCAAAATCCTAATTGATCTTTATTTTCAATTCGCTGACGAATCCATCACCTCTTTTGCAATCAGATCATTTACTGTGAGTTGTGTTATCAGTAGTTACTCCCTCCTGATGGTCATATTTTCTGTATTTCTTGGCTCTGTTGTAAACTTGGGTCTTTTTGTAGTTAAGCCAACAATTTTCCGGGATTAAAGTATAGCAAATTTGCAGTCGTAGGTTGTTGATTATCTGAAGCTAACTTGTGTCACTTAATAAAAGATTGCGCGTGTGCATAACACGGCCTTTCGGACTTACCTCGATGCTCCTGTATATTGACACTCGCGACGCTTGTAATCCACCAATTACAACTAATTGGTATGAGAATATTCATCTGTAAGGAAGAAACTTTATAGTCGCATCTACCTCTACCTCTATGAGTATGTAAACCAAGTCACTAATTAAACTACGTACAAACTAGAATGTAAAGATTGAGCTTTTCAAAATTTCTCTGAAAACTTTTTCTGTTTGTTATAATATAATAATACTAAAAAACATTTAAGTTATTGTATAATAGAATTAAATAATATAAAGTAAATCTTAAATTTTATTCATTTCCTATAAATTGAAACGCTGTACATTAAATTTAGTTATTTTCTTAATTTATTTATATTAAGCTGTAGTTAAAACGATGTATATTATAATTATTACTATATTGTTTATCTTATTAACTTTATAATAATGCATATAATACATATAACTTTTTAAAACTTATACTCTATACGTATTTCAAGTACCTTAATTTGTTACGAGTAACGAAACGTTAAAAAAGCATACAAGGAAATGGTTAAGAGTCCGAATCCGGTTTCTAGATAGGCATGTCCGTATTTTCCTCTTTACACATAAAATATGCAGTATTTGCACGCTGGGGACGGACGGAAGTTTTTGCCGATTTACTCCACTTTGCTTCAATGAAAAGAACAAGAACTTGCTTTTAGACGTTCCCCTTTTACTGGAAATTGGTTAATTGGCTCGAAATGAATTTATATGGATTGCGTATATGTCAACATGCTGTTTTTATGGCCGTACAGTTATTCATTTCTGCGTCAGCTAGCACAACTTGTTATGGCAATTTTTGCGAAACGATTGCCGCTATTATTTTTCATATTCTTACTCGGGATGTTTTTTATTTCACCTGCG
This sequence comes from Sinelater perroti, assembly GCA_036346155.1. Taxonomy (NCBI): domain Eukaryota; kingdom Metazoa; phylum Arthropoda; class Insecta; order Coleoptera; family Elateridae; genus Sinelater; species Sinelater perroti. The sequence goes on from JARFIY010000195.1 coordinate 6,313,106, forward strand.
CTACAGTCGGCATAACAATGGCCTTTTTCGTAATATTGTTATTAAACATATTGTACGCAAATAATCGCCCACTTTACAGTTAGGGCAAAAAAAGCATCGTTCAGTTTGAATCCAACCGTTCATTAATTCTATTGTTAAATTATCTCGGCCCGGAGTTCGATAACTATTGTTTGTTAATTGTTCTTCCAACGCCGCAAACCATTTATCAATAACTGAACCGCTAAACGAATATGAATAGCATAACTGTATAGCGCGCAGAGGATTGGCCTTTCGTGTAGGAATCAATTAAATTACTGCAAGTTCAATAAGGAATTGAATTCGATACGTTTCGTTGAATTCATATCGGAGAGACACGAAACAGGTATCGGTTGAATTGGTGCATGTACGCAGAAGAGGTTTATTAGGGGCTCTCATCTGCTATGAAATGAGCTGGTTTCTTTTATATGTTGGCGCAGCCGTATTAACAATTATTTTTATTATTTCAGTAGCTTTTGCTATTGCATTATATTTCAAATGCAAGTTTTTTACTTGTGGAAATATAACAAAATAACAACCTACTGCAGCCTCTCTATATGCATAATTAAACATAACAAGACACTTTAATTAAAAACTTTAAACTCTATTATACTGCGATGTTCTTGCTTTATCCAGCTAATTTTCTTGCTTGGTTTAAATTAAACTTCATAATTCGTCCAAGAGTAAAAGCGTGATTTTTTAATTTCTTTGGAACAAATAATGCGCAATCATTCCGACCGAGTATTTAGAAAGATTATTGCATGACCCGACAAACTTCTCAGTTTTATTCTTGTTTGATTGCTTCGGTGAACTTTCCGCGCCGTTGTCGTAGGTCTCGGAAATGTCAACAAAGTAAGACTAATAGGACAATACTTCTTGAATGTAGCTTCGTAGCATTTAACCTTTATTGGATCGATGGCTAATATCCACCCCGGTTTCCAGAATTCAGCGCTTTTCCAGTACGGTTATAAGCACTTACAGGATTACTTTCCAGGTAACCGTCACGTGTGTTGGCTTGCTTAGAACTATTAGTACATTTTATTGCTTATTACGTTCAAGCAAACGTACATTTAAACTTTTTAATTCTAAAATTTAATACTTTAATGGTAGATAAAACATGTAAATTTTATAACCATAAAAGTTCGAAATACGTGCAGAGCACTACAACTTTTAAGACACGCTTGCGATTGTTATTTGTTTATATTGAAAGTTGCATTCTGGTTTTGTTGCTTAACGTTAGTAAGAGGTCCGCCAATTCTAGTGCAGGAATGTAAACGCTAATTGAAACCATAGCAATAATTGTATAATCAAGTAAGGTATTTGATTTTAAACATTCATATATGCTATTTATGTATGAAAAATGATATCACTCAAATGTTCACCACGACTGGCATTACAGACGGCAATACGATGGTTAAAATTTTCGATGACATTTTCACATAGTCAGTCGCTCCAATAGCATTTATCTCACTAATTATGTTGTTCTTGAGATCTTGGATAGCAGCTGGATTATTGACGTAGTCTTTATTTTTTATATATCCCAAAAAAAACCTAAAGGCGTCAAATTGCACGAAGGAGCAGGCCAATTGACATTTCCATTTCTCTAAATTAAACGTTCACCAAACTTTGACTGCAATAATTCTATAGTCGCACGTGTTGTGGGGCATGTTGCGCCGTCTTTTTAAAAATAAACATTGATTATGCCAGTTTGATTAAGTTTCGCAAAGAAATTGCGCAGAATTGACAGTAATCGCATTTTCATCCTCATTTTCGAGGAAAAAATACTCACTTTTTAGGATACAATGGTTGCTCTTGATATTGTCTTGGTTTCTCCCAAATGCGACAGTGCTGCTTGTTCATCGTCTCATTCAATGTCAAATGCGCCTCATCACTAAAGATGATTTTTGATAAAAAATTCCAACCATTTGCATGATGTTAGAGAGGCCAGTCAGAGAATACGTCGATTGAAATGGTCAATTGGCTTATGTTCTTGAGTCAATTGTATTTTGTAAGCGTGTAAATTCAAATCGTTATTCATAACAAGGAACACATTATGACGCAAATTGCGTCCTATTAAGAGTCAAACAATTTATTAACTAGCGTTTAGCGCCATTTTGCGCGCGCTTCCCTCTCAATACCATTTTCGGTCAAATGATCACCTTTTTTGTTATTATCTGGCTATGGTCAATTCAGATCGCATTCAAAACTATAACTCGCACCCTGTCTCTTCAAGACGAATCTAAAAACCCTCAACCATTAAAATCGGTTGCTTCTTCGATTCACAGCGTGTATTTTTCCTTGGCGCTTAATAATATGTGTACGGTATAAACTGGTCTCCGAAATACCCAATTTTTGCAAAGTTATTGAGAATTTTGGATCTCTTTCACATTTTCCTTCGCTACAGGGATATTTGCCGGTGTGCAATCACTTTTGAGTCTTTGCCACATCACCAAGAGAACTAGTTGCTTTGAATTTTCGCACCCAACGTCCGATGGTGGTTTCATTTGGACGGTTATGACGACCGAAATAATCGTGGAGAGTTCAATAAATGTTTTTTTTTTTCCCATTTTGTAGTGTTCTATAATCACATTAACGCAGTCTTTAATCAAATATGACTCTATAGCAAAAATGGCAAACCTTAAACTAAAAAAACTATTAGCTAAAAATTGCCAATTACTACACGGAGAAAGTTGAACAGATCGCCATAAATACAACACTATTAAAACCCGCGATACGGCTAAGGTACGTCGATGACACTTTTGTAATATGGAGACCCCTACCACAATTTCTTATAAACTTGAATTCTATACACCCAAGCTTACAGTTTACCATAAAACCGGAATCGAATGATAGGATTGCTTTCTTAGACATGCAGGTATTGAGGTAAAAGAATAAACATTTACAACGCACTGTGTACAAAAAACCCACCCATGCGGCCAGATACCTTCATGAATAGTCGAATCACTACCCAAGTCAAAGAAAACGATTGCGAAAACATTGATAGATCGAGCACGACGTATACGTAGACCACAGTTTTTGGATAAGAAATTAAAACACCTGGAAGAAGCTTTACAAGAGAATGCCTACTTGAGGACGGAAATCGGCTACGGTAGGCAAAGTTTTTTACCTTACATCAACAGGATTACGAACCGGATAGGGAAAATTTTCGATAAACACAAGGTAAAGACTATCTATACTACTACCACCAAGATACTGGATTTTCTTAGACCAGTCAAGAATACAAGAAACCCTCAGGATACACTAGGGGTATATATTAGAGGTTTCTGATTTGTTCAACTTATGGGCCATTAATTATTTTTGTCACTATTTTTATTAGCAGCACAACTTTTGTAGATCACATTTATATTTTTCTGGGGTGATCAATAGCAGTTTTAGATCATTATTCCACTTAATAGCAGACACCCTCACATTGTAATTAATAATTATTTACTTATTCTTTTCTATTTGGGAAGAGTGTACAAGTATAGTATTTTATATTTCAATTTTGCATTCTTATATACTATGTTTAGAGTAGCTTTTACGTGTTATATTATAAAATAGATTACACAATTTTTTTATAGATTGATGTAATACAAATATTGCAAAGGTTTTTATAATAAATAATCTCCCAAGTCCTAAAATTGAATTTTAATTTTTTTAATGTTGAAAATTTGACATATTTACCTTATAATACTAATTTGCTTAAGGCACTAAGAAGATTTTGCAATAAACCTTTAATTTTCTTAATCTCTTCAGCACAATGTATTTATTTTTACCTTTCAGAACCAATTGTAAAAGTTTTCTCAAGGGTATGAGCACATCCGCCAGTCCGGGTCATTAAAAGGTCTTTTTGTAACCTTCTCTTTAAGATTTTGTCACCTAGTACAATACTACCTTATAGCAAGATTTTTTATTTTCAAATTTATAATTATTTTTGGGCACCACAAACGCAGCGTGCCAACTGCACGTCGGTTAAGGGGTGAGGTACTAAAAAAGTATAAACCTCTCGCCTTGTGTCGATTTCTTGTAAGCTTTTGAACTGCTCGAAAAGTGAGCTTCGGCTCAAATCCAGCTTGAAGGGATACTATTTTGGGACTATTACAATATACAGGCTGCTGTAGCGGGTGCTCTAAAGAAGATTTCAAACTTTCAAGCAAGCTCTGGCGCTTGGCAGAACTGCTGGTAACGATAAATTAATGCGTAAGGATGTTGTTTTAAGAATATTAAGTTTATGTAATCATAATTTCAAGTAAACGTATTTTCTAAAATCAGTCTCATTATTTTTCAAAGTATCTTATACTTCAAAGGTTTTAAAAAAGTGTACGCATTTACACGTAAAGTGACTTTGTTTGTTTATTTATAGTTCGTTTTAGCAATTAAATATTCCACTTGAAATACAATACCTTTACCTACTTTTTAATTATTAGAGATTTTATAAAAGTCGCTGTAATTGAAGGGCATAAATATAAATAATTTATCTATAAAATAAAATGTTTGTGGACGATCGGTTTGAGACAAATCATTAAACTTTATAAAAAAAAGGAAAAAGTTATAATTATTGTTTGATAGACACAAAGCTAAATTTTAGTGAAAAATTAAAATGTCATTATTTACATCAACTAAGATCAATCACAGTTAGTATATTATCAAAAATATTTAAAGATTTTAGTATAAAAGATTAGCATAGAAAGGTTAAATAACTTTCTTTCGTAATACAAACAGCTTTAAAGAAATTAAAACAAAATTGTTGAATTGGGGTTTTGTTTATGAAAATAAAATTATAAATTTTAGATCTAACTTGTCAGTGAAAAAGTATGTCATACGTTGATACAATGCCTACACAAGGTTATTATGTGTATCAAAAAAAAAACCCTAAAAAACAGATAACTTTTTAAAAGCAGAGTACTATAAATTTGGTTATATCTATGCGACATTCTTAAATATGTTTTTTTTTCAAACACTGGTCATATACAGGCTATAAAATGTAAATAATAGAGTAATAAGCTAAAGAAAAAATAGAGATAAAATAGAATTACGAAAAGATTGATTAACTAAAAAAGAATTGAACATTCTAGTTGACCAGCCTAAATCTGAATACCGCTCTACGAAAGCAAAAAACGCTGCTTTGTAACCAAAAAAAAATTATTATATCATAAAGACATTTTAGATTTATCTTTAAAAATATCTTTTATGTATAAAGAAGATCAATTTTTTTTTAAATAAATACCGCCGAAAAATCTATGTTATATAACATATTTTTAATTGTTTGCAAGATTCATAAAACAGAATTTGCAATTTTCAAAATAATGCAAATAAAAGAAAAGACTTCGGAAGCTAAAAACAAAAAAATAAGTTTCTAAAAGGACACAAACCCAAAAAGAAGTAAACAGATATTAGTTTGTTTAACAATTATAATGTATCGCCAGACGCAACTATATAAACTTTAACATTAATAAAAAAAGTCTAACAAAAATACTGTAAAACCAAATTCTGAAGTAATGAATTTATTAAACTCGCAGTTGTTAGATTTTGATTGATGTTTTAGTAACATTTCTTATTTAAGCTAAACTCAAGTAAATTAACGTTTTTTAAAGGCGATAATTTAGTCGCAATAAAATCCATATCCAGACCACTATGTAGCGTTTGCGCTACGAAATTGATGTCAGCGGCATCACTGTGTAGAATGATGCATAATTTGTCACATATCGGGGACTCCAATAGCAAGCTTTAAATGCAAACAGCGTATAATTGTAGTTGTATCTGCTACATTTAACCGGAAAACAGCTTTTTGAAAATCCATGTAACTCTGTTTATCGAAAAACAAGCAAATTGGTTAGGTAAAATCGCAATTTTTTCTGAATTCTAATTTTCTAGGCACTCAACATCAATAAAATATGTACATCTATATTTTTGTTAGATCTGTGCCTTTAAAATGCTAAAAGGGGCTCATTACAAGAATATCCTGAAAGGTTTGTATCTACCATAGAATTTCGAATATTAAAAATGTGTGTTACATTTTGCTAACTCATACCAAAGAAATTATAAAAATTTTCACTGGAAATTTTGTACGCATTTATAATTTTTCTTATATTTTTTACAAAAAAAAAAAAAATGTATATATGATGTGAAGGTCTTTAAAAAAGTCATACTTTAAATGTACGGCATACAGAGCAAAAAGAGTTATAAAATCTTCCTAATGACTAAAATAAAAAAAATGGCTGGTATCAATAGATAACAATGTATCTGTATCTACACAACTTAATAGATTAAAACAAAAAAGCCTTTGTTAATACCAATACAAAATAAAAGAACATTAAGTGAGTTAAAGAACAATTAACATGAGCAGAGGAAAATAAAACTTAGTTATATTCAGCGATGAATCTACATTTTATATCTGCATTATTGATGACCGCGACGTGGTCTCTAAATAATTTTGAAGTTTTTTATCTAAAGTTATTAAATAAAACGATTAAAGTCGCTGATGGAGTAATGGTATGAAATTACATAAGTGCCAATAGCATATAAAATTTAACTTCGTAGATTGTGTTATTAATGTAAAAAAATATTAAAGTAGTTTACTTATGTTTAAAGTGTATGTATTTCATTGACTTTAGACTCGTATACATTGTACACGGACATGATAAATATTAAGTTAGATCCTTAATATACAAATTTTATTGAATGTATGTATGAATTTAATTTTCATTTCTATAAATTATCAAAATAAAAATATTCTTTTTAAGGAAAGAAATCAAAATTTTATTCTACAATAAATATATTTTTTAAAAGATTATACTAAAGGGGCCTTCCTTTAGCATTCCAAATGTATAGGTGTAATAGCAGATACATGTAAACGACATTTGTTGACATTGAGTTTGTACATTTTTTTGAGCAGTGGTGATGTAAGTTAAGATATGCAAAATAGTGCAAAGAAGGTCAAATCATGGAATATAGTCACCAAATACCAATTGAAACGAACGGAATGTCTATACGGTTGCTCTATCACCCCTGCATTCTGATGAAACTTGGATTGTTCGTTGATTAGCCCTTGAAAGTATAATTGTTTTTAATTTTCGCTTTAAATATGTGTTTTATGTCATTTTAATACATTTAATTTGTTGCACGTAATAATATCCTACTTTTTTAAAAGTTTTACATTTTTCTGGTATTTTTATTTGTAACTGGTTCTTTAGATATATAGAGTTACCCATAAAAAATCATCACATTTAAAAACAAATATTTCATAAAGTATTATAGATACAATATTAAATGATACATAAAAAGGAAGATAAAACTCCCAAGTTTTTATTCTTACCATAATAAATGTTCTATGTGAGCTTCTCTCATCTCACGTCTATATGGTAGTCCACACACTCTGTAGTGTGCACCACCAATAATGAGGTCTCAAAGTTCATTGAACGTTTTTGGCATTAGTTGTATATAAACTAGATCTTTAAGATACTAACAAAGAAAAAATACAAACTATAAACTTGGGAGATCTTGGAGGCTAGGCGAACAATACCAAATCTCCTCTAGCATATCGCTCTATACAGCAGTAAATCTGTTCCTCATTTATATAATCATGAATTTTACCATACTAATAGGGTGGAGCTCCATCTTGTCAGTGGCGAAAAACCCATAACCGTAACATATACCGTAATATATACCTATATATGTTGCAGAAACGCCTGGTTTTCCTGTGATATTTATAGAATTCGTATCCTTGAATTGGCGATACCATTGCAGAATGCTCTGGTAACGTGGTGATTCTCTTTTGTAATGCTTTCTAAATGCACGTTTCACCCTAATAACCGATAAACTCTAATATTTGAGGATCACAAAACTTTTTTTTCTGCTGTCACTATTTTGAAAACTTAGGCCGTGCTGTTACCTGGACGTTTAAAATGAAGTTTTTAAGGCCACATTTTAAAGTTAAGCCTTTTCCCTTTCTTTTCATGTATTGCTTAACATCATATATTAATATTATGCATTTTAGAATATATATCTTTTTAAACCCCGATTATTCTTCTGAAATAACCCTTCATTATACAATCGTGTGTTTTTCAGTTTCTATAAAAGTAGAATTCTTTGGAATCCATCATTCTTTAAGTTTTTGTTCTACACTACCAATCATAAGTATTCACGTACTGTTATAACTAAAAATATTACAGTTGGCCTTAATTGTTTGTAATATTAATTTTTTTATTAATATTTTGTAGTACATTTTCCATAAATAAAGAGATAACAGGAGTTTTGAAAACATCATATTTAATAATGATCAATTCTCGGGAAATTCAGCAGTAAGGTAGAAAAAAGGTATTTTGATGGGTTTCTTAAAGTAGGCCATATGTTATTAAAAATTGTGCATTAGAAAACGTCTCTTGATTTTATTTACTAGTATAGAATAACTCGTGCTTGGCGAGTACAAATACCGTCAAAAGTTGTTTGAGAATTGACATAATTAATTATATGAATTTGCTAATCTTCTTCATAAATTTTTTATTAAAATAGATAAAGTAAAGAAACTTGGTGTACAGTAATTATACATAATAAATTGGGACAAAGCGGCTGCCAAACTAAAGAAAATTTAAAAATATTTAACAAGATAATATACAGCATTCCAAAAACTAAGAATTGTAACAGTGTCATAAACAATAAACAAACTGGTTGTACTATAAAGACAACAAATACAAAATAATGAGAAATAGCTACAATGCGAAAAAAGTCAATATTTCACGGTATCCAAAATCGCAGACCAATTCAATGACAACTGACAAGAATCAGTTAGTACTTTAACTGTGGAAAAAAGATCAAACTGAATTATATGGAAAAATAGCTATTTGAAAACCACATCTTCAACTAATAAATAAAAGGAAAATATTTGAATGATCAAGAGGACAAAAGTTTGTACAATAGTTAACTGAAAGAATATACTGTAGAACGAGAAATTCAAATTTAAAGTTTTGTTATTTTTATTTGAAGATCAGGTGGAAAGCGGACGTCGTATCTGTATATAATTTCTTGGCTTAAATATAACAGTGAGTTAGTAATGATATAGAATTATCTTGTGGATACCATTTTAAGAAATATTGAAAATGAAATATACTAAAAAGGATATTTAATCAACATGTTAAGCTCTATTGAACAAAAATTGTTTTTTGAGGGATTATTTTTCAACACAACAACGATGCTAAACGTACATCTATACGAGGTTTGAGCTTTCCAAAGCAAAAGCAAGCTGCTCTCGAATATTAATCTCGTCAAATTTGTACGAGATGAGCTTGATCGACATGTTTATTTGAGTTATCTAATACTACAACAAATTTTTTGGAAATAACTGTAGAAAAAGTAGAGAAGAATTATACCAAACATCTCATTGAGGTAGCTTCTAAGTTTCTTTTATTACTATTTTAACAATCAAATATATAATATATATATAACTACATAAGATAGTAAGAAAAATATGAATTTTATTACATATAAAAGAATTTTCTACTAAAATATTGTAATAGTCCATTTTTTTGTAATTCTATAGGTGATTTTAACCATAAGGAAACGATTCACAGTTGCACTACCTATGAAGTAAAGTAACAAGAACTTACATAACACATTAATTAAATACAACACATTGTCTTGATAATGGTGTTCAATCCCCTATTATTATTCAGTAATACAACTATTTCACATAGTAGCAACTAGATTTACAGCATAGGTAAAGAAGCGGAATGCAAACGCCACATTTTCCAAATTTGTTGAGGTATTCTTCTGATAGTTAAAATGGGCTTAGCCCTTAACTTGTGCTTGATTTTGGATAAGTCCATAGTCGGCTGTAACGGCTGGCGCTATTGTATTGTATTAAACATGGTTCCTTATTGGTTTTATATCATTTTTTAGAAGACTGTAGTACACATTTTCTTTGTATTTAACGCCTCTTTCTCACTCACTAAAACAAACTCAAAGTGTTTAATAGAACCAGTTTTTTCTACGTACATATTAAAAATGCTTGAAAAGAAGTTAAGCCCAAAAGAATGACTTGTTAATAATTATGAAATTCTTTCATATCCCATTTAACTCTTTTTACTAGGAACATAATTTTCCAGGAGCTTTCCGGTAAGCAACAATTTCACTATCATTTGATTGTGATGTGCCCTACTTTAATACCTCGGTCTAGTTTGAAGAAAACTTGGCAAATTGTTAAATTTGGATTTTATCTAATAGTTGTAAATCAGATTACTGAATTTACCCGTCACTTTTGTTTTTTTAAATCGCTTTATATACTTGCTCATAAAATCGGAAGACTTGTAGGGGTGATCTTAAATCTCTTTAAAAAATAGCACTTATTGTAAAGTTTATTTACGCTACAGTAAGGCAAGCAAATTGGAGTGCATTTTAAGGAAATCATTTGTTTACAACATCCGTCCCAAATATCAACCAGAGCTTCTTGTGGAACGAACTGTTCCAGTAAGTTAATCAAAATATGAATGAATGTGCCATTGGATGATAATGCAATATTAATAATCTTTAACATCCTTATTCTTGCATATTCTAAGTAAGCTGTAAACTTTATTTATTCTTTTTCTCTCTTTTTTATTCTAATCTCCATTCAAATTTTATAATTTGTTTTCCCACTTCTTCATTTGTGAAAATAGTTTCTAACTAAGGTAGTTCTATCAATTATTTATTTCTCTGTCATATTCTGTTTTTTATTTAATATAAATTTAAGCGAATAATAAAAGCACTAGCTAGAAAATAATTAATAAACTAAAAAGACATCGGTTTGTTGTAAAATAAAAGATTAGAATTGGGTTCCTTGTATGTATTTTACATATTTTAAAACTATTTTTTTTGTAAATATATTTTTTTAACAACAATATTGTCGGCTCTATACAAAGTGCTTTACATGACATAGATAAGTATTATAGTTCTAACGTTAAGTACTAGACACTAATTATGTTCTATTACTATAAGTTCTAACACAAAATTCGTGTACAGTTTAGTCGAGGTGTCAAACATGGGAAACTATAGCTCGTACTAAATATTACTGACTGTGGCTGGTAAAAGCTCTATCCGCAATTTATGTTTAAATATAGTGTGAAGTAATTGTTTAGCAAGACTGTAATACATGGCACCTTCGCACTGATCAATGTTAGTGTGAAAACATTTTGACACTGTTTTTAATTACTGATCAATGGTAAAAATGTTCAGTTCCCTATATAACTAGGAATTTCTTACGTAATATTCGGTGTTGGCAATAATACGTAAAACTTTATTTTGAAAAACTTGTAATTTGTTACGGCTGGTTATGGAGATTACATCAGAAACACTGCATCCATAGGTGAAGACAGGCTGTATAATAGTCGTATATATAAGGGTCCCGTATTTAAATTTTAGAAAAGATTTTCTGTACATGATAGTATACTTAACCATACGTATGACTCAGATACCTTTTTTTTATCTTCTATCTAGGAGGAGTCCGAAATATCCTACAGTACTGCCTTTGGGTCCCAGAGTTTCGCATTTGTCAGCATTGAGTTTTATGTACTATTTTATAAACCGTTGATTAATTTGATTAATATTATTTAGCAATTTTTTGCCAGCTGCATTAATAGCATACATTACAAGGTCTGCTGAGGCTAATGTAGGGATGTCGTGCATAAATATGTTAAATAAAGTGGAGCCTAACATGGAGTCTTGAGATACGCCTGCTAGCATTTGACAAGTTGAAGAGGTAAATGAATTTACTCGTAACTGAAAAGTACTTTCTGTAGAAAGGACTTAAATTCAGCTTTATCATATTGTGTAGAAGACGTTTGATTTACACTCGGTCGAACGCCTGGATGACTTCAAGGAATGCTACGAGATTGTACTGTTTATTTTCGAATCTTCTTCGATCTTTTCAGTAAGTCGCAATAATTGGTGTGTGGTTGAATATAAAATTTTAAATTCAAATTGGAAGTGTGGAAGTACGTTGTTTTCTACTAATAAGTTGTTAAGGTGAGTTAATATTGCTCGTTTAAGCAGTTTAGATACAGAAGACAGTAGACTAATTGTGCGGTAGTAGGCTGGATCTTACGTTGTTTGCTAGATTTAAGAATCATCATTATTATGCCTTGTTTCATGTATCAAGAAAATATCCAGTTCGTAGGCAGTTAAAAGCAGATGAATTTTTTTGGTAGGTTTCTAAAAAGCAGATTTGAAATTATGTCTAGCCGATCTTTCATAGATTTGAGTTTTAATGTGATTTTTAATCTCGACTGTACAAACTGGTTCTGAGAGTATAAATTCATCAGTGGTGTAGTTAGCTGGTAAACTTGCTATTTGCTGGATGGGTGGAGAATGTATGTTCAAGGAGTTCTGCAAATAATTCACATTTGTGTTTGTCCTAAGAGTAGATTTAATCCTTTGCAGGAAAAATAAGAATGAGTTTCCCTTTGGGGGCTTTTTATACGTTTGGATCTCCAGGAGTAAGTGATTCTACGTAATTGTTATATGATGTAATTGATAGTTGTCACTAATTGGATTAGTCTGTTTCGTGAAAATAAGTGATACACTTGATGTAGTAATCCTAAAGAAAAAAGGAATATTAAAGGCATAGCAAATTTTATTCAAATGCGATTATTTCTGCCCTAATAAAGGAAAAATTAAAATATTTCCGTTTAAAATTTGCAACAATGCGCTTAATTGTTAATGGCACCTGGCAACACAATCACACATAATTATTGGCGATCATTTTAGTGGTTTCGAGTAGGCGGCGGCGACGCAAGTTTCTTTCGGCGCAAGTGTGAGGTAAATGCTTTGCAAACAAGCTTAACTTTTAATCAAACCGCCTATACAAAGCAACATTCACCCCTGTTCAGCAAGCCGGCAGGTAATATTGTATGGAAATTATAGGCCCATTAAATCTTTATTTCAGAGCCTGTGCTATAAACGCACGACCATTGCGCTGTTGGCGAATTTGTCGTAATTAGTGCGTGCCGATCACTTTATGAACTCACTTAGGGCTGCGATCGGCATAAAGTTATTCCTTTCATTGCCCGCGATTTTTCTGCGCCGAATAATTGTTTAAAAGCGATGCGGCCGCCGCAAAGGGCCGAGAATGTGACATGTTTGCGCTACAAATTTTATAATTGCCCCATTCAGCTGCAATAAGCCGTAACGGCGATATTGTTTGCCTTTTATGTAACTCCATATAAATTTTATTGTAGCATTATAATAAATTAATAGCAGGCATCGGGTATGATGTAGGTATAGCCGTGCTTGGAGGCTGAAATTTCTGCGCGCCCTGCTCCAATTGCAGATACAGCGTGGCTCAAAAGTCACACCGGGGATTTAATATTTAATAACTTTTTTATTGTTCAACAATTTTATTTACTTTTAGGTATAAAAAATATTCACATTCACTATATATGAACGATTATATTTTTTAAATTTTCTGCTAGTAAAGCTATTAAAGCCATTAAAGTATCAGACTGTAGGCGTCTAATTACTACACTAATATTGTCTTTCAATTCTGCCAGAATTAGAGATCTTCTTGTACAGGTATTCTTTTAGTATAGTTTGGAGTGGTCAAGTCAGGCGACTGTGGCGTGCAATTAATTATAGTTCTTCGTGTAATTAATTTGTTTCCAAATATATTTTTTATTAGTAGCTTCAGCAGTAGAAGAAGAGGCTCTATCTTGCTGAAACCACATACCGACAACATTCTCCACTTGCTGTTATTCCATTATCAGAACCATTTTCGAACGAAAGGTTCAAAATTAAACTGCATATGAACACCATACCACATTGTTCACTTAAGTTTATGTTGATGAGCAGCTTTTTGACTTTTTCCGTTTCAAAACCTGCAGTTCTGTTTATTAATACTATCATTAAAGTAAAACTATGCCTTATTTTATATAATCAGATGGTTAATAAATTTGTTTTGGTTTCTGGGTAGTTCTTCAAATTGAATAGCGTAATGAAAACATGGGTGGAAATCTGTAGACGTTAGTTTTATGGACTTATTGTGTTTTGTATATACAACTTTACCGATTTTAAGATGAATTGCATGAACGTTCAATCCATAGTAAGTTTCGGTAGCTTTCCTTCGGGTCGAATGTTCTTGACTCTTCATTCGAACTTTCTTCCACACGGTCGATGTTATCCTGTTTCATAGCAGAACGTTTTCTACCGGACTGTCATGTACACCCCCTGTTCTATAAAACGCTCAACTAAACGACAAATTGTTAATTCGTTAGATTCATTTCTAATATTGAAATGTCGATAGTAGTAAGCTCGTTGTGTGTTAATGATTAAATGCTCATTTCCAAAATAAACGCGGGCAATTTTGATGCTATGCAAAATGGCGTATTTTTCCATAACAAAATTCTCGTTTCTTGGCGTTAATTTCTAAAAAAGATTTTTGTATTGTAATTATTAAAACAGTTATAAACATTTTAAACTCCTACGTGATTTTTGGGCTGCTCTGAAATGAGCTTTAGAAATTGCTAAATTTAACTAAACATTCAAATTGAATAACATCTTTAGAACAGAAACCTACTATTATCAAGGTTAGCAAGAATTACTAAAATGAGATGTTAATAATTTAAAAATTAAAAATATGCAAAGTAAATTGACATTCGTGTACGTGCCTATTTATCGATAAATTGTAGCAGAGGAAGAACAGAATTGCTTTATTATTAAATTTGTAGACTACATAAAGTATGCAGACATCCACTTATTGTATTAGTGTAGTCAGATAAATGCAGTGACTAATTGAAGTAGCCTCTAATTTTAAGTTGCTGTATATACATTTGTTATTTAAATTTACAATTTTGTTATAATTAAACTAATGCATTTGTTTTTGTTAATTGTGTTTGAACCACAAATTTTAGGTATTGCAATTTGTTAAATGTATTGGTGTTTAACTTAATGTTGTGTATTTTAGGGGCTGTATTTAATTTAATTAATTATCTCGTAAATTGTTCTAATTGCAATTTAAATATTTGTTGGTTGTGTGAATAATGTAAGGATTTCATGGTAGGCTTCTTACGGGAAAATTTATTTTCATTGTTATAAATGATGCTAATTTAATATAATTAACAGAACAAATTTAGAGCATTTTACGTAATTACTACCTTAAATCTTTCTTCGTTGAACGTAGGCAGTCGCTTCATTTGCTTGTTTTTGAACCATCCATCTATGTTTCTTACTTTTAAAGTTTGACAAACAAATTCGTGCGTTTTAGCTTCCAAACAAATGTTTACTATAAATTCCGCATTAGGCGCCTTTTCATGAAAAGTTAAAATGTTTTTATAGCCTGAAGTTATTTAACTTAATATAAACTTTCAGCATCACTTAGAAGTTGGTGCGGTAGCTTGTGCAAGAGCAGTCTTCCCTCAAAAGGAATAAAATTGTTCTTAAATGTTTATGTTTTTACAAATAATGCTGGCGCTTATGAAACATACACAAGTTCGCATTGTTTCAACGCTGTTAATTATTTGCATCGTTTCATTAACATTTAAAGGTTTCGCCCTAAAGTATCTATAGAACCGCAAAGTGAAGTTTTACTTATTCTCTGAGGATATTTGTATATAACTGCCTTCTGATCTGTATCTGTTCCAAAACAAAATAAAAATATAGTCAGCAGATTTTAGCACGAATTGGAAACCTCATCCAGGTTTTTCCAACCCATTTTATATACATTACGAAATTCTTTAATTCAAGTGTATTACTCAAAATGATGCAGTCCGCCGCCTTAGTAACGCGACACCAGCGTCCCGGTGCAGCGGAACGGCGCTAAACAAACATGTCGGCAATTAAAACCTGATCCACGTGACCCAATTAGCGGCGTGTTTATCTACCGCCACACCAAGCGTCGGCCTACGAACGGGACATTATGAAAAACGGAACTCGATGCCTGCTGAACGCAGCGCCGCGTCCCTTTCCAGCAGGTAGAGCGGCGACGGCGCCGCGAGCCACCACTTCGCTACTTTTTCCTTACCCGCGGTGCTTTAATATGCTCGTTATTGCATAGCCGAAGACTAAATCCTAGGGGACTTTCCATGTAGTTTCCGCATGTTGGAGAGTTAAAACTTGTATAATTGGCTGCACTGGTTCGGAAACAGATTGCCTAGACTATGGGGAAATTCACTACAAGGCCTTTGTTTCATTTAAAAGGGTTATTTTACATCGGGGAGCGAAGATAGTGGTCTCTGTAACTTTGTTTTAATCCGCTTTGGGGTAAACGACCTTTTTGTCGCTTTCCTATCTGCTTGCGCTAGCACTAATTCTATCTTTCGTCTCGCTCGTACATCGGAGCAGAGAAATTAAACGGAATGTGTGCATTTATAATTTCTTACACATTAACTAGTAAGGCCTATTAAAACACATTACTTACAAGCAAGAAGCTTTAATGGCTTATCCTTAAGACTAACTCAGTAACACTTTACGTGACTAACATTTAAATTACCTAAATTGTCCTACGTTTAGCTACAAAAATAGTGAGAAAGTTATGCATGATACTTTTAGGTGCAATACGAGAGTTGTTAAATAAAGGCTAGCACTAATATTATTAATACTCTATTATCAAGATTTATAACTAACTATATATATAAAACACTAAAAGAAGTGGATTTTTGAGTTTTAATTTAGCTAGCACTTATTCATAATGTTCTTCTATAGGACCTCCAATGGCTACTTCTGATGGAACTGATACGTTGGGTGAAGTTGACGTACATGTACATGTGATATGAAAATTAGATTCTCAAATAATTTAAATACGTTGCTACAAGAAAAATCAAATAATAGCGGGTAAACTATTCTATGGCCCATTTCTGAACATAGGCTTCTCTAATATCTCTCCAATTCTCTCTATTCTGCGCTTGTCCAGCAAATTGACAGTCGTCCTGTTGTTCTCTCTCTAGATACGATTTCCAATGAAGTAAAGTATTGGTTCATCTTTCGTCTTCGTATCTGGCTAAACAGCCGACATAATTCCATTTTAGTGTGGCGATTGTTTCGATCACATCTTTCACTTTCGTAATATTTCGAATTCAAATATTGATTCTGTCTCTAAGAGATATACACAGTATCTGCCTTTCCATAGACCTCTGCGTTATTGCTATGTTATTTATTGACAATTTTGTCACTGTCCATGTTTGGCATCCATGTGTCAGTATTGAGAGAATACATTCATCTAATAACCGTGTCCTAAGCTTCAGAGAGATGTTCTTGTTTTTAAGGACATGTTTTAATTTTCCAAATGCTAGTTTTTTTCTACGATATATTTCAGCTGTCTAATTTTCTTCTCTTAACTTTATTTGATATCCTATATATATATGTAGCTGTTGACGTATTCAATATAGCTGTTTTTAATAGTTATTTGAAGATTTGTTCTGCATGTAATCATTGTTTTGTTTAGGTTTATTTTTAATGCTATTTTATTTACTTTTTCGTCCTAGACTTCTAGCATTTGTTGTAGTACTTCTGGATCTTCTGTTATAAGGACTATATCATCAGAAAATGGTAGGTGGTTTTGTTGTTTATTAATACACCTTTATTTTGTCATTGTACATGTTTAAAAGCTTCTTCGACCGTTAAGTTGAATATTTGAACAATATAGTGTCGCCTTGTCTGATCTTTTTGAAATGTTAAATTTGTTCGTGTTTTGGTGTAGTTTGACTATCGATGTTGCTTTGTCATATATATGTCTTATTAGCTGGGTGTATATGTGGTCTGTACGTGATTTTTTTAGGCGATTTATTATTATAAATGTTCTATGGAGTCAAATGCAGATATTAAAATACATTTGTTGCTTTCTAAGTAAGTAGTTTCATTATAAGGAGATGATTGTACATACTGTAGTCTTTTCTGAATGCAACTTATTCTACAGGTTGGTATTCGTCTAATTCACTTGTAAGTCTGTTAGTATTTTTGTAAAAAGTTTATGTATTTGAAATAGCAGACTAATGGGCCTGCAATGATCTAGATTTGTTCTATCTCCTTTTTTATATATCAGGACTATTATCGCGTGGTTCCATGATTTTGGTATTTTCCCCTATTTTGAAAATTTGTTGAATAGTTCACATAATTTTTGGACAATTTGTTCTCCTCCTTCTTCTAGCATGTCCAATTGTTATATCGTCAGCTTCCAGTGCTTTGTTATTCTTTAGAGCTTTAAGTGATAATTTGAGTTTTTCTTTATCAATATCATTTCTGTGCTTTAATCCTATATTTAGTGCTTGTTTTATTGGTGTATAGTGCTCTGGGTCTACGTTGAGTTTCGAGGTATACATATTTTTACAAAAGTTTTCTGTAATTTCTATTATTTTTTGTCTGGTATATAGATATTTATGGTATTTTTGTAAGTCTTAGCTGATTAGTTGTTTTGTTTTTTTAAGGATTATTCTTAATTCTTCTATTTGATGTTCCCTGGAGAGTTTATTTCTTAACTTTATATTATTTCTTATTCTTTTGCTTAAATTTTCTATTTCAGTATTTTCCTTTTCTGCTAATTTGTGCTATGCGTCTTTTAACGAACTTGTTACATTTTTGGCTAAAATCTCTAGATTTCTGGAGTTTATTTTATTTTCGTTTTTTTTTAATTTTGTTATTCTCTATATTTGCACCGTTTGCTAATTTTCTTAACTTGATGTATTTGTGTTTTTCATTTGGGTTTGAATGGCTTTTAAACGGTGTTTTCCTTCTAGTCTTGTTCTTAGTAATCTATGGTCACTAAATAATTAAATTTTTTTATATATATCCCCTTTTATTTGTACAATCAGTCTCGGTGGAGACTACAAATACAATTGATGTGTGCTTAATTTAAGGCTATTCTAGGAATAACATGTCATGTAGAGTAATGTCCCAGTGGACATCCTCTGTTGTATTTTAGAGATATGGCAATTTAGTTCTAGGCAAGTGACTAAAATCTGGTGGTAAGATCAGAAGGTTTGAATCGTTTAAGTCGTCTTGGCTCGTCTTCTTCTTGCAACAGGTTGTTTGCTAGCTCATTGGGGTGAAAGGTCAGCTACTTTCTATAATTAGTGCTGAATCGAGTGATTTCTTCACGAACTGTAGGCAATTTTAAGTCAGCATGGAGTAAGGCATTTGGCACGTACCATAGTACGTTGACAATAGATCTAAGGACTTTATTTTGGAAGCGCTGGAGAATCTCTATATTTGAGGTGCAGGCGAAGCCCCAAATAGGGATCCCGTATGTCCAAATGGGTTTTAGGATAATTTTGTACAATAAGAGTTTATATTCGATGGATAAGTTCGATTTCCTTCCAAGCATCCAGTATATTTGATGAAATTTAGAACCCAGTTGTTTTCTCTTAGTTAAAATGTGAGTACGCCAAGTTAATCTTCGATGTATATGTAGTCCGAGGTATTTGACTACATCATTTTGGGGTATGGGAGTTCCATTAAGTGTAACTTCAGGGCAGGTTTCTTTGCGAAGGGTGAAGGTGATATGAGTAGATTTAGTTGCATTAGCTTCCATTCTCCATTTTTACTTTCCTTATCCTATAATAAGGAAAGTAATGTAATCGGCGGAAATTTGACCTACCCAGTTTTTCACATTTCTGGACGAAATATAGCCTCAGGACACCAAAAAAGTTGGTGTGTGTGTGTATGTGTGTGTGTGTGTGTGTCGGTCTGTCAGTAAACAGGATATCTCGAGATCCGTAAGAGCTAGAGACTTGAAATTTGGTATGTAAGTTACTTGTAGGTAGGGGGCACAGTGCGAAGCTTTTGGTAAAAATCGACCTAGCCGTTTGGTCGCAAGGTCCCAAAATCGGTCGCAAAGCGGTCACGAATCTAAACGGTTGAAGATACAAAAATTTGTGAGAATAAAAATGATTTTTTATCATGAGATAAACATGAATTTAAAATAAAAGTTAATAAAATAAGAATTCGAAAAAAATTGAAGCTTAGGTTTTTTAATATACAGGGTGTTCATAAAATGTTTCGGGAAATTGATATCACCGGATAGATCAGACCGAGACGAACAAAAAATTACAATAAAATTTTTGATCCGAGGTCAAATAAATAAGCGCTTGGCCGCTAGGAGGGAGCACGCAGGCGATAACAGGGAAGGCCGTGCGGTCGAGCTCGCACGGTTACCTTCAGTGACGTAGCAAAATTTTAAGTACAAGTCAATTATTGTCTTGTACTGTTTATTTTAATCAGCTTTCGAGTGTTGGACTCGCGCCTCGTCCTTTTTTAAATTAACAAGTTCCGGGACGAGAGCAACGTAGGGCCGAGACGATGGACCCGGTATAATATATAATAATAGGATAATGAAAGTCGTGTGATGTTCACACCAGATTTTTTTAACCAGTTTTCAAATAAATTCAGATGGCTTTGCAGATTTCTACATGAAGAAATAAGGCCCTGATGTGATGCTAAAAGAGTTGTGTCATCTGCATATGTAGCCGTGATTGTATAATTTGTTTGAGGTAGGTCTGCTGTGTACAGTGAGTAAAGTGTGGGTCCTAAAATACTTCTTTGAGGAACTCCGGATTGCACAAGATAGAGCTCCGTGTAGGCTTCTTGATACTTTACTTGAAATGTGTTGTCGGAAAGGTAGGATGCTAGGAGTAGTACGGATGTGGGAGCAAGAGCTTAAGTTTGTATTTCAGTCCGAGGTGCCAAATTTTATCAAATGCCTGGCTTATATCAACAAAGGCTGCCGAGCAGTAACGGCGGTCTTCCATATCAGTACGGATTTGCCTAGTTATTCGATGGACTTGTTCTGTAGTTCCGTGTTGTGCTCTAAAGCCAAACTGATGTGGGGGTATAAGTTCATGTTCTTCTATGATGTCGGTCAGTCGTTTAAGTATGAGTTTTTCGAGTACTTTGGAGAGGACTGGAAGAAGACTTATTGGTCGGTAGGACGTCACTTCATTTGGATTTTTACCAGGCTTAAGGACCATTATGACTTGAGCTGGGAAGTACTGAGAACAGTATTAAATATTTGTACCAATACTTTAATACATTTTTCGGATATCTTTTTAATAATTTCACCAGTAATGAGGTCATACCCATGTCTTTTTAGTGCTAACCTCCTGGTGTATGATTGCTTCAGCCTCACTATATGAAACTTTAGGAACAGGCAGAGACATCTGAAAGGGAGCATCAAACTGGTTCAGTAACTATTTTTCTTCAGCAGCAATTAACTGAGATGGATATGGTTGAAAAACTGAGGCAAGGTGTTCGGCAAAAACAGTGGCCTTTTCCTGATCCGTTCTTGCACATGTGTTATGATTGGTTCGTATTGGAGGTAGAAGATGTTGTTGGTACTTTAGTTTACGAGTTAGTCGCCACAAAGAGTAATCGGTTGCGTTTGTTGGTGTTAGTTCTTTAAGATAATTTTGTATGGAATCATTGCGTATCTTACACAGTAACTTTTTGAGGTCTTTTGCTAGGGTATTATATCGTTGTCTGTCTGCCGGGGCTCTCGTAATCTGCCATCGTTTACGAGCTTTTCGTTTCTCGGAGATTTTTTGCTGTAATAGTACTGGGGGTTCTTTTCGAATTCGCTGCACTTTGTATTGCTTGTGTGATGTCTGCCACAGCTTTTTCTATGTCGAGGTGAGTTTTCAAAGGCAGTTCAAAAGTTATTTGTTCGTCCAGTTTTCTTTGAAATAATCCCAGTCTGTCCGTTTGCTACAAAGAGATGGTTTCTTCAGTTTGCCCAATATTTGTGTATTCATGTTTACTATGACTGGAGTGTGGTCCGACGTTAAATCTAAGCAGGACTTAACATCAAATTTTTTGGAGTTAAGACATTTGATTAGGCATAAGTCGACAAGATCAGGTATCTTATGGGGGTCGGATGGCCAGTATGTTGGCTGAAATGTTGATAGATAAGTCATATTATAAGCGGACATAACTTTGAATAGTTCTCGCCCTTTCGTAGTTGTGAGCCTGGATCCCCATATTGTGTTTTTTCGCATTAAAGTCTCCTCCGACCAAAAATCGATTTCCCACGGTTCGAAAATATTCGAGGTAATGCTCATATTTGTTGTTATGCCTTGTAGGGCAATATATAAAGCAATATAGGGCAATATACAGAGATTGTTAGTTATTCTAGGGTATCTAGAAGACTGATGTTGGTGGCTTGGATATTGTGGCGTCTGCATTCAGCTCGTTCGTAGTGTTTTAGATTTTTCCTGATTATAACTGCTGACCCTCCATGTGCCATTTCATCTGGGTGGTTTGTTTTATATATGTTATAATTTGGTATTTTTATGTGACTTCTATTGGTAAAGTGAGTTTCAGAGATGAGCAGAATGTCTAAGTTATTGGTTTGTATAAATAATTTGATTTCCTGTGTATGTTGGCACAGGCCGTTGGCGTTCCAGAGTGCTACTTTTAACTGTTGTTCCATTATTTGTTTTTATTAGCAATCATTGACATAAGGTTTATAAGTGTACTCATTTGATCCATAAGGATTTTCATCATTTGCTTTAAATCGTCTATTTCGTTTTTTGGTGATGGTACTTCTGGCTGATTTTGTGGAGTTTTGATACGTTCTTGAGTTATTTGGGCAAACGTAATGCCCGGTTGAACAGTTCTCTGCTCAATGTGGCGTGGTCGTAGTGGTGAGTACAATTTTTGTTGGATTTGTTTGTGAACTATACAACCTCTATAGTTTGCCGGGTGGTTTTCATTGCACTTTACGTACTTGACATTGTTATCTTTAATCTTTCTAAGACAATCGCTAGTTAAGTAGTTTGAAGCCCATTTAACACAAGGTGGTTTATTTTGACAACAATTTTTATTTGACCAAATTATGACAACGCAAACATTGTGGAATTTCACGTTTGGCATACGGTGCTTCAAATTGAACTTTGGTGTTCACTAGCAAATCTATTTTGTAAATGTCCTTGTTATTATCTTTAGGTACTAGGTCTAAGAAATGTAGTGGTAGTGGAATTTTTGATCCTCTTTGCTTCACATTCCAAACGTTTGTTATTTCGTGTCCTTTCTCTTGCAAACTTGTTTTAATGTCTTGTACTTTAGTGGTTGGGTGCAAATTCTTCAGTACTACACGAAAAATTCTTTCTTGTCTAGGCTTATATGTGTGAAATTCGGTATTTTTAGCTGCAAGTGCTTTTACTAATACAGTATATATGGCACTTTCAGAGGGCTGTACCTTAACTTGATTATTATACAGTGTCTTTAATGTGTATTTATCTGTAGCCAGTTCACTGAGTAAGGTAATTAATGGCTAAATATTTTCAACGTCTGAGATGAAAATCGGTGGTGGTTTGGATTCAGTGATTTGTGCATTGTGGTCCATGTTTTCATCTGCAAGTGGGGCAAATCTATTACTAAGACCGAGCCAATAATCCTTCTTTGAAGAAGTAGCATCTTGATCATCATGAAATCAATTTTTTTTTTTGGTGGGAAATCTCCATGAGTCTGTGGTATTTTGTGACTGAGAATACTGTGCAGTTTGCGGCTGCATTATATTGACGTTTGGAAAATTGTTGTTTATTGGTTGACTGCTGGATAAGGTTGTATTTTGTGCCGATACTTGTATGGAAAGTGGTTGAGAAAAGGAAGAATTTGTTGGCATTTGTGTATTTGAAATGGTTGTAAGTGGGTGTCCATGAGGGTCTAAGATTGTATGTGGAGGTGCATATTGCACGTAGTTCGGTGGCTGATACATTGTTAAGTAAATATAATTTACTTGCTGCTTGTATGTTGTTTGGAAATTATTTTGTCTAACTTTAAGTTATAAACACGATAAGCTATAGATAAATGGTTTATTAAAATAAATTTGTGGATTTGACCTTACTATTTATCTGTTACACTTATTTATCTCAAAGAGCAACTCGTACACGACTTTACATGAAATTAATAGAAAATAAATTTGTAGGTTTTATTCAGGCTTATCTTAAAATAGCAAAATTAAATTATTAAATAAATAATTCGCCAGACCTTAAGCGAGGCTTAAAAAAATTTCGGGATTGGACAGTCAATTTACAGCAAAATTTACCTTTTCCCGATTTGGCCGGGCACATTCCCCTTTGACCAATTTCGGACTTTGGCTAACATGCACACTCATAAATGCCTGTCTTTATCAGCATAAATTGTAATAAGAAATTTTATTAAATATATGGTATTTAGTCGGCAATCATATGCGCGCGCACGCACTAACGTACAAAAAGCCTTTTCGGTTTAGTGTTTAAAGTTCTCTTAGGTCGTCCATAATGTAATATTGTCAATCCATCTTTCTCAAGGGTCTTCTTAAGGGTTTTTTCCTTCTGGTATCTCGTGTGTCCGAACAACTTCAATCTCCATTGTGATAATTGTGGCTTATTTTATATTTTTTTATATTGTGACTCAAAATTGATTCTTTATTGGCATCTACCCAGGTTCTCATTAATTACTGAGTTATAAATATGTCTTTTCCAAGACTTTCCTTTCAAATTGATTTAAAAATTCTTGATCAAGGTCTACGTTTCGCAACCATAGCAGACAACTTATTAGTGTTCTGTATAGTTTTTCTTTACAATGCCTATTCAAAAGCTTAGATTGAAGTAGATGATCTATTGCATGTATTATTCTATTTCCTGACATTCTTATCCTCATCACCTTGTCAATGTTAATCGTTTTCTTGATATATGTTCTAAGGTATTTTCAAACTCTTTGTCTACTAGCAGTTCTTTTCCTTCCTTTTACACACTTTAATTTTTATGTAACCATTTACATTCTGTCTTATTCTTTATTGAAATATTTTTGTTATTCCTCTACATCGATCATCTTTGATACTTTCTACTAATTTAATTACTATATTTTTTATTTTTCCTTGCCATGTTTCTACTCTTTTTCTAACTTTATGAAGGTTGTTTCCTTGCGCCTCTTTTTTATTTTTTTGCTTGTGAATTTGTTCCATTGCATTTTTCTTCGTTCTTTCGTTTTCCAGATTCTAGAAATTGTTTCTCTTGCCTTTGTTTTAATTTAAAAAAATGAAGGTTATATCCGCTTCTCTTAAGCTCTGGACATCCAGCAAGCTTATAGTATGTTCTTCTTCTATTAGGGCGTAATATACGTGGCTTGCTATCTTTTCATCCAATGGATGCTTTTATGAGAGAAGTAGGTTTTTTACTTTCCTTATCTTATAATAAGGAAAGTAATGTAATCGGCGGAAATTTGACCTACCCAGTTTTTCACATTTCTGGGCGAATTATAGCCTTAGGACACCAAAAAAGTTGGTTTGGGCTATTGGTTCGTGTGTTAAAATTCCTAAAAGAAAAATTATAGCCAGTTTATTTAACTGTTTTGGGAGTTAAGTTGTTGGCGTTTCAAATGATAATTAGATTTTTGAAGTGCCAATATTGTTTTGTTGTCTACAACCGAACATGTTTGTTTAAAAAGTTTTAATTAATCTTATCACTGTTATTTTATTTGGTGCATTTCTGCTTCTGAAAATATTACGCAGTTTGCGCACACTCTTGGTGAAATACTCGCCATATTTGTAATGAATTTTAACAATCGTTACTCGCTGCTTTGTCGAGTAGCGCTCCATATTGACTAATCTCATTGAGTTTAGTACAAAATATCACCGAGTAGAACGCTGCCAACTGTGCAGAAAAATGGCATATAAGTTTCTTTTGGGATCACACTTTATTCAGGGCAGTAAAGACTTGATACAATTTATGATCTAATAAATATGTTTATATTTTTTTGCATTGTTTGCCTTCTTGTTATTTGTCTATTCCAAGGTTGGTGTGTTATCTGTGTAGAAGGATTTTTCTGCGGAAAATGGCTATTGGTTTCAACTAATCGCTTTTTCAGAGGACCATTTCTCTCGCACTCATCACCCCTGACGTCACCAGCCAACTGAGTTGATTGCTAAATCTTTGACAAGGTTGCTCATATTTTCGGAGTTTTTCAACTTGAAGGTAAGAGTCAGAATTGAATAGAAAAGCTTATGTGATTTTAACTGGTTGCTATATCATGTATAGCGCTTCACAATGGTCAGTAAACTATTTCTTATATTTTTTAACAATTAAACTGTTTTGAGCTACCATTAGGTAGCTTCAATCGAAACCTATGCTAAAGTTGGGTTAATAATGCGTTTTTGTAACATAATGAACTTGCCCTTCAAAATGTTAGTTTCAATTTCATCGGCTTCAAAATTGTTTTGTAGATAATACAAACTGTCAGAAAGTGTCTTTCTAATAATTCTTAGTACTGCAATAAAAGATTTAACGATACGTCATCTAAAAATATATTACAAATTGGAGGGCCCACGAAAAGTTAATTTCGTTATGCTTTATTGAACTTGATCGTTGTATTTCGTTCTAATTCATTTGAAACACGATGCCTTATCTCGTTTTTTATTGTTCTACTAATTATTCGGTTCAATATACACACGTAATCAAATTTTCTATAATCTAAAATTAAATTCAGAACGTGCAGTTATCGCTTACTAATACTTTTGAGCTTATCCATGAACATGTTAACTAATTAGAGCCGCAATAAATCAGATCGAAATATAAATTCTATTCGTCTTAATCGGAGTAGGATTGTAATTCATTATGCCTACGTGCCAGGCTAGGTGATAACGCTATCTTCATTTCCAAACAATTTGCTCGCTGGAGAATAAAAAGCGCAGCCGACCGCTTTTTACGCAGGAGTTAATTGAGCATATTAAATAATTAGCGAAATAATTAGACCGTACACAATTCTAGAGCCCGTTACCTGTCCATAAAGCTAATTAAAGGAAATAATAAGTCTGCCAGCTTCGCATTCCGAGGCCGGCAGCACACGTCGAGCCACGACTATTTCAGAGCGAATCCAAGAAACCTCGCGAGCAATCAGTGTCATTCACCATGAAGACGAAGAGACGCAAAATCACTCCGGGACTGTTAGAGACCGGTTCTTATTAGAACACTTAAACCAGTAGTATTTTTGATACAGGCTTCTTTTTGCAATTATATAAATATGTTGCGCGGTTTTAATTGGCGGAGGATGGAATCGGTCGCTTCCTTTAATCGGCATAGTCAGCTACTAGTTACCTATCTCGAGATACTTCAATGGATTACGAAGTATGAAATGAAAGTACCTGTCTTGCACTTGCCTCGACCTTGAATGCACCTCTTCTTGTTATGCAGCGCAGACAGCAAATTATGTAAAAATGTATTAACGAGAATTATTTATGAATCAACGTCTTTGGAATACTAATGGTCTAATTCAAAATTCCTTGACTTAATATTATGGTTATGTACAATTTCGTAATTAATTATAGTTCAATACAATTAACATTTCGGTATTTTACAAAAAACATTTTAGAAGAATATTCTTTTAGACTTCAATTTTGCAGATGTTAAGGTAACAAAAATTGTAAGATTTGGTATTGCACTTTTGTGGGTTAATTAATTTATTTTTTTGTGTGTCTATTAAAACGTTGTATCACATCTACTTTTTATTATACTGGGAACCTCAAAAATGTACGTCTACAAATATAGGTGATGCTTTAATACTTGCAAAAATCGCCTTAGATAAAACAAAAATTTTAATCAACATGCCTAATGCAAAATGATAAAGTTGTTAAAAATATCATAATTTTTTAAGTTTCCAAAATTTGATAAAATTTGATAAAACGACCACCGTTTCTAATGAGAAAATATTTTTTATTCATGAATTACAACTTTATGATTAGAGATCATGTTACCTTAAAATAAACTAAGGATTATGTCTGTAAATGTTTTTATTTTTTATTGCAGTACATTTTTTGCTTATTTTAATCATAATTGGTCTAATAAAAAGAAATCCATTATTTTTGCATGAAATTGAAAGTTTTATTTAACATACTTCTCTCATAGAAGCCCTTGTCCCTATTGACAAAAAACTGGGACAGTCGATTTTCACAAGCTTCTCTTGAGGTAATTTTTCACCAGCAAAATAGATGGCCATGGACAGGAATAGATGGTAATCACTTGGTGCCAGGTCCGGACTATAAGGTGGATGCAAAAGAACCTCCCAACCAAGCTCTCAGAGCTTCTAGCGATGTGTGTGGCCTAGCGTTGTCTTGATGAAATACAATTCCTGTCCTAGTGGTCAAAGTTGGCCGCTTTTGGGCGAGTGCTTCCTTCAGACTGTCGAATTGTTCACAGTACAGGTTCGAATTAAGAGTTTGGCCGTAGGGGAGCAGCTCATAGTATATCATTCCTTGCCAATCCCACCAAACGCACAACAAAACCTTCCTGGCCGTAATTCCTGGCTTCACCACCGTTTGCGCCGGCTCAACGCGCTTCGCCCACGACCGTTTTCGTTTGACGTTGTCGTAAGTGACCCACTTTTCATAGCCAGTCATCATCCGCTTCAGAAATGGGTCGATTTTGTTGCGATTCAGCAGCGATGCACAGATGGAGATTCGGTCCATGAGGTTTTTTTGCGTTAACTCGTGTGGCACCCATACATCCAGCTTCCTTTTGTATCCAGCCTTTTCCAAATGGTTCCAAACGGTTTTTTGTGCAATTTTTAGCTCCTGGACAATAGAAACAGTGCTTATATGACGGTCGGACTGGGAAATTTCCATGATTTTATCCACATTTTCGACAATTGGCCTTCCAGAGCGTCGTGCATCTTTGACATCGCAATTTCCGGAAGTGAATCGACGAAACCAGAACTGCGCTTGATTGGCTGTTACAGTATCCTAACCATAAACACTCTTCACATTTTCAGCCGCCTAGCTTGCGTTTTCACGTTTATCGAAGAAAAACTGTAAAATATAGCGTATTTTCTCTTTGCTGGTATCCATCTTTGACGTGAACTCAAACAAAACTGAGTCAACTATTTACAAAACTGTCAAATAAGTTTTTTTAGTACGAAATGTTAGATTTCTAACGCCATCTAGTGTAAACCGATCGGACTTTTAGAGCGCTATATACACCTATTGGAAAAACAATGGATTTCTTTTTACTAGACCTATTATATAGAATAGGTATTCAAAACATAATCAGAAATATGATAACTAAATAAAATTAGCATAAATAATTACAATTACGTACCAATTCGATTGAAAGACGCACATACGAGGTGCATTCAAGTTCTAAGGTCTCCACATTTTTCTATTACTTCTCAACGTACACATTTTTCACAACGCTATCGCTATACTTCCATAGCTGCTGAGAACACTTTTTTAGGGGTGTGTTTTGCCCACTGGAAAATCGCTGAAGCAACAGCGTATTGATTGGATAATGAGCGGCCGCGGAAAGTGTACTTTATAGTCAAAAATTCATGGCGGCATCAGCATTCGTGCGACCCACCTTAAAGAAACTTTCGGCATTTTTAGATTATTACGCAAAATGGACTCCACAGATCCTACAAAAATTCCAAGTTTAAAGGCAACATCACGCACACGTAATCGAAGATCATAACAACTTGCTACACTCGCGCAATCATGATTTCGATTTGTGGGCGGGGCTAGTTCGGTTCATTGTCACACTACTTTCAACTTTCCTTAAACTTTCGCACTTATGAGCGTACATTTATAGCATCCATAATTTGTTGTGTTGCTATCTATACTATATTACAAATTTAGAAATATTTCCCGCATCTTTGTACGTACTCTCAGTGTTGAGAAAAACATCTGGAGACCATAGAACTTGAACGCACCTTATATGATTCATACGTACTTGCTGAGTTACTGAACGTCTATTGAAAATCATTCGATTCTTTATCTATATATCGAAAAAAACTAATTAATTATTATATGGCTAGAAGGATCCCAACTTCTGACTTACTTAAAAATTTTACACATGAACTACATATTTTAATTATACGAGCCACTAAGTTAAACATTATCCACTACATTTGGCTCAACCAGATTGTACATTTAAGTTAACTAAAAATATAATCAGTCGTTAGTTATTTGTACTAGAAATAAAAGCTAATAGCAAATATAAACATATTTAATCAATATAATTTCCATCATACTCGATGAAATAAAACCGCATGTCGAATAATCAGCATGCCAAAAAGACCACTGTGACAAACAAACCGCATGAAAGTTCTAAACCAAGGTTGAATTAATGTTTTTGTGGTTTCCGCTGCACGCAGACGGTTTATTAGTTTTCTAACTGTGTAGGCTAGTAAATGACTTTTTTGAGCACATCCTTTAATTAATTCTTATTATTACATCTAGAAATATTTGTGGATTAAAAAATGAAGAAGTATTAGAACATAAGTTTTCGGTTTGAATTTCGCAATGATCAATGAGACATCTATAGTTAGATTAATTCGTTTGGAATAATAAAATTGATTGAATAAAAGATAACTGCAATTATACATCGCGGTAGAACAAGAACATACAGTTATGGTAATTGTTATTAAAATTATTGAATTTTTGATATTATGCATATATATTTTATAATTTCACGTGCAATATAGCGTCTGCTAGAATAATTATGTTATTATTTTGTGATAAAAGTAAAACAATTAAAAGCAGAATATATGCGGTACGAAAAAGTGATTTTATAAATTTAATTAACTGTTTCTGAGCACCGTTTTAATCAACTTCATTTCACGAAGCTTGAATAAGCAGTATGAATCGTATTACGCGTTTGCTTTAAATTTTTCGTAATATCAGATTCTTTAGAATCGAAAGAGGAACCTACCTATGTGTATATTAAATTACATTTTTTGTTTTGGGGAACAGTACTAAGTTTAATAAATGAGTTAACTCCCCGCTTGCTATCGGTGGTGTATAATGTCAGAGGTTTCGAAAGTATGATAATGAATTAAAGCAATTCTAAAGATTTTATTACCTCGCTTTGGAAGTTTAGACCAATGTTCCCAAATTAAGTTGTTTTTAGACTTCATATCTGTTGACTTTGACCGCTTATAAATCTACATACAATAATCCATTATCTAAAAACAAAATGAGAAAAAATGTAACTTTTTAACTCTGATATAATTCTCGAAAATTTTTCCTACACAAATCTTGGACTCTTGCTTTTATAGACCGCCAAAGTTTATTATTGAAAGCAATAATGTTTATTTAGATATATTTGCTACATAGGTAAAACTACATTTCCTATTATAAATATTCTTAATTAATTACTTTATATTTCTTTTAATAAAAATAATATAAATCCGTCTTTCTTGCATTAGTGTACTTTCCAAGGTCACTGGGGATGAAGCAGTCCAGAATTATTTAAAATGTTTGTTTTTTAAAGTACCAGTAAACAAAAAAAAAAACTAAAACAAATTTAACGGTATCTTGCACTTTGTTGGTATTGCCAGCACTTCTCTCCCCTGTATCTCTTAAAATAATTTTTTTGCCATTTTTATCTTACCTATATTTTTTATTATATGATGAATCAGTTTACGATCAACTTTCTAACATCATGGCTAGTTGGATATTACAAATTGGTTTTCTGATTCTTAATTAATTCTTACAATACCATAACCAAATTTTTACTTAAATTGTTAAAAACATTTGAATCACTATAATATATGATTCACTTTCTTACTAATTCTTAATTTTATTTAAAATATTTTTTATTATCAGAGCAATAATTTTCAATTCTCGAGGCTATCTAAAACATATGTAGTCGACCCTGAAGTATAGAGTATATGTCAACATACCGATGAGAGCGGACTGTAATGTGCTTGCGTGAATGAGAACAAATCCATTGGCCAGGTCAGTGAAGAGTTAGATGCCAGTGAGTGCAGAATTAACAAAGGCATGATGGTACAAGCCGTTTAAACATAATCTACATTTTAGACCAGCCACTAATAGAAAATTTACAAATAATGACTATGTATGGGCTACAACTAAAAAGGATTGGCGACTAACGGTTTGAGAACTAGAAGGTAAGTTGGAGGTTTCAAAAATTAAAATAGGAGTATGTAATAATTTGATAGATCTTAGCATAAAATGTGTCGCTATAAAATTTGTTTTGCTAGTGTTACTAGAGCAAATGGAATATCCTGCTGCAGTCATAACAGAAGATAAAACGTGGTTACAGCTACGATCCGAAAGCAAAGGTTCTGTTAAACATATGGTCAAGTTGCTTAAATTTAAAAAGAACTAAACCTGCGCCTAAAGTTTTTTTGTATCTTATATTGTTTTTACTAAATATATAAATTTTTTATTATTACAATTGCAATTTGGTACATTATATGACTCCATATCTTTGAAACAGATAACTCAAGTTATCATTTAAACATGTTTTGTGCTACCGACTCTTTCCAGTTATTAAAACTAATACAGAAAGACTGAATAAACTAAGCTTTTGTAATAGTTTTCTTAAGCTTTATTTGATTTAATAAAAAAATAAAGGAAGTTTAATTTAATATATAGTATTACAACGGATTATATACAAATTTGTTTCTTCTTACGTAAATGGCAACCTTATTTCTTATTTGTCTATCTATTCTTAGGTATACCAATGTTTTACCTAACCTAATAACCTTTTATCTGGTTACATTTATAATTTTTATTTTTTTTATTATTTTTAGATTTGTTAGAAAACGTCTAAAATGACCCATACACGTGCCATAATTTGCTCCATTTCATTTTTTTAAAATGGGTTAGTCGTGATTATTAATTTAAATATACATTATTTTGTCTTTTATTACAAATCATAAATAAGAAAAATCTTAACGTTAGCGACAACTAAGGATAATGAGTAGCGTTTTTTTTTTGTAGATGTTGCTAAAAGGAACGACTTGGCAACCAACCCTATTCTTCATACATGAAAGCTGGACCCACTTCTGTGGGAGTGTCTCCTTGATTTATTTTATTTCACAATTTTGCTACTCTTAAAAATCATACGAGGTATATATTTCGTTGGCATCTAATCTTCTAGTGGTACTAAAGCTTGACAGATAAACGTTTTTTGAAAATACCAGATTCAATTCCGGAATGTGGTCAGCGCGGCCCTCATCACTTTGTAGAAAAACATTATTAATTCTAAAACTTTGGAGACGATTCCAAAATAGGGGAAAGCATTTGTATTTACTACAAGCCAAGCAAAAGAGCTTGCAGATTATCTTAAAGAGATGCCTATATTTAATTAAGCATCATAAACTTTAAGTGTAAAGTTTATGGAGGATATATTTATTACTGCCACTGATACCGTTACTTACTAATTACTATAAAGCAGCTCTTTAACACTGTTTTTTTTTTGCTTTTCTCAGTACGTCGTAGCTCTGCGGAGAGGCTAAAGAACCGATGTCGACAGTTCTTTGTAACAGACTTTATTTCGTTAAACCTTTGGATTATCAATAGCATCCCGGCAAAATATCACAGCTTGGACGTGCATTATGGGCAAAGGACAAGCTTCTAATTGAATGGGGTAGAAGGAATATCTATTTATGTTTAAAAAATTATGGTGGGAGACATTTTAGTTGACGATTGTGGTTTCCGTGACCTATTTTAGTTACAACGCAAATTCAAGCAAGTCAAAATGCTAAATAAATAGCTCAAACAAAAGCAACTTTCAGCGATGTATGTTAAGTAAATTTTTATTATAGAGGTTACTCACGGAAATCTTGAACAGTTTGGGCAATTCCATAAATTCGCCTCAACAGATCTCTAAACCATTGTGTGAGATTTGTACGTGTAATCTCTAATCGTTTTTTAGGTTTATCAAATATTTTCATAAAAATTGGACATAAATAGATGAGCAAATTATTTGCGGTAAGGTCTTATAATTACTAGTGATTAGTTAACACTACAATGAATTGAGGGCCGAAACCAACAAATATATTTTTGTAGAACTACTACTATGTATTGCAATAGAGTTTATAGCTAATATCGCTGTGTACCCCTTCATGTCCTATAGGTTTTCCCTTCACGCATATAAGTCCTCAGTGCTATGTGCTTTTAAAAGACCTCTTCAAATTTTACAAACCAAAGTTTACTTTATCTCTAAGCTTAATGTTGCATCGAGCGCTCTGGTCAGATAGGTTCTCCTTGTAGAACCTAATATTAGTTACTGAATAGGTGGTGTCGTGTTAAGTATAACTCGGCAACCACCAGGTGGGTGCATTAGAACACCTTTAAAACTTTTCAGTTTCTAGGTCACACACGTAAGTTATTTTATAATTTTTACTACTAACTCCGGGTTACTATCCTGTACTCTTAGGAAAATAGTGTGTTTGAAAAATCGGCAGTTTTTATTCTATAACGTGCAAAGATGGGTATTTGCAAGAGTTCAACGTAGTTTGCATGCCTGGTCAATGGTCCATTTAATGGATCTAAAAGATGAAAAGCCATTTAAGCACCGAGGTGGCTTCTTCCACTGAAGACCAATTAGATGGTTTTAATTATTTTTTCTGTTTACTCTGTATTTGTTTTTAGTGCTTTTTCGATTAGACTAAGCGAGATTATAATACGCGGATAGGTAACGTAGGCTTTTAGGAATGATTCTTTATAAACTCATAAGTTTTTACAAAGATTATTTTTCTATTACGCAACATTAAGCCGTCACTAAGAACACAAACACATAATTTTATTGTTTTTTGTACTAATTTACATACGGATGTTAAATTATAGTTTTACGTGTTCTTGTGTATTATCTAACTTATACATAAAAGTAAGTTCTATGTATTTCTTTGCCTCAACCAAATACTTAGGAATGTTTTGCTTTGTATATATTTTTCTAGACATCTACAAAGTTTTAAGTTTGTTAATCTATCGGCAACTTGCTTCATATTCATAATTTAAACATATAAATTACCATGGTACTTAATCATTTTTTAGATATCTATTTTTGTTATACGTTGTATAAAATTTGTCTGAAAGAGAATACCCTAACTATTACCAATTTATTATACACAAGTAAATGTGCTATAAGAATAAAAATTAAACTTAAATACATATATAAACATATAAAGTATGTCAAAAAATTTGTGAATGCTTTGATATCTCAATAATACCTCACCTAGCACGAAGTGCACTTGACTGTCAGGGCACAACCGCAGCAAGCAGTTGAACGTAGTCAATCTGAGAGGTAGGGTCGAAATGTTGATATAAGACTACAAGACAGTGTGACAAATGCTGGACCAATGTTGGCAATTGATTCTACAATTCTGCTAGTGATGACAGAGAAACTAGGCATCAGCAAGGATACGATTGTTACTATCGCCGGCGAAGATTTGGTAAGGAAGAAGATCGGTTTTTGTCGCATAAGCTGGTTAATTTTGAAAGCCAATAAAAATAGTTTGTTTATATAAAAAATAATGGAGACACAAATAAAAACTAAAATAAATAAAGCCATAAAAGTGCATTACAATAGAATGCTGATTATCTAGATTTGTTGGAAACGAGATTAACTCAAATATCTTTTTTTAGATAAATGCACCACGCTGAAAATGAACATTACATTTACGTTACATAACCGGTTTTCCAAAAATATATATTTCAAACGGGGCTTTATATATTAATTCCTAAGGCTGCTGTCAAAATTTATCTAGATAAAAAGTATTTTGAAAATGAGCATTTTGAAATAATTGAAAAACAAATTGCATACAAAACTAATAAATGATAAATGCGAAACATAAAATGAATTGGAAATTTAGGAAAGTTAATTAAAATATTTAATTACTGTAAAGTAATAGAGAAATTAAATAAAATGCAAATACAGAAAACAAGAGAAAAGAAATAAAATACATTTTGAAATTATTAAAAAAGGGTACGAAGGTACCAGATCAATTCAAAGATAAGTTGTAAAGCAGCTGCAAAGAAATGGGAAAGTATGAATAAAATAAAAACGAAATAATAGGTCTAGTAAAAAGAAATCCATTATTTTTCCATGAAATTGAAGGTTTTATTTAACATACTTAGAGTAAACGGATTTAGGTCAAATATGCGCCGTTTGTTCGATAACTTGTTGCCATTTTGAAGGTAATTCCATTATGCCTCTCTCATAGAAGCCCTTGTCCCTATTGACAAAAAACTGAGACAGTCGATTTTCAGAAGCCTCTCTTGATGCAAATTTTTCAGCAGCAAAATAGTTCACCATGGAGAGAAACAGGTGATAATCACTTGGTGTCAGGTCCGAACTACAAGGTGGATGCATAATAACCTCCCAACCACGCTCCCAGAGCTTCTGGCGAGTCGCTATTGACGTATGTGGCCTGGCGTTATCTTAATTATACACAATTCCTGTTCTAGTGGCCAAAGTCTGGGCGATTGCTTCCTTCAGAGGGTCCAATTAAGAGTTTGGCCGTAGGGGAGCAGCTCATAGTATATGATTTCTTACCAATCCCATCAAACGCACAGCAAAACCTTCCTGGCCGTCAATTCTGGCTTGGTCACCGTTTGCGCCGGCTCACCCCGCTACGACCACGACCGTTTTCGCTTGACGTTGTCGTAAGTTTTCATCGCCAGTCACCATTCGCTTCAGACTTTGTTGCGATTCTGCAGCGATCACAGATGGAGATT
The DNA here is from genome assembly GCA_036346155.1 of Sinelater perroti. Taxonomy (NCBI): domain Eukaryota; kingdom Metazoa; phylum Arthropoda; class Insecta; order Coleoptera; family Elateridae; genus Sinelater; species Sinelater perroti. The sequence continues at coordinate 6,349,524 of JARFIY010000195.1, forward strand.
CGGTCCATGAGGTTTTTTTGCGTTAACTCGTGTGGCACCCATACATCCAGTTTCTTTTTGTATCCAGCTTTTTCCAAATGGTTCCAAACGGTTTTTTGTGCAATGTTTAGCTCCTGGACAATAGAAACAGTGCTTATATGACGGTCGGACTAGGCCATTTCGATGATTTTATTCACATTTTCGACAATTAGCCTTCCAGAACGTGGTGCATCTTTGACTATGAAATTACCGGAACACAATCGACGAAATCAAAACTGCGCTTGATCGGCTGTTACAGTATCCGAACCATAAACACTATTCACCTTTTCAGCCGCCTGGTTTGCGTTTTCACCTTTATCGAATAAAAACTGTAAATTATAGCGTATTTTCTCTTTGTTGGTGTCCATCTTTGACATGAGCTCAAATAAAACTGAGTCAACTATTCACAAAAATGTCAAATAAGTTTTTGTAGTACGAAATGTCATCTTTCTAAAGCCATCTCGTGTAAACCGATTGGACTTTTAGAGCGCGAGATACAATTTATTAAAGCTATCTATTGGAAAAATAAGGGATTTCTTTTTACTAGACCTATTATATAGTAAAGGTAAATAATCACCAAAAAAATTAATAAAAAAAGAACAAACCACTAAAAGTTAACATGATGGATTAATTATGTTTATTAATACACAAGATAAAAATGGTATATTATTTAAAACTAGATATATTTTTAGCAAATGAAGTAGGGATTTTAATAAATTATTTAAAAAAAACTTACACAATAAACTACTTGTGGATGGCAAGGATATATGGATGTGTTTGTGATATATTATTTTTTATTTATTTATTTATTTTTTTGGAAAAATAAACCTTTACCTATTTTCCTGTACTGAAACCGTATCTGGAGTATTACATACACTCAATTTATAAATATATATAATATGTTCTTGAAATAACAAAAATATAAATTCAAATTTTTATTCAATGATCGTCAAGACGTCTCTCACATTATATTGTTTTTTTTTTCGAACCTTTGTTGCACTTTCCACAATGCAATTAATGCACTGGATCCACGCTTTTTTGTTTACATTGTGTACAAAAGAACCATTAGGAGTTTTTTCCTTGAGAAACAATCGTAACTTCGTTTCTTCTGAAGTTATAACTTCCGCGCCTTCTGCAACTCTTCTTCTTTTTAACAATTTCCGTGAAATTTGATGCTATAGTTTCAAGCAGGAGATTTTCAAAACTTACATTGCAATTCTCTACTAACTGGGCAGAGCTTGTTGAAGATTGTGGTGGTGATTGTACATCAGCAGACGGTCCTGGCAATATAATGAAATTTTCTTCAGCAATTGTAAACTGGTCTCCAACAGGAGATAACTCAATGATTATAGGAGGCTGTAAAACAGCTTCTTAAATCATTTGTTCATACATTTGATTCGCCTTGGTTTGTTTTGCTTCTTACCACTGTTTTAGAGAAGCAACATCAAAAACTGAATCGGGCACCACCTCCATAGAAAATAGGTGAATTCCAGCTTTTCGGAAACCATTGACAATAATACCAGTGTTCAAACCCCACCAAATTTCACCAATCATTTGTGCGAAGGACTTTTTGGCCAATCTCTCCTCTAAATGCTTTCGTTGCCAGGACACCAGCCTCTGGTCCCAGGTTGATTTTAAAGATTTAAAAACGCTGACATCTAGTAGTTGTAAGATGTGAGTTGTATGTGGAGGTAATTTTGGAATGGTAACTTGCGATTGCATTGCTTGCTCTATTAATCTGATGCTCATATGTGTTGAGTGATCATCATATATCAGATCGACCTGGACCAATTGACGGCACAAAACTTTTTGTAAAATAATTTTCAAAGACGGTTGTTTCCATCCATCCGTTTTGTGTTGAGGCATAGGTAGTGTTAGGAATACCAGTATTCTCTGGTATCCATTGGTTCCAAATATTCTTTCCTTTAAAAATTATGAGCGGCGGCACTTTTTTCCCCGTAGCAGTTGCTGCTAATAAAACAGTAATGTTGTGTTTTCCAGGGGCACTAATTGTTCTAGTTCACGGCTTATTTTTTGCACCGACTATTTTAATTTTGGATGAATCCGTGCAGAAACTTGTTTCATCCAAGTTCCATATTCTTGAAGGACTATTTTCTAAATTAAGCTCTTTAATAGCAAATTCAAGTAAAGTAAAATAATTTTGAATTGTGATTGGATTATAACCTCCCCTCCGAGCAATTTCAACACCCTGCGTCTTCTTTAAGGATAAGTTGTTCCTCTTTTTAAATCCTAAAAACCAGTCTTCTCCGGGTACTCCATCTTTAAAGGGAGTTTTCAAGTTATTTTTTTTTTGACAAACTGTCCAACAAGCAACAACAATTCTTTTCTTGACAATTCAAATCCATATTTTTCCAAGGTTAACAATCCATCGGAAAGACGTTTTTTATTTTCATGTGAAAGTAGAAGAAAGTAGAAGAGTTTTTTTCTCGGGGTTCGCTTTTTTGTCCACTTTTCCATCGGATTCGGTCACTAATTGTATTTTTTGGTATTTTACAGTGCTTACTAGCTCTATAAACAGTCATTCGGCCAGCTTTAATTTCTGCCAATGCTTCAGCCAACATTTCCTTTGTATAGTGCGGTGTTTTCTTTACATAATTTCGAACCATCGTGGGGTTGCAAAAGTATTATTAGTCTAAAAAATTCAAAATGAAATGATTACCAAGAAGGGAATTTAATGAAACAGTTTTGCCCCGATGGATGGTCCAAATCTGCCCCGTGCTCAAATATTTCCTGAGTTAGGTTAGACTATTATTTTATCAAAAAATATAAATGAACTGATGTATTTTATTATTCTAAAGAAAACTTACCTTACTAAACTTTGAGCCTATCGAACTATTGATTAAATTATCGTTTTAAAATGCTTAACTCAATCTTTGCTCTGCATCTGGAAACACCATGAACTTTCTCGAACGAGTTAAACGGGGGAATCACAGAATACATGGCGACCACCTATGTTGATCATTGAATACTAACCAAAGGAAGATTTCTACTTTACAGTTGGTACAATGCAACGTATATTCGAATAAATAAGGGCCTAGTGCGGATTTTCCCCGTGTACGGATTTACCCTACTGCACCTTATTTCTATTAGCAATTAGAATAACAATACATATTTTATAGGTTAATAAGTTATCATAAAGTACATAAAGTAAGGGGTCGATGATTTTAGAAGACGATACTAGGTTATACGAAAAACCGGGTTGATTTTGTACAGCAAGCCAGGGTGCGACATCTTGTCGAAGGCTTAGTTGACGTCTAAAAATACTTTTTCTAGTACTTTTTGTTTTTTAGAAATTTATTAAGTTTATGGCTTATTTGGTGAGTTCATTGGAGAGTTGGGTGGTTTTCTAGTAATCCAAATTGATGCAAACGTTTGAAAAGTTTTGAAATTAGGGACAGTAAGCTTATTGGTTGATGTGATGTCGTTTTTTGTAAGGTCTTTTTCAGGTTTATGTATTAAATAACATTATTTCAGATCTTTTTATTTGTTTAGGCCAGTGGTTCATCCTCAGTATGGGATTAAATAGATAAATATGTAGAACACTTTTGTGCTAGTTTCTTATACTCAAGGAACTATCACAAAAGGAAAATACCTTTTTGGTGTTATTGTGTTAGGACCTAAAGCTTTTCTAATATTTAGATGTGTTTTTAGTCTTAGGAGGTTAGTTGCTCTATTAAATGTTGCCTTATCTATTGGAGCTTGAGTGTGGTCTCATTTGGCTTTAGCTTTTCTTTTTACTGTTATCAACCATGTTATCTCTGACAATATATTATGTGTTTGTTTTTGTCCATCCGTTTGAAGTGTAGCGTACCGTGCTGCTTCTTTTATAATATTGGTCAGCGTGTTAATGCTTTGTCTATTTCGTTAAAATTTCTGAAACCGACATTAAAATCTCCTCTTTGAGTTTATGCCGTGAGCTTGTCAGATTAGTGTTTTTGTTGTAATTTTAGAGTTGCTTCTGGTGTACGATAACATTACCAATTGTTTAGATTATTGGTGAATGATGTAAAGAAAGGGCATAACTTTTTAAGTGACAAAATAACAAAGACATGAATAAGATAAAGGAAATAATGTATAAAAACATCGTTTAAGAAATTATAAGATAAACAAAATAAAAGGCAATCCATTCGAGTAAAAATACATACAACTGATAAATTTATAATATACGACGTGTTAAATAAAGCTTAAACAATTTGGGAATATATCAAATAAAAGATGGGATTTAATATAATTCAACATTAACAACCGCTTATTGATAATCCCGGTAACAAATAAATTTATACTTTTCGGTCCCCGAAGAAGCATAAAATTAACACGATATGTGGAAGGATCGAACTTGTTTTACAGTTTAATACACGCAATAGCGAAAAAACGAATTCGTGTGATCTAAATTGCTTTTCTTGTGATGAAACCAACGCGCAGTAGCGCAGCAGTGCATAAAAGTCCCGCTTCCAGACTGTTGAGGTATAATTTCGGCCAAAAGAAATGGATCGTGCTTTATAATTACAGCCGTTTTATAAAAGGTTCAAGGTGTTTCGCCAGGAGTTACTAGCTCTATTTTATAATATAAAGGATCTACTTACGCTGTGCAACAGTGCAAAACGCATTAACGATCTTATCCCTGCGCCTTGTACTGCATTACAGTGCCGGTGCTATCGTTGCTGGTAATAAGTCAGGTAATTACCGCTTGATACGCAACCGGCAAGAAAGGTCTGCGACGAAGAATGCGCCCATATGAAGATGCACTACAGTAAATCGTATCGCGTCTAAAACCGCCACGTGTATTGTTAGGTGAAAGCTTTGAAATGCATATTTTTTGAAGCATTTGATTTACAGGACAATTATTCATTTAGACCAAACAAATTGATTTATTTGTTTAGTCACGTTTTAGGTGAATGTATTTTTGGGTAAGTTGTGAGATAAAGGAATAAAGTCTAACTTACCTCATTATAATAGTATTTTCACAACGACAAATTAATACACTGACATCGATAGCTACCAAATTATCGTTACACAAATTGTATGGCTTTTCGTCAGAAATACGTCGAAGTTCTAACTGCTTTGTTTCGTATATTCGCGTCAGGATTTCGTGAAACTGTAACATCTGTTCTGAGGGTTATATAAATCGATGACGTTGACGACTCCTTGCAACAATGGTCCTCTCCGCTTTTATTTCAGCTTTTCATTATGATCTTGAATAATTATTAAAGTTTCGCATGAAATTGAACTTCAGGCAATTAACGCTGCGCCATTGTAACGCATTAAATGAATTAGAAATTGCTTTGGTTTAAACGAGAGTCTTCTGCGCCAATTATTCGTATTCGTTAAAGGTATAACTACAAAATTAATAATGTGCTTGCTGTTATGGCACCAGTTTTAATATCGTAGACTTATACAAGATACACTTAAAATGATTTTACAGTTCCATACGCAATTTTCTCTAAATGCATATATGTATACTGAAAATATCATCAAAAATAAATAGTTTTATCAGAAAACATCTATCAATAAAAGCAAAAGTTAAAATAGGACGTAAACTTAAGCAGAAAATATATCTTATAAAGTTAGACAACTTACAAAATTAAAGAATATTATGGGAAGAAAAAATAAATTTAAAAGTATAAGTTTCCATATATAAAAAGAAGCATGCAAAAAAATAAAAGTAAAGACTCAAAAAAAGAAGAATCTAGGGAAAACTATTAAAATAAGGCACCGTGTGGTTAGTTCTCGGGTTATAAGGCCGTGGTCGGAGTTCAGAAATCTTCTAAAAATCTTCTAAAAAAAGTGTCTGTCTCGTTTCGTTTTCGCGGGTAAACGGGAGACCCCACACCGTTTACCCATAAAACTGCGGGTAGAGCTACCCTATCCCACATCCGTGGGTAACAGATGCCGCCTGTAGTAACGACGTGGGGTAGAGGTTCACGCAAGTGACCTCGCCGGCAACTCGTCAAACGAGGCAGGAGAAGTCCTGTCAACACGAGTACTATCGACTGGAGTATTTGCTTCATCGATTAGGCCCAAGGCCTACGGAGACGTTAGACCACATGACGTTATCCCGTTAAAACTGCTATGCAGTCCACCCAATCCCTGCACAGAGGGCAACGGGCGACGGTAGCAGTAGCGATATGTGGTAGAGGCTCGCCCAAGCGACCTCGACGGCTGCTCGTCCAACGTGGTGGGGAACAACCCACATACCACAATGTGGGCTCACGTAAGTGACCTCGACGGCTGCTCGTCCAACGTGGTAAAGGAAACTTTACCGACACGAGTGGGTAGTGCGTCTTACCCCGTGGCGCGTGAAACCCGTAAAACTGCTGGTGGAGCTACCCAATCCCACATTTGTGGGCAACGGATGCCGCCTTCAGTAATAGAAGGTATCACGCGAGTGACCTCGACGGGTACTCGTCAAACGAGGTAAGGGGAACCTTACCGACACGAGGACTAAGGGGAGGGGGAAGCCAACCGAGGCAGGCTTCTCGGTTCCCCCTCGATGATGTTGGACTCTTAGGGGTAGTGGCACCGCTTTTAGTGACAGGAGGGCCTGGTTAACCTCATGTGAGCGCATGCACTTAAGTGGGGGGGGGGGGTTCGGCCTACTCCCACCACCCGTCAAAAGCCTGTCTGGCCCATGTCGGTTCTTGGCAGGTGAAATTTAGTGGTCATGGTTCGGTGCCTGAGCTTCCTAGCCTCGACTTGCACGATTGTCTGGGTGCGTGCGTTTGTGAGTGTGCTGGACTTCGGTCATGCTGTAAGGAGGGCTAACCGATACTGCATCCGACACCAACGGGATATGGCTGGTTCTAGGGGAGCTTAACAGCCCCCCCCAGTCCCCCCTGTTGCGGTCGTAACTATGACTCTCAATTTTATATATATATATATAATAATTATATATATATATATATATATATATATATATATATATACCAATATGCTAGCAAGAAATGTCTATTTTAGTTTTGTGTTCAGATTTAAAAATCAAAATGAACTGCCACAAATAATATCCAGAAAAAGCTCGAGATCCAGTCAAGTTCGAAACACACTTTGTAACACGTGAATGCAAAAACAGAAAGTATCGTTTTAAAAATTTAAGCTCCAGCATTTTGAATCGTGAGATTGCTTTGAATATTGCAGTTCCCTCAAACAGAAATATGTTTAAAACAGATCACGACTCGACGCGACGTATTTTGCGTCTTTAAGTCTTCAAACGCAATAAAAGCTGAAAGCCAAGAAAACTCAAAGTTTCCGCTCTAATATCGAACAATTGGATTGCCTTTAAAAGTGTACTATTTTTAACTTCGAAAAATTGAGATCGGTAACCGATATGCTTCTTTGCTTTAACGCCAAATCCATACCTAACCAACGTATACGTGTTACTTAATACTGATTTAACAACAATTCGCTTTATAAGCGTACACACTGTAGATATTAAAGTAAGAACAAAAAATAACAAGCTACATGAGCTCCAATTACGCTTTATGATCACAACAAATACCCAACATGACACATGATTCTTTGTTGATGTTTAATTCTATATTGTGTTATTTAATATTGCAGAAAATTATACAATTTCATATAAATTGCACAAAACAGAACATTTGAATTGTATTATTAATTTAATTTTATAAATATTATTATATTACATCCAAAACTGAATAAACAGATTTAATAGTTACCCAATAGTTTATGGATTTAAACTGATTTTATACAAATAAAAGTAATGCCAAAATAACAACAAAAACTGCTTTGAATTTAAGTTGTCGAAGGAAATGTTAAAACAATATCTTGTTTATTTACCCTTAAAAGTTCAGACGAAACAACCAAAATGATATCTCAGTTGTTTTTATTTACTATTTTAATATAGTTTACTATTTATGGTTACTGTCTAAATTTATTTAATGGAGGATAATTTATTAATATTTAATTTATTGTAATTTTATCAGCCGCCATTTTTAATTGCCTTGATACATTTTTCGTAATGTTGCCTTGATTTACTAATTTGAGCTTGCAGTTCCGTTGTTATTGTTTTTTTAATTATTGGTATGTTATGTATAATTACAATTTGTTACTTACATTTTATTATCATCATGTTTATACAACTTTATTAAAGCAATAGAAAGGTAATTTTTGCTTTTTAAAGTCTATGCGGTGTTTGTGTGTAATTAGTAAATATTTTAAAATCTGTAAACTTTATGTGTTTTATTTTACTTAGAAAAGACAAAAATGTATTTTCCATCGTAACTTAACTACTTCTTTCTTTCCGTTACCATTTCGTAATTTTTTAAACATTGCTTTTAATTATTATTTGTAAAAAGTATGCCCCTTGTTTAATTAACATTTACTTCTATATTTTACAATGGTCTCTTAAGCCAATTTAGTGTATTTAGATTTTTCTTTTTTTTGTAAAGATTGCTGTAGATTTGAATGCTTTTTTTATATTTTAATATTATTTTATATAAATATAGTAATTATAATTTTTTTAGATTTATTTTTTTTAATGCTAAGATTTTTTGAGTGTTGAATTGTGCCTTTTATAAATCTTGTAGTTAATACAAAATAAAAATCATGATAGCTCGTAGATTTGGCCTGAGCGAACGCGCGTCTGTGTATATTGTTTTTCATTACAAATCTGCTACTTAACACACTGTTAAATTGCAATTATACGCACTAACCTCTGCTTTGTTTTCTGGTCCTCACAGCATTACAACCAATAAATTATTTGCGAAAATCCAATTTGTATTTACAATCCAAAGATAAAAACTGCTGATTAAGCCTTCAAATGTATTGCACAAAATTTTATTGGCAGAACAAGGTGCGCCAATTAATAAGTAAAGTATCTTTCACTATAATGATTAAAAAATGCCATTCATGATTTTTGTATATGAAATTTGTAGAAACTCTTGCAATACTACTTTACAGAAAGCTAAAAAATAAATTATGAGATGAGCACGTAGAACCTACATATAAAATATATATTGTAAAAATACATATATAATTTGAACTGAAACTTTAAGAGAAAATTTAATTAAAATGAGAATATTAATGTAAATCTCTTATAAAAAAATAGCATTTCTTTGGAACCTTGCTTGTCTCGCTTATTAATTTATTTAAATATTAGTTTTGAACTATTGTGCTCTGCAAGAGTTCGTAATTGGCGTTCCTGAGACAATTTTTTAGGATCCGCACTGTGTGTCATCTAATTTTCTTGGGTTTATAATATAAGCAAAGTAAAGTGGACGTAGCAGTCCAAACTTAAGGTCCAAGCTGCGTTAAAGTGTACGATGGTATTTCAGGTCAGCCCTATGATAGTTTGAGGGTGCAGCACGAAACTTCACTGTGTTTTAATATTTGAACATATTAATTTCTAGTTCTTACTCCTCGCATACTAATTCAAGATGTGCGACGAAGAAGTTGCTGCTTTGGTCGTAGTCAATGGCTCCGACATGTGCAAGGCCGGTTTTTCCGGGGACGACGCGCCCGGTACCATCTTCCCATTCATCGTGGACCGCCCGCACCACCAGAGCGCCATAGTGGGCATGGGGCAGGAGAACTCTTACGCCGCCGATGAGGCTCAGAGCAAGAGGGGTATCCTCCACCTAAAATACCCCATCGAACACGGCAATGTCATCAACTGGGACAATATGAAGAAAATCTGGCATCACACCTTCTACAACGAATTGCGCGTCGCTCCGAAGCTCCCTTGAATCCTAAGGCCAACTGCGAAAAGATAACACAAATTATGTTCGAGACCTTCAACACCCCAGCCATGTACGACGCCATCCAGTTCTCAGTGTTCTCCCTGTATGCCTCTGGACGTACCACCGTGGTCGATTCTGGTGATAACGTCTCGCGAACACTGTATCTATCTACAAAGGCTACGCTTTACCACACGCCATTCTCCGTCTGGACTTGGCTGGCCGCGACTTGACGGACTACTTCATGAAAATCCTCATAGAGAGTGGATACTCCTTCACTACCACAGCTGAGTGAGAAATTGTTCACGACATCAAGGAGAAGCTTTGCTATGTAGTTCTCGACTTCGAGCAAGAAATGACCACTACCGCCAGCTCCAGCTCGCTCGGGAAGAGCTACAAGTTGCCCGATGGCTCTCTTCCAGCCATCATTCTTGGTTATGGAAGCTTGCGACATCCACAAGACTACTTACAACTCCATCATGAAGTGCGACGTGGACATCTGTAAGGATCTGTATGCCAACAGTGTTCCATCTAGTAGCAGCACCATGTACTCGTGCATTGCCAACAGCAAGCAAAAAAAAATCACTACTCTCACAGCCTTCACTATAAAGATCAAGATGAATCGGTGACTCCATCCTGGCCTTGCTGCAGAAGTGGATCTCCAAACAGAAATACGATGAGTCCGGACCTTTCATTGTTCACAGAAAGTGCTTCTAAAGTTGCTCACCCCCTTATCAGTTTATAATAGACATTTATGTGCTCCCATTACAAAAAAATTTACTGTATTGAAAGAGTCTACTGGTTAACCCACATCTTAGAACGATTTTGTTAAATTTGTTTTCTAACACTTCTTAGAATATTAATTGCAATAAAGAAATGATTTGTCATTAAAAAAAAACAAATTGATAAGAAAATACATATTTCCAATACAAATTTACTGTAGTAAATAGTATTTCATTATCTAGAAAAATAAAACCAAATCTTTAAATTCCGAAGAGGGAGATGGAATGAACAATTTTCAGAAGGTTTGAATATTGCTAAGAACCACCTAAATCTCTATCTTCACGTCTTATAATATCCAAGCCATTTTCCTAAGTACTTTTTTCTTTACATAGTTCCACAGGTAAAAATCGCAGAGTGAAATCTGGACTTCTTAGAGACTATTAATGAGATTCGCGTTATCCCAGCTAACATCTTCAAAAATTCTTGTTTAACTACGCACACAGACCACAATAAGGGCCTAATAGAGTAGTGCATCGTCCTACGCAAAGAAAAGTCGCCAATGTTATCCCAGCCACATATTGTGGGCCCCACATAATCTTAAAACACGCGTTCTGTATTTATGGTGTCTTGCACAAGCTAAGGGACAATGGGTCTTGTTGCTGTCATTTCGCACTACACGGTTACCTTTTATTGAATTTACATTCTCTCAACTGCCACTTCGGGATCGCTATCACGTGACGCGTTGTAATGGGAGTTATGACAATTTACGAAATCGCCGACATAAAATACGCCCTTGTTACTTCAGTTTCAAACGATGTATACCAATTGTCATGCAAAAAATGTGAAATATTATTTGCTACCGTTTATTTAGAAACTGTTTTCATCATGGCTCTAATGATACTACAAGTTCTATAGCCAATTCTTAATGCTTAATTACTTTTTACCTATCCTGTAAATGATGGTTATTATTTGGTTTCTTGATACCAAATGTAAATAGATGTGTAATACATGAAACTATGATTTGGTACCTTGTATCGCGCTAATTAAATTTCTTGTACACATAAACATAATGTCCTTTTTACTAATTTGTAAAAAATGTTTTTAACACTAGAAAAAATCTTAATTATTATTACAAATTAATGCAAAAAACAACAATAATTCTTCGAAATATAACTCATTATTATCATTTATATTTTCCAGTGCTGTGCAAACTGTGGAATCTGTCCACGGTATCAATCTGCCGACTTAAAAGCAAATAATTCTTGGTATGCTTCTTTAACTTGATTGAACAACTCAAATCGGCGACTATGCAAAAAGTGGATTATGAATAGAAGATACAAATTAGGGATATGGTAAAACTTCAATTCTATCCAGCTTAATCACTTTGCTTGTGGTCTTTGTGGCACGATAAGTAAACGTGTTGTCTTGTTAAAGAAGAGTTTATATGAGGTTGTGCAAAGTCGGATACTTTTACTTTAAAATCTTGTATGCACGTCTTTTCTTGTTCTTCTTACAAATCTCCTTTGTCAGTTCCAGTTTTACTAAACTCAGTTTTATCAACTGCCATCTGTAATCTAAAGATAAAGTTGTTATTGCACGATAAACTTAAAAACAATAAAAATGCATAAAAAATCAAGTTTTTCTCAAGTGTTTAGGAAAATTTTTGTAACAATTAATATAATGTGAGCCATTTTTTATTATCCCAGCAGAATTAGCTGACAAATCTTACATGAGAGTTCTAAAGTTTAATTGTATACCAGTGGCACTATTTGAAGAGCGCATTTTAACAAAAAAACACTAGTACATTTTAATAATAATGGCTGTGTCTGGTATGGGTAACCAATCTGGCTCTTGCAACATATTTCCAAATATCTAGAAGACGATTGCCAATGGTCGTACCTAAGGGCAAACTCTCCGTGAACTTGCAGCACAGTCCAACTTCCAGAAAAGCACTATTTTTCTTTTTCTGAAGCGCTGGACGATCCAATGTGGTGTTGTAAAGAAGTGCAAGATCGGTCATCCCAACACTACCTCGACCTCTTCGACAGGAACGTTATCCACATGGCCCACAACAACCTCTCCTTCACACCAGTCGATATTTTTCATCAACGGATGTCCAGGGTGTCTACCCTAAATTTGACACCATCTATTCGTATCAGATATCGTTTGCAGCAAGCTGGACTTAATGGACGTTCTTTGGTCAAGAAGTAGATGATTTCGGAAAAGAAGGGGAAGGTGCAGGCACACAAGAACTGGGTGAGAAAAATGTGCTCTGGAGTCACAAAATCAAGTACATGTTGTTTAGGGCAGACGAAATTCAGTGGATTTGTCGTCCCAAATGCACTCGTTTCGATCCCAAGTACCAAATTCCAGGATGAAGCACGAAGGCAGAAGTGTTATGGTCTGGGATTATGTTTTCGATCTTAGTACGGGTGTCTTCAGGAGAATCTATGGCATTATGGATCGCTATTGCTATAAGGACATCCTCGACAACACGATGCATCCGTATGCCATGCAGAACATGGGCAGAGGCTTTATTTTCCAACAGGTCAATGATACCAAACATCGTTCGAACCATGTCCAGAACTGATCCTCTCACCGTCGTGTGATCCTCCTCGACTGGCCCCGTCAATCTTCTTACATGCAGCGTTGTCTAGCTAGCAGAAATGCCAATAATGCAAATGAGAAATGTGCCCAACTTAAGGAGGAGTGGAAGAACATCCTTCTCTCCTTCATCCATACTCTTTTGTACTTCATACCTTGCAGGTGCCAGGCCGTTATTGACTCCAAGAGTTGTGCTACTAAGTATTAGGCTACTGTTCATTTTTAGTTGATAGAAGATAGAAGAAAAAAATCTAAAATAATCGTAACGCTAAATTGTTTTCTCAGATATAGAATTTGATATCACATTCTATTTTAATTTGTGGAATTGTCAGATTTATTTATAATTTAAATATTTCACAAATGAAAATAAAGTGTAATATAAAACTATTCTGATTATGATTATTTAATTTTTTTAAATTATTAGTGATGAAATTATAAGTTTAATTAAAATTTACTAGAGATTGAAATAGTTAAAAATCTTTTACAGGTATATGCATTTTACCTTTTTAACCGATATTATATAATTCAACAATTGTAAAGCTATATAAAATTACTTAAAAAAATTAGTTAAAATTATTCATTGAAACAAAGCTACCAAATTATTTTAATGTTTAATTTACATGATCATAATTTTCCTACAATCAATTATAATTTTTAGAAAACTGTAGATATAAATTGGATTACTTTTTATAACTTCATTGTTCCACTTTTGTGAGAAGGTAAAACAATGACATTCATTAGAATAGTTTTCACCAAGCTTCGTCAACAAATTCTTCCTCGCTGCCACTTTGTTTTTGGTCTGTTGCCAGCATTCCAAATAATGAAGCAAAAACGACACAGCTTGGTTAACTTGTAATGTACTTATTGTTGCCTAGCGCTTCTTATTTTAGTTGAAGAAATAAACCAGACCTTTAACTGCATGCGCCACTTAAGTGAGTAATGGCAATTTGCTGCGGGCGCCTTCGGTTACAATTTTTAGCATACGGTAAAATGGGTCTAGCGGATGTAATTAAAAATTGAAATGAGCCTCTATTTGTGCCTAGAAACTGAGGAAGTTGTCACTTTTATCATTATTGTGGCAATTATGCGAACGCGTGGTGCCACCTTCGCCAGATATGAGGATGCCTGTAATTACCTGCAGCGATGATCCATTTCGCGGGCTCTTCTAGTTCGCCTCGCCTCGCCTAACAATTAACACGAAATGGTTTGGGAAGGTGCGCTCTATGAAATGAGGTTACATTGTTGCGTTTAATTCTTTTACTAATGCCGGCGCGATGTGTCCCAATAATGATGTCACGGAACTTATCGACCATGCTACAGTTCGCGCGCCTCTATTCAATGAAGACAAAAAGATTCCTCGGCGAACATGGCTCGTGACATATTAAGGACAAATGATAGCAGGAGACCGCTTAACGACGCTTTGCCTAACTATCGGTTTGCACAGATAAAAACCATTGCAGTGACAAATTGCCGGACTCATCTGTCTGTCGCCGAGGACAGAATTAGCCGCCCTATGAGCGGGACACTTTTACAAATTGGCTTTTGTAGAAGCCGGCACCGCTTCCTGGGCTAATTTTAAAATCTGTAAACAGATAGGAATAACGCCCATTGTTTCGGACGAATAATGTCTGAAAATAGCCTCGTCGTTGGCATTACAATTCTTTCTTCTCTATAGCAGACGCTGCGCAGGCAATATTTAAATATGTTGGACTAGTCGTAACCCCTGATAAGCTTGTTTCCAATTAGTGGCGTTACTGACTGGCACTGAATGTGTTTTAGATTAGGTTTCGTCCCCTCCGAGACCGGTTGCTATTACGTTAAGTTGAAATTTCGCCTTTCACAGCATGACAGCGGATGAGAATTTTTTCTAGCAAGAGGAAAATTTTACTGTAATTTTATTAGTTACCTTAACAACACACCCAAATATTTGTGAGTATTTGTCTTCAAGCGCCAACGTCTTGTTATGTAATAGTATCAGTGAGAAACAAAACGCAGGCAGACACCTATCGCGGTGAAATATAATAGCTGATTTATGCCTATACAACCTTATCTCAAGACATACTTAATGTGGTTTTACGATCGGGTTCGTGTTTAAATTTTGGTAGTTTACAATAAATTTTTCTAATTATCTGAAAGCTTATCCTACTTCTAAGGATCTGATTATATAACACAGTGATGGTAAACTTTGTAACTAAATCTCAGAAGTTTGTCTGTAGAGAAAAGATAAAATGATGCGCAATAGATCATATAATACGATATAAAAATAATTTGATAATTCCTAGTTTTACTTGATATAATTCTGCAGTAATTAACAAATATTTAAGTAAGCATAAGCGCGTGAGCCTAATTAACTCAGCCTGAAAGGAAAAATCAGTTTAGTAACTCATAAGAGAGGCTGTAGTTCTTAAAGGACTATCAAATGCTAAGAAATAAGTAGGGAAGCATAACGGTGTTTAAACGTAGATCACAACACTTCCTTGCCAATTATATTATTATAAATTTTTGTAAAAGTTACTAAATAAAATCTCTGTGTAACACAAAAAATAATTTATGGTCGTTGAATAAGCAGTGAAAATAACATTAAAATACAGCAAAAAATAAATTTACTTATATGAAAATTAGCACAAATAAAAAAATATTTAGTATAACGTTATTCAATGTGGCCAAATATAATAATTTCTATCCGGCAGCTCCTTGACGTATTCTCGGCTAATTTGTTGTGCTACCTAATAGAGAATTGTGAATGCGCATAAGGCGACCTTTCGGCTTTCCTGCTATACATCTTAACAAAATTCCAGCTTTACCTCAACGACCTAGTGATTTTAGTGATCTCTTAAAGAAACAATATATTTTAGAAACCACTTATTGTGCATTCATAGAAACGGGTGTACGAACTTGTTGTTATAAAAATAAGGAAATATCTGTTTTAGTCTTTCTTTCTTTCTCTGCTACTCAGTTCTGCCTTACGGCATTGTGGTTTTGGTCCATTTCTTAAAGTTGTTTCTAGCTTTTGCCAAAATTCTTGCTTCTGTGGTGGTTTTCCCCTTCTCTCTACCATTTCTCTGATGTTTTCTTTTCATTATTTCCTTGATTTGACTTGCTCTTTTGTCTTTAGGTCACATTTACATTATCTTCTAGGGAATCTTTTCATTTTTCATACGAACTATGTGATAACGCCAATTTAATTGTTTCTCTTCTACTTTTTCTACTAGTAGTGTTAGATTTAGGTGTGTTTTTATGCTTTTATTCCTCACCTCTCTCGCTCTCTCTCTCTCTCTCTCTCTCTTTGTTTTTGCCTGTACTTTTCTAAGATACTTCATCTTTGCTGCAGTTATCATGGACTTGTATTTGACCCCAAAGGGCCTTCAAGGCCTGTTACGGGGAACTATTATTATATATAATATAGTTCGTTTATATATATAATATATATATATATATATATATATATAAGTATATATATATTTATGTTTTTGGTTTTGTGCTTAATTCCCTCTTTCCTAGTAGGGTGTTTTTGATC
Source organism: Sinelater perroti (assembly GCA_036346155.1). Taxonomy (NCBI): domain Eukaryota; kingdom Metazoa; phylum Arthropoda; class Insecta; order Coleoptera; family Elateridae; genus Sinelater; species Sinelater perroti. The sequence continues at coordinate 6,366,099 of JARFIY010000195.1, forward strand.
TGGTAGTATACTCTGCTCACCTTACTTATTCTGTTTCTCACTTCTTGCTCTATCTGATTATTGTTCCACATATTGTACATTTTGTTGTGGTATTTTTCTAAATTCGGTCCATAAGGGAGTGAAAATAGAAGAGTTAAGTTTTCTAACAAGCGTCTATATCTTAAGAATTTTTAAATATGAAACAATAAAATTAATATATAAGTTCTTAATTACAAATAACTAAATAAATAAATACTTGTTTCAGAATTTTTCTAAACTAAGAAGGTGAAATACAAAAACGGATGCATAATAATTAGTAAATATAAACTTCCAGTTACAAAAATTGTCGACAAAAAAAGTTACTTTACACTGTCTACAGAAAAGCTTATATGTTGGCCTTTAGACCTAAACAAAAGTCCTGGCCCTTTAGATTTTTATTTTACAAATAGCATGTCAATTGACTGTACCGATCAATCCCATTTTGATTTATATTTAGACCATACACCTGTTGCGACTGCAATCAGTACGACTATCGTTTAAAAGCAACGCAAAGCAATGTTACATAACAAACGCGCAATTGGATCTTTTCAAAGAACGTGTAACATGCAACATTAATTCAAATTAAAAGAAGCAACTAGTCGTTATAGTGAAATTTCCCGAGAAGCTTTATCTGGAACCACACTCTATTATACGAGAACCATAGAAAGGAAACACATAACATACTTCGGGAATTACTAAAACTACTATCAAAAAAGAGAAAGGCATAAGATAAATGGCAATCCAATTAACCAGATCACCCATAATAATTCAAAATGAAGAAAGTTAAGAATCAAACATGTCAAAAATACTGTTCGAGAAATTTAAATATTGTACATACAAATCCTCTGATTTAAAACCCTTAGAGTAATTGGACAAGATCTGACAGTGAAAAGGTTGAACTGTTTCCTCAATACCTTGATCTAATTTCCCAACCACATACTGATAAGCTAAATGCAAATAATGAAAAGCCTCTTCTTTAAATTTAATCTCTCTGGACAGAAAGTATACGAGAGTTGAGTTTTTTAAAATAGAATTATTGTATTTCTAGATGCTTAAATAACAGTCTTTTATTTCCATTGTGTAATCAAATGTCAGTATATAAGAACATTTTCTTCTAATAATCAGATAACGGTCACCAAATCTAAAAGTATTTGCTTCTTAACTTCTGGTATATATGTGAGAATAAATTACTAGAATTGTAAATTTTATCTTATACGATTTGGATAAATACCTTACATTTCTTATAAAAAGAATTTTACCAAATCCCGAAATCCACGCAAGCGAAGCCATAGGTTGACATAGGTTTGACAAAAAGAGAAAAAATGTCAGTTTAATTTGTAACACCTTTGGTTTTATCCTGTCTATCTTTTATAATATTAACGATATTCATTTCGTAAGATAACTTTTTTGCATTTTGGGAATAGTTAGCCGTTTCAAACACTCTTTTTCTTAAAGGCTACCACAATATAGATGAATAATCTTAGACTCTGTATCGCAATACCTACATCGTTTTTATCAGAATTTGTATTTTTTAATTTCTCCAATATATTTTAGATTTCGTTTTATTAAAGTTCCGTAGCTATCTAAAATATCTTTCATATCATATTTTTTAATTTTCAAAATCAAATAACTCTTGTCGCAATGACTCATCACGGTCCATTAGCGTAAATAATTACAATTTCTATTGTATTTAAAATGGTAATTTTTACTACACTTTCGTAACCTAAGATTAAAATTACATTACTCTGATGCACAATAAGGTACGCATTCTTTACATATTACTTTCTCGCAAGCCATCTAAAAGAGCCGTAGTATTCAAAAAAATAAAACTAAAACTAAAATATATCGAGTGTGCTGATTGAAGGAGATAACCTTTAAGTCATATTATTCTTTGTAAGAAGAAGCATATCACGCTTGATAAGCTGCTAAATTCATAAGGGCATCTGTATGTATGGTAGTGACGGAGCCATATGCTTCGGTGTTAGAAGCTCGCGTAATGGAGTAAATTTAATGCAACTAGTCATTATTGTCATTGCTGCATGCAGGTGGCTGTCTGCTTCTTGACACGAGAGCTGTTTAACGAGTCCCAAGCACAGTATTTAACTGCATTAAACGCCAAGTTTAAAGCCATATTATATATTCTTCATGTACTGAAACAAAATTTGTAGATTTGTTGTGCATTTTCAAAACGTTTTTAAGATCCTACACTCTAACATTGTTTTTAAATATTTTTAATTTGTAAATTATAATCTAATTATTCAATCGCAATCAGCAAAGAGTTTATCCATAGTAAAATTGATTGTAATTAGAACTGACAATGATTTGTGAGGTATTCTGTATATGTTGCTTTAAACTATATCGAGGTGTTTGTTAGAGAGCATATTATTGCGGCTGGGAGTCTTTTTTAGTTAGCTAGCATACATTTCGTTTTGGTCGTTATCTAAGATTTCAGGAATTGCGTGCTTAACTTACGTAGTAGAAATATTTAAAATTGTTTGTGGCAGCATCTTAGGAGTTCGACAATTTCTCATTGTGCCTCGTATAGCAATTAGCTTAGCAAATTTAAAAGCTTTTAACGGAATTTCCGTTTTAAGAATGTGAGAACAAAACTAATTTAACCACTTGCGTGTTTCTTGTTCACTTCCATTGAGAAATTTGTTTTCTTATATAGACATTATCAACGTTAAACTTTTTCTTATGTATACTTTAGTATTTTTTTTTATACTACAGACGCCGTATACTTTTGAGAGGCTTTATTTTGCAAGTTTAAAACGATATTACCGGTGAGTAATATTACTTATAAGATTCTAGGCTTGACCATTTTTTATTTTATAATCTTGCATGCCTGTATGTCTTTGCATATATTTTTTATAAGATTATAATGTTAGTGTTACCATATTAATATAGATGTATATATTTTCTTATCAAATTGTGCTATTTTTTAAAATTAGTTAATTCCAAAAAGTTGTTTTTTAAAAGCTACGTCTCAGCTTAGTTATACCATAATTAAAAAATATTTACTTTAATATTAAAAGAATTAAATATATTTATATTTTTTAAATTGGAATTGGGTTGTTATAATTCATATACCAAACTTTTATAAATATTTTGTAACAGAATAGTTGTCTATTGGTTACATTTATCTAATTAATATTAATCAATATAATAATTATAATTATTATAGCAGAACAGAACACCATTTTTATAAAGATATTTTGTTAATATAAATTTAGTCAGGATGGTGTAAAGAGACACGCAACCTCGCCAAAGAACTATCGTAAAGCTTTCCTAAAAATCGCTAAAAGGGATGTTAAAATAAAGAGCATGATCATGGTTAGGATAAACATTTAAACATCATTCAATTGGTGCTTACCTAAAAACACCTTAAAAATAAGCATTTGTAGGCAGAGGAAAAATTAGAAAGAGACTGAAACAACACCATATTAACTTGACTTTCTTTGAAACGATTTTGGTGTGTACGTCAAATAAAATTGTATCAACGCTCTATTAGACATCCACGTAAACTGCATAGTTAAGATTTCTTCAGTAAATTTAGAACATTACACTTCTTTACGTTAAATATAAAAAATACAACTAAGCGCATATGAGCTGTGTTTGCTACTGTCTGCTAGAAAATGGTATCGAGCTAACAATAAAGTGTAGTTATTAGAAGAACAAAAAAAATTGGATTGGCATTGGATTAACCTTTGCAATCTAACAACATCAATTCAATCGCACATACTAACAAGTTCTATTGTCACCTTACCTAAGTCCATTAAAGTGCAAAATCTCTCATTATTAAATTCATCAAGCGTTCTGTAATGAAAACCGACAAATAGAACTCTCAAAATTTTAGTAAATCCTTATCCAATATAATAAGAATTACTAACAAAAATACCAACACTCAATTTGAAAACTTTCCAATCAGCAAAAAGCGTCCTTGCCTTACACCAGAACTATCGATAAAATAAACTTTATATTAATGAGACAAAACATATATAGGGTCTTCACGACCAGCAACAAAATAGTTAGTGAGTTCCAAGGAGTATACAAAATGCCTTGTGGGGACTGTCAAAAAACCTACACAGGTCATCTAGCCGAATATATAAACACTTTCTAGTCATACAGATTTATTCCGTCCTACTAGCAAAACCATTCGTGGGGAAATTGAAATAGAAACGATGGTCAACGCTTGCTTGTTATATTGGAAACCCCCGATTACCCCGCATCATCGGTTAAGCAACACTATCAAGCCAGCAAACTTTCCCCAACCCAATCCGTCTCTCGCTAAACAACATTTTTGCCAAACTTCTCTTTTAGCCCTATAAATAGTAAAACAAGATACGCAAAAAGTAAATTTTTATCAAAAACTCATAGTTTTCTTTGGGGAGCATATAGATAGACAGAGAGATATATATGTTCGGAAACGTTTCTGCAGTTAAAGATAAATGAAAAATAAGTTCGCAAATTGAGTTCATCGATTTTTGGAAAATTTTAGACGTTTAGGCATCTACTTTGTTGCTATTTTGAAGAGTAGAAATAGTTCTTTACTTGGAATTTTAATCTGCGTAATTCCCAAAGAGAACTTAGAACTTCAAAAAGTCTTAGAAGAATACTGGGCTTTTGCATACTTTACTTGGCTATTAATTAAAACAGAAGTAAAAGTTTATCGAAGGCATGTTTTGGAGAAGAATACAAAGTTTGTTCTTTTAGAGAAGTCATGTAATTAGAATAATTAACGGTTTTCACATAATGGGTAACTATTAACTATTGTCTGAAGTATAGAAGCATTCAGAGTGTCTTTATATTTCAATTTTCTAACTAATAATTTTGTTCTTGTGGTAAAACATGGGAGCAAATGTTTCGGATTTAATTGTATTACCGACTTTATTTATTATATTTGGCAAGTGAAGAAGCATTATGGCCCTGCCCTACAGCCAAAGAATATTTATACGTGCGGTTTGATATTTTGCCTGTTCGTTTGGTCCAAGTAAGTTCATTTGAAATCGCCACAAGGTATTTCGGAAACTCTTTGGGATTCGTGAGAACAACGGTCCTTGATTGAGCGGATGGGTTTAGCTATTTTATTGTTAGACGTGAAAACCGTTTGTATATTTTGTGTCCTTAATATGCGGACTATTCTGTCAGCGATACCTTTACTATAGGACAAAAACGCTTTTGCTTAATTGGGAAGGTCTAGAGTTTAAAATTATTTAATATTCCTAATTATGTGAATCAAGGATTGTTTGAAATATTTGTTTTGTTTTAAAATTTAAGTAATGCTTTTGATTTTAGTGTGTTAGCTTCTAGAGTCTGAAAGTTTGAAGAATTCGATAATAGAAGATCTTGCTGAGTAGATTTAAGCAGAGTGATGATAAGGTTTAGCATTTAAATAACAGTTGGTATAGGTAGATTTACTATAGACAGTGTAATAGAAACTGTTGCAATAATTTTTGATATAAGGATGTACGATTTTTATTATAAATTTGATATTTGTGTGAAATTTATTTAAATGGGAAAGCAATTAGGAAGGTATATCTTGCCCATGAAACCAGATAATCAAGGTAGCGTCAATGTACCTTATATAACGCCCGTAACTCTTTTGGCAATTGCATAAAAGTTTGTACACATGTTTTCTAGATAAATATTTTGATTAAGTTTGCTAATGTAGAAAATTGCTAGAAAAGTGGAGAAAAACAAACTTAAACTCTTTAGACTAAATTTGAAAGATGCCTTTCTTATACATATTCCTAGTATTGTCCAAATACCGAGGAAATGTGCGCCCATAATGATGTAAGGAGGGCTTAAAAGTGGAGAGCGGTTTCGAAAGTAACTTCCAACTGTAACTTCTGGTAGGAAGCGGTGTCACCGGTGTCGTCTGGCAATAACAGGCGATCAGCTGTAATAGGTCCGCTGATTTATCTCAACTTGCTTCTTGCGTTGCGATGTCGCTACTTTTCAACCAAAGATCTCGCCTCTTTTTCTCATCAGATTAGGTCTCAGTAAACAAGACACAAATATGGACACATTTCTCTCGCACATCCGATTATTTCGCACAATAAAATAATATTTAAATAGAATTTAATTACATTTTATTTTTCGTTTACATCTAGAATGTTTACTTTTAAAATTAAATTCAGAACTCTTAACTATTCGACAAATTTTCTAAAAGAATTAAAATTAAAATTAAAACTAAGGAATTTTACGCAAATGAAATAATTGCATGAGTCAACACTCTATATGCAACTTGGATAACGTTTGTTATAATTTCAAGTAAAATGCTAAGTTTTGTAGATATAATTTTTACACGAGTATGGGGTTTGAACTAAAAAGGAGATAAAGACTAATTAACCAACTTTCAGTATTTTAAATATGCCCACAAACATGTCATGTAAGACGTTGGCGGCTAGCTTATGATTTTTAGTAATTATTCTATTTATTTTTTAATTGACCTACCAACTATAAGGACCTCAGGACTGATTAAACAGTTGCTTCATCTTAATATTACCAGGTTTATGTAACAGTATGTAACTGTTACCACATCTCTCTTATTTTCTAAAAAGTGTAAGTGTGGCATTCTTGGATATATTATAATTCCGTATCAGTAGTAGACCTGTGGGTAAAAAGGGCACATCTGTTTTAAACAATCTTTATAGAAAAGTTCTAGAATTGGGTTTCTAAGAAATAGTTTATTTGACTCATCAACTAATAGCCCTAGGACTTGCAAAAATATCTGTGCACATTTGCAATTGTTTCTAAAAGTCATAATAGCACGCAGAGAAAGCTTTATCCGGAATTCTTCTCAACACATCTGTCATATCCGTTTGGATTGCTACAATATCTTTATAACGCTTCCCTTTCAACGACATTTTACATTATTTTCAAGAGTTCAGCAACAATTATTGTTCCTTTCTATTGGTTTATCGGTGTGGCAGGGACTATTTTGCACTTATTGTTGCATAAAGTTTGATAACATACACCCCTACTCAATTTAAGCTTTTTTTGATATCATGTGCACAGTAATACGGCATTTATTCTTACAATAACTGCCTCATAGGTTCCACACTTGTACCGGTACATGATGTTGGCGGGCGACCAACTTTAGGATCATCTTGTACTGAATCTCCGACCTTCCGAAACTCCTTGTACCACATGCTTACCATTTTAAGTTTTACTAAAAGTTTTTTTAGCTTAACGTAAAAATCAATTTTAACTATTTGTTCGGAATCCTTGTCGTTCACGCCACTCATGTAACTTTCAAATAAATGCGACAAAATAAGTTTACATAAAAACAATTTTAGTCATTCCTGTTCAAAACACATATCTGGTTACTGAATAACACCGATTTACCGTGTTTGAATAGCTCAGGTAAAAAATTAATGAACCAGTTCTGAAACTTTTCTCACAAAGGTTGTAGATTGTTTTCAGTAGCTTTCTTATTCCAAAAGTCAAAGAAGATTTTATTTCTCGTAACTAATAATCTTTAGCTTCAGCTACTGTATTAGTTGGGGCTACTAAATATATGTGTCAGAATAATACTAATAACATTAGGGGGATATGCTTGGTTTCCATAAACGTTGCGTTATATGTATATGTTGAGTAGTTTTTAGTTAATACCCGATGGGTATTTATAGTCCATAAAAGATTATCGATAAACTATTGCATCTAATGTAGAACTAAGGCGAGATGATTTTATAGAAATTTCATAAATGAAAATTATGTACGTACCAACATTTTTTCATCTACAGCTTATAAATTTTTTAAGTTTTTCTTTTTATCTTGCAAATGTGAAAAATAATATAAAGTATGCTAATAAAAATAGAGTAACTTTTAACTTTTTGCATCGTATGTTTTATGCAAGCAACAGACATAATTTGATTATTACATTAATATTTTTTCTAATCAATCACCAACAGACTATTTTTAGCATCAGTTTATTTGCCTTTATTTTCCAACCATCCACATTCCCCCATATTTTTAGCTGACCTTGAACGATGAGGAATATGCATGCGTTAAAGGCTAATGAACAAGCAGCACTATAAATTATTGCATTCATAATGCATGCCGGCGTTGTACCATCGACTCGTAACAGTTATAGGTAGGTCTAAATAAAAACAAGCGGATCACTGAACTAGCAGTGGATTTATAAGCTTCGCATTCGTTTTCAGATTAAGTGTATTAACGGAATAAATCTTTGGAATGGGAGGTAGTTTATGTGGAATGTTAAGAATCTTAATATCAACAGCATAAATTATGTTAACGAGTAATTTACTTATTACAGGTTTAATAATCATATCTATGTCACTTGAACAAGATTAATATTTATTGCAATAAAATTATATGTACAAGTTGATTCGCAAGATTAAAAAGAAATTTAGTTAATTTCAGTTGAATAATTTGTGTTAAATTTGATTTGCTTCTATATGTGCTTTTATTTCAATTTATATTTTTAGCGACTGTAAACAGATAAATATTTAATTTATTATTGCAATAGTTGTGAACAATACGTATTTCATTTATCCGGTGTTTAAAGGTCAGCTCTCTCGGTGGGTGTCTGGCGTAATAAGTTTTACTTTTATTAAATCCTGCAACTGTAGCAAGCCCGGAAATAGAGTCGAGTAATCACGTACTGGCCACTTGGGCGAGGATAGTAAATTTGAGGGCACGTTTACACTGCTGTATAAACCTATGTGATTACATTGTAGAAATACAGGTAATTTACTAATATATTAAGGTTGCTGAAATCTAGGAATACATTATAGCTCATTCTAAATTTTATCTAGCTACCTTTTTCATATTTTGGTTAAATAATAATTATTTTCCAATTTTTAAAATAATGAAATAAGAAAAAGTTAGCTAAGATTGGTTTATTTATTTAAGATTTATAAACAATCTGCTTGTGCAAATTTATTAGGAATGCTAAGAATAATTGCTGACTTTTCAAATTTTTAATGGCTTCTTCATTTCATAATTTAGAATGAAATTAAAATAAATCTTCAATATAATGTTAGATAATAGTGCAATATGCTAAAATGTTTATAAATGTTTTCCTCTCTCTCTCTCTCTCTCTTTCATGTATTAGCAATCGGAACAACTTACATATATACACATTTCATAAGCTAATTTATTGTCTATGTACATGGCATGTGGCGTTAACTTAGACTATAACACCTTTTGAATGTAATAAGCATATCTAAACCTCAGTTACTGAGTCTGTTGTCTATTTTCTACGCAAACGTCTTTGATAGGTGTTGTCTAATAGAGACCGAATAGTTGGGTGAAGATGAGCTTGAAGTTTACGCGTATGGTTGGTCATATAATGATTTATAACGTCATTAACGTATGGTACCTTTTAAATCTTCATATAGTGTACGGTTAGATACGGGGCATCAACTATGAGACGCAAAGTTTTAGACTGAAATCTCTGTAGCACGTCTACATTTGAGGAACTAGACCACCCCCACAATTCAAAGTTTATGACTAAACAAAACAAATAGTAAAATGAGATATAAAAGAACCTCTGGTTCTCTACATTGTGCAATTTGCAACAAAAACTTAGTAGAAGGAAATTCAAAAATTTGTTTTCAAAGAAATGCTCCATTAAGTTACAAAAAATTACAGATTGAGAGATAATTACCTGGATAAAGCAATACCAACCGAACTGACAGTAATACTATAACTCTTTTAGGATAAAACAACAACTAGTTTTTGGATCGATGTCCATTTGCACGGATAAGAAAGCGCAGCCTCTTGGAAACGGCATCTACGATAGTACGCAAGTACCCGATGAAGAGTGCGTTCCAGGCCTCGAGAAGAGATCGCTTAAGCGATTCCACAGATGAGTGAGGAGCAACCTAGGCCTTTCTCTCCAACCCCCTCCAGACAGAGAAGTACATCGAATTGCAATCAGGAAACCCCCACCCTGGTGCCAGACGAATTGGCGAGATCCAAAGTGTTTAAACGAAGCAGATGGGCAGCAGAATGTCCTTTTTGTACACTTCCGCATTAATATTGACATCCTAATTGGTATCTTCAGCAGATCAGACAAGTATCCTGATATTCTGACTGTTTACCACCGCCTGGACAGTGAAAATTTTTTGGCTGTCCAGACGATGTCGTGCCAGCATGCTAAATGGAATTGAGTAAACAAATTCTTGGACAATTTCTTCCTAGCCGCTTTCTGCTTGTCAGTCAGTGGCTGGCCCTTGGTCCTACAATAATAGTAAGGTCCCAGGCATGATTTGACAGTGGATCGAACGGTAGAATTGTTTATACAAAAATTCTGGGAGAGTTGACGCATGCATCATTAAGGGTTCTTTTTAATTCTCTCGTATGATTTTGACAAGGGCTTATTAGAACTGGTGACTTCTCGGTCTCAGCGAGGCATGTCCTTATCCGTTTTCAGCTTCTTGTATCGTCTGATATTGGCATGAATGATTGATTGCAGAGCACCGAAGCATTTCTTGATGTCTATAGGACGGATGCTCGATTTAAACATCTCAAGAATCGCGGATCTCCATTTAATAGGTGGTGCCATTACCTCAAAAAAAAAGATGAAGACATAAAAACAAGGTCAAATATAGAGAAAAAGATACGTTATCATTATTAATCGAAATGTTTACGTGCTGAAACGTACACAAACACGTTTTTTCGGGTAATTATCTCGCGTCCTGAATTAACAAAATGTTTTGCTTATGAACAAATAAGTCCAAAGCTCTTTTCATGTCAAGTGAAAGTATAACTGTTAAAATGTCACTAAATAATAATTTAGAAAAGTTCTGGGGATTGCTTAAACAATATAATAAGTTTCTGTAAGCGACATAATAGTTAAAAAATAATACAAATTAAAAAATACTTTAAGTGTAATTATTCAAAAGCAATCTGAGATTCAAGCTAAAAAATAAAATACCAGGACCACAGAAATATAGGAACAGATTAAACAATCATCATCAGTAGCTCACATAATCTATCGTCAGATGTAAAGTTCCCCTAATATCTTACATTTGTCTTCACTGTTTTCTGTAACCAGTCCTTCAACTTTCTTTTCTGGGTGTTGAAAATTGATATTAAGTTATCCAAGCGTTCAAAGAGTCTTGAACATGCCAAGGATGACGATTATGTCGTCCTTGTAGGACATCAGCCCTGCGATCACCTCGTTGAAGTTTATGGAATTCTGGATGACCTCCACGATATTGGAGAATGCTTCCGGATACATAGAGAGAACCACAAACCAAATATTATTTTTATATTATCCGTGTAGTTTGTCTGCTGTGCTTCTGCTTCTTTTAGTTTTTCAATCTCGTCAAATTGTCCCTTATTTTGTCAATGTGTACAGCTCAGTTCCATCTATTTATATATATTTACAACTTTTGAGCCCTCTTCTACTTTTCCTGTTGGCTATGTAATTCCATAGTGTTATGTTTGACATTATCCTTTCCATTGTTCTCTAAATTTTGTAATCTATGTACAATGATTGTTATATAAGATTACTTTTTTGTTCCGTATATGAGAACCAGTAGCACACATTGGTCAACGCTTTTTGCCTCTCTTATATTTGGTATTTTAGACTTCAGTATTGTTTGCAATCTACCAAATGCTGAGGAGGCTAATGCAATTACTCTTTCTAGATTTGTTCTTGAAGAGCTCAATTTTCGTCTTGGTTCAACTTTTCAATACTTTCCTCTGTGTTATTATTTATTGGGTATGATCATACTCTACTTCGTTTGTTAAATATTTTATTTTATTTAAGTTTATCTTGAGTCTTATCTTCTTTGATTATTGAGAGATTGAGTCTATGTTATGAATGCTTAGATGTTTTTGTTTGTGCTATTATTTTTACTTACCTTGCAGTAGTTTCGTATGTGTTAATTAAACTTGGATATTTATTATCTATCCTGTTATTACATAAGTCGTTTAATAATGCTCATATTTCCACGGAGTTGAACCTTTTTCGTAAACACGAGCATATTATGTTTGCTTGTTTTTTCTTTCAATACTTTCATTACTTGTAGGTGGTTCAAGATACCGAAACCTTTCCTTAATCCAGTCTGTTCGCCGAGCTGGTGGCTGTCAAACTTTTTTACGATTGTTTCAAACTTTATGAATATACAAAAATTACTGGCAAGCTGATATTTATAATTTGTTCATTTACGACTGCTTCCCTTTTTTAAGTGACGGTATTACTAATCCATTTAACAAATTACCTAAGATTTTGCATTCTGCCAAATATTGTTTCTAAAGCTACTTTAGTTATTTAATTATGATTTTTCCATCATATCTTGTTATCCCAACATAATGCCTTCTCCTAAACGTGAATTATATTTCTTTTCTTGTTATATCTAAAAAAAATTTAATCATATGTTTTTACTGTAGTTTCTTGATCTTTTATTTTTCCTTTGGTGGTTGTACTTTTGTTTCATACTATGCTTTGTTGTATTATTTTATAGTTTTTACTATTTGCGATACTTGAGTTATTTCATTCTTATATTCATCATATTCAGCTAAACAGCAACCACCTTAATATTTTTTTATAGTATCTTTTAAGCTGTTCCCTTCTCTAAATTTTCTTTGGCTGACTAGTTTTTAAATCTTCTTAAATCTGCCTCTACATTCTCAATTGTTTTGTTTAGTTCTGCTATTTCTATTCTGTTATTTATTTACAGCTATCATCTCTTGTTTGTTTTGGCTTAATTTTGTTTTTTATCTTTTAGGTAGATTTAGATTGCTGAAGCCTTCGTCAAGATTTTCATAAAATTTCTGTAGCTTTCCGTTCTAGCCAAATTTAGATCACATTTGGCAAATATGTTCTTTAGACATTTACCTCAGTACAGGCCAAAACTGGAAGAGATCTGATGATAGGAGAGATATGACTATTTTGATTTCCGCGCATAATGTTTTGGAAATTTTCATATGTATTTGTTGAGATCTTTAATAAGCAATAAATTATTTTTGTGTTAAATTATTTTTTGCTCTTCTATTACTGCAACGTTTTGACTTCTTTCTTTCCTTATTTTTATAATTATCATTGCTCTTCGCACTGGCTGATCGCTCCATAATTTATTGTATTTAGAAATGCTTCTGCTGTGATTTTATCTTGGCTTATACTACGATCAATCTCATTTTTAACTTTTTAAAGAAAGATTTTATTTTACTTTCCCCAATATCACTTTATATTGCGTCATGTTTTATGCTATTCTTTTTGTCTTAATTGCCCTTATAAAACAGTATATTACTTAATATTTTACATCACTCCCTTGTCCACTGTGTTTTTGTAAGACTTATTACTATTCACTTAATTTCCTTCAATTCTTAAGTTCAACTAACTTTTCCTCTATGGGTAGTTTTCTTAAATTAAATATTGATATATCTACTATTAAATGGTTCTAGATTTTATGTGACTGTATTTTTGTTGTTTATTTAAAATTCCTTAATTTTTGAGACTAGGGCAACATGTTCACTCGATTTAATTTTGGAGGGTTTCGGCCTTACCTTACCACGCTGAACAGAGGAGCTGGCAAATGGGATAAACTATAGGAAGGGACAATAAGTATGCTGCAAATGGACAATAAGGAACGTGACATCATTGTCTCCCACGATGGAGGAGGTGGGATAGAATAATGGAAAATAGCGTAAGCCTTCTTGAAAATTCTTCATCGAGCTTATGAAGAACTTTCTATTCGCTACCATAGGTTAATTATAGTACATTAAAAAAGTAAATACAAAATTATGTTTGAAGAACAACTTATTAACAGTTTGACGTAAAATCGGATACTACTCATGTTCAGATACTACAAGATAAAAATTATTTTCGATTTCTTATTTTTTTTACTGTTCCAGATACCTTCACCGTCTAAGTGATTTTTTTTTAATATTAAATCAAATAGTATAAAATGGAATGCATCCTTCGTGTAATATTCGTATTTGTTTAAAATGCACTAAGTTATTTCTTTTAAATATTTACTTGGTATCATTTTCATATTTAGTACTAATTTTTAGAATATATTACATTCTTTAGTTTTTGAATAGTAAACAATTTAAAATATGTGCAACTACATGTTTATAAAAACAGTCTTTAATGTACTTGTTTTGTTACTTATATTCCATTAGCTGTTCACACACCTGAATAAATTCGATACCAGTAATCACTTACTCTCTTTTCAATAAAATTAATTAGGTACTGCTAATTAAATAGTTGTTGATACTTAGTTGAATCTAGTGTAAACCGTAGTTTGTTTGTTTTTTAATTTATTGAAAAATATATTCGTACAAAGTTGTTTCACTTGGAAATACAGTTTTCTCAATGAATAGGTAGTTTACCAATACGGCTATAGTAAAACGAAGGTAGTCGTGGAACCAACCACTCGCACACTAACATTTCAGCAGCAACATCTTTCTGAAATATCTATCCCGAAGTACTTTAGTAGTGCAAAGAAATATAAATCGACGAGAAATAAGTTAGAACTGCAGGACAGGTGTTACAGATTAGTTCAGATCAAATCCTTAATTTCTTGTCGCGTTTGAACTGTACGGGGTTGGCCATTCGTGTTTTACGACTTTAAGGGAGTTTTGTGTCATCCATAAGTTGATGGAAGTAATTCCACCAATCCTTAATCGATGGCTATCCTCAAGAAAGCGGCATACAATGCAAATATTCTTCACAAAAATTGCTGACGCCACGCATACACTTGAGCTTTGTTAGCGGTATTGTTCCCGAACTGTGCCTAAAATATTAAAATTTAGGTCGTTCGTAGGCCACCTGTCGTAAGAAACTTGAAACGATCTGTTGAGCACCGGACAAAAGTATCTTTTTCTGACACCATGATATTGACTGAAGACGCGTTAGTGCGGGATACTCGATGGAGAAATTCTCTTTAGGCATCCCTACGTGCAATGTTGAGAACCCGCTAAAAAAAATTTAATTGACATTTGATTCACTCACGTAGTTTGGACTAGATATTTTCACTTCGCCTTTCTTCTTCTTTATTCTAATATTTGGTTTTCCTGGCTATTTATATACATAATCCTTATTCTTTTTATGAAAAAATTAACAGCTGCTTCCTATTGTTTTAATACTCTTTTGTATTCTGTGATTTTTGCTGCACTTATATCATTATGCAAATTATTTATTATTTTAAGGAATAATTAAAAGTGCATTAAACATAATAAATATCTAGTTACATTAAATGTTTTTAAAAAGTCTAGATTTGACACAAATGAAGTGATAAATCGGTGTTACAAGCTGATCGCATCTGTTTACGGAAAGTTGCATCAACTAACCGTAGTAGGAATAGCGTAGACCGATTTGATAGCATAGCCGCTCAAAAGTCGACCAGACCGTAAAGAACGCGATGGTCGGCTCAAGTGACAAATTCTTCGCCGACATTTGATCACCCTGTGCCGTGCTTGTTACAGGAACAAATGCTCTTTTGCACAAAGATTTCTTGTGCCAGGTTTTTGCACAGTTTCAAATGACGTGTCATCTGCACATCAAACGGCTCCAGCGACATGCAAATATCTTATTTCCGTACACCTTTACGGCGGAATATGCAAGGATTTGTGGACGTGCCGAGCTCTATATCGAAGTTTTAAATAGAACTCAAATGGGATTAGGTTTTTCTGGCAGCAAATATTTAGGAGCGGATTTATTGGCAATAAGGATACAAAATTCGTTGTTTATTGCAATAGCAAAATTAGCTTAGCTTGTTCTCCGCCTTTTGTCGAACGTATAAAAACAGTAAACCCGGCTATTTTTGCTGTAAATTTATTTTTGTTGATCATAAATGCAAGCTCAAGGCCGGATGCGGAGTTCAGAAGTCTTTATGTGCGCTGATTGAAATAGCACATACGTCTGTGCTGCTTATCTTTTTCGCTTGATGGAAATAATGGATGGCAAAAATTGGGTGTCTTTTCCGTTACAGATTTTTGCTCGAAATCGATTCAAATTGTAAATTAAGTTTTTCTGTCTAGAGGTGATCAACCGTGAACGTGTTTAAGCCACGCGGTGGCTTCCACAAGGCATAACTTTCGGTATTTAAGAGGTTCATTAGAACCCATTAGTTTCACATCGATTTTTGAATCCTTTTTGTAACTCAGACTCCATGACATTGAATTAGTAATTAGTTTCATTGATCTTTCGGAATTTTAGATGCTCCGTCTAAGATTTAAAATAACTTTGTTTGTCTATTTGTATGTAAATGTATAATGCCGTGGCAATTTCGGCTTTCCTATTTCGATTAATGTGACTCAAATCAGTTGTAAGAACACAAAATATTAGTTGTTTTAATTCGGCCGTAAATTTCCCTTTTCAAATAACTGAACTGGAGGCGCCGTCGCCACAATAGAGCAAAACAACTCTTTGTCAGAGGCGCCGAAACTATTTTGCTCACATACCTGAGTACTTACGTCATATTACCGGGCTTAAACGACGTTTTCACTAATTGTGTATTTACGCTAAAATTACTCAACTAGAGTTCCTGCATATTAATCGGCATTGGGCTTTTATGGCGCTCGTGGGTTGTCGAGCAAACTGAGCGTTTTTCCTAAATCTAATTTTTGCGGCAATTATGATCTCAGAAATGCTAATTAAGTTTAATTGGCTTTAAACTCTGCAAGCCATATAAAATTACGGCCTCAAAATAATCCTCTTAATTAAACGGGCTTACTTTTTTCTGCTATTAATGTTTTATTTGTTCGACGAGTACAAAAGGGCTCCCGAGATTTACCATAAAATTTAAACAGGTGATCCCTATCTGCGATAAAATTTTCGGTTAGTCCACATTTTTGGGATGTCACTTGAAACCTACCCCAACAGCTCGTCAGCGCATTAGCATAAACTATCGGTTACGAATTTCAAGAACCTAAAAAGTCGGCGTGACATATATGTCCGGGGGAAGCTAGCGCAGACTGACAAGAAATTATTTTTATTTAAAGCGGTTAAGCTTCCAGTTACATGACGATTTATTCCAAGCAATTCCCAATTTATCGCGAATCTTCTTTAAGCCAGAGTGAATTGCTGATTTGCAATGCAGATGGAGAGTGGGTGCTAATGCCCCTCATTGGCGGACGCCCCTGAATGCAGCCTGACAGTTACTAACGATGGAAATTAATATCATGGACGGCTTTCTTTACAAACAGGAATTAGGAGATGTGTACACATGCACGTACCATTTAACTGGTTTTTGGCGGCAGGTTTCTTTCTTGTTGCCGTCGACATTTAATTGTGTTCTGTTATCTTCTGTGAAATTAAACTTAATCGTAATCCAGTAATTTCTTTATAATTGCCTGCAATTATGTTTAGTGCTGAAGCTATAAAAACAGCAATCATGATATGAGGTATTTGAAAAAATAGTTCGCTTAATAAATTTACAACATTAGGGACTGGTTTATAATTGATAGGTTATAAATGATGATAAATTTTATTTATATTTACTTAAATTGAACAAGATGCAGCTTTTCTGTGTATTATAAGAATGATAATTTTGTTAAATTAAAAAAAAACTTGCAGATTTATTCTTTGCTTTTATTTTCAACGTTTAAAAGAATCATTTAAAGTTTTAATTTTTTTAATTGACATTTAGATTTTGTAATACTTTATTTGATACGTACCACGGGGCACTGACTAAAGCATGTAGCACTTTATTTTAGAATTTCTCGATGATAGCCAAATTGAAGATGCTAGCGGTTTCCATAGGGAGAGGCCATACGTCCAAATGGGTTTTAATGTTACTTTATAGAGCGGTAATTTGTTTTTTAGTGACAGTGCAGACTTACTTCCAATCACCCAGTAAATTTTTCTGTATAGTAGTCCAAGCTGTTTGCGTTTGCTGAATATATGGGTTTTCCAAGTGAGACGTCGATACAGATGAAGCCCCAGATATTTTGCGAAGTCGCTTTGTTTCAGTTGTCCGTTGAGTGTAACTACCGGACGGTTATCACGATTCATGGTGAAAGTGATATGTTTGGACTTATTTTCATTCACCTTGATTATCCATACTTTGAGCCATTACTAAACTTTATTAAAGGAGTCTTGTAAGTGGTAGGATGCAACGGCAGGATTAATATATGAGGCCAGGACAGCCGTGCCGTCAGCGAAAGTAGCGGTTGTGGTTAAACTCGTAGTTGGTAAATCGGCTGCGAATAGGATGGGTCCCAGCACACTGCCTTGGAGAACTCCAGATACAGCGGGTTGAAGTCCGTTTATCATACAGTTTATATTAAGGCTAGTGAGACTTTAACTATGTTCTCTAGACACTAGTGTCGACACTGCTCACAATGAACGATATAGATAGGGAAAAAACTGTTTGACCGTTACCAGTTCTCAGGTAATATTGAAAGTCATGTTTAAAATCGAGTTTTTCCGGATTTTCAGAGACCACAAAATAATGGTATAATGTGGAAGCATTGAAGTGGGTAACTTGCCATCAAATTTAAAACACAACTTGCTTCTGGGTTGTTGTTTCTTGTAATTATTCTCGATTTCCGGCAACTTGCTAAAACCTAATTACTGAAAATCGAGTCTTTGTACTCTTACTAGCTACGAGTCGGTGCACACTGCCACACATGATACTTTTTGAGTTTTTTCTTTCAACTCCAAAATCAGAAGATTGGTTCATTTTTCAACGTGGGCGGAGTTAATAGCAAAACTATTTGTACACAAGTCTTCTTGAGTAAATGGCAAAGGCTATTTTTTAGCGTATTCTTGTAAACAAAGTTTATCCACGCCCTCAACACATTGTAAGTCATCAGAACAAAAAAAAAAAAAAACTGGAAGAAGAGATCCGTTTTTATAGTTGCAAAGTTTTGTTGCAGTAGGTGTTTAAAGACCAGCGGTGGCCTAGTTGTTTTTTCAACGGTGATAAAGTTCTTCTGTTAATTAGAGAAGATTTCACAGAAATTATTTCTTGTTAGGGCCTGCGTATACATACTCGCAACTGTACTCAAATAATTCATTTCAACGTAGCTGCTCTTCTGAAAATTTGGACTTTGTAAGATAGAGATTTTTTGCAGTCAGTGACGCTCATAATTAAGCGTGCGTCCTGTAGATGGTATTGCTTGTACAGTTTCCCACATACTCTTTAGATCAGATCTAGTGCCGAGTTCAAATACTTAAAATTGCTCGCACAAATTACACACCTAAGTCTATTGTATTTAAAAACAACATTTACAAAAATGCAGTGAAACGCAATCGCATTACTTTGGTATACTCATGCAACATTTTCATTCTACTATGGACATCAAATTCATTGATTTTTTGCAGAATTCTTGTGTTATTATTCTGCTGGTAATAAAAGGAAACTTTAAAAGAACGTTAAAAAGTATTATATACAATAAACGTTTGTGAGCTTTTATGAGTAGTGAAGACTACCAAAAATTACTGAATAAAGCTATATTTTTTAATATATTCAATACCTCTTGCTAATAGCATAATTGGTCACACTCTTTTCCAATCCTACTATCCTCAACAAACTTGAAGGCTAATACAGCTCCTTGCTAGCTGACGTAGCGTAGGTGGATAAAAATATATTGTCACACTAAAAACAGAATGAAGATATTTACGAAAACACTATCAAAAATCTGGTGTGAACATCACACGACTTTCCTTATCTATTATTATTATATATTACCAGGTCCATCGTCTCGGACTTGGCTGCTCGTCCCGAACTTGTTATTTTAAAAGGACGAGCGCGAGTCCAACACTAAGCTGATTAAAATAAACAGTACGAGACAATAATTGACCGTCTTAAAATTTTGCTACGTCACTGAAGGTAATCGTGCGAGCTCAGTCGCACGGTCTTCGCCATTATCGCCTGCTGCACCTCCTGCAACCTTCCGAAGTCGGCTAGAAGTTTCCGAGCGCTTGATTGGTCCGTTTAATTAATTTATAATCGGCTACAACTTATGTATTTGACCTCGGATCTAAAAATTTCATTGTAATTTTTTATTCGTCTCAGTCTGATCTACCCGGTAATACAAATGTTCCGAAACATTTTATGAACACCCGGTATATTAAAAATCATGAGCATCAATTTTTTTTCGAGTTCTTATTTTACCAACTTTTATTTTAAATTCATGTTTATCTCATGATAACAAATCATTTTTATTCTCATAAATTTTTTGTATCTTTAACTGTTTAGATTCGCGACTGCTTTGCAACCGATTGTGCGACCTTGCGACCAAACGACTATGCCGATTTTTACCAAAAGCTTCGCACTGCGTCCCCTACATACAAGTAACTTGCATACAAAATTTGAAGTCTCTAGCTCTTACGGTTCTCGAGATATCCTGTTTACTGACAGACCGACAGACACACACACACGAACCAATGGCTAAAACCAACTTTTTTGGTGTCCTGAGGCTATATTTCGTCCAGATATGTGAAAAACTGGGTAGGTCAAATTTCCGTCGATTACATTACTTTCCTTATTATAAGATAAGGAAAGTAAAAAACACACGATCTATGATAAAAAAAAAATTCGTTAATCTCCAATCTTAAAACCAGCTAACACTGTCCTTCTCAACATAAGAACATCTGGACTGCTGAGTCTAGACAATTTTTTAATATGCCTAACGACACTGTTAAAAATTGCCTCCATATTATTCACTAAGTTTCTCGGTTGATGAAAAAAACACAGAATCTTGTAATATCCTTGTCACATAGAACAGAAATATTATTTTTGTCAAGTTTTAGCGACCGTTTTTTTACTAATTATATAACTTATTTAGTCTCTTTTATACGATGGAAAATTCTGCTATGATCGTATTTTATAAAACTGCTTTTTAGTTTTTAGTTGGAGTCATCATCATCATCTTGCCTTCATTAAACATTACTATTTATGATACAGAATATTATAAATTTGTATTTGTTTTCAATATAATATTTCGCGAAGAACACGATTAAATGTAAAACTAATATAATTGACGAAAACTAGAACTAAATTTAAAGAAAAACATGCTGTTTCTGCTTTATATAATGTACTTTCATACGAATCTTTCGAAAGAAAACAAGAAATACGAAACAATTCTCAATAAGAACCAATTCGAAAAAGTGAAATTGTGGAGAAAAAGGCGAACATGACAAAGGATGCCACACATATTCTTGTTTAAAGAAAACTTACTTAAAAAAGCTGTCTTTGTTTAATAATTCCAATTTGAATATAGTGTAAGGGTCAGTTAGTGAATTTTTGGTTATCAGAAGTGCTACAATTTGTTTAAATAAAAACAACACACTGTATATTAGGAGAATGGCAAATCTTTATTTATAGGGCCATAAAGATAAATCTAAAAGCAAGTACATAATAAAAATAACATTAAAATAAATAAAAAATTTAATTTATCTACATATAACTTGGTACAATTTTAAAGTACTATAAATAGTATTGAGAATTATATTATTCAATGTAGCCCTCATAAATGGCCATAACCTCCTTGAGTCGGGTTCCATATGTTCCATATGTGTCATTACCTCTATCATGAAAGTCCTTAAGGTGTCGTTGGTGTAATGACGCCTTTCATTAGCTTTCGATCACGAGCCGGGGCTAGAAAATGGCCTTAAGTCGAGAAAGCAGTGGTAATACAAACTATTGTTTAGCTCTGCTATTCCTAGGTTTAGCTTGTAAGTTGAAGGGGAGTCTTGCTGAAATACGCTCTTCCGCTCAATGGTTGCTTTCTTTATCCAGAGTTTGATAATTGTTTCCAACACGTAGATATAGCTGTAATAAGTGGTCACCTCCAGGTCTTCTTTAAATAGTAGTAGTAGTAGTAGTAGTAGTAGAACGTTACAACATTGCCTTCACTGCTGAACAAGCGCCAATACTATCACAGAGGTGGAAAATGTTGTATGCATGACAGTAGATACATTAGAGGTATTTTGGCAGATCCAATAGTTATTTTGAAATTCAGCTTTGTGTGTTGGTTTAAGTTCTCTATTAATTTTCGGACAAGTTCATCACTTGCCCTGTCAGCAGTTATCTTTCTGATGGTACTCGAATTGCCTGTACTCCTTGGCTACGTCGTAAATTTGGATTTCTTGTAGCCAAACCAGACGGTACGAAGGAATTCAAGTATAGTAGCTCTGCAGTTTATAGGCTAATTTTGTCCACAATTCTAGATTGCTGATTATATGAAGTCTTTCGGCCTTCTACCAATGCAATCTAATAAAATTCCGGATTTACTTCCATAATCCAGTATACTCTTTTGTACTAATTTGTATCATACGTCGTAAACTATGTTAAAGTTATTTGAGAACGGTTAAAAGAATTAAGACTGGAGCAGATTGCATAGACGAAATAACTTTTAATCTTTTTAATACGTTAGCTGTTGGTAGTATAATCTTTTTGTTGTTTAGAATCTTCCATTTGTGCTTGGGAAAAAATCTCAACAATGAATTAATCCGCACATAAGAACTTAAGCACAAGAAAATTTGAATATACTTTTAATAATTAACACATCGAAATAAAAATTTGATTTTTATAAGCGTGTTAGTAACACTTTTGCTACGACTTCGTACGCACGCTCCATTTGCTCGCTCTATAACTTTTACTATTTTCGATATTGGAATCTATTCGAAATCAAAGCGAGATCATGACTTTCCTACCAAAACGATCTTCTTGAGTTTTGGCTGCGATGAACCCCACGCTTTGGAACTAACAAGATAGACCATCTCCTTTGCAGCATCTCTTAGTGGGAATTTCCGTTTTTAGCGATAGCGGATCAATCTGAATGTTCAGTTTTGCTAATTGCCACTTGAAATTGAAAAATAAATATTATTGGTACACTATCAACTTGAAAAAAATGCATATAAATAATAAATTTAATTTCGCTACCTTATTGCTATTTATAACTACAATTTTTGATACTGAATAGCGACATAACGCTTTATATTACACATCTCGTAGTCGTGTGAAGATTTCGTAGGATTTATACCAATTTGGGCCTTATTATTAGACACGCGGAAACAAATATGTTTGCGACTGATATTAATCTGATCTTTTTCAGTCCTTGTGTTTCCTCTCTGCCTCGCACTTTCCGGAGCTAATATATCGCCTGATCCAATTTCCTATCCCAAAAATCCAATAATATGAATAGCAGTAGACGGCAAAGCTGCTGCTGTCTACTGAAATGCGCTCCTCTACTTTATTCAATCTCGCAGAATGGCGTTTTTAAAACAAATTTATTCGATGTTATTTATGGTGTGCCAGAATTTGTAAACGTAGACTACCATTTAAAGGAGTGTCTTCGGGAATTTGTGAGCTCTCGTAATTCGGATGTCCGTAATAAGACGTCAAAATCGTTTCAAGCACTCTCTTCGATTTCATTACTTACCCGGTGCGGCTTTTGCGTATTGGATCCATATTTATTATGCCTGCCTTGGCTTCGCGGCAGGTACATGGTGTATGATTTTGCCGTTTACAAATTTCCACTTGACGTTTACATTTATTTTCGAGCAAAAATAAAAACCTCAAAAATGTCATTTATGTTGGTTTTTGTGCTTGAATTCGTTGATAAATTGGCCCCACGTGTTTGTGTGCTTAGTGCAAATAAATTTTTCCGGGCACTAACACGATTAGTTTTTTAATTTTTATATAATAAAATCCTCCCGTTAGCAATCTAAGCGTTTAATATTCAAATTCCTGACTGTTTGGTGTCTTCCTGTGCATCAGGTTTTGAGCACATTAACGATTAAAAAATTCCATATCCGGTTGCAGGTTGTTCGGTTTCGTTAAATTCGCCTTAATGGCGTCACTCGCGTTTAAGTATCAAATAACAAATTCACTCCCGCTGCAATGTCTTTTTTACTCCTACCTCTTAGCAAATATTACCGCTTCATTAATCGGTAAAATTCCTTTTTGGGTGCTTCATTACGGCGAAACATCGAGAAATGATCGTCGAGGCAGGCGTTATGGAGATTCCTCGTGGTTGCGATATAAACAAGTTAGGTATCTCAGCGACCAATCAAACCCGAAATTAAAATACTGTAAAACTGCTGAAGTGCGTCATTGACTAACGTTTTAACAGCTGTAGACACATTGTAGAACCCCATGCAATATTACAGTCATATGTAATGTATGCGAGTGTAATGTAATACTATCGCTGTGCCTGACGTTATTTACAACCCTGCTGTCTGGAACCTTCCTTCCAACTTCTTGTCGTTCTCATCTTCGACGACGCATCATGATAAGTCGTTTTTATTAATATTCTGCTTAAATATTTACATATTCGGGACTGTGTGGTATGCTTTGGACTTCCCGTTCGAGTCGATCGCAGGACAGTTATTAAATTCTAAACTCTCAATTTTGTTGCGTTTGATTAAGTTATTTTGCTATTTTATTTTTCTTGGATTTCGAAACAAAATATTCTAAGGAAGCTTTAAATAATGATACACATAAATATTTATGTGCATCTTACTAATATATGCAGGTGTTATATACAGTTACAGCAAGGAATTCATTATTTAATTATCAATATTATTCTAATACAATAATAACGATATTTAGTAATAGGAAATTTTTATTAAAACAATAACCAGTGCTTTTTAAATTGACTATAACAAAATATATATTACTAGGTATTTAATAAAAATAAAAATATTAGCTCTGACAACCACTTAATCGAACTAATTTACCTGAATATTAATTAAGTACAGATGATTTTAGATTGATTTAAATTGCTAATATGATGTCTACAAATGCGTTTCATGTATTGTTAAGATTAAGATAAAAGTTTTAAAAAACTAAAAGTTTATATTGTAGTACGTAAGACTTAAATCCAATATGAAAGTGCTGGCTTACTTCACACACCGTTGAATTTTTAGAATGTTATCTATAATTATAATATTAATATCTTTTAGCTGATTTTATATATATATATTATCCAGCTGACAAATATAATATAATTAATACGTAAATAGGAATTACTTTTTGATGTCTTTGTTTCGTCCTCTTCCCTCAGAAATCGAGGAGGAAGCTAGGAAGAAAATAAGAGAAAAAAATAAAGAAGAAACAAGTCAGGGTGGATTTCCCTTTAGATTTGGGATTCATATTAGAAATCATTAGGATACGTATTTGCCTCTCATAATAGCAATTTCGCTGAAACGAGCTTTTCCATAGGGTTTACAAAACTCAAATTTGAATAGAAAGAAACTACATGCCCCTACAACTATCGAGTGACAAGGAACTGTAAATTAATAAAAAAGACTAGCGCCGTACCGACGTTATCGTCGCCGACATCAAACATTTGTGATGAACAAGTGATTCTTTACCTAATTTTTCGTATTTATTTTATGATCTGAAATCTTTGCAGGAAAATTCTTAAATACACCCAACCCCTAAACGAGACAATCGACTCGCATCTACTTCCCTAACATCAGAAGCACGTAACGGTTTCAACGGGCCAAGTGTAAGGCACACTAAACCGTTATCTGCTCATTTTCTTTGAGCTGGCGTCATCTCTACTGGTTTTGCTAGATCTACACTTACTAGACACAAAAACCGACAATTAAGTAAGACCTGGATCTGAACCAATGCTGTATTTAACTTCTCATACGTTGACAAATGGGTCACCACTACATACGCAATGTGTGTCTTTATCGAACGTACATAGGCCTGCCAAATCCCACCGAAATACGGTGCATTTGAAGGGGAGAACAATTAATCCTTATCTTTGACAACTTTTGTTTAAGCAAATCTTTATAAACTTCAGAGTAAAACAGACCAACTATGTACGGGCACATCTAAAGTCTAAAAAAATTTGTACCGCAGTCCGAATACATTTTTCGATAATACCCCTGTCGCGTTAAAATCACATTTGTATGCAATTCTGAAACGAACTCTATGTCTAACGCCTTTGTTGCTAATGAAACAAGACGACAAATATACGCCTTTGTTGTAAAAATATTCCGACGTCTACCTAATGAAATCTTGATCGACCTGGTATAATCTACGTTCGTGTACTCAAATGTCTTGGATTTGCTTATCCTACAAGGTACAAATTGCTATTTTGGAAAACAGAGTGACAAAGTAACAATAATAGATAAGGTCCAGTGTACAAACTGGAATTGTGGTAATAATCAGCTAGACGAACTACAAAGGCCATTCTTTTGGTAATACAATGGAATGTTTTCTTTCAAAAGCAATCAAAGGTTTTTTTAATTGCTCGTCTTTTATGTAAGAATAGAGTTAAGACTTGTAATCAACGAGAACAGCTTCTAATCTTTTTAAACCATGCGAAAAATAAACCTGTTTATATGTTATTATGCAATCTCCATTTGATGAAGGTCGTCCTTAGAGATTACGGTTCGTTTAAGTTGTAACACCAAAAAACGTAAAACTTTCGTTTTTACCTACAACAAACGCTTGTAATGTTGAGGGGCGGGCTGCGATGCTGACGGACCCGGGTTCAATTCCCGGTGCTCTCTGATGCCTGGCGGGTGGCCTACTCAGCCACTAAAAATAATTGAGTACCTGCGTTCATTCGAATAAGGGGTAATAATGGCGGTCGTCTAAGGTGCGGTGCTTGCCACATCGTCCCGCATCAGAGTATGAAAGCCTTAACCTCTCAGTTCGCAGGCCGTGCTCCCACGCGGGGCGTAGGGCCTTACCATTATTATTATTATTATTAAACGCTTGTAATCGAACACTTTCTCGGTAAGTCTATAAATCGAGTTTGGTTTGGACTCTACGGACATCAATAAAACTGTCAAAGTATATCATTAATTTCGGCATACCAGACGTTGTTAGAAGACCACCAAACTAGCTCTTGTTCCCACAATACCGAAGACACAAATTTCCAAGGATATAAATTCTAGAGATAAACAATCAGTTGGATTTTCTACGCTAGCAGTTAGCGACAAATGTCTGCTATCTAGACATAAAAGAATTCAACCAACACAAAACGATTTCAAAATCAGAAAAGGTCAACATGCGATTAATGATATATCGAGAATTAACCGTTTCCTTTACTGCTCTAATTAGATTAGGCCAAGAACAATGCATTACATAGTTCGAGACTAGATATGGTTTGTCTCTTAGACAGAGCTACTTTGGATTTCCCATATAACAATTAAATTTACCATTTTTTTTATTATGTTCAAGGTATTCAACCTTCAAATAATAACAGGTCTACAACCTCTTTCTGAGGCAACACAAAATTCTATCGAAGACATCACTAAATTTTAAACGATACTTACGTCTTGGTATTTCTAAATCATAAAATAGCGGAAGGTTACTCTGGTTCTTGCGCCAATGAACTTTAAAAAATAAAGAAGGAAGTTAGTCCCAGTCACAACCCTCCTGTCACAGGGATTTTATTAGACATTTTACAAAAAGGACGGTGGGTGCAAAAACCTAAACGAATCAAAACTCCTGCCTATAGTTAACAATACATTCCGTTTTGTTACTTCTCAGTCTTCCACGGAAATTTGAACGAAAATCACCAAAATCGTGATGCCATTTTAACGGGGAACAGAAAAGGCCCACCATTATCCTTTCCTGTTTATCCCATTTCAGAAAGATTGAAAATTTGACTTACTGCATTAGAAGACTATTTGACCAAAGAAAAACCGCCCGCCTCAAACATCAACTTAGTTTAAACCTGAAGTTAAAAACCTTTTCTTCTAGCACTAACTGAGGAATTGTTGAAAAAACCAAATATGAGGAAGGTGTTACACAATTGTTAAACCACTGAATGATGTTTGAACAGCTGAATTGATTCATTTGGAGAAAACCGCCACAAAAATATCTGATGCGGCTTCTCCACTGATTTAACTACATTTGTTTTGTCTGCACTTAATGGAACAAATGGAAATTGATAAACAACAAAGAAGCATCGGTCTAAACTTTTGGCCCCACATGCAGAATAGCTTTTGACTACATACCCGAATTTGTTCTTGCAATGGCATTAAAAGCTACATGCACCGACGTCGACTTTAGAAGTTGTAAACACTATGATTAGGAATGTAAAATCCAAATCGGAGGTCTGGATTTATAACTTCCGATATATGATCACAGCTGTTTTTTAATACAAAAGAGTGATGGAGATACCTCTGCAACAACTAAAAACGTCTTTTTGGCATCTTATGACACTCGTCAAAACTTAATGGATCTATTTGAAATAGGAGGAGCACTGCAAATCATACATCCTCAGTTCTTTTAACGGTCGAGGTTCGCACTCTTCTTTATCGTTAGTGTTTTAGGTTTTAAAAGTATTTAAAGTACTATGTTTCAGCATTGCATAAAGCTTCCTGCAAAATTTGAACAAACAGTGCGAATCGTAGGATTTCAACTTGTATTTAATTAAATATTTATAACGGCTCTGTCTGGAGTTTTAAAGAAAAGGTGAAATAAAAAGTGATACTAGACGTACTTTTACTTTTGTTCTAATTGAGTACCTTCTTAAAATCCCGACAATCCGTTTAATCTGATCACTAAACCTTTTTTAAAACAAATATTCAAATGGTTATTACAATCAAACATAACACTGTCTATACTAATTAGAAAAATGTTATTGATTTTATTCGATGGTGTACACTTAGCGACAGAATAAAACGGACCCCATTATTACTACTTCCAATAATTGTGGACAATACAACATAATTTATTAATTTATTAAACGCTTTTTCAGGAAGTTTTCTTCAAATTCAGCAAAAAAAATTAAGTGGTTTCAAAGCGAACAATACTCATTACAGAGTTTTGTGTCCTCAATTCGGTGAACTCCAATAACTAGTGTCACGATACAGTAAGTGCTTAAATTTGTCCAACAAAAGTAATAATTACGTAAGCTTTTCTCTCTATTTTAACAATTCAATCTCAACAATTCCATGCATGCTGTTTCGGCACAATAACTTCAGCTGCAGCATAATGCGGCACAACTTAAAATAGGAAATAACTTACTCAAATGGAAAAAAGCAACATGAATTAATAACATTCGTTGTGGATCTTTATGCTCGGATCGTGTTATTACAGACGTTTCGACCGTTGCGATTGCTGCAGAAGTTCTCTCCGTATTACATAACCATTATGGGCTACCCTGTCTAGACGCTGACAAAGCATCAGCTACATGGTTTTGTTGAAGAACCCATGAAGGTCGCAATATATTTACCACTTCGGAATAAAATTATTGTACGTACATAGACATCTTAACATAAGTAGTTCTTTACATAGCTTAAAATTTATAATAGTGAGATGTTTTTTACCAGCCATTGAAGTTCACTGCAGGACGTAGGCCTTTCCTTGAATTTTCGCAATTCAATTGGGGATTTAGCATTTAAACGCTACGCTTGCCTCACAGGTTGGCGAGTGGATAGGGTAGAATGTACTTCACGACCGCCAAAGGTGTGTAGGAGCAATTATGAAAGTAATAGGTGACATACAATACAATCCTCCATAAAATAACCAAAAATGATTTTACCAACTACTTTTTAAACCAATAAATAATTCTCAATTTAATTGCTGCATACTTTCAGCATGTCAAACACTAGTAATCCTACTTTATACTGGGAGTCAGTTTTTGCAAAGAAATTAGTACAAAATATGGTTTTTATTTATTTTTTTAAAATATGTTATTTCTATAGCATACGTAACCTCATACTGAAATGTCAATGAAATTTGTTGAGAACCTAAATAAAATTTATGTAGTTGACAAATTAGAAATCAGCCACAAATTTTCAAAAATTATCAGTAATCCGATTTTGGTCATCAATCATTTTAAAGTGAAACAACTATGCGTTACTCGGTTTATACGTAACTTAGAATTTAAACAAGAAAATAATCGCTTTTCAGCACTATCGGGTTAACATAAATAAGTCTGGGTAGGAATGCATCATTCAACAAGCTTTTTTTACGTACCAGCAACCATATCAAAGGTCAAATCTAATTCTCATAGATTTTTCTTTGAAGAATCTAACAAGCCCATTGAAATGGACAAAAACGAACAGAACTGTGTATACCAAGGTCTCAAAGTAAAATAAATACTTACTGAAAGTTAGTAATTTCAAGTTTTCAAGTAAATTATATGAAAAATAGCAAACTGCCTGCAGTTAAATAATATTCTTAAACATCAGTGAACAGTTTATGTTTATTTAAACTATGACATGTTTGCCTGAATGCGAAGATGTAAATGATGTCAGTCGTAGACGTATCATAGGCTGTTAAATACTCCCGAAAAATAGTGACCAAATTGTAGCAGATGTCCGAAAAAAGTAGAAACCCCATAAAACCCTGATTGCATAGTGCGGAGCTGTACAAAAGTCCACCCAAGAAGAAGCTCTAGCTGATCCTCCTAAATCAATACCAGAACAACACAGACTAATTTTGACTCATTTTAAATTGCAACCAAAGACATGTAATTTGTGATAAGTTTTATTTCCTGTCTGAAAATGAGTTAGTACAAATATATCAGTTTTGTTATGTGGAAAATAAAGAAAATATTTTCCCAATAATATACCAGTCGATATTTCCCAGTATATAAAGGGGGCAGGTGAGATCTATTTGTAGAAACTAATTGTTTGGTACTAGGAATTATTTATCAAAAACGTTTGGAGGGCAAGTTAAATCTATGCATTAATTTGAAAAATTTGTTTTATGAATTCTTCTCCAATAAAAAAATAAGTGAAACATTAAGAAAGCAGCCAAACGTCGGATACTTGGTGTTCTATAGTTGATAATGCAGAAATACTATTGATTGCAGAAGTCATTTTCCGTTTTATATACTTCAAACCTTAAAGGACTTGGAGTGTGTTTGGTTCTCGAGTTATAAGGCCGTCGTCGGAGTTCGAAAAATCTTGACGTTTTGTACACAACTTCATAAAAAAATCTTCTATTTAGAAGGTGTCCACCCTAGTTGTGGACAAATCGTCAAGAGTTTACGAACTCCTACCAAGGCCTTATAACCCGAGAACCAACCACACAATGCAGTATAACACCGGCCGTGAAAGTCTTTGCATCTATTTGATACACATCTACGGGGAGGAGGTTTACAAATCTGTAAGACAACTAGAGAAATTTGAGCTACTGTCCAGCCTTACTGCGTTGTCGAGACCAAAAAGTAGTTTCGAAGTATTTACAGGTTAAACATCACCTGGGTACTCTTCAAACCCAATGAATTTATCGAAAAGCGAAAGATGCCTTAGTCACAGAACAAGTCCTCGCTACTAGGAAAACCTTTATTATGTATTCACTTGAACTGATGCAAGTTTATGTCAGCCTGGCTAGCAGAATCCATAAGATGACTGGGACATGATAGACCGTATAACTTTCCATTCTGCAGAGAAACACGTAGTGGCCTCCACCGTTAGGCACTTTTTAAGTTTTAGCGTTTATAGAAGAAAAGCGCTACACAACTGGATTATAAGTAAATTGTAATTGTTTATCCAGGAAGCCATCAGTGCTCACAGTAAAGGTCAAAAGTTTGCCTTGGCACTTAGATCCATTCCGGTTGAGAATATTATAGCTAACGTAGAAGCAGCCATACGGAACCTTTCAATGGACGAAGCAGAAGAAATACGAGTCGAGACTTCACGCATGCTGCGCCGTACTAAGCCGTCTAAGAAGAACTTATCCAAGGCGGAATTAAATGCTCTACGTGAATTCAACAATGATGACACCATCATTATCTTACCTGAAGATAAAGGCAATGCCACCGTTGTACTAGCACAGGAAGACTACACAAAGAAGATGACCGAACTGTTCTATACGAACCGTGTTCAAACGCGATCTCACATCGCAATATTACGTGACACGAGCAAACTGATAAGAGTTCATCTCTGGATGACATCATCAAAAAGAGACTAATAATATAAAAAGCGATGTTTCCAAGAACATACGGGCTCCCTAAAATACACAAGGATGTTGCACCGCTGCAACCCATTGTCATTGCCATCGGGGGTCCTACCTACAAGTTGGCCAAATAATTATACTGTTACAATCGTACATTGGACATACCAGCGGTTACATCAAGGACTCTTCACATTTTGTGTACAGTGGGGAGATCTAATGGTCAGTTTCGATGTAACAATACTGTTTACCAAAGTGCCGATTTAAGATGCCCTGCTCTGCAATCGCTAATTACTACAAGGAAAAATTTAAAAAGATTGCCATCAATACAGTACCATTAAAACCCGCGATATGGAAAGAGACACATAAAGGAGACCTAACCACAATTTCTTGTAGACTTGAATTCTATACACCCAAGCATACAGTTTACCATGACGCTAGAATCAAACGATATTATTGCTTTCTTAGACGTACAGGTATTAAAATCAAAGAACAGACATTTACAACACACTGTGTACAGAACACCCACGCATACGGACAGACACTTTTATAAGCAGTCCAATCACCACCCAAGTCAAAAAAGAACGGATGTGGAAACATTGGTAGACCAAGCATAGCAAATATATCAAGCGCGGTTTTGGGTAAGGAATTAAAACATTTGGAACAAGCCTTACAAAAGAACTGCTACTCGAAGACGGGATAAACAGAGCAATCAAACCTAACAAATACGCGCAAAAAACACAACCAAAATCGGCTACGGTACGCACATTTTTTTTACCTTATATCAACAGAGTTACGAACCGAATGGGAAAGACTCTCAATAAACACAAGGTGAAAACCATCTATACTACTACCACTAAGATACAGGATTTGCTGAGACCAGTCAAAGATACAAGAAACTTACAGGATACACCAGGGGTATACTGCATATCTCATTTATGTGAGCAAGTCTACATTGGGGCAGCGGGCCGAACGATTGCCATTAGGATAAAGAAACACAAACGTTTTCTAAGCCTTAATCAACCCGAGAAATCAGCAGTTGTTAAACATGCTTTGGAAAATCTAACCACGATATACAATTCGGGCAAAGACAAGTTTTATCTAATAGTAGTTATCTAGTAGAAAGGCGGTGGAGATTTATAAATCTACCTAAATTTTGTTTTATCGCTCTTAAGGGGCAAAAAACAGACTGCGATACGGAGAAAAAACGAGTGACGTCAGAAAATGTCAAAACATTACTTGCAACGACCCGATTGAAGCCAGCAGCTAGTCCGATTACATTATCTACCATCCCGGTGACGTCAACAACGGGCTCCCAACATCATCCCTATCACATTCGCACGAGTATAAAAACGAAAACGCACGGGACAATCACTTAATTTTTAGAAGATTTTCTTCTGAAGATGTCCGCCACAATTGTAGGCGAAACGTCAAGAGTTTGTGAACTCCTACCACGGCCTTATAACTGGAGAACCAACCACACGATGCACCACAACACCGACCGTAAAAACCTTCGCATCAAAGTACTTGTATTTCAAACTTCATATATAAAAGAATTTAGCTCTTTACTCAGGGTTTTAATCAGCCTACTTTACAAGTGAGTCTTTAAAAAAGATTATGTTTTGTATTCTCTGTTGTAACAATATAGATTAGAAAGTAGAAATTTGGCGGAAAATGCACCTAGTTGGACAAATTATGTTGGTTTGGAAGTGTTGGGTAACTAATGACGACGTTTTGTAAAGGATTAACATACGACAAGCAAGCGTTAGCTACCTTGCATTTAGGTATAGAGAGTATATTTCTATTTCAATTGGGAATTGAGTATAAAACTTTTGTGTGGGAAAATTTAATTTTATAGTCTATTTCTTCATGATTGATAATCCCTGATAATTCGCTAGACGTTTACCAATTTGTTTAACCTATTTTTTTTCATTAGAGCAGTCAGTAATCAGAACAAATAAATTGTTTATTACGCAGCGTTTATTTATCAGCAAATAACTTGTAGTTAGAAAAAAATATTCATCTTGTGTCCACATTGCTTACCTTACTTTATGATTATGTAAAAGCATAAAATTAAGTTCAAGTTGTTGGTTTTATTGAAGAAAGGTGTTTAGCATTTTCCAATAGCGTGCATCATTGACAGTAACACCGTTGCCAGTTTATTCCTCAAAAAATTATGATCTAATGATTTATTCAACCAAAAATGTACACCAATCAGTACATTTTTATAGATACACGAGAGATTTCCCGCAAAAAGATATTTTTGTCGTCCTAGACTGACAATTTTTACCCGCCTTCTTTCAAATTTTTGTAAGGTGGGAACGTGGAACAATTTATTTACAAATGATAAAAATCGATGCGGTAACAATCCTGAAGATAGGCAATCAAATGTACGCTCAGAGTTCAACCACGCCACATTTCATATCAGCTGTCTTTATTAACTTTCTACAGCGGAGCTTATAGTAGAAAAATAATGAGATTATCATCGTGTCTGTCTGTCTGTGTGTCTGGAGACACTATAACTTACGTTCTGTTCAGCGGATTTACTTCAAGCTTGGCATACACACATCTTAGGTCACTACTTTTCATGAGTTTGATTTTCAGCCAAATTGGTTGGAATATGTTTAGATACCGACTGTACAAGTGCAAAACGCAATCATCGCTCAACCTAAATATTAAAGTTCAATTTCCGCCTCCCCATATAGTTGTAAATTCATAATTACATAAAGTAGCAGCCAAAACTTTATTAACTTTTGCCATTTACTTTGCATCTCTCTTTAGTCTCACAAATTGACACTTTTGCAGTACTTCTACACCCTTTGAATGTGACCTCGCAAACCTTAGACGCTTGTGTATTTAGTCATAATTCTTCGCTTTGGATTTTTTGATTACACCGAATTAAATTTTTCTTGTTTCTTGTTTTACACACCCGCCATTCCTCGAAGAAACCGTGCGCAGACTAGAAGATCATCTGGAATGACTACTTTAAATTTGTTATGGGTAGTACAAATAGACCATTTTAAGTGGTTGTATGGGGCTGCTTCCCTTTTCGTAGAATAGAGCCGCTTTCCCATATATCACGGTCAAGCATACGACGAAATTTTGGGGAACCACACGCTGCCATACGCATGCCAGACAAGATAATGAGCCGAAACATTAAACCAAGAGTGCCACGAACTGGTTTCACCGATGCTGCGTACATCTGATAGATCGACCAAGCCAAAATTCCGATTTCATCATCATTAAAAAAATTATGGAATGAGTTGTAAAGTAGTCTGGTTCATTTGTGGGCATCAAATGCGCACGAGAAGTTCGACCAAGTGAAGGTGGCTTGGGAGGGTATACAACAGAATGTCACCGACATCATCATCGATTCCATACCTCGCAGGCTCCGAACAATAATTTCTTCAAAAGGTAACATAATCATCTACTAGGCTTACTTTGATTATTCATTACTTGTTAATTTTTGTTTGTGGCATAGCTAATTTGTGATTATTTCAATCAGAAAACTTTTTTGTCCATTTCAGGATTGTTAATAT
Source organism: Sinelater perroti (assembly GCA_036346155.1). Classification (NCBI taxonomy): domain Eukaryota; kingdom Metazoa; phylum Arthropoda; class Insecta; order Coleoptera; family Elateridae; genus Sinelater; species Sinelater perroti. Next base: position 6,401,419 of record JARFIY010000195.1, read on the forward strand.
TTTTGCCATCTAATTGAGAATTAGATACCCGATTATTTTTATCAATCGTATTTCCTGACTGATTGTGAAGAAATTAAATGACCTTGTATTTAGATTCGTAAAAACATAAATAATTTATGTTGTATTGAAAACAATAAAAATAATCACAAGTATAAAAACGAAGAACTGGTTTTCCTGTTCGCGAAGAATAAGTGTACCACTGCTTGTAAATTAATTAAATATAATTCAATATTGTGTATATTACATAAGGTAAATATTTATATAGATTTATTTTAGAAAAAAATTAAAATACAATTTAAATCAAATTTGTCTACCAATTTTAATATGAATTTCTGTATATTTGTTGCATATTGTGTATTTTCAGCAAAAAAGAAAAATATTGATTACAGTGGATAAACAGTAATTATCTATAATATTAAAATGATAACAAAAACCATTACAGCTGTTAACAGCTACAAGGTAAATTGATTTAAAATGTACTACAGCAGAATTCATTACGGGCAAAGATACATTAATCGCATTGTCATTCTCACTTCTCATCAATATTTGGAAGAAAAGGAATAAAATATATATATTTTTATTTTTGCATTAAAGACAGAATGGATTTATTTTACAACTGTTAACAACTATAAAGGAAATTGCCCCATGATTAGCAAATAAGTGTCACTAGAGGAATATTAAACAAAACACTCCAATCTTTGCAACGTCCGATGCCGTCTACATCCTTATCTGTGCTAATGTGTTCTTTAAATGGTTGTCAATATCACTCCCACAATTGCGGTTTCCGGAAAAAAGCTGCGCAAACAAAACCAGGCCCTATGATATTCGTTTTAATTCCATTACCGGAAATATAATAGATCCACAGCCATGCAGCATTTCCTGTGGGCTGATGGCCAGCAAAGCGGCACAAATGCGCTTAACTTCCTATTTAAACGACCGCAACAATGTGTAATTATTAGTAATGGATAAATGCAATATCAGAAGTCAAAGCCGATATTAAATTATGATCCAATAGCGCCAGCGCGCGGTAAAGAAAAAACGCGCGCCCGCCGCTGCAAAAATGGGTTTGGAATAACAGGGGTCGCGGTTTGTTTTATTTTCAGGGACGCGCCTGAATTAGTGGCATGATTGGCGATAATTTTAATCGCAGCGGTGCGTACAAGACCTGAAACAGAACTTGTTCGACTTGTAATGTTATATTTACATCGCTATTCGTTATAATTACTCGCATTAAAAATGTGTATCTGTACAGCTTGACGTGGGCTTAAATATAGTATCGAATGTGTTTGCTCTTGTAGTGCGGAAGCAGGCGATTACATGTTCGACTAAATGCACCTCTCAAAAGCAAGCCTACGCGTTTTACATATTTTCCTTTTATATTTTATATTCAACGGTGCAACAAATATGGAGACATTAAAAGGACTACCATACATAACACTAGTGATACTAAAATACACCATAAAAATAAAAAAAAGATAATATGTAACACTTTATGTAAAACATAATATGTTAATACATTGTTTCTTTTGTTGCATCTTATTATAACAAACTTTAGTGTTCAATATTGCTTCGAACTGACTGACATTATATTCCCCTATTTTATTTACAAATTCCAATTCTTTGCTTATCTACGAGTTATTGGCTATTAAATAAAATTTATTTAGCGTAATAAAGTTTATGTACTTCAAGTTTTTAGATTATATCAAATAAATAACTACTTTTACATTTCCAAGAAATGTTTTATATCTGTAACTACAGAAAGCAAACGAAAGATTGCAAAAAGATTATCAGTTTATTTATATTATAATTATTAACATTTTTTTAATTATCTAATAAGTTATTCTTAAAATTTGTCCCGCAAATTAACGAAGAACCACCATTAGGTTGGTGGTTTGCAACGTGTATTGTGAAAGATTTTTAAACCTCTGGCGTGGTAACAAAGAAGTGGTTCAATCCATTATTACAGGAGATGACCGGACAATAAACGGCAAAGATAGTGGAGTAGCAGGCGTGTAAATAGCCGAGCTCTCGTGGCGGAACTGAAACAAAATTACGGCCCAAAGCGGGGAAACGCGCAGGCCCAAATCGTCCTTAAATAGTCCGTGCGAAAGCAAATGGGGGGCGTCGCCCGACACCAAAACCAACGGGTAAATTGCAAATCGCTCACCTGTACTGGCTTCGCACTGTTGTTTTTCCGTGGTCTTTCTGGTAGCCACCATATGTCCATTTGCTTTACACCTGGTTAAATTATGATGCGCTCCAATGTGGAAATGCTTCAGTTGCAGAAAGGCTCAATAAGGCACATAGTAGCGGTATGCGTATGAAAAATGCATAGAAAATGGGAAACTTCCAAAATATACAAAGTTTCGCCGTGGAGCAACACAGTTGACAACAGCAATTGTCGTAATCTAATTTCAATATGGCCGATGGCGTATGCAGGCTCGCACACCAAGCGAAAGGCCCCCTCTGCCGTTTTAGTTTGTGACAGCAAAACGCCCGCCGGCAGATATTATAGGTCACCCACATTACAGACCAACACACAGACGGTCCAACGGCAAAAGGCCGCCACACCAGGTAGCTTAATCGATCAAAAAGATTATGGAATGACCTTTAAGGATTCAAAGAGAATTTTGCTAATTAATTTTTGAGGAATAATATATAACAAAGTGTTAAAAGGAGAGTATTAGGCTAGTTTAATGTATAAATAAAAAGAACAGGCATTGTAAGACAAAGTTTCCTCTGCACGATAACGCCTTTATCTGGAAAGCCGTAATTTCTCAGGTTTTCCCAAAGACTGTGGCTTACCTTATAAACTAGATCTAGCCCTCTGCAGCTATTATCTATTTTTGAAACTGAAGAAAGATCTCGGAGTTAGTAAATTTGATAATAATGAAGATGCAGGAATTAGTGTTAGAGTAGTTTACATATAAAACTTTAGAATATTTTTTCAAGATTATTAAAATACTAATTTCGAGACGTACAATATCGGATAAAAGTAATTGAATTTTTTGGAAATTGCTCTAGCTTTCTAATCGAGAACCGCCCACAAGATCCTCTGGAGTTCTGCTTGTTTGGATCCGACGGCGTGCAGTGGGCTTGACGTCCCGTGGGCGAAGGAAACAATCCGAAGTACCAGAAGCCGACTGTGAAACATGGAGATGGGTCTGTAATACTGTGGAGTTGTTTCAGTGCAAAAGGATTCGGATCCACAGTACCATCGACCGCCTCGTTTACGGCAAGTTGTTGCAAGGCCATATCCTCCCATACGCACGTAGAAACATGCCTCGCGGCTGGATATTTCAACATGACAATGAACCAAAACACAAGTCGGCCCATGTGACGGAAATACTAGCGAAGAAAAAAGAGCGCGTTTTGCCCTGGCCTTTACAGTCCCCGGACTTAAATCCGATTGAACAACTTTGGAATGAGCTAGGACGTCGTTCGGAAGGGAAACAGTCCCGAAACGCCGACGAGCGATTCCAGCAGCTTCAACAAGAATGGCAGAAGATTAGGCCAAATGTAAATGACCGATTGATGGCTTCCATGCCCAAACGTTGTACGAAGACGATCAAAAAAATGGCTATGCTACCCAATATTAGTCTGTTGTTAGGTTTTTGTTATTTGTTCCGGTTTATTGATTATTTTTTTGAGTTGATGGTCAAATTCAATAACTTTTGTCACGATCAAAATCGTCCACCTGCCACTTGCTATGGAATTTGGCGCCTAGTGATGCTGTTCTTATGTGGGATTGTAGCTTAAAGGGGATTTGCTAGTTGCAACTTGGTGCCAGTTGCGAGTGGTTCTTGATTAGAAAACTAGAGCGATTTCCAAAAAATTCAATTTTTTTGTCCGATACTGTAGTACTATAATGAAATACATGGGGATTATATTGATAAATAACTTTATTATTTTATTCTCTATTACTCTTGAAATATAGGCTAGATGGAAACTTTTTGTTCCTACAAAGCTGCAAATGGAAAAATCTGAGAATTATCAGTTCTCCTGTGAATATAAGTACCGACTTATCCATCCTATATTTGAAGAAATACAAATTTGCCAAAAGATACCGTTAATTGTTAATAACATCAAAAATTTTATTAATTAATCTAAAGATGGCTCACTTTTGTTGAATTTGTTATTTATTTATGCATCTTGTAAAAAATTACACTATCAATTCTATAAAATATTTAAGAACAGCTTCGCTAGAACATTTGGTAGCCGCGTTTTTCGCATATTCGACTGATGTAATATTAATTACATACATTATAATGTAATTTCTCTACTATCTACTTCATTCCCATAAAATAATTTTTTGTCTTCAACAAATAAATCTATTTTATTAGTCTTCCATTATTTATTTGTTATAATTTCGACTTGATATAGATCATTACGTGATTTTACATTTTACAGAGATTTTCATGCTATTTTATACTTTCTTGTTTCGGCCAAAAGTGGACTGTATCGTAATTTTTAAATTTTAAACAAAGCAACTTCAATCAAAAGCCAAAGCTGGAAAACTCACCTTTGGGATTCAGAAATAGGGCTCCCCATGCTGTACTTCAGAAAAATCAAAGAAGAAGAAAAAAGGGTGTAGGTGGAAAAAAGACAAGTTACCGAAATCTTCGTTGCGAAGCCGATCGGAAGCGTCTTTCCTGATATTCTCGTCGGGTCAGATACAAGAAAACCAAACCGCCGGCAAAATTTCAACTCCCAAAATGCAATCGGCCAACAAAACGACCTCCGGAAAGAGGAAAATCTGGTCGGCACACAAAACACGCCCACAAACTCTCGGCCAAAACGGCCTCGGACACGAAAAATTTAAAGCCGGTCGTACGCTTTCTAAACCGTCACAACCAAAATTCAAAAACAAAACAAACAAATTGGCCGCCGCTATCTCAAATCAAAACTAAAACGCGTATACAGAGGGAGCCAAAAGACGGCCGGCCCAAATTTAAAATCCAAATAAAAGTAGTTGGAGATTGGCGCGAACATTCTACATCCAATACATTTGTCAATTTCTGCACATTTCTGGTCCAAAATGTAATTGTTTCTTTGTATAAATATACGCCTAATTTCTGTTTTATATTTTCTCAATTTTTAATTTTCTTTTAGAGTTCAATACATTAAACCGTTTTCTCTGGCCAGACATATTTATTGTTTTTTTCTTCTTCCTTTTTTATCTAAAGCTTCCCTAGCACCTGATAGAATTCAATTACATATATGTCCAAAACGTTTGTGTTTTTCGTCCATCTTATCACATAACCTATTCGTTCACAAAGTCATAAATATAAAATATAAAATTAATTATATTTCGTCCTATTTTTGGTAGCTGTCTTTGTTTTCATATCTTTCCAAAACCCATCTAATATGTGAAGGGTAAAGTATTTTTTGCGGATTATTCTCCCATGTACTATAACATTTATGGGTTGTACTTCACAATTTTGTCTAACATAAGGTAATCGCTAATTGATCTAAAATTTTGTATTTTTTAACTACGTAAATCTATAAGTGTTTTATGTTGATAGAATCGAATTGTAACTTTTAATTTAGTTTGTTTATATAAATCGCTTAAATATTCGTTTCCAAAACGCCCGATTACTGGGGCCATTTCGTGTATTAAAATCACCAATCAGGACTAATTATCTAGGTTCCAACATCAGATGTGATTCTCTGAAGAGTATCGTAAAGGAGATTGTTATCTGTTATCGATTCATCCTCATTAGGCGCATATATACCAATTACTGTAAATGAGAGGCTTAAGATACTTGTTTGGTCTTATAATGCGTTTGTCAATGCATTTTCAGTTGGTAATATTTGCCTTGATATTTTTGTGTAGTAATAAAGACTCTTCCTTCCGTTCTTATTTCTTTAAAAAACCCTCTGTAAAAATCAGTACATCTGCTGATCGTTTCTGAACCAAATAATCTCTTTTTAGTTTCAATAATGGTTAAAATATGAATTCTTAATTGTTCTAACTCTCTTATTATTACCTGCATTTTCTTTTAGAATTTTTGTTGATCATGTTGCCTTCTATTAAATCTCAACTTAACCGGAGGCTTTGTTATATGATTTTTAGCAACAGACAAATTGATTCTATTACTATATTTATTTGTGTTTAAATTAAAGTCTTAAAAAATAACAAGGACAAATTTGGATAAACTATATTATAAATAAAAATTTAAGTGGGACTAAGAGATGATAACAAAAGTTTAGTAATACAAAGCTTTTAAATAATGTTATAATACTTCACTACCCTTCACTCATATTAATATAAATTAAAGGAATAAATATAAAAATATCTTAAATAATCCAAAGTATGGAATAAAAACTAAAAGGAAACTTTTGCTTGAAATCTTATTGGATGTTAAAAGTAGTACAAACAACGCGTAGAACTTGAAAAACTACATTTACTTTGTTGGCGATTATTTATTTATATCAATATTTTAAAACAGCTTTAAATATTTTGAACTAAATCTCTAAAAAAAGTTTACAAATACACTAATACAAATTGCTAAATTTTAAAGAAATTTTGTTCTGCTGTTGTCTCATATTTGACATTTGGCATTTAATGTAAAAATTCAAGGAATTTTAAATTTTAAAATTAATCGCGTCTTAATTATTTTAAAATTATTACATTTGTTCCTCTATGAAATATCTTTTTTTTTACAAAATTGTAGCGATTAGCAGAAGTACAGCGAACTAAACGCATTAGAAGAGAGGTATAGCTAAATAAAAGCACGCAGGAGCGTTGTGTAGATTTAACTGTGATCCATCATTTTCGCAGCCATTCTTTATTGTTCATTTAATCCTTTCATCCGCAGATAATGGCGGGCGTGAAAGTGATAACGCACAAAGAACAAAGTCCGGTGATTAAATTTTGCCTGGAAGGTGTGCTCTAGCGGATTTTGTGCTGATTTAGCAACAAATATTAAGTTAGCGGCGTTTCCAAGACTCCACAAAACTATTTGGGTCAGCGTTTGGTATTCCATTATATTGCATACAAGGCATACTCATTTGCATATCCTGACGTTGCCTGTTAATTCTCCGATAAAATTAGGAATTTGTAGAACTACGCCTACGCAGATGCCAACTTTTATAGCTCAAAACCACTAGGCGCGGACGGGACGTATAAATCTGGATAAAATACGGGCAACTGCCGTTTACTTATTTTAGAAAATCTTCAGGCAAGGAAGGCGTACGAAAATTAATAATTGTTTATCAGGTTTTGTACATCGAGACCATATATCACAAACTTTCCGCATAAATTTAACGCGGAAGACCCAAGGGTTTTGCTCTTCGTATTATTTGACCCATTTTTTGTTAATATGCCTTGTTTAATATGAGGCGTTTATGGCAACAAATTTAAAATATCTTTGGTTCAAATTTGGCAAGCCAAACCGGTTGAACATTTTTTAGCCTTGTTGGGCTTCCATGTACAACGCAAGAAAAATTGGATCCGAAAATTACAGCTCGCCCGAAGGTTCGGTTCATGGATATCCAAATGAACGTTACTAAATTTGGCAGAGTAATTATACGTTTTTAGTGTCGGTAGATCGATTCGCTATGCAGATTTCCATATAGAATTAATAATCTGTTATTTTTAACGCTATCGGGATGGTCTCTGCCCGACTCGATTACGTTGCGTATGAAGTTCGATATTTTGAGGTAATAAGAACAGCCAAGCCGGAGCAGATATAGGTAGCTATCTTGATTGGCTCAGGCCGGTCAATCAAGATCATTAGATGTGGACTCTGGACACAAGCTGAAGAGTTGAATGTTCGAGTAATGCAGTAGGAGATAATTGGTAAGTGCTGGCTGCCACAGCTAAATGTCGTTTATTTGTCGATAATACATCAAATGATATTTTTTATACGCTTAAAGAAGTTCTAGCGTTGTTCACGCGACTGATCGATACTAATTTATTCTTTGTTAAAATCAATGTCGGATTCGAGTTTTCTGAAAAAAATTTCGGCTATAGCATAAAAAATAAGCATAATTTAAGAAAATTAATTTACACGAATTTAAGAGACTTAAATGTGTGTTGGCAAATTATGCCTCTAATAGAGCAAGGTACAAACAGAATGTCAAAACACATTTAATGATACATCAAAGCAAAAGGCACTTTACAAGAAGTGGCGCGATCTTATTTGAATTTAAATTAATACAGTAGAAGATAGAAAGTCTTCCTTCAACTTTACGACTATCAAGTGGTAGAATGAAACGTAATAAATTAAACGACTGAAAATAACAATTTGTTGAGCATTAAAAAAATTATCCCACGGCCCTTCCTATTGCTATTAATAAAAGGCAGGTAATTTTGGCTTTGATAAAATTAAATGCCTAGTGCGGGTAAGCAGGTGTATGTGTTCATTTATGCAAGGACGAAACCATTATAAGGCAATAAAAAATATGTACGCTGCTGCCATTTACAAAAAAGCTCTGTTTTTTGTTTCATTCTCAAGCTTATCCGATTATTAAATGGTAGGCCAGACTTCAGTGGTTAAAAGTCAAAATTAAATTATTTTATCTGCGAGAACTCAATTTTTGTAAATTGGTTTTCCTGAACATAACCGAAATTGAGTTTGCAAAAAGTTAATGCCTTTTTCATGATAGGTAATTATTTGGTTCATGATTCTCCATAATTTTATGATTGTTTTAGAATAAAAGCTACAAAAATGTACCGCATTTGAGTAACTGTACGAAAAAAAATTTACTATATTTTTTCTATTGTTCGTAATGGTTAAAAACAATTACTTTTTTAAATTACTACTATTAATATGCTACTTCTTATTTTAAAATCTTAAAGAATTCATGTACGTACCACTGCTTCGTTCACGCCTTTTTATAAATTATTGTAATAGATAGTAAACGCCTGCATGTCTGCAAAAGTTACTTAATTAGATGTACTTGCCGCGCTAACAACAATAATAAATGCAGTTTAAAGATAACGAGCCGTCGTTTTCAAAGAACGAACCCCGCGAATTCCACAGTACATAGACCATGCAAGTTTCCTCTCGCTCGCGTGTTCCCGTGCACGCACTTGTATTTTCTACGCACACTAATATTGCGTACTTCCGGCCTTGGCGACGATTCCAGCCTTTCGTAATTACCTGAAATAATTTACTGGCGTGTGTCTCCTGGGTAAACATCCTAGCGTACATCTGAGTTAGGAACGAAAGGTGCTGTCAATATTTCCTTATTACAGTTTAATGACATAGTGTGCTAATATCACTGAACAATTATAAGACAATAAAGTTTTGAAAAAAAATTAAATATAGAAACTTCTCATTAACAATACATATAATCCTATAATAAAAAGTTCAATAATACTAAAAAGTGTAATATACTAATAAACTTTGGAAGAGTGGAATCGCCATATAGGAATCCATCTTGTTCAAGTATTACGTGGGATTTAAGTACATTTAAAAAGTAACTAAATAAGTTTGATAATGAAAAGCGGAAAAGATTAGGAGGCAACATCATCAGGACTAAAATAAGCAGCAGCATCTCTTATTTTCTCTAATACAATTTAAAATGTTTAAATACCAGAGTATTATTACATGGGACTGGCCAAAAGTTCCTAGGTGGCTTAAAATCATAAAAACTTTTTGTTTCTCGACACATTTTTACTGACATATAGCTCGATTCTAAAAGGGCGGACAAGCATTGTCATACGAATGACAACCTTATCTTTCTACAACGCATTCTATTTTCACTAAGAAGTCTTTGGTGACCAGATACTGACAATAAAAACAGCAAAGAAGAAAATATGATTCAAATATTTAACTACTACAATATAAGTGATTTCTTAAATTATTAACACTGAAAGATTCTAGAGGTAAGACTGATAACTAATAAGGAATTGGAACGTATGATGCTAAAACGTGGTGGAAAAACAAAAATTAGAAAATATAAAACACAATAACATAGATTTCCTCGAAATAAATAACGTAAGGCGACATGCAGAGTGAGAAACAGAGGCGTAGAGAACCAACGCCGGGCCCGAGGAAAAATTTTTGACCGGGCCCTAAGTATTGCTTTTTGTCTTTACGAATTATTGATATCAAACGAATTCTTACGTAATACTGTACTAGAAATCAAAGTAACTTTTACAAGTTTTACAGTTCATATAATAAACCTATTTAAATTCTTACCGCCTTATGTTTTGTTGCATGCAAATGCAGATGCAATACGCGATTTGTCCCAAAAATGTCCAACAAATGTTAATATAATTAAAACAGGTGCACAGATTCCGATGAGAGTTCACTTTAATGCATATGCGTTAATAAAGACGGCTTTACTTTAGAAATTAGGCGTCGGTGAGTGAGCACGTGTCACTACATACAAATACAGTAGTAAATGTGCATCACAAATTATGCAGAGCAGAAACTTTAGGACGCAGAAACTATTCGGACAATGCAGATGGCTTTCAGTAACGATGCAACGAGTGGAATACAAATAAACGCTTGATGCAAATAATTCAGAGATGATTGGAAATTTATTAAATGTAATCCACGGTCTAGGAGACCAACAACGAGCAGAAAATCGACAAGGATCGATAATCGACAAAAACTCAAAGACTACAGTTTAGATTTTGTCATACTAGGACTTCTGGCTGTTTCCAAAACATAAATTATAAATGAACCGAAAAAGATTCGAGATCGTTCAAGAGATCCAGCCCAATATGACGAGATAGTTATTTACGATTCCAACACACAATTTTTAGAATGTTTTGAATTGTAATACTAATATAACAAAACTATTTTGAGCGGCCGTGTTGTAACTTGTCAGCAGATGAGAGTGGACTGTAATGCGCATGCGTGAACGAGGACGACATTATTGCCAAGATTAATTGAATGTTAGAATTAGATTTACTCAAAAAAGTTATACGCAGAAATAAAACATGGGTATATGGCTGCGATTGGAAAACAAAAGTTCGTTCATCCCAATGGTAGTCTTATAATTCGCTTATGACCCAAGATGCTTTCATTAAAGAAGACTGATCTTACGTACAATGTTTGTTATAAATGGCACTATCTTCAGTGATTATACAAATTATTTATTATTGTAATTATAGTTTTTTGTATTATATGACTCGAGTTTGATTCGAGTACCATATCAAATTGTTTTTGGTCGATAAAAATGCAAGGAAAAAAGTAAAACTAGTACCAATACCAGACGGCCTTTTACCTTTTCATAGAATCGAAATACTTGGGCCTGAAGTATCATTTAAGAAAACAGTAATTTAATTAATTTATAGAACAACATATGTTTCAGAACCATGGGTTCTAAAAATTCTACCTTTCTCTTCCTCCCACTTGATGGTCCTGGTGACAAATATAGGATAATATATACTGTAACAGTAAATGGATAAGCCTCATGAGTTCAAAAGTGATACTGGTAAAAATAACTGGGAAAGCAACAGACGCAATTATAATTCAAGTAAACATGCCACCTACAGACTACGATGACAATAAAGTGGGGAAAATATATAAAGAAATAGAGGAAGTAATAAAGAAAAAACCTAATATTAGTGAGGGATTGGAATGCCATTATTAGGTAATAAGTGAAAAATGGAATTATAGGCCGATATGGATTTGGTAGAAGAAATGGAAAGAGTAACTGCCTGAGAGACTGCAAAGTAAAATTTAGTAACAAACACTCTAACTGACTATAGATAAATCTGCTAAGTGTCTGATGATAGCCCAAGATATTGTACTTGTGAAACAAATATTAGTATGTGTTCATTTAAGAACTTAAAAATAAAGAGAAGAAAAATGGCAAATAGATAAATTGAAACAAGGAGATACGAAGGAATTATTGGACAATAGAAATCTTAGAGATTTTGGAGACAAAATGAGATAGACATAGATAAAGCATGAAATATTATAGAATGCGTTGCATAAGTGATGTTGCAGTTTAAAAAGACGGAACTATACAAGGTGAGAGCGTGGAACAATGTTACAAAAAAATCCCCGACTTTTATATATATAAATTTTAATTATAAAATTATCAAGGTGTCAGGATGACTGAGGGTACGCGTAGGTTCGAATCCCACTTCTAAGAAGTCACTTATAAAACAAAACCTTAAAAGAAACTCAGTTTTGTTTCAGAAAGAATTCTGGTACAGGGGAGCAATAATAACTTTTAGAATAATAGTAGAAAAGAGCATAATGTAAAAAAACGTTGCCTTTACAAATTTAGAAAATACTTTTGACACACATCAGAGATGTAAGTAAAGAAGCGATAATAGAGAACAGGCTAGTTGAGACTGCACGCTATTACCGCACATATGCAATCCACATTCTATAAGGTGCAGAAAAAAGTCGAGATGGGTATTAAAATACAAGGGAAAATTACTATGTTCAGATATGGTGATGATTTAGCTCTCCTAGCGGAAAACTGCTAAAGACAAGAAAACCAATATCTTGGTCTGTAGAAACAACATGAAAAAAACTTCTAAATTGTAGTGCTACAGATGGATGCTGAGGATAACCTGAATTGATAGATGAAGAAATACGAAAGTATTAGAATGAGTTGGAAAAATACAAATTTTAGGAAAAATTAAGTTGGACATATACTATATCATGGGGGACTCCTTAAAACAGTAATATAAAAAATCTGGTGTGAACATCATACGACTTTCCTTATCCTATTATCCAGGTAATTCTGGCAAAAATTCTGGGCTTCAATTTTTTTTCGAGTTCCTAATTTAACAACTTTTACTTTAAATTCATGTTTCTCTCGTGATAGCAAATCATTTTTATTCTCATGAATTTTTTGTATCTTCAACCGTTTAGATTCGCGGCCGCTTTTTACCAAAAGTTTCGCACTGCGTCCCTTACCTACAAGTAACTTGCATACCAAATTTCATGTCTCTAGCTCTTACGGTTCTCGAGATATCCTGTTTACTGACAGACTGACAGACACACATATACACGAACCAATGGCCCAAACCAACTTTTTTGGTGTCCTGAGGCTATAATTCATCCAGAAATATGAAAAACTGGGTATGCCAAATTTCCGCCGATTACATTACTTTCCTTATTATAGGATAAGGAAAGTAAAAACTTAAAGGAAAAAATCCACCAGAGAGATTGCAAATTCAAATCATAAAGAACTTACAACGTGATAGATCACGAGCAAAATTGATGATATAGTTGATTTATGCAGTCTAGTAAGAATATTGTTACAAGCAAGTTATAATAAAAACGTAATTAAAAGCCTTGAAAGTAGTACAAATTGATATACCTATAATAAAGTAAAATAAACAGGAGTTACGTAAAAATAGATGAAAAACTACATACAGTTAACAAAACTACTATACAATATATCCACGGTAAGGGCACTAAAAGTACATGCTATTAATAAATGATCTGCAAACAGTCTTCAAATGAAGAATGTATAAGAACTTAGAAACTAATACTTAATAATATTGTAGGGACGGTACAACGAATATTCCTCAGATATTGTTTTTTTACAGACGCTTTTTTACATTAATTACAACAAGAGTTTATTATGGCTACGAGAGTGCTGAGGTCCCGTCGGCAGTTGGGTCATGTCCGTAGCGTCGGCTCAGGCTAAGGGTTGGTTCTTGCAATCGTGCGGTGGCCCGAACAGTGTTCGCAGGACGCGTTGTAAATGTTCTTTAGTCAGTGACGCCGCTGCTGGTTTCATGGGGGATGGAAATTCACCGAGCAGCTCTTTCAGGAGCCCTGCCCGGCGTCTCTCGGCGGGGATTTTCCGGGGTGTTGATAGCAATGGGGATAGCGGTTCTGGTACCGGCGTTCTTCGAGTACCTTTTTGGAGGTGTCGATTTGACGATGTTGGTGCTGATTCTCCTGGGGCCACGGTCACGTAGTTGTCGAAGTTCGTTCACGATTCGGCAAGATCCTAAGCTTAGCGGCAAGTACGGTGCGATGAGGGCCAAGGCTTTTAGACAGCTACATGGCCAGTTCGAAGGCTTTTGAATAGAGACAGAGAACTGTCTTCGACTGGCGCGAGGCACGCTTTTATCCCCCAGGGATTGTGCGTGGGGGGTTGCTCCTCCTAGAAAAGATTGCGTGACTGGGCAAGTTTGTACCCCCCAATTGTCGGTTTCTGGAAATGCTTCTCGACTCGGCATTAAGCTAATTTGTTCGCTTCGCGGAAACACTTTGCGTTCCGATATTAGGCTAATTCTTTTGCTTCGTGGAAGTACTTTGCGTCCCGACAACTTAAATTAGAAATTAAGATTTAGCGTGGTTGTTTTCGCTGAATCTGGAAAAAATCCGATGGAAACAACCTTTTGAATCGTCGAATTTCATTTTTGTCATCTATTGCTAAGCTTACCAGAACAGTGGAATGTGCAGGATAAGTTATGCCATTTTTTTAAAATTATATCACGTTCTAACGAAAGTTTAAAGTTATTCTAAATGAAAACATTGGGAACATATATAGAGCTCATTCCCGTACGTCCAGATCAGTTTCAACATGGTTTTATAGATAAACAGTTTACTTTGTAAGGTCATTCAAGATTGTCTTTCTAACATCCAATATGTACTTTATCTACAATAGCCACTTGTCTAGGTAAAGTTAGTATCATCTTCTTGAGGTGTTTGCTGATCGTTGAGTGTTACTGGTACTTCTTCTGAGAGTAAATAAAACATAAACTGATTTGTGTGTTTTCACTGTATTGGATGTCCTTTATATGCGTTTGCAGATTTTCTAGAACAGTAAGAATACTAGTTATGAGAGTAGTATTGTCCTCAAAAGTGAGTGTGAGAAATACTAACTAATCTGCGATATGATAATGTCAGTCCGAGAATTCTGTTTTGTGGGACACTAAATGATATTGAAACAAGTCAGTTTATGTATACTGACTTGTTTAAGACATCAGTGTTTTATAACATTGATGCATTTATTTCGTTTTGTAACAGGCCTTTATGTCAAACTTTGTTGAAAAGAGCCATATTCAAGCTTTGATTGATAGCTCATTCGAAAGAGCATTTTAAGTACAACAAAACATCGTTCTGGTTCAGACGGAAATCCGTTACACGCAATGCATTTTTTTGCAAGAACCTTGCACAGATGTAATAACCACATGCCAAATGGTTCTTGCAAAAAATGCATTGTGTGCAACGGATTCTGGTCTGGGCCACAACATATTTTTGTTGTACTTGAAACATTTCTAATTTTCCGGAGCACTTGGTTTAGTCTCTTAGTAATTTTATTCAAACTTTGTTTCTCATCAGAAAACTGCAATTAGTTGTTTAATATTTATTAAATTTGTAATTTTACTATGCGCCCCCGCTTGATCAGCTGTTGATTGTCAAACTGCGATTTGAATTCTTCAATCTGTTGATATTTTTAGTGAAATATCTAAGCTAATGTGTTTGTCTAACTTATTGTAGAAGAGGTTCCAATCGGTTTTTCTGCTATAGAGATGAAACATTAGGCTCCTCGAGTATCTGAGCGTACATAGTTATTATAGACGTATAATCGAGACATGATTAAATTAATAATTTTCTTGTGTTGACGCCTTTATAGAATTTATAGAATTTTAAGAGATTTGATATTGTATGTAGACCGCTTGATTCAATAATTGAATTCACCTGTAGAAAGATAACTAAAATTGTTGTTTTACATAGAGTCTAATAGCTGTCTTTCCTTTATTGTAATTATTCTGGCATCCCTCACAATCTCTTTAGAATTATTATCTTCTCCAATTAGATACTCATTTCCAAATTTTGTAATATATAATTTGTATTTGTTATTATATTAATCAATGTTTGATGTTTTATTTAATAATTATTATTGCAGTGACAACATGAACATTTCCGTCAGGACGTTTGGTGTCATAGATATAGTAAGCGTGTATTTTAGGTGACTTAGATCTGTAAAATATATGTCTGAATAAGCATTGCATCAGTTTTATAAATATTTAACCATAGTTTAATTTTTGAGTATGCTGGCACAAGTTGTTTGAGCCATCATGCCTTTTTACAACTAGCATTGTTAAGAAGTTTTCATTTCTCATTTAGTCAAAAGATTTATCCTTCATATTTTTTAATTTGGTTAAACCACTAAAAAGTTGCGTTGGTTAATCGGAATGATAATTTTAAGTCATTACCAGATTACTTGAAAATAATTGTGCCTGATTGTACTAGTCTAGTAGCTGTTCGTCTACTAAGCGTCAGCACTTAAATGAGTCGTTTTCATTGCACTTTACAGAAAACTTTGTCATCTCTGGTATTCCTATACATTCTTTATTTATATAGGTAGCTGCGCATTTAACACATCGCAAAATGTTATTGAAATATTTTTTTTGTATGTCCATATCTCTGGAACTTTATAAATTAAGGGATTTTTCTTTTTAACTGGTGGAGTTTTCATCTGTATACATATATTTAGAAATAACTTAACGTTATAAATATCTTGTCGTTTTCTTTTGATTTGAAATCTATAAAGAATAAGGGTAACTCTAATTTTGCTTTGGGTTGTTTTATATTCGAGAAGTTTATGGCTTCTTCGCCTTTTTCTTATAAACTAAGTTTGATATCATCTGTATTAGTGGTGGAAGCATATTTTTTAATACTGCCCAAATGGATGTTTCTATTTGGGTTTATAGGTGTGGAACTCCGTCTTAATGTTCATTAATGCCTTAATAATATATCGTACTCTGCCAGAGTTCTACTTTCAATTAGTTAACGAATTAATTGTATACTTATCCTTTACTAGATTGTCAGTTTCTTCACTTCTGCAGCTGGTTTAAGTTTCTTATTCTGGTGTTTCGTTTAATTGTTCAGATCAAGAGAAAATGTCCTATCGGTTGCCGGTTGGTATTGAGTCGCCTAATTAGCAGTTTTCGTTTTCAGATTCGGCTTGTGTTTCAATGACTACTTTGTTTTTGATCGTTTGCCATTAATATTCAGAAAAACTAGTTGATAATAAATTGCATGTATGGTTGTAAGCTTAGCTTAACATTTTTTAGTAACAAAGTTGTGGATAATATGCAGGGTTAAATTGCGAATAAGTTTGTTGAACTAGTAAAAGTTGCGTTATTGAAGTATTGGCAGATATATGTAAGTCAAGGGTCTAGAAAATTTGGTCATTATATATATTTAAGTTTGTCAGTGTAGCTGAAGGCAAATAATTTTGAGCGTGTGCCATTAGTTGTACATAATGTTCATTATAAGATATTTTCCATAATAACTCTAGTGATCTGTTACATAGTTTTGCAACTACCTAATTAAATATCTTTAAACAATACCATAAAAACACAGGCATTATTAAATAAGCTTTTGTTTATGGACTAAATCATCTAGCTAAATGGAAAGGAGCCTTGTCGTCTGATAATTAAGAGATTTAAAAGTAATAAATTTATGTTTTTGCGTTACTGAAAATAGACCTCTATATGAATATTATATTTGTAAATCTTGCAATCAATTTTTAATCAAGTTCCTTAAGCTTGTAGTTTTAAATTCTCCAAAGAATTAGTGTAAGTTACCCAGAAAGAAAACAATTGTATTTAAAATAACTTGAAAACGTTTTACCATTGCCATTACAGTATATTCAATTGCAGAAAATTCATTTCATACATAAGAGTGTTTTTAAAGTCAATATATTAAACAACAATTTTATTTAAAACATATATGAATTAGATTAAACAAATATAAAGGAAAAGAAAAGGAAAAATGTAAAACTGGTAATAACAAAAGTAACAGAAATAGTTTTGAACTACCAATAAAAATATAAAACAAAGAAAATTTAAATTATAATTTAATAAGTGAAGAATCATTCATAAATGGGAAACGTACACTTTATAAGAAATACATCTCAATCCTACACAAAAAAATTAAGAGATTACAGATAGAAGAAAAATCCTGCAAAATATTAACTAAGCACACTTATGAAACAACAAAATAAAAATTACAGGTTACAAGTAACAAAAATAATTAATCAGAAAAACAAAACAAAGTAATTAAACTAAGTTGCTCCTAAAAAGACTTTTGTGATCAATGAGAAAGCTTTTTTATTCTTAAATTATAATCATAATTTATGGACGTAGAACCAATGATTTTACCTGTGCATCACACTATGGCTGTTAAAATTTGATTTTTATTAAAAACTAGTGCTACATTTTGGTGCAGCATTAAGACTTAATTTATTAACATACACTCAGAATATGGAATTCTGCAAAAATACTGTTAATTTCTGACGCCTTTAAGCACCCACATAGTCAGTTTGACACAAAAATTATGTTGATTACAGGAACTTATCTAAATAGACACATAACAAAATTAAAAATCTTACCCCTTTACTTTCAGATGAAACGTATCCTTAAACCTTTGGTTGAACCGCGGTTGATGCCATGCTAATGCCTCAGTATAAACCTGCCCCACTAGCGTGTTTTGCCGTGTACCAAAGCTTCCAGATTCAAACACCACTTCCAAAGCAAATGGAACTTTGGCAGTTACTTGAGTCATGACAAAGTTTGGCTGCGCCTGCAAAATACATGCATTTGGCCCGGTTCTTTTCTCCAAAATGTGAGAATTCAAACCACCTTGCCTCCACCAGTAATTGGCAGCAACTCCCCTGCCAGAATGACTGGCTTCTCACCACTCATCTTCGACTTTCCCTCAACAACTCGCAGGGAAGACATTACAGTTTCTCTTACTAATGTGGGCCTGGCGCGACAGTGCTCAGGTATGACTCATGTTCAACTGTGCCTGTGAGCAAGGGTATTATGGGGTATAACAAAAATTGCAGTTGCAACTAGCTCGTACTTGTGTAATTGAACAACTTTATTGTAAATTCCCCAAGGCCAGGAGTTTCGCCCCTGACTCCCGTTATGAAATTCCTTGATTGCTTGGTTTGATAGATCCTTTAGTGTTCTCTTCCAGCATAGTGTACCAAAGCAACGCAATCTTCTTTTCATGTTCTAGAACCGTACGTCCTGGCTATAACAAAAAAAATGTACAGTTAAATATTGCATCTAACTACAGCCTGAATTAGAGCCTTACAAAATTTAAAGTCATTAAAATCCCTCCAAACTATTCCAGTGGGGAGGAGGAAGGATATAATAATTGTTGAAAATTATCGTTATAACATTAATTAGCTTTTAATTCCATCTTATAGAATGATATAAGTCTTATAGGTTAACATTGTAATAAAAAAAAATTATAAATACGAGGGGAATCCCCTTTACACTCTACCTACAATGGTTAGAAGCCGCAAACTTCTCGGTTTACCACAAGGTGCGAAATCAACAAATTTCGGATTATATATGATGTGTCTTTATAGGCAAAATATTTTTTTTAGTATTAATGACTCATTTGTTTATTTTATTAGCCCTTCCCTCAAATCACTACATCATTGACAGCAATAGTATAGTTAGAGTTGAACTTTGACTTGTGTGACAGCAGCACTCATAATTTTTTTATATATATAATTAATTGAATTTTCAATTGGTTGCTCGTTAAATTGTACTTCAGTGAAATTTCTGCTTCTGTGATTATTTTCCAGTGGTACACATCATTATATCAATTGTAGTTAAAATAAGTTGTTCGTAATAAGCTTTATTTTGGAATTAGTGTTATAAGATTTATATATTCTGCAATCAATCATTATGCATTCAAGTTTAGTCTTGGTAAAATTTATAAATTCTTGAATTTCAGATTAATGCTAAACACTAACAGAAAACTTATTTGTATAATTAGATAAGATATTTTTGTATTCTTATTGTACTTTCATGTTATGGCATGTTAAACGCAACAATCCGATGGATGTTGAACAAGATACGCAAATTGTAAATTAGCTCAGTATTGAACAGTGTACTGAAGCAACAGGTCAAATTGCTGTGCCGTTTAATTAGCACAATAAGAAAAAGGTAACGTACAATGCACCGGATGATGTAAGGACTGCCATTACGTCTGAAATCAGATCGTGCCCCGATGCATTGCTTACATTATATACAAGTAGATTTTTACTTGTTAAGCACGTACAAACAGCCTGGTGTGCAATCCCTGGCTCAAGTTTCTAGAGCGCGCTGCATCGTTTATCAAGTGTAAACCAAGGTGAAAGAGCAATTTGTCAGGCGCACTAATTCTTCCGTTTCATAATTACCTAGCCATGCCCCGTTGCCTATCGTCTTTGTCAATGGACGAGCCTTTGTAATTTATACTCGACAAGCTTACTACAAAAATTCAATGAAATAACTAATGCCAGAAACAATTTTTTTCGTAAGGTGAACAAATGTGCGCAATGGCGTGCTTTTAGTTTATGAAATCTTCTGGCAGATAAATATTTTCATAAAAACACGTGATAGTCACAACTAATTAAAGATCTCTATTGTTCAACATATAGAAGTTAAACGACATTTAGTTTTAGGCAAAAAAAGTCTTCTTTTTGTTCACTTCATCTACAAATAGCAGAGAATAAACTGGTATCGATTTGGATGAGTTGAAACAAAAGTGTATTTGATATTATGATATTTTTTATACGAATACATGATGGAAAATCGTTCTAGATACGAATGCTTAAAATTTAGAAATCATTTTTTGTGATATATAAATATCTTAGTGTCAGTTTTTTGTAATTACTGAACTGGATATAAATATTGATTGTGTTAAAACTGAAATCAAACCAGTTAGCATCAATACCGCACTTTATTTTTATATGAGTAAAGTTAATTAGCGCTGCACTCGTGGTCTACATTTGTGCTTCATTTAGTAAGCCAAATAAAAAAGCAAACATCAGCGTGCATTACGCCAGCGCAGTTTTACAGTTTTATCTTGATGGAAGCCATGAAAAATATATAAGAAGGGTATCCTCGCATGTCTGGCAGATTTTAATTACTTAATATATTCAGTAAAGCGAGAGACCTTGTATAACTCGCGCTGCGGCGCACCTCAGGTCGAAAAATGTCATCTAGAAAATGGTACTTTCTGCTTAAATTAGTGTTGGCCGACTCTCTCCGCGCTTTTTACGAAGTTGCAGAAATCGCATCAACTTCTTTGAAAGTATTTTCTTCGAGATTTATGCCGAGCTTTTACGCAAATTAAGTGGTGGCTGCAAAGCCGCATTTCATGAGGTTAAAGGATAGTTTACAGAAGTTCGTAAACCTTCCCGTTTCTTTGATGCTGCTGCATAAGCTGCAATATTTATTCGAGTCATTGATCCTGTTCTTTGTATGATGTCAAAACGGGGCATTTGCCGCAAGTTTGCAAACGTAAACTGGAATTTTAAAATTTATTGAAGCATTATAAAATTGCAAACACACCTAGTTATTTTTCTACAACGGATAGGTTTTGTGATCTCGCTATTGTAAAATGAAAGTGGGCGTGATACCAGCGAATTGCAAACAAACGCCTCCAAGTGTTTCTTCTAGTAATCCAAACAAAAGATATATATTTTGCAGACATTATAAAAAACCTAATATGATTGCCTAAGGACTTCCACTCTTAGAACCAATTTTAACAACCCTTAATCAACGATTATTCTCTAAAAAAAAACGCTGATCTTTACGGCATCCCTTCAAGCATCCCTACATATAACGCACAAGAGTCGCGGTCCCCTTCGGTCACTTCACGACATACGTAGAAGAAAGTCGGGTTTATAATTGATTCTCTCTCGTATTATTCTAGTTAGCACTACTATGTTTATGGCTGGTGGGTGGTCTACTCACTCATTAAAAATAATTGAGTACCTGGTTCATTTAGAATAGTTGTCTAAGGCGCGGTTCTCGCCACATTTTCCTGCATTAGAGATTAGTGAGAGAGAACATAGGAGAGCCTCAACCTCTTAGTTTGTAGACCTTTACTCTTAAGGAAAGTGTAGAAATTTACCATTGTTATTAACTTTCGAAAGTCTGTAAGGCGTAGGCGAAAATTAATGCGATTACGATCCTGTCTGTCTATCTGTGCGTGTCTGTCGACACGAAATCTTCGGAACTACTTTCCCGATTCACTTCATATTTGGTGAGTAGATATCTTAGGTCGGTATCTTTCTCGATATTGCCTATAGCTCTTATTTGGCTCGAGATACGAGGGTCACAAAGTCACATGTATGACTTGCTTTGTTTTAGAAAGTTGCCTTTGCGGATTTTACATCCGTCTCGCTTTATTACTACTATAATTAGAGTAACTTCTGTACGTTTCTTGATATTTTTATACTTATGCAACTTACTTTTCTTCCTTAATGTTATAACTCTACGAAATAGAAGGATTTGTTTTATGCGTAGGTAAAGTAGGAAATTAATAATATCTATTATTAAATAAAATTCAATCATTTAAATGACAAAAAAAGTTATTTGGTTAAGAAAAGATTATTGTAGAAAATCCATTATTACAAAAACTTACTCTCTCTACAGTTTAAAAGCATCTGGAGTAAAAAAGACTAACGAAGAGTTAAATAAAATGCTATCTTAGGATTCAAACCATTATGCTCCAACCTAAAGTCCAACGTATTAAATAACTTGTCTTATTTCGAGTATTTCTAATACTGATAATTTAATATCTTGTACAAATACATTTATAAACAGAGTAACGGTATTACAGCGAACAGATAATTTTTATATAATTGTGCAAACGTGACCTATATTACGTATAAGTCTATAATTGAAGCCGTCAGAACAAATAACATAATTATTAACCAAGATAAATGGAATAAACAAGAAAATCGTATTATGTATTTTTAAAAGAATTGTGGTAGAAATGCCTTACAGCTACTATTTAACTGAAGGCGCCAAAAAGTAGGGATTTAATATTTTTGGAAGTTAGAACATAACCGCCTGTTTAGTACTAGTAGTATAATTCGTTAGAATAAAATCATATCTCAGAATGACTACATTAGCCTTTTTTGACTTCCCGTAATTGTTTGTGGTGCTACGTTAAGAAATGTTAATGTATACCCCACGACTAAAAGTTTTATCATAACTTTGAGAGAAAATCGCGGAGACTGCTATACATCATGTAATGTTATAGCGTAGATATGGGGTGATCCAAACAGAACCATCAGAATTTTATTGCTACCAGTGTAAAGCACAGACTTAGTAGTTATGTATGAAATATAATGCCGGGCAAATGGCCTCCACGACTCCGCTGACATGCGATTACCTCTTTAGGAAAGTTTTCCACAACGCTTTCCCATAAATGTGGTTCTATCACAACAATTACATGTCTGATGTTCTTTTTTAGCGCTGGAAGCGTGGCAGGTTTATTGGTATAAACCCTTTGATTTAAATTACTCTAAAATAAAAATTTTAATGGGGTTAGATTGCAAGATCGTGCTTGGTCAATCAATGTTGCCTCTCTGTGAGATAACACAAATGTTTAAATAAATTAGTATAACTGGTTATTAAGGAAAGATGGGAGTCTCAGATAAAAAAGATAAAGATGAAATAGAACGAGATATATTAGAAGTGGTAGACCACAGCATACGAGATGTGTAAATAAAGAAAGAGACTGATTTTTATCATTTTATTAGGCAACAAGTTACACTTGTTGGACGTTGCTCTTCAAAGTAATTGCCTTGGGCAGCCACATAGCAGTGGAAACGGTTATGCTTCTCATCATAGCAGTACTGGAACGCGGATACTGAAATCGCCTTTAACTGGTCCAAAATGACGTCCTTTGATGTGCATTTTCACACGTGGGAAGAGGAAAAAGTCAAAACAAAGTCGCGTGAATAAGAGGGCTCTGGCGCTTTGTTTCAGGGTTGTACTGAAACACTAATGTCTCGTCACCAGTAATGACATTCCAGAAAACGAGGATCTTTTTCATTCCGCTCCAAAAATCAAGGCACGTGTTCCTCCGGTTGTTCTTTTATTCCAGCAAAAGGTTTTTTGGAATTGCGCGCGGTTACTCGACCTTACTGTCACTCATCGTCAAAACACACTCGCCAGAAACGTTTTACGAAACAAATCACTGCAGACAACGTACTGCTTTGCTGACATTCTCATTTGCACTGAACGTGCATTGAATGGTCAGCCCCCAGTGTTCCCAAATCGCACGTTACACTGTTAGCCTCATTACTTTATTTACACACTTCGTAAAGTCTAAGCAAACAGCTCTATTAGATAAAAATGAGAATATGTCATTAAAAGAAGATATTTCGTCAGATTATTTATCTTAGAAAAGAAACAAAAGGGGCGAAAGATAGGTCCAGTGTACAAATATGGCTTCGATTTCACAATATAAATAAGCTTTTATCTAGGCCAAAACGTAATCTGAGAGTTAATGTCTAAAAAATTTTACAAATAATTCTGCCTTAGATTAGAACGAATTTTCAAAATGGTCCTAATAAAATTTGGAACAATTCCAAGGAAAATGCAGACGAATCATGCAATAAACAAAGAACTATTTAGGTATTTTATCAGGAACTTAAAGCTTAATGTTGTCAAAAGTGGAAACTATCGAGGGTAGGTTGATAAAATTGCACTTGGTAGTCATTGATCTTGAATATTTCACTATAAACTAACAATTATTGGCATTTCGATTTCGGCGTTTATTTAAACAATATGTTCTGAATAAACTGACAGAATATGGAATAAATGTATTTACTTTAGTTTACGCTGACATATTGAATTTAGAAACATTTGTCAAAAATCAACTAAAAGTCCTGTACAAGCTTTTGAAAATATTGTGTTTCAATTAGTGCACTCGGTAGAATATTACAGGATAATTGCATATTGGTTCCTTATTGGTCTACGAAAAATAAAGAGGCATTGATCCAGAAACTAAAGAAGAAAACCCTTAGTTGATAACTTATTATAATAAAGCCATTAATGGGTTAAACTTGTTTAATTATATGATGTTATAAGAAACAAATGTCGTTGACCACTAACTGTATTTTTGACTTTATAAATATTTCTGAAATAAATGTCCCTTAAAGCAAATCACTTAAAAAAAGATTATATTGAAAAGTTTTTATGTGGTCATAAAGTTTAGATTAATTCCTGTTTTATTGCCAGTAGGATTAAAGCAGCTGGCATGTCCTCTTTCCAAAATAATCGAATGTTGTTACATGTGTCGTAAAAGTTATTACAAATCTAGGCGTAGAACATGTATGAAGTACGAATATTACACATACAAAATTATTTAAAGAAAAATGCGGACATCAACGACTATAAACCATATTTAAATTGGCCTACACTCGCAGGCAGCACGACTAAACTCGCCACAGAATGTTGTGTTAAAAATGATACTTATTAAGTTAGAATAAGCTAATAAAATACGTTTGTGCATTTTTAGTAATATTACAATGTTTTGAAAGTAAATATATTATATTCAATGGAGATATATATTTATATTTAGACAAATCAGTGAAATGGTAATAAGAAACGAAAAAAAGTTTACTCATGCCACATAGGCTTACAAAAAGCCTTCGACAAACTCAGAAGGATAAATGTATGAAGAAGCACAAATAAAACGCGAATAGATATGGTTAAAATATAATAAGATAACAAATGTAGTAAGATTGAAAAATTAGGAGTCCGGCGCTTTCAAAATAATTATAAACAACGTAGTCAAAAAAGCAAAATAAAATAATATAATATAACATAAGGAGGTCGAAAGAGTTTGAATTAATATACACGGATAACATTAAAAAACAGAAAAAAACTGTAACACGATCTAAATAGATACAATAGAGAAGACAAAGACTATAATCATAATAGCAGACAAAATAAGGCACAACATTTACAATAAAAAGGAAATAAGTAGTAGTGAGCAAAAATTAAATATTTGGAAACACATCAGTAGCAATAAAAAGATTGTCGAAAAAATAAAAGAAGTTTTAAAGTTATAAAAATACAGAAAAAGTAAAAATATCAAAAGAAACAAAAATAGAAATTAAAAAAGTAATATATCTGATAATGAACTACGGAATAAACCACAACAAGTGGACAAGTACAGAATATGAGGTTTCAAAGACAAATTGAAGAAAAAACAAGACAACATTATAAACACTACGTACAAAGACGAGTTGTAAGTAAAAGCAGCGAAAGAAGTGCTATAAGAAAAATAATTAAAACGCCTGAAACATGTAAGCGAATGGTGCAACATATCTTTGAAGTAATTCCAAAGGGAAAGAATACAGTAGGAAAACACATGGGCAGAACGGGCGAGAAAGCAGTGCATCAGAAAGATGTAAAGCAAAATTTAGTGAGATAAAAAGAGCAGAAGAAACTGGAAAATTTGTATAAAAAACAGCAACTAACTGAGGGTTTACAAACTACCGACTTCAAGCCTACACCGTATGGTAGAAAGTCATAAGAATTTTAAATATTAAATGAACACATAAATTTTTACTGCCGATTAACGTATAAAAGCAAACAGTAATACAATTTTTAAAAATAATAGAATTGCATTATTTTAACACTAGTAGTAAAATTTAATAAAAGAAATGGAGAAGTAGATACCGGGTGCAAAGTATAGAAAGTCAAATGAAAATGTTATACAGTACGTTAAGCATGTTAATTCACATCTATTGCTAAGATAATAAAAATAAGATTAACGGAATAAAATTCTCTGAGAATATAAAATTTATTGCACGTAAGTTACAAATACACTTTAATCAAGAAATGTAGTTAATACAGAGTGACAAAATACTCTTGCTAAAAACACTTGTCAAAAAGGTTAACCTGAACAAAATAATACATCCGTACCCATTTGGATTCTACGAACATCATTCTTCAATTCAACAAAATCGTAGAATGTAAAAAATAATTAATTATGTACAGTTTAGCTCCTACGTATTTAACATACGTTTGATCGAATTTGACTTCACGGCCTTTTATACAAAATGAAATTCTACTTCCCTATTTTATTTAAATCCTCTCTCAGTGACCATTACTTGCAGTTCGATTACAACCTTGAAACATCCTTTTATCACCCTACTAACTTAAGAATACTCCAAAGAAATGTTTTGTATCTTTTTGCATCTGCTTCATCCCACGCCCTACGGTATTCTTACCGTAAATAGCAGCAAAATTCCCAAATTTGTCTATAACACGCCAATAATTTTACAATTTTTATCTAAAATCTGCTAAGTTCATCTTGATCGGTTTCAAAAGTAACTTCACAGCCGGCGAAAAACAAGTCAATAAGCCGTATCAGCCCAAATCATTTTTACAATTAAACAAACGGGCTGTATTTGTATCAGTAAATGGAACTCAACAACCACTTACAATCCTAGTAAAACACTTATTACTAATAATAGATAACAAGCTAACTTGGAGAGCACATATAGCAGCAAAAAAAAAAAAAATTAATATAAATTTGTAAGCAAACAGAAAATAAATTCCTTCTCTACAAGTTAATAATAAAATCAACTTGGATGTATGTGGTCCAATTATGAGGTTGCACGAAGCTTTCAAACACAAAAATACTACAGAGTCCAAGCCAAAATCAAAAGAATGATAATAGACACTATATGGTAAATCATATAGGAAAAAAAACTCCAGAAGAACTTAGATATATTAGGTAACGAAATTTACAGGCTGGGTAACAACTACCTAGATAGACTTGCAGGATATATAAACATATATGTCAGCCAGTTGAAAACTCTCTGGAGTGAGGAATCGATTGAAACAAAAATGGCCAATCGACAACAACTAAAATATTTCAATGATCGATATTAACAGAAGTGTTATTGGATTTTTCCTTCATAAATGTAATTTTTAACCCATTTATTTATAACTTCCTTGTCTCCTAGCAATTTTTATTTCAGAAGGATATGTGCGTCTGTTAAAGTTGTTCTGAAGACTGAACCATATTTTTAACTTTCTTTAAATAAAAACTTTAATTCAACTTATTCTAATAGAATAATATTACTGAAACTAATTTAATGTGTATTTTTATCTTTTGTTATATATTTTTAGCTTATTTGTTATACTTTATAGTTTTATTGATAATATTTTAAAAAATTTATTGGCTTATATATTTTAAATTAAAATATTTGCGTTATATAATTTTGATATTTAAAACCAGTCAAAGGATCACAAATTATCATTTTCATTAATTATTGTTAATGGTTCAAACATAACATATTGTAATTTACTCTTCGACGAATTTAGTAAACATAAAAAATTATGTTTGTTTAAAAGCAAATTTTGCAACTACCCGTCTAGTATTAATAGTGTCAGCGACATGTCACGCCATTGCGTTGCCATAACAACGCAGTACAGGGGTGTTTGCATACAAATTACTTCGAAAATTTGCTAGTGTTTTTGTTATAATAAAAAAAGAGTTTTTTAAAACGGTCATATAAATAACAGTAAATCGCACACCTCTTAAAGGAACAAAGTGTAGTTTGTTATATATTTTCATATCAAAATATTTATTTTTGCTTTATATCTAAAACTCGCTTGAAACTGACTTTCAATTAAGCGTTTGTTTAAATTTTTATGATTCTGTTTTTTTAGTTTTTAAATATAACTTAAATATCTAATTGTGTTGGTTTTAATTCTTGCGTTATATTATTCAGTTTCATTATTTCCTAATTCACATATTGAAGTATAAAATTGAATAATTTGTTAATTGGCCAAATAGATTTCAAATAAAATTTTAATCAACTATATTATATTCTCATACTCTACCGGAATCATTTTCGGTAGTCTTACAGCTTTGTATGTAAGCCAAACATTTACGTGGTTTTCTATTACTTATGTCTAATAATTGAATTATAAGCCTGTTATAGTCTATTAAAACTATGTGATCAGTTATGCTTATAACTATTATATGTTTTATTAAGAAACTTTAATATGTGATCTTTAAAACCAAATGTTTGTATCTACTTTTTGTATTATTGCGCATAGCAAACGTTTTTTCTTGTTTGTCCCATACTTTTATAATATAATAGAGCTTTCTTTACTCTTTCAGGTAGAAAGTTTTTTCACGATACCATTTTGTTCTCTGCTTTGAATATTCTTTATTTTGTTAACTATTTTATCGATATCTTCTACACAAAGAACTTTCGCTTATCTGAAGTTATTCTTTTTAAGTTAGACATGTTACAATATAAAAAGTAAAACAAATAATATTAAAGCACTTTGAGAATATGTAAAGTTTAATATAGATTGTGTAACTGAACTGCAAACATTTGAAGTTTAACCGTAAATATATTTTATTGTTAGCTTTAGGACAAAATGAGAGATATTACATTTGGTAATACAACTCCAGAACATGTTATTACAACTATTTAAAAAATATTTTACTTTACAGCTAACAAATGTAGTGTGTAAAATATTTTAAAATTACTTAATCAACTACATGGATGTTTGTATAGATATTTTAGAATTTATTTAAATATTTTGATAGTTGTACTAAATACTTTATTCATTTACGATGTAGATATTAATAAAATAATTTTCTACCTATCGTTACATATCAAGCGTTCATATACTGATACAATTATAAAATTAAAAATAAATAATATTTTCTATAGCGGACAATCGGAATATCAGAATTTCATTTAATGTCCCAGTACTTTTATTAACGTTGTCCAGTTATCTAAAACTAGATTTTTTATATCTTGAAAGACTGGATAACTCACACAAGTTTTGTATAATTTAATTTATTTAAATTGTTCTTTGAATACACCATTTTATGATGATAAACAAGATGAACAGACTTTTTAAAATTTCTTTTAAAAATAATTAATACTACCAGTATTTTATAGCGCGTTTTTGCCTATGCACTTAAGTTCCTCACGTAATTTTCTCCGCGATTGAACAAAAAATATTAACATGCACAAGCAGACAACATCCATTAGAAATTTTATTTCAGTTAGAGATGTTAGTGGGATAGCTTCAAGAAACAAAATTCGTTCACATAAAAGAGAGAAAATACAAATCAAAGTGTGGAAAACGAAAGAAAACTACTACACTATATTAATTGCCCATGATAATCCATAAAAAATAATACGAATATGTTTTAATAACTCCTGCCTTCTAGCCAATAAGTCTGGTAATATTGATTCAGAAATAGGTATCATGATAAAACTTATTGAATATCAATAGTCCAATAGTCTTTTTCTACAATTTTTAATGACTATAATGTAATCATTAAAGTACGCCTTTGTGGATGCCAACATTGTAAGGTGGTAGGCATGGCATAAAAACGGAAAATCCAATTACACAAAATCTGCATCAGGCTCAATGTAGTGGGCACTTAATACATCGCAGCTACGGATGAACACCATTAAGTGCGTGTAGACAAATTTATTTTTCTTCTTTCAATGTAGGCTACTATCCTGTTTCTTATGACACAAATCGTGCGGTACTATGAGCCATGTTGGGCGTACCCTTGGCAGTTTGATAAAGTAACCCGTTAATTTAAAAAGACATAAACGAAGAACGAATTCGAGAAGAACCCCCAGTACTATTACAGCAAAAAATCTCCGAGAAACGAAAAGCTCGTAAACGATGGCAGATTACGAGAGCCCCGGCAGAGAGACAACGGTATAATACCCTAGCAAAAGACCTCAAAAAACTACTGTGTAGGATACGCAATGATTCCATACAAAATTATCTTAAAGAACTAACATCAACAAACGCAACCGATTACTCTTTGTGGCGACTCACTCGTAAACTAAAGTACCAACAACATCTTCTACCTCCAATACGAACCAATCATAACGCATGGGCCAGAACGGATCAGGAAAAGGCCACTGTTTTTTGCCGAACACCTTGCCTCAGATTTTCAACCATATCTATCTCAGTTAACTGCTGCTGAAGAAAAAAAGTTACTGAACCAGTTCGATGCTCCCTTTCAGATGTCTCTGCCTGTTCCTAAAGTTTCATATAGTGTGGCTGAAGCAATCATACACCACGAGGTTAGCACTAAAAAGACACCCGGGTATGATCTCATTACTGCTGAAATTATTAAAGAGCTACCCGAAAAATGTATTAAAGTATTGGTACAAATATTTAATGTTGTTCTCAGACTTGAGTACTTTCCATGCCATTGGAAATCAGTCTTAATGATCATTAAACATGGCAAAAATCCAAATGAAGCGACGTCCTACCGACCAATAAGTCTTCTTCCAGTCCTCTCCAAAGTACTCGAAAAACTCATACTTAAACGACTGACCGACATCATAGAAGAACATGAACTTATACCCCCACACCAGTTTGGTTTTAGAGCACAACACGGAACTACGGAACAAGTCCATCGAATAACTAGGCAAATCCGCACTGATATGGAAGACCGCCGGTACTGCTCGGCAGCTTTTGTTGATATAAGCCAGGCATTTGATAATTTGGCATCTCGGACTGAAATACAAACTTAAGTTCTTGCTCCCACATCCCTACTACTCCTAGCATCCTACCTTTCCGACAGAACATTTCAAGCAAAGTATCAAGAAGCCTACAAGTATCTCTATCCTGTGCAATCCGGAGTTCCTCAAGGAAGTATCTTAGGACCCACACTTTACTCACTGTACACAGCAGATCTACCTCAAACAAATTATACAATCACGGCTACATATGCAGATGACACTACTCTTTTAGCATCACATCAGGACCCTATTTCTGCATCTAGAAATCTGCAAAGCCATCTGAATCTATTTGAAAACTGGCTAAAAAAATGGAGAATGGAAGCTCATGCAACTAAATCCACTCATATCACCTTCACCCTTCGCAAAGAAACCTGCCCTGGAGTTACACTTAATGGAACTCCCATACCCAAAATGATTTAGTCAAATATCTCGGACTACATTTAGATCGAAGATTAATTTGGCGTACTCACATTTTAGCTAAGAGAAAACAACTGGGTTCTAAATTTCATCAAATGTACTGGATGCTTGGAAGGAAATCGAACTTATCCATCGAAAATAAACTCTTATTGTACAAAATTATCTTAAAACCCATTTGGACATACGGGATCCCTATTTGGGGCTCCGCCTGCACCTCAAATATAGAGATTCTACAGCGCTTCCAAAATAAAGTCCTTAGATTTATTGTCAACGGCCCATGGTACGTGCCAAATGCCTTACTCCATGCTGACTTAAAATTGCCTATAGTTCGTGAAGAAGTCACTCGATTCAGCACTAATTATAGAAAGAAGCTGACCTTTCACCCCAATGAGCTAGCAAACAACCTGTTGCAAGAAGAAGACGAGCCAAGACGACTTAAACGATTCAAACCTTCTGATCTTCCCACCAGATTTTAGTCACTTGCCTAGAACTAAATTGCCATATCTCTAAAATACTACAGAGGATGTCCACTGGGACATTACTCTACATGACATGTTATTCCTAGAATGGTCTTAGATTAAGCACACATCAATTGTATTTATAGTCTTCACCGAGACTGACTTTACAAATAAAAGGGGAGATAAAAGAACCAAAGGCGTTTTTACGACGGTCAAAAACCATGTGGTGTTCGCTGTCGATTTTGACTCGGGAGTCGAAATTTGGATAGCCGCGAATTAAGGTAGTAAGCCGAGGCCTTTACCTCGTAACTATTGTGCCTTTGTAGGCGAACTGATTCATAACAATCGCCGTGTCAAGTAGAAACATATCATTAATCTGTTAGGACTGTCTAGAATAAACAAACATCCAATTTATTTTGAACGCACGATAATGAATTTTCTTGTTATTGGATTTAACTAACGAAAACCAAATCAGCTTGCTAATTGAAATTATTAAGAAAATCATTACATCAAAAATAGGTAAATGGAGAAAAATCCCTTCGTGTTGTTATTTTGTTAAAAAAATAAAAAATCCCTCTCGTGCATTACATTATCTGATCAACATCATACCTTTAAAAATGTATGCTTCAGGTAACGCCACCGAAATTCGGCGAAGGGTTGTAGAGTGATAAAATCTGCCTACTGTTTAAGAACAACAAATAATGCACACAACTATTTTTCTACTGACTACTGATAAAATCCATAAATAAGCGTAGCATTTGACGACAAAAATATTTTGACAAGATTCTGGTGTTTCTTGGAAATGTTATGGGCAATTTTGGTGATTTTATAGAGTAATGCGGTAACTACAAGATACATAAAAATAGAGCCACCGAACACGTTCTATTTTCTTGAAAGAAAAAGGCAATGGTAAAATCA
Organism: Sinelater perroti; assembly: GCA_036346155.1. Lineage (NCBI taxonomy): Eukaryota > Metazoa > Arthropoda > Insecta > Coleoptera > Elateridae > Sinelater > Sinelater perroti. Next base: position 6,434,472 of record JARFIY010000195.1, read on the forward strand.
GAAATTGATTACACTCTTTTTGTTTTCGAATTACTTCCAAATTTTGATTTTTTGACTTTTCCTTTTATGGGTATGCATTGCTTACTTACAAATATAGAAAAAAACTTGTAATTTCTAGGCACTACAACCGAATAAAAAAATCCACTACAGAAAGATTAAAGGTTGCCTATCCTGTGCAAGATATTAAAATATTTTGGTAATCACCGCTTATCTCTGAGCCGAATGTCGCAGAAAGCTTTCCCGTCTTAAAGACTCTAATGCAATTTTGAAATAAAAGTATTTTCCCAGTAAGTGGCAATATAAAACTAAAGTTTTATATATATTTGAATAAAATTCATTATACGACTTTGCATTTATTCCCACTGTTAAAATTTTATTGCTAATTGCACTGATTATTACATTTTCTGTACCATTTATGTACTTGATTTCGTATCCAGAGAAGTAAATGTTATTGTCATTTTTTAAATTGACGTGGACCGATTTTTTTTCTAGTGAATTTAATTTACAGCTACTGGGTGTATAACATAGGATGCCATTTAAAGCTTGGACATTCCAAGTTGTAGTTGGTTTCTTTATAAAAATATATTTTTTAATGTTTTTGTTTCATCAGCTATTCTCACATGACCCCCGACGGAGAAAAAGAATATTTTAATTCCAAATATATTTTACTTTCATATAGGTAATAAAACAGTTCTTGAGGTAGGTCTATTCTTCACTAGGTTTGTAAAAAAGTACCTACTTGCTGTTTTAAAAAACGATGTGGGGGGAACGTTGACAATATTATGTACTTTAAATTGGTTCCAAATAAATAAACCTATATAAGTCGAGCTGTACAACAAGTAACTGGGACGTGGCTACGAAGTCTTAAAGCAAATAAGTTCTTTTCCAACAAGACAACGCGTCTGCTCATTATGTTACAAAGAACAACAAAATTACCGAACTAGTTACATCCTATTTGAACCTATGGCACATTTTATGTGTGTTCACCGTTTTGACTATTTTTATTTAGTTGAATAACCACGTTAAGAACTTTTTTATAGAAATCAGGAGGTTAGTACTGCGGACAAATTTACCCGGCACCAGCAAAAATTCATTATTAATGATGGGCTCATTTTAAAAAATTGTTGTAATTTTTGACGTTAATTTGCTCATAAAAATCAGTATAGCTTTATTCTGCACACTACGCAATATTTATATGTATAATTTCAGTTTTGCAAATTTAGAACCTGCTGTGGTTGTGTTGCTACATTAATTATCACAGCAAAGCAGCTTTGAGACACAAATATTAATTTAATCATTCCATAATATACAAATGTATCGGTTGAAACCAGAAATTTCATTAAAAATTTAAATAATATAGCCACCAATAAATGTTGTGGTTTGTACAAAACTTGTAGATTTAAATTGAATTAGGTACATATGTACAGCAAAGATTACAAGCAGCCATAATTAACCACGTCCATAGCATTTATTTTTGGAATGGCAATACTAAAGTGTTGAAAATGTGTTTATCGCTTATCTTTGTAAATAAGCCTACTTTTATAAAATTGAAGAAGTTTTTGCTGTTTTTAGTTGAAACTAGACGGGTATAAGTAAAAAAAAATCTATTTCAGTTTACGGAGAGGTAAAAAAAAGAGGTAAAAAAAAGGTCATCTTGTTTCAAGTGATTCCTTACACTCAAGTAAATTATTAAACAATAATACAGATTGTCTAAACGCTTTAACCTTTAGTGGTGCATATTAGACAACACATCTAGAATGGCAAGCATCAATCAACTATGGAATTTTACCACAGTGGTAAAGTGTTAATTCATTTTTTTTTGTTGTTCTCTAATTAATTCTGTGGATTCTAGAGGGTAATGCATAATTATCTATTGGATTGGAGTCGGTGGAGTAAGAGAGCCACTCCTTGGCAACAATAAATCCGGGGGTGTGGGTGCGCAGCCAGTCCTGCGTGGGCTTGGCATGGTGTCCGAGAGTTCCATCTCGATACCGGACCCAGTGGTGAGATTTGAAGTGTTTAGGAGCTTAGTCGAGGCATATGGGGTTCAGGATGACCTTTTTGTACACTTCTACATTGATTTTGATGCCCTGATCGTTGAAAAGAAAAGGATCTTTCCATTAGCCGTAATGCCTTCAAAAACCATGACGTATGCAGATAAGAGAAGCGCTTAATGATTTTTTTGGCATTGACATCTTCAGGAGATGGGGTAAGTATTCTGGTTGTTTTGCCACAGTCTGCGCAGTGAAAATCTTTTTATGTGTCCAGGCGATGTCGTGTCAGCGTTTCCAAATGGAATCAGGTCAGCAAATCCTTGGCCAATTTCTTCCTAGTCTTTTTCTGCCTGTCGGTCAGCTCCTGGCCCTTAATCATATGGTCCGGGTAAAACCCCAGACGTAATTTGACGGTAGATTGAACAGTAAAATTGCTCATACCACAGTCCTCTGTGCGAGTTGGTGCATAGATCGTTGGGAGTTCCTCTTGATTTTTCTCTCGGATAGCTTTGACAACGACGGGCATGGAAATGGCCTCGACCAGGCAAGTTCTTGTCCGCCTTCACTTTTTTGTATCGTTTGATGATGTCATGAAGGGCTAATCGCCGGACACTGAGGCGTTTTTTTTAAATATCTGCAGAGCGGAAGCCTGACTTGAATGCATTCAGTTAAATAAGAACGGGTTAATATGGAACAAAATATTTAAAATACATGGGTACCTTGTACTCCATCAGGACAAAGATGCTATTGTATCAATAATGTGTCCAGTCACCACCAGATAATTTTCTGGCATTTTTTGGGGATTCTTCTTAAAGTGCTATCTCCTATCGGAGGTTAGCAATCATCATAGCTATTCTAATTTTTGATGTAGCTGCTCTGAATAGATCTATTGATGAACATCCAAACCATTCCCGGAGGTTCCTCATCCACGACATCCTTCTTCTGGGGATGCTGTCTACTAAATTGATGGTGTATTTATCCGACAAAGACCTCCAAATGCGACGAATTTCCCGTATTAACTGCTTCAAAGTGAACACTTTTCTTTCACAAAGCTTGTGCTTGATGTATGCCCACATTCTCAATCGGATTTGCATCGGGCGACTGCGACTGCCAATCAAGTGTAACGATGCCAGACTACTTTTTCCACTCAATGCAAAGCTTGCTGCAGTGTTTTTTTTTTTGTTTGATGAACCAATGTTAGGTAGTCGGTAACAACTGTTTCTTATAAATATCGAACATTTTTGGAGTATTTAGGTTGTACGTAAACAGATGCAACGTTCCCAAACTCAGTTTTGAGAAGGCGCAGTTTTACTGGATGTTTAATGGTCCACTGTACCAACCTGTTAGTTAAGGTTGACCAGGCTCATGGGATGATAATATATCCCCAAACAGAAGCTTTGCCTGTAAAAATTACATTGCTCCAATCTTGGTCGATGTTGTCCTTTGCCCAAGCGAATTGTTTTGTCACATAATTTTCATCTAACAATAGTTTCTTCATTGAACTACGGTATTCAATTATGTGCACGAAGATGGGTTCGGATAGCTACGTACGATATATCTACACTTTTCTGTTTCAATTTTGCTGGTCCTTGGCCCAATTTTAAGCTTGGACTCTGAAAAACAATTTCACGTTTTGTTTTTCGACTTTAGGACACACTTTGCCTATCGAGCCACGTTCCAGCAAGTCATCAACAATTTTGTTTACTTCTATCGCTGTACCCACTTGCTGACAAATGTTTTAGACTTGTTCAAGAGACATTTTCGGACCTTTCGGGTACAAAGGAGTACAGCGCGACGCGTACGCTCTTACTTAACTGACTGTAGCTCAAGAGTTGCGGCTCTTCATTTACTAGGCGATGCCATTACCTCAAAAAACAACATAAAGGTAAAATTTATGGAAAAGGAGGCTGAAACGGCTGTTGTAATTATCTCGCACTCTGTATACTACTATTTACGCCAAAAGCTCACGCAAAAAAGGACAAATCGTTTTCTTGCATGACAATATCTGCCCCCATGTTAAAAACAAGAAATTTTGAATAGAACAATAGTAATTAAAATTGATGGTGATTACCCTCTCCCCCAATGATCATTGCATTATGTTCTGTTATTCAATATAAAATATTTTTAAAAAGGCCGAACAGTTATGCTTTGTTTTGTCTTTCTAATTTATCGAATAGATTCGTCTCTATTTTTAGTTTTTACGCAAAAATATGCGTTTGGTTTGAAATGCTTTAAATTACAAAAATAAAATAAATGGCGGGTTAAACCTACTGTTATCAAAATTTATATTTAAATTAATAAAGTAAATTCATTCTCTAAAAATTTTTCTTTGATTAATTGTTGTTTATAATATAATATTTATAATACCATTTGCATAAAAATTTACCACTGAATCTACCTGTTTATGATGAATTGTGTATTACTACGTACTGTGATGACTCGAAGGACAATTTGATAGGTCAAGGATAATTAATTTTTTAATAAACTTGTCCTTTATATTGTCATGCGTACGGGTTACTAGAACAGCATTGTTTTATAGATTTTGAATCGTTTACCGAAAAAATTAATAAAAGGACAATAAATTAAGATAAAACTTTGCAATTCAGATCTACGAGTTTTCTGCAAATTTTCCTTGCCATTTTTCCAGCACCAGCCGCGTTTTAATTAACATTAATATTTATCTTGTATCAATTGCGCGGAAACAAGGGGGGATTAGAGGTATCAGGGGGGCTTTTAATATCAAGCGGATGCTTTTCACTCGGCTAGGTGTCAGATACGGTAAAACTCCGAAAAGAGAAAAAAGCCGGAATGGGTTTTCCAATACAATAATAATCCTTAAAATTACAAAATCTCCTTAGCGCTGCTCTTAAAACCACTCCGCGGAGTCTAATGCGGTTTTTAAATTTCCCATACGTCACCTCGCAGCCGTCGCGCACGCCGCGCTCCGCCAGCCGCCCCAACAAAGACGACATCTCGAGTTGTCTGAATAGTTCGCAGCATTGTTGGTACGTTAGACATGAATGGCACTGAGCACATGTGTTAACATTCTCACCGAGTTCCCACAACCACTTGGTTGACAAGATTTTCATCTTAGAGCATGTGGCGCAGCTCCCGTCCTGCTCCTACGGGCGCGGCGGCCGTAGCGGCCTCTTTGTTCGCGAAATTATAAATCGGTCCGCGTTTTCTCTTTGTGTTTCGAATGCTTTTCGGATTCCATATTTTGATCTCGATAGCGTTTAGTTTGCATAAGGACATTAGGGCTCCGCGCCGCGCCCCCGCCGCACGGCAAGCCCAAATCCACGGCTCAGAGAGGCGCTTTAAGGTTTATGACTTAATCACAGAAACATAAACCTGGGTTTCTCATCAAAAAGTTACGGCTCGTCCACTTAGCACTAGCATGGCAGCACCGCTATTACCATATAAATGTAAACATCTCCTGTCGGCCGGAGCGCGAAACTCGCCCCGGGTCGATTAAGCCCGCTATTTATGGCATTTTTCGAAATGCGTTAATGTAACGCGTTGAACTCATCCCGTTTATTATGCAGTTGCGGGGTAATGGATTTGGATGCGATCGTAAATTGCAGCGAGTCCAGGAAAACAAATGAGTGAATTACACCTGCATGGTAATTGATGCAAATTTACAAGGAAGGCGAAAATGATTTCCTGTCGCGGTGCAATTTAAATTTGCTCGAGTCTTAAAAGAGTAACGAATGACGCTAGCAGTTCATCAAGATTTTCGCACAAAGATATGGGTCTTGACATTCGCAAACAGATTTTAAATTAACGAAAAGAATTTTTAAACTGCACTAAATACAACGAAAAGCATTTGTTATAAAATAATAATTTAAAGCTTAATATTTAAATTTAATTAACTTAAATGTTAAAATAAAATGTATTTAACTTCTTGGGAAAGGAAAACGTATTAACGTTTTTCTTTTTTATTGGCTATTTCTTCCTTGAAAAGTCTTTAATTTTATTTTACTCACATTCCGTTTCCATACCAATTTCTTATTTTTTTCAGAGATAGCAAGCTATCTCTGTTTTTATTTTTAATTCTATACAATTTGTAAATATTATTGGTGCACATCATCTTTGGTACTACATTCTATATGAGATATTATTTTGTTTGCTTTATTTTAATTTATACGAGGGTTATGCTATGGATAATGCTTATTTATCACCTTAACTGTATTAGCCTTTTCCAAAAATGTTTTTGCCAAAATACAAAGCGACATTTTCTTAAAATTACCGCATTAATGTACAATAATCGAATTGTGGTGGAGATATAATTATCGCACATACAATACTGGATTGAATTGTATATAAATAGTTGATGAGAAAAATAAAAACCAAATAAAATTATTATAATAATTGTCATTTATAAGTTAATTCAGGAAGTCATAATTTTGTACTTAGCAAATCTCGTATTAATTAAACATACAAAAATAAAAAGCTGTCGTTTTTTGCCTATAAGAAAATATACTTTAGAAGCAAAGCGTGATTAAAGCAGCATTACGTCTTTTTTTATTTTTATTGTCAATTTTCAGTCTACTCGTAGTATAGAGTGATAAGTAAATAAGTTAACATAGAAATTACTTAACACGAGGAGGCCATCATCCACTGAAGGGTTTCCATGATTTACTCAATGAAGTTTTCTGGTCATTGTCTGTTCAATCTTCTATTCAAAAGCTGACGAGAGTAGAGGCTGGTAATGAGTTATTTGGTATGATTTAAGGTGCGCATCCTGTTTATGGTAGCATAACTCCCAATGACTTCATTTTGAGATCGTCATGGAGGGTTTGGTTGCTAACATACCAAAGTGCATTAGTTAGAATACGCAGTGTCTTCGATTGGAAGGACTGCAAGATTTTGGTATTCGATGGCTTACTAAAATCCCACAGCTCAATTTCGTAGGACCATACATATGTTAGAATGACTTGTGTAGCATCAAATTGCTTTCTATAGTCAGTTGGGATTTATGTCCAATTAGCCAGTGCATATTTTCAAATTTTTTGTTTTCAAATTAAGTTGCTGCCTTTTAGCTTTTATGTGAGCTTTTCAAGTAACTCTGTGGTCAAGATAAAGTATTTCACTTCAGTCTTTATTGTGCTGGACTGATTGTAAATGGTGATTTGGGGGCAAGTAGAATGTTTAATAGTAAAAGTGATTTGAGTTGATTTAGTGCTGTTTACTTTGATCCACCACCTTTGAGCCAGCTTTGCAGGAAATTTAGGTGTGACTGAAGCTTTTAGATGCGTAATTAGCGTTGGTATCAGATAACATTATAGCAGTGTCATTTGCAAAGGTATAGAGTAGAGAAAAGGGCCGAGAACACTTATCTTTGGAACACTTGAGCTTATAGCATAGCAGTTTGATAGCGTATCCTCGAATTAAACTTGGAAATGTATTTGAGTTAGATAGGAAAATTTGAAATGGTAGCTTTATTTTAATTTTATATAAGAGCACACAATGTCATACCTTATCGAAAGCATGTTAAATATCCAAAAATACCAAGGCACACATTTTTTTCTCTTCGAATGTTTCTTTTATGTAGTTGACTATTCTATGACATTGCTGAATAGTTGAATGTACTTCGCGGAAACCGAAATTATGAATGGGTATTAACTTCGCCAGATGGGTTATTTTTTTGATTCTGTATTACAATAAACGTTTAAAAAATTTTGAATAGCAGAGGCAGCAGACTTATTGGTCGCTATGAGCCTGTATCTTGGGGTATTAATGTGAGAAATAGCAAGCATACGATTGTATATAGTTGCGATGAGCACTGTCGCTTTTATAGGGAGATGCTTTAGTATAGTTTTTACTACAAGGTCATAGTCAGGGATTTTATATAAGCTGGTTAATTTGATTTTTAAGGTTGTCCTCAGAGATAGAGATAATTGTCCAGGTGAACTGAGATATTTCTCTATATCTGTGTCAAAATTAAGATTATTGGATGGAAATGGGATGAAGACGTGCAAAATGTACGAAGGTATTTGCTTTTTTTTATTTGAACGAGCTCAGCTTCCATCTGGTTTTCTTAGGGGCGGTATTTAAGTAATAGATCTCTTAAGCTTTTTAGTCGCTCGAAGTAGCTTCGTGTAGTCTTCTGGTGACAGGTTAGAAATCTAGTAGGTAAAATATGTATTTCTGTTTCCTTAGATGGATTATTTAGTGTAGTCTTGTTTCGAAGATTTTTGTTTTTGCCATTTAACACGGACTCTGTATTTTTCCGCTACAAGCTATCTTATATGTAGTGGTATATATAGTGGATTTTGTATATTAGTTTATGATCTATTGCCTCTTGAATAAGTTTTATGAGGTACTCGACGGTTACATCGAGTTCGCTGGATGTGTACATTTTATGTGCTAAATAAATGCTGGCATTTATGTAAAATTGGTATTACTCTCAGTCAGTTTTAGATGTACAAAGAGTTTGGTCGTGTGGTTTTCCATATAAAATTTGTATTCAGAGTTGTTATTATTAAATCTAGGTCAAAGTTACTTTTAGTTTTGTTGTATATGTCGGAAATTTCTTTGGTTACCGCAAAGTCCAACATGTAGGGATTTTGCGTAGTTCCATTGGCCAATAGGTTGGCTCGCCAGTCGATATGTACCTTAGATTATACTACTGTATGGTGTAGAAGAGTGCTTGCCTTTTAGGTGAAATTAGTCTGAAACTCCAGGTAATATGCTTGGCGTTACAGCATCACGTATGAAGCAACAGAAACAATAAGTACATTGAGTAAGATGTTCCGATGGCTCTAAACAACTTTCCGCGATTGCTGTATAGAAGAAAACAAACACTTGAAGAAATTCCTCATGGTGTGGGCATAAGATCAAATAACCTTTGTATCATTAAATAATATAATTTAAAATTAATAAATTATAAACATTTGTTTGCTATTCAATATTGTAATATTTTTAATTTATCTCAATTTGTAAAGTATGCCTTTTTTTAAATTTGATGCAAAACCATCACAAATAATGTAGATTTAGTAATTTGGTGTTATGATATAAATATAATCAATATTTAATAGTAATTAAGGGTAGAAATTTAAAATATATACGGACATATTTTTTAGAATGTAAATGCAAATCTGGCAGAAACTCTAGTAATTTTATAAAAACTAAGAACATTTAAAGATCGTTTTCTTCACTCCTTTGACCGGTCGTGCCTATTACGAACTTAACTAGGATAGTGATTAAATGTTTGTGTGAAGTTTTACTTAACCTATATATTTCGCATCATCTTTATTTCTAGATATTTTTTAAACAAAGCAAACTTAAAGGGATCCTTGCTAATCTATTTTAAAAGTCACAAAAATAAAAGGACTATATTAACTATATGAATTTCAGTTTGGTTTTAAAACAATATAAGGGCTTAAAATAAATTTACATTGTTGAAGGTTAAAATATTGTATGTTCCAAACATTTAAACACTGCGATTCCACTCTCTAAGTGCTTATAATTGCGCTACGTAATCAAGGGTTACATAAATTCAAGTTAAATACTAAAATGAATTTCCAAACATAAGAGATTTAAACGCAAGATGATGTTATGCCTTTGGTGGAATTATAAAGGTCTTGTAAACATTAAACTTGTTTTCAATAATCGTAGTGTAATTGCAGAACTTTATTAGGTTTAATTATAGCCTATGTAAATTGCTCAAATCCAAGACCATTTTACCTTGACAAATGCTTCTCCCCACATACTCCAAAAACAAAGGCAAACTCTGGAAACTTGATTCAGTTGCGCTTTTGCTTCGACCTGGTTAGAATCCTGATCATTTACTATCTATTCTGCTGTTTGAAAATATTAAGCAAGTGGGGAGTGTGGTATAAGAATTTCTTTCTTTTAAGAGCAAAGCAAAGTACAAGCGCAGATTACAAGAATTTGCCAAAAAATGAATACAGATTATGGATCCTAATGGACTGAATTTTAAACATCAATGTTATTACTTTTTGTTTATTTTTAATTAATAAAATTGTTAATATATAGCAAAGAAAATTTATAATAAATGTATGATTCTGATATACAGTAAAACCTCTATACATTGAACTCCTTCCTATGTTGAACACTTTTACCAAAAATGTTGGCCCTTATGGAAAATACTAATACCAAATTAAACACCGCCGTATCTTGTAAATTGAATGCTCAAATCTTTGGATCTTGAGCTAAGTTGAACAGTCCTAATCTTTTAACAAAAAGAGTTCAATGCATACTATTTTCCCCATTCAAAACTGCTGTGTACTGGACCTGAACAGGTCAATAACTTCTTTCCTTAATCTAGGTAGACCTACCTGCTATTGTATTCAGTACACTTGATCATCTCTTTGTCAAAATTGTTTCAGTTTATTTCAAAATGTTTAGATAAAGATAAAAATTACAGGTTGCTGTTGCCAACATAAAAAAAGGAGAGTTAAAATTGTAAGACCTAAAATATCCTGTTATAAATCCCAACATTACAGATTTACAAAAGGAATTTACAAAGCTGTTTAAAAAAAATTAAAAACAAAAATAGACAAATATTTAACAAACTAATTTTTTTTAATATAAAATGTTTTCTTCTATTATAGTACATATTAAATAACCTTTTAAACTGTTCAATTTATTACTGCCCCTTCAAAACAGATTGTCTTCTAAGTTGAACAATTTTTAATGTTCGATATTTAAAACATAAAACAACGTTGTGATTTTTCATTTCTGGATAAAAATAAAAAAAGAACCACAGCAACAATTAAATCTTTATTGAATTCTATTCTCAGGAATTTATCAATTTTATTTTTTGAGTTTTTGAGTTTCGAAGTTCACACATGGCGGAATGCGATAAGTGATAAATTATGAATAAAATGTCCAAAAACGGTTATTACATAAAAACGGGAAATTGAAATGCCGTGACCATTTTACGTAATAAATTAAATCTAAAAACAGCATTTAGCAAAATAGATAACTCAGTTGCTCGAGCCGGAGAAAAACCTCATTTTAATGCGAATTTTAGGCCATTTTAAAGTGCTCCAAAAGCCAATTTGTGAAATCGATTGTAAAAATCCATTCATTTAACTGAAAAGTGTTAACGTTGATACTTTAAAATGACAAAAAAAGGTTTTTAAAGTGGAACGTTTATTGTATAAACTAAAACCAACAATTTAGAAAAAACAATCCAGAACAATCAAGAAAAAAAGTTATTCCACTACAACAATGTAATCTTTTTCCATTTATTTTACTTACCCGACTGACCGGCTATTTTTATAACATTTATAACTAGAGAGAGAAGGAAGGAAGAGAGATTGAAGCAGCAAGTGATTGAGGCTGTAAATGGCTATTATGGCGATCTTAACAAAGTCATTTTTGGAAAGAATTTGGGAAACCAAAACAATTGACTTAACGTGTCAGAAAATTATGCTAGTATTGGCCTATATTTGTGATATAAGTTCTGCATTGTTTTCATTTCAACCCTTTATTCTTAGCTAGTTATTATGAGGCTTCATGTCCGGACCAAAAGCAGTAGAATCAAATAGTATTGATACTACGTTTAGAACTAACGCACAACGCATTTTTGTTCGGTAGCTTTATCAACGACTTTAAAAATCAACTTTCGACCATTAATGGCAATCAGATGCAAGAACCAATTGAAACAAATCCATATCTGCTTGAATGTGAAATAACAGATATGTTTGGGGTAGATTGCAACAATTTGTGCATATACATGCACTAGACCGTGTCAATGCTAAATTTATGTGTGTACTACACTCTATGTCGGTTAATTACCACTGGTGCCATTCGGAAGTTGCCGATTCACTACTATCCTATTACCACACTAACTTCTAGCTCGAGCTTATTGTGATAAAGAATAAAAAATGGTGCCTTTACGCCACTATCGAGCGCAAAATGTCGTAAACAAAAAAGACTCCACAGAAAATACAAACCACACCTGTAAGTCATGCGCTACCTTTGGAGAAATTCGTTGAAAATTATTTATTTTGACCTACAACCAAGCTGTAACATGAGTAAATTTAACTTTCCTCCAAAAAAATGCAAAAAGCCTCCTTCAACTAAATTAAATTTGGTTCTTTTACAGTAATGCGAGGTTGCAAGGAAAATCCTAACATATTCGACAGCTTGCTTCAACGGATTACTATATTCTCGGAACACTATCAGATCTTGGTTTGGGAATAGACTTGATATTTTAAAAGATTGACAGTTTTGTCTATAAAACTAAGAAGTCCTGATTTATCAGCAAACTTACATCCACAAATCATAAATGAGCTGCAATTTTTTGTAGTTCTTTTTACGAACATTTTACGGTAATACTTTCTGGGCAGTTCAAACAACGAGCTTGAAAATCTCCAGAAAAGCTGGTTATACAAATTTTTATCCACCGCTTCATATTATTGATTTGCAATGTTGCAAAGTACAATTCTGTAGCCGTCGGATCTATTTTTTTGTTAACCATTGTTTCTCTTTTACCTGTAAAAATAACAAAATCGATTAGGATAGTTGTGTTAATTTATAGACATATCGTTTTACCTTGTAAAACTTGCAGCCCAATTATTTTATTGCTCTTCAGCAAGTACTGACTAATATATTATTTCCTATGATTTTTGATACTATTAAAATTACTTCAGCAGCAGAGGAACATCTATTGTTTTTAACAATTCAAAAATTTTCGAATTTTTTTTGGGAAGCTGTTTCTGCGTCGTCCTGATTTTTTATATATCTAGTATTGCCTGGATATATATTTTCCTGGCACCGAAAGAGGTGCATTTAAGTTGTATAATGAATAGTATGTGTAACAGGTTTGCCCCGATCTAGCAAGTCATATAGAAACCTACAAAGAACGTATATAGTTAATATATAGTTTTGATTTTATTTGATTAAATTATTTATAAGGTATTTTTATCTAAACAACGTCAATGTTCACATTAATAGCCATACGAGTTAAAATGCATACTTTCATATTCCTTGAGTAAAATTATTCCTAAAACACTCGCTTGTAAATCTATAGATGTCCCAAAATATAGGCACCTGAATACTCTTGCAATCGTATCATCAATTTTAACCTTTTTGGAAACATTTATTTCATTGAAATAATGTCTATAGGTATCTATTTAGTGTTATTTAATGTCCAAAATATTTTTGAATATTTTTAAAATTACTTTAATTGGTATTTCTTTAGTTTAGTTTGAATATATAATATATGTTTTCAGTTATTTAATATATTATATGATTATATTTAAGGCGTTTTTTCAAAGGTCATGGTAATTGCCAGCAAATAGGTAATTATAAACGGCGTGGGTGAGGCGTTTAAGTGTACGAAGGCTTAATGTTAAAATGTATTTGATATGCGCAGTTACGGTGGGTGTAAATAATTATTTATTTAAGTACAAAACTGAACAGATGTGAGTTAATATTCCAGATATCTACTATATTACATCATCTACTGTATTTATGCGGTTGTAAAAATGTTTCTCAACATTTACAAAAAATTTAATTCTTATTTGCCAATTAATATCACTCATCAGAAATGCTGCTGAGTTGAAGTAGGTAATAATGAATTAATTTAATCAAATGCCCAGCTATCAGGAATGTGTAATTTAATCCGAGCCTTATTAATTCGTGCGGACCACAGGCCTCTTCGAGCCGCTCTTTTTTAGTTATTAAAAATTATATTTTCATCCAATACTTAACTCTCTAACAGCATTCAACTAATAATTCCAATCGATCAAACTGCAAAGTAGCAAGATACTGATCAAAAACCAAAATTGAATCAGTTTGAGATTTTTTTTCAAAATATTTGAAAATTGGATAAAAACTATATGAACGTGAAAGCAAATTTAGTTATTTATGATTACTGGAAAATTGGTAAACATTTAATTGTAAACAGTGCATACCATACCTACCAAATAAAGAAAATAGAGCCTTTAGACTTTACATTATTCAATAGCGATTGCATATTCAAAACAAAAAACATGGGGCCGGCGAAGAGATTGCTCTGTAAGCAATCCCAGAACGAACTTAAAAAGACTTTTCGAAAATTACAGAATTTTTTCGACTTTATTTTCGAATTCAGCGTAAAATTTCCTATAAGAATCCATTTACAATTATTAAAAAATCTCAATTTTTGTGACGGACCGACAGACAGACATATAGAATTCAGTAACGAACTTTTTAAGTTCGTTGATTAAATAGAGCTCAACAAAATTTCTTTATAAATAAATTTAAAGCAATGCTCACACACCATATTAGTGAAAATAGAATGATACTCATCATACTGAGTAATTTCATAAGCAATGAGCTCAATAAATGATATTGAATCTACCCCTGTTGTCAAATGGAACATAAATGGTTTTACATATTATAAAACTAAATTAATTAATTCTTTATATAATAGATTTATTTAGAAAATAGACGTTATGCTCATATCAGTCACACACTTCACTGAGAAAGTTCTCTTCAAAATTATTCACTACTTAGGTTATCATACATATCAATTCGATAGGACAGCCAGCGAATGCACAGTAGTAATTATTCACAACGCTCTGGCAGATCATGAATAATCTCCAAATCAAATAAACAGCTTAACTGCATGTATCTAACTGCAATATATTAGCCGCCAAGACAATAACACAAAAAATTCTTAATCGGAGAAGACTGTAATGACAAAAACACTACAAGGAGTAGAAATCTATAAGTTATGGCAAATTAAAATTGTTTTTATTTATTTACAGTAAAGCATATTGGCTTACTGGTATAAACAACACTAGCCTTATTGGACTTTGTTCTCAAAAATATAACCACAAATTACATTACCATGGATGCGAATTGCAATTTTTCATCTGACCATACATCAACTATACTCACTTTTAGATTACAAAATTAGTCAATGCACATTTTCTAAGATAAACCCACCAAGTACCAATTAGATCAGGTTTGGTAACATTAAAGACAACCATATTAATCTAGACATTAAATTAGAAAACCTGGTGGTATTAACAACGTAGAATTATATTTTATTAGAATAATAAAAGAACAATCATAACAATATACACCTCTTAAATTCTATGAATAAAAACTATTTGTAATAATATGTTAATTCAAAGAACTAATAGCTGAAAAGAGAGTCAGATACAGATTTAAAAGTAGCCAAAATCCCCTAGATTTTTTTATTTTTCATTCTATTTAATTTGCAATATATACAAGGTAACCAATAAAGTTCTTGCCGTTATTAATGGCCAAAAAGAAAATGATTTACAGAAAGCGTAGCCTATTGTTAGTCCTCGAAGTAATCGCCATTGGCATCCAGCACCTTCTGCTATGTTCAGGTGTAACTTGCAAAACTCGGGATTTTGGACGCAAAGAAGTCTGTAAGTGCTGAGTCTGTTATTGGTGTTTTCCACGAAGATGATTGTCCAGGGAGTGGAAGAGATCGTAATCGGATGGCGCAAGGTCAGGTTAGTAAGGAGGATGTCACAAAGTCTCCCATCCAAGTCGCTGTATGCCATCCCTGACCACCCGCGCGACATACGGTTTGATGTTGTCATGAAAGAAGAGTACACTTTTTCGATTTACCAGTGCTGTTGCAATACCTGTTGCACACGTTCCAATTGCTGCGAGTACAGGTCCGCAGTGACCGTTTAGCCCGTTGGTAGCAGCTCATAGTGAACTACAACCTGTCCACCAGACACAAAGCATAATCTTGCGTGGGCGCATAAGTGGTTTTGCGCTGTGAGGGACAGTATCCTGGGGTGACAACCAATGTTTGGAACGCTTCGGAGTGTTATACAAGACCTACTTGTCGTCACTGGTAAGCACTCGATTGTATATGGATGCGGCACGGTGGCGAGAAAGCAACGACGTACAGGCTGCCACTCGTTGTCTCTCGTGGACTTTCAACAGCGTGTACGGAATCGACTTTCTCAGCCTTTACGTCTTACCTAAGTAGTGCAGATGGAGTCTAACTGTTTCATCAAAAACGTTAAAATGTCTTGCAAGTTTACCACACGTTAGACTACTGTTCTTCTTAATGGTCGCCTGCAGGGCTTTGTCATCCAAGGTCTGTGGTCGTTCACTGCGGGGTTCATCATAGAGGGACAAATCTTTCGACCTGAATTTTTGAACCCAATGCCTTGCAGTACATTCATTCACAGCACTATCCACAAACGCTTGACATATTCGGCGACCTGATGCAGCTGCTGATAAGCCCATTTTGAGGTCGTAAAGCAAACAACACCGAACGAGATTCTTGGATACTTCCACTTGTCTTAGCTACTGTAAGAGTTACGAATGATAAAAGTGTGCGGTGGACCTGATTTTATAACGAATGATATTCCTACTTTCAACCGACCGATTTTTAAACCACGTGATACACTAATTGCATATTTATTCTCCCTTCATTTAATAGCAAAGCAAAAACGGCAAGAACTTGATTGGTTAGTTTATATAATGTACATTTAGCAAATAGTAAAACAATAAAGGTGGCCTGTAGAAGGTTGTCCAGTGGCATATCCAATATGTTTTAAGATATCATACTTACATATTAAAACTTAAAGTAGAACTAACATAAAAAATGCGAAACAGAATCTGATAGGCAGATCTTTTCAACATTCTGTTGACTATAGGCTAAAATAGAGTTCACTGCTAGGTCATTCGGGTGGGCATGTAGTCGAGTATTGTACGGCTGGCTGGAATGTCATATTTCTTTTTTAATCCAAAGAATTTGGAGGTCTCTTCTGATGGCTGCATTGGACACAAACCAATTGGCTTTAATATAACTTTGTAAAGTAACAGCTTGTTTTCGGTGGTAAGTTTAGAACTACGTTTAATAAACTAATACATCTTGGAGAGTCAGTCCGAGCTGTTTATGCTTGGTAAAAATATGTGTTCTCCAAGTGAACCTATCTATATATTGCTCTAGATATTTGGCTTGTTCTTGTTGAGGCAATGTTGATTATTCAGTTGGATAGGAGGGCAGGTTTTCTTCGTATGGTAAACGTCACATGGACAGATTTGGTTGTATTTGTTTTTATTCTCTATTTTTTGTCATGTTTGAATTTCATTTAGATTGGTTCACAATATTTTCGAAGCAATTACTAGGCCAGTGTCAGAAGCTGAAACTGCTGTGTTGCCTTCAAAGGTAACATTTGCTGTTTTAGGTAGGTCTGCAGTGTATATCAGATAAATTAGTGGCCCCAGAACACTACCTTGTGGCACTCCAGCATATATAGAGTAGAGTTCTGTGTACTCAATATCAATCTTAACCAGAAAGTGTCTGTTATGAGATATGACTTAAAAACAATAAAATAATTTATGGGGAGGAGGCTACGTAACTTGAATAAAATGTCGATATGTCCAAAAATGCTGCAAAGCTTTTCTCATGGCTTTCAGTAATTTTTTGTATGACGCGATGGATTTGTTCAACAATGCAATACATCTGCCTAAATTTAAATTGGTGATCAGGAAATAATACGGTGTTTTCAGTAATAATTGGTAGTAGTCGGTTTAGTAGTAGCATTTTAAAAACTTTGGAAGCTATGAGCAAGAGGCTAATGGGACGTAGGCTAGGATTTTAAGTCATCGGGTAGTTTTCCAAGTTTTAGGATGAGAATAATCTGTGCTACTTTCCATTGGGCCGGGAAGTATTCAACTTCAAAATAGCGTAGCAGAGTTGTGTAAGATATCTTACCCCCCGAGATAGATTCTTTGAATATTTTACCTGTTAGTAGAACGTATCCTGGTGCTTTTTCTGGGTGTAGCGTTGCAATAACTCTTTGCACATCAGCGATTTTAAAGTCTTGGGCTAGGAGGTGATGTTGAAAGGCCACTTCCAAAATTTGGATTTACTCAGTTTCTTCTTCTGGTTGATTTTCCGAAAGGTGTGGTTAAAAAACCTCTGTTAGGTGTTTTGCAAATGCTCGCGCTTTTTCTGATTTGCTTCTTGCTCAGTTTTCCTGGGGTATTTTGATGGGTATCTCATAGATAAACTCGAGTATAATAGGTTTACAAAACAACTAAAAACGGTTCTACAAGACAAACCTAACATTGAATTAAAATCTATGTCATCAGCTTATTAAAGGAGAATAATTTGATATGGATGGTTATCCAAAAATTTTAGAAAACACATTATATACCGAAAAAAGACAGTATTTAGTGGAAACAGAAAAGCTGAGCACATTCAATTTATTTTTATCACTTTTACTACCTGATATATAATTCTACCTTAGGTACCACTACTGTCAAGTCAAATATAACCTCGGAGCATTATTATACCAACTCAGTAAGTCAAATTTACTCTAAAGGAGTATTTTTAGCCAAATTTCTTTGTTTTCTCTACGGTACATATTCACATCAAGAATAATATTACGATGGGTACGTTTATTGACGAAACAATAATAGTCATCGTAGATAAAAATCCATAAATAGTTTTAGAGGACCAACACTGACAAAGACTGGAGAATCCTAACCAAATCAAACCAAAATAGTTTCAATCACCTTCAGAAATAAACAAACGCACTTTCTATGAGTTTTAATAAGTGAGAAATAATCAGTTACAGATAGAACATATACAACTAACATCGAACAAGAAACTAACATTAAACGATGAAAACAAGGATTAACTTGAAACTGAAGCAAATGAGCTCTTCGAAGTCCGAGCTCGCAATAAAAAAGAAACCCTTTTTGTACAAATCTGCAATAAAATACAATCAGACATATAAATTTTGTGAAGATACACCAAGCTTTTAAATGCAATAATATTAAAAACAGTGCAGCTCAAAATTCTAACTCACTTAAACCCTTTACTTGTGGCAGATAATACATTTTTGCGTTAATAATACTAAAGCGTACAAACAATCAGTGAGTCATAAACTTTTACTAAAGAGAATTACACCAATAATATATAATTTTTTATTAAACAGTAATTAGTTATATTGATTTACAAGTTTATATTTTTTGTCGGTTAATAAATAAAATGTCATATTTTTTACTGTTACACTAAAAAATTACAGGATGTATTAAGCCATTTCAATACTTGTAAATAAATTATGATATGGAGTTAATTGATAGTGGCCTAAATTTTATACTGTCTAACTATATTTTATAAATATACTTACGTTATATTTAAAATATTTTAACATTATATAAAGGGTGGTCTAAATTGAACATTAGAAACTCGAATTCGTGCCTATTTTTTGTGTTGTGGTGAACAATTCTGATACTCCAATTCTTCTGATTAATAAATATGTAATGCTATACAAGAGAACAACAAAATTATTATTGTTAAAACACATTGGAAGTTTAGTGAAAAATTGTATAGAAATCCTATGGAATTTTTAATTGAAATAATGCAATAAATAAATCAATTGTCCGAAGGTTGATTATAAAATTTGATAAAACTGGATTAGTAATAAATTTGAGATATTGACTTAGTATCGTGCACAGCAAGTGGACATTTAAAGAAGTTCTCTTTGACAAATACTAACCACTTGCACTTTCATGTTTACAAAATTTAGCTGACGCAGGAGCTTAATCTTATTAGTCATTCTCTCCGTCGACAATTTTCCATTTAGTCTTTAAGGCCATAATAAAATGGATTATCAGTTTAGAGAAAAAATTATCGTTATTGATGAGGCTCACTTACAACTCAGAAGGTTTCTAAACAAACAAAATTGTCACATTCGAGGTTTGCAAAATCAAATTCTTCGAAGATGATAAAATGTGAATGGCGTTAATTAAGATTACATAATATTCCAACTTTTTTAGCACCAACTGAGCAAATAAATCTGGAATAAATGTAGTCTTACCAAGGCGACACCGCCCTCCTACATTGCAAACAGTCGATTTACCGTACCAACAGTTTTCTGGTCGTGTAATTTTAAAAATGTCGACATCAACTAGCTAGCAAGACGTTGCGGTTTAAACTGTGCGACTTTTTTGCGGGGTTACCTAAAAGCCGCGAACAGCCGACGACCTCAAAAACGAAATTCGGCGTGTTATCGATAAAACTTGATCAGAATATGTACGAAATTTTGATCGAAAATTTTGGAAAATAAACCCTAATTTGTTAGACATGATTTTCTATATTTAATCGAAAATTGTACACTTTCATACTAAATAAAAATCCGATCTCAAGAACAAGTCGTTTCATTTAAAATTTGAAAGGGGTGTCTCATTTAAGGCACTATTTATTTATATGCTACGAAATATATATTTTTACAAATTTAGGCCAATAAAAAACAATGCTATGAAATTGTTCAGAGAATTTTGACCGAATTATAAAACCATCCACAAAAAAATACATTTGAAAAAATATGTTTGGTAGTTTGAAAATAATACGATAATAATGTCAAACTTTAATAAAAGAAATAATTGAATATAAACCAAATAATGACCATGTAAAAATTTACGAAAAAGGCTTCTCATACCATTTGTGTATTTCGTGCGCCATTTTACATATTATTTTATTTCGTGGTCTTATTTTTAGATTAACACTTTTTCGAAAGAAACTACAATTAACAGTTGAGCAGAAATTGATTATTAATATCTCTTTTGTTAATAATTTGCACAATAATTTATTGCGTTTGTATGTAAATAACAGAGTGTTGATTGTTTTACATAAGCAAATTATATTGGTCATACAAAATACGGCCGAAAATTGTTTTTTTAGGGAAACATTATTTATTTGAATGTTACTTAGAATACTTGGCATTCTAGAATGTATTAACATAAGCCCTTTTATAATTGCTTAAGTACATTTTAATTTTTAAACTATTGTATTAAAATAGCACACATTGTTTTTTAGAGGTCATTCTTGAATGTAGTTGTTCCTAACAGAAAGTTTTTTAATTAACTTTTCTTCAGTTTTATTCTACCTTTGTGCGCTTTGTCATTTCAAAAATTTAAAGTTTTTGTTGTCATTTCATTCGTCCACAAAGGTTTCATTGTATGCAAAACGGGAACCGTAAAAATGGTTTAATTTCTTTTACTGGTTGACAATTTTTTATTATTTGAACATATAAAATTTTTTGGTAGTTTGGGGAGGTTATAATTACAAAAAAAATAATACAATAAACTTGATATCAAATCGGTTCTAAATTAAAGACAGATTGTTGAAAAAATTCTGTCTTTAAATAAATCTTTCTGTTTGTTGCATCGTTTACTACATAACATTCCTAAATCATCTAAATCAGATCGATAATTTCATTCACCTGACAAAGTATGGCAACAAAAAAATATAGAAAAAGTATTGAAGAAATTGAACTGCTGAACAAGTTGTATCATGTTTAATTGTGTAGTTGCGTATATTTTGTATTATTTCTTCAAATATAACCTTCACAGAGTAGGTAACATAGTTGTTCCAAATATAGAAATAATAGTTGTTCTTCGGAATTACTGGAAGATAAACCAAAATTCGGTTCAAATAACCTGCAAATTTAAGGTCAAGATGAAAAAATAGATTGTATGATCCACAATTAATTAAAAACAGCTTTAAAATGATCAAGATGGCCTTCTATATTAAATCAAAAAATTTAATTCATACGTGCAGGTTATTGCTACATACGTGCAATTTTTAGGATCGCCGATTCTTTCGACAAATTGTGGATTTATGTACGTATTCCAAACAAATCAAACAGAAAATTAGGTATAAAGCAATTTGAAGATCTTATTGTGAAACGTAACAGTTTTGAAGATACAGTTATGACTTACGTTTGATGGAATTTCAAAGGTATGATTTGCTTCGAGGTGGTTTCTGAAGGTTGAGCCATCTCCACCGAGCTTATTGCCAACAACTTGACAGAATATCTGCAATTTTCCATCAACGATACCGTGGTATGGTCAATCGAAGATGACTGTTGTTGCACATGAATAGTGTCAGGCCACATATGGAGGAACTCGGTGAAATTGGACTATTACTCTAACATATAATTCTGATTTCAATGGTTCAATGAGTCACTTCTTGGTCGACATCATTTTGCCAACTTTCAGGAAGTAGAAGGGGGATTCAAACCACAAAAGTGGTACTGTTAAGACACAGAAAACTTGACTGTTAGATAGAGGGATTTAGCGTCTCTTTTAAAATGTTAACATTTTTATATTATTATGTAAAAAGCCTCTTGCGCTACTCTAATTTTGAATTTTGCTGTCTCTGTAAATATTCTCGATGGTTTTTTTGACATTAAGGGGGATTCCTCGATTGTAAAGTAAGTGTATAATGTCTCTGAGGTGCATGCGATCAAATGCTTTTTGTAGATCTATAAAACACACGTATGCTGTCTATTATATTTCACGGATTTTTCAACGATTTGTTGGGTTATGAATACGACGTCGGTGCACGATCTTCCCGTTCTGAACGTTTGTTCTTCTGAGACAGTAATAAGTGAAGTTAATACGGTTTGCTAGCAAATAAATTGCTTTAGTATTTAGTTTGAGCATTGTGTTAAGCAGGTTAACGCCCCTATAGTTCGCTGGTTCTATCTTGTCACCTTTTTACTTTCCTTATCCTATAATAAGGAAAGTAATGCAATCGGCGGAAATTTGACCTACCCCGCTTTCACATTTCTGGACGAATTATAGCATCAGGACACCAAAAAAAGTTGGTTTGGGCCATTGGTTCGTGTGTGTGTGTGTGTGTGTGTGTGTGTGTGTGTGTGTGTGTGTGTGTGTGTGCTGTCTGTCTGTCTGTCTGTCTGTCTGTCTGTCGGTCTGTCTGTCGGTCTGTCTGTATGTCGGTCTGTCAGTAAACAGGATATCTAGAGAAGCGTAAGAGATAGAGACTTGAAATTTGGTAGGCAAGTTACTTGTGGGTAGGGGACGGAGTGCGAAACTTTTGGTAAAAATCGACGGAGCCGTTTGGTCGCAAGGTCGAAAAATAAACGGTTGAAGATACAAAAAATTCATGAGAATAAAAATGATTTGTTATCACGAGATAAACATGAATTTAAAGTAAAAGTTGGTAAAATAGGAACTCGAAAAAAAATTGAAGCCCAGGATTTTTGCCAGAATTACCCAAATAATAGGATAAGGAAAGTCGTGTGATGTTCACACCAGATGTTTTGAATAATAAAATCATGGTGCTCGTTCTCTAGCTGTCGAGTATTCTGTATGTTAAAATTATTTTTCTGATCAGTGATGTTACTTTTTTTTGTTAATCTGTCCCTTTAATATTTCAGTAGTTCATTTGATATCTGGTCCGGATCGGGCAACTTTTTGTTTTAAGTTGTCTGAGAGTCTGCTCCACCTCTCTATTTATTTTATCTTCTACCACTATATTTGGAGTATTTTCAAAGTTAGTGTTTATTTGTGTATGAAATAGTTCAGTTAGATATTCTACCCATGTTTTTTAATCGTATTGTATTTTACTAGTTCTGTTATTTCTTTACGCTAACTGAGTATTAGTCTCCTTATCTGTTTCCAATGTTCATTCTTTCGTTTATTTACGAGTAATTTTATTTGTTTCTAACTATTTTGTATTCTTCCTACGCTTCTGTTGTGTTTATAGATTTGTATTTGAGATAAGCTCTTTTATTTTCTTGGTATTTCTCTTTTACTTCTTTACAATACACGGCGTCTTAGTAATAGCTTTTTTGTGTTTTTTTTTTCTTATAGCTGCATTGGCAGCCCTTTTGTTGTGAGCTTTTTCCGGCTTTCTTCTGCTGTTCCTTTGTTTGTTGTAGGACTGTCGTCTATATGTTTTCTTATTCTTAATTAGTACAGTTGTTTAGTGGATACATTCCACAGTGATTTGATATTAATTTTTTTTCGCTGTTGTGTTTATTGTTATTTCTTTCTTGAGTTTTATTTTCCTCCTTATTTTAGTTAGTAGCAAATTGTTGGCTGAATTTAAGATTCTTACATCCAGCACCTGCTAAGGGTGTAGTTGTCTATTTGTTAATATGTAATCTATAATAGATTTTTGTCCTCTCGTATTATGGAATGTATGTTTGTAAAGGTCTGCATGGTCAAAGTACGTGCTATTAATTCTTAATTCGTTGAATGAACCGAAGTTGATCATTTGATCGCTGTTTTTATTTATTTGCTATTCGTTAAATCTTTGTTTAACGTTGTCTATGGTCTTGTTCGCGGTTCTCGCGTTAAAATCTCCCAGGATACATATATAGTTTTGTGTACGTATAGGCCCCAAAGTAGTTTGTAAACTTTCATAAAACATTTCTTTGTCTATTCTAGCTTTGCAATCCTCTGGCGCACAAACCGACATTATGTTAAGATCGAGTCCGTCCGCTTTTAATTTAATTAAATGGATTCTTTCTGACACTTATGTGCATTCTTGTATGAGATTTTTGGGTTTTTTATTTAACAAGATGCCTACCCCAGCTTTTCCTCTTGATTCTTTTTCTACGCCACATGTTACGGCCAAAAGTGGACTGTATCGTAATTTTTAAATTTAAACAAAGAAACTTCAAACAAAAGCCAAAGCTAAAACACTAACTTTGGGAAACGGCGCTCTCCTGCAGAAATTGGTTCTCTGTCCTTGGGGGATCCAGGAAGAGGAAATAAGGGTGTGGGTGAAAAGATAGGACAAGTTATCCCAATTTTCACAGTGGAGCCGATCGGTAGGGTTTTTCCTGATGCAAAGCTTCCTTCTTGATTCCTCGCCGGGTCATATGCAAAAAATCGGACCGAGTTTTTTCTCACCGGAAAAATTTTAATTCCCGAAATGCAATTGGGAAGCAAAACGACCTCCAGGAAGAGGTTAATCTATATTATATATCAAATTCTGCCACGGCGAACTCTCGGTCAAAACGCTCTCGGCCACGGAAAATTGAAAGCCGGTCGCCCGCTTTCTAAACCATCACAACCAAATTCAAAACGAAGCGAGCGAAAAGAGCCAGGTTAGCAAGGCCGCTCCTTTATATATCAGCGCTCCGCGTGGTTGGCCAAATTTGCCGCCGCTAAAATATACACAAGGGAGCGAAATACGGCCGGCTCTAACTTAAAATTCAAATAAAAGTAATTGGAGATTGGCGCGAACACCACAACGGATTAATATGTACTCTACGTAGTCTTTCTGGCCTTTTCGTTTCTTGTTGGTTTCCTGAATGACGCATATATCGATCTTCTTTTGTTTAAGTTCTTCTACTATTCCTTGGTCTCTGTTATTCCATGATTTTATGTTTCATGTTGTTATTCATATTATGTTTTTTCTTCCAACTCGTATTTCTGTTCATTGCATGAATTGTCGAGTGTGGATTAGTCCTGTTCCGAGCCCCATTTCCGGTTGCGTGAGCAAATGTTAAATTTTACGGGGGATGCGTTGCTGGTCCGCTCCCCCCAACCCTCCTCCTTTGTCCGGGCTTGGGACCGGCAGTGGTGACTCCAGGGATACTCAATTCACCCTTTTGTCACCCCAGGCGGAGTTAAATTTTTTAACATATATTATTATTTTCAACATTTTGTATTATTGTACGTGCTACATGTAGCAATAAGAATTAACCACTAGTTTTTTTTATTCCAACGCAAAATTTACAATCTATCTAATAACTAAGAAATAAGTACATATGTTACAAGTGTTAACGTCTATTCAAGTATGCAGTCAAGACATGAACCAAGTAAACTCCATTGAAGCCACTTTTAACAGGAGAATGTTAATGTTCATTTTTTACTGTTTAACTAAACTTTATTTTATGCACTAGCGCTATTGGAATAAGTCTGTTGGATGTTGCCGGTTTAGTCTTTGTCTTACTCTGCTATTATAAAGCCAATTGACCGCCAAATAATTTGGGTGGGTTTCTAGTCCTTTTTAATATTTCCTGCTCACTTCACGTACCTCTTTTTCAACTGTTGGCGTGGCGAGATCTCTGTGTAGAGTTGTACTTGAGTTATATCAGGGTGACCTTGTAGCGATATGTTTGTGGGATCTCATTATTTGAGTTTCCATCCCATACATTCATATTCTATATATAGGCACTTTATTTACCAGTGATAGTCTTGAGTTTCTACCTATTAACCAGTTTAATTTTGCGAGTTTTAGATTACGTTGTTTGCGCTTGGGCCAAATTACGTTCTCTACGTAAGAAGTCTAAGTGTATGCCCAGGTATTTAACACTATCTGCCTGTATTAATCCTTGACAGTTTAACATTACAGGTGGACACATTTGTAGGCGCATTGTAAATGTAATTTGAACAGATTTATTCTCGTTTGCTCTAATACGTCATTTCTTGAGTTAAATCTGAGTTTCATTTAGCTGTTCCTGAAAATGTGATGTTACAACTGCATCTATGATGATGACTTGTAAAGTGGTATCTTCTGCCTAGGTTGCAATTTTGCCGTTTTTGGTCACCAGTAAATCTACAGTATATAGAGTGTACAGCATTGAGCTCAAAACGATGTCTTGCGACACACCAGCTTATATGAGATGAAGTGAGGTTTGTTGGGACTGGAATTTTACTATAAAAGGTCTATCGCTAAGGTATGATTTCAGTATACCATAAATAGAATTTTATTTTATAAAGTAAAACCTGATTCTACACCTTATCAAAAGCTTGGCTTATGCCTAACGAAGTTGCTGCACAGTTAAGTACTTTAGTACTTATTAAGAAGATTAAAACGATTATTATCCTTATAATTAAACAAAATATACAGAAAATTTGTTATCACTATGTTTTTCATTTAATAATAACTTAACTTTATAAACGATTTTGAAAAACATTTGAATTTAGTAAAATTTGCAGTTGTGCTAAGCAAACGAAAAATAATTAGACTACGGTAGCTCATACGTATGTACGAACATCCTTTCAGAAATTATGATCCTGTGGACGTCTACGAGCACTTTATTGAACTACCGATCGTTCGGAAAGATTTAATATTTTACGCTTTGACTGCTCTCGCCGGACGTTAATTTTACAGCTCGCAGTAAAATCTAAATCTACGTGCGCGTTTCAAGGAACCGTTTAAATTTGTTCTATTGTGAACTATGTGCTGCTGCTTTGTTATTCGCTACAATAACGACGGTGACAAACGGGCTGTAATTACGAGATAGAAGATAAGCCGAAAATTTAAGGCGGCCAATTAATTTAGAAATTACTTTTTTGTCTGCAGTAAAAACTAACGACAGTTGCTCCTCCACGCACTGTAGTCACAATTTAAGCAATTGTCCGAGCTTAATTTTCATGGTTTTTGAACCTCCTTAAGACACGTGTTGCCGCAAACGTTACTTACGTAAACAACTTGATTAGAGCGGGCTTTAGAGGAAGTTGTTTCTGATTCGACGCCTAATCTGAAAATAAAAGCAGGTTTTGCTAATTCTCATGTGTGAAAGAATGCGTACTGCTCTAAAGTAGTCAAACCTATAATTTTGTAAATCTTGAGGCATTTTAATGCGCATCGTTATTTTTGTTCCTATGTTTGTATAATTTTAATTTCTTTTTAATATTAGATGCAAGCATAAAATCACTACAAACATGTTTAATTGTCATTATTAATAAAATTATGCCATATATTTAACATTTTTGCAATGGTAATGACTTATTTTTAATAACTGACCATTCTAAACAACTATCTTGAAAGCATTTACCGGTCGCTCAACTCGATCGCCCAACGGCGCGACGAAGCGGCAAACCGCAAGAAAGTGACAAACTCTCGTGGCGTCTTCGAGGTGTCACTTTACATTAATATATAAGCCAGTGGGCGTAGAAGGCTCGTATGACGACGAATTTACTCCATACCTTCCATTCAATCCGCCGGTTGATTTATTTACCTTTTTAAAAGCGGCGAACGAATTTAAATTTATCCTAGATACAGAGCACCTGAAGCTTGCAGCGACCCCACGAAAGCTGTCAAGAAACGGAGCAGCTTTTGTGATGATCCAACAAAAAGACCCACGAACGTTTGTTTGGATATGGCAAAAAACCGCACTCTTTGTGCTGTGAAAGTAAACAGAAACTATAATAGTGCGAAAGCGCTACTGTTTGTATAACACTACATAGTAATTCGCAAAGCAAATAGTGCAACGAAAATATGTGATCGACATGTGTGTGGCAGTCCTGATTGAACAAATCTGTTATTACGATGCATACATTCAATAATGAAATACGATAAACATGGTATACAGCAGTGATATATATGATAGAAGTGGTAGTATTAATTTTTGAAAGGCATTCTTCGCTTTTGTACGAGGTACGTTCAAGTTTTAAGGTCTCATTTTTTTTTTAAATAGTACTTACGAAAGAAAGTTGAAAATTTTATTACTTCTCAGAACAATCTCCGTCTAGACGTACACAATTATAAGGTTGTCGCTATGATTCCATGGCTGCTTGTTTAGAACGTGTTTTTGGAAAATCGCTGATACAACAGCGACTCATGGTGATTCATGGCGATTCATGGCGACATTACGAGTCAATGTCTTGAGACATTATCACCCGCGCAGCCTTGTTTTCGTTGGTTAGCATTTGAACCTTGAAAAAATGTTCCGCATTTTTAGGTTATCATGTAAAATAGACTTGGTACATCATATGGAAATGCCCCACTCGCGCAATCATGGTTTTGGTCGGGCTGGTTTGTGGCTGAGGTTGTTTCAGTTCATTGTCACACAACTCTCAATTTTATTTAAACTTTTGTTCCCACGAATACACATTTTCACCGCACATCTTACTTATTGGCGATGAATTTTGGTGGGTGCTTCACTACGCAAGAGAAGAAAACGGCTGATTATAGATTGTTCTTAAACTCTAAACGTCGCCATTTGAACCATACAAAACAATAAATTAAGTTAAGTTATTCAACATAGTCTCTATACTTTTTAACACATTAAGGCTATCTTTAAAGAAGCTTTTTGATATCCTCTAAATAATAAGGTACGCATACATCGATCCATTCAGTTTGCTTTTTGAACTGACTTAATGTCTCTTTGAGTGCTGAGTGTCTTCTTGTGCTTTGTTTATTATCAAACGACAGATACCGTCGATATATGATACTAGTCTCGCAGCTTCCGTAACCAAGATGCCCGTCTTCGACATGCGGCTCTTTTTCAGACAAGCGAAGTTTCGCATCACTTGTCCGAAATACTCGAGCTTTTAAATTTTTATTGTTTTAACTATTTCCATTTCTTTATTTACCTGATAATAATATATCCTCATTACTGACTCTATCAACCTAGCTTACCCGGAGTATTCTACAATACACTCAAGCACAAAGGTTTTAAGTTTCCAGTTCTCAACTCCGTATAATACTATTGAGAATATATAAAACACTTTAAAAATATAATTTTCAGTCTGGGGTTAATATTTCTTCCTAGGAGTACTTTTTTCATTTTAAAGAAAGCAGCATCCGATTTTTCCATAAGTAATTTTAACTCGTTGGTCATATCCTGATTGTTATTGATTTGACATCCCAGTTATTAACATTGAAGCATTCACTAGTGTTTTGCGGATGATCATAAACTTGGCCTTTGTGGTATTGAACTTTAAATCACACTCGTCACATTTTTATAAGGCTGTCAACAAGAAGTTAGAGTTCTTCCAGGCTAGTAGTTATTAGAAGGGTGTCATCTGCGTATCTTAAATTATTAATTTTTATACCGTTGATGTTGACACCTGCATCTGGTACAGACAATCCTTTTCTGAACATGTTGTCGAGTATATATTAAATAATAATGCAGCTCTGTCTCATCCCACGGCGTATTTCTGTTTTTTCAAAGCAGTTTTCGTTCTCGTTTCTATGTTGGCTCGTTGATTCCAGTACAGATTTTTAATAATACCCAGCAATATTATCCCGTTTGCTGGAGAATTTCGATCATTTTGTTTTTGAAGTTTACAAAGCATACGTATACTGAATGGTTAACGTCTTTATACATTTGTGCTAGAACTTGAAAATTGCGTATCGCTCATGTTTTCTTCTATTTTATTGTGGATTCTAGAGTGAATGACTTGAAGAAATAGCTTAAGAACGTTTCTCATTAGGCTGATAATTCGATGTTTAGTGCATTTTGAGTTACTTTTTGGGATTACCCAAATGTAGATCTTAGCCAATTTATTAGAACATCTTTTGTCTGATAGATTTGTTGAATAAACGGAGCAGATGTTTGCCTTTTTTCTCCGGGGTTTTGAGGATTTCAGGTGGTATATTATCTTTTCGCTTTTCTTAGTTTCGTTATTTTTATCGCATGGTATACTTTATCTAATATTATTTTAGGGTCTGTCGTAATGTTTTGTATTTCATATTCGGGTCGTTTTAGCTTCTCTGTTTATAATAAGTTTACCATTACTATATTTTAGGTTGTTAATAATTTTCATTGCGTATTCCAATAAATTCTTTTATTTTATTACACATATTAAAGACATCGTTTACTCCCGTAATGCTTGCATTTCCTAATATCTATCTTCATTCCACTTTTCTTAGCGTATATTTATTCCGATTTCTTTGTTGATATTTTTATATTATTCGATGTGTTGATTTGCAAATATTTATTTTTTTACATTAGATCTATAATCTCATCATTCATTCATTTATGTTTTTCTGTCTAGGTTTGTCATGTTAGATATTTCCTCTTGCATTATTATCTTAAACTGATTCCATTTGTTTTCTATTGATGTTAATTATTTTTAAATTTAGTTTCCATGAATTTGCAACCTGTTGTCGATTATTGTTGACATAATCTATGTTGTCAGCAAGCAACTACACAACGGTTAATTTTCTTTAATTTCAATTTCATTTTTTTTTAGTAATAGGCGGTGAACTGAGGGCACATTCACACTAGGGTAGGCTTTGACTGACTTGACGGAGTTTCTGTAACGTACATTAATAGGTAAAAAAAAAATATTCTACTTTCTTATGATCTTCTATGATGAATCAACTATAGATTTCTAGATGTGTAATTTCTTTTTTGGTAACTTGAAGAATGTGTTTTTTATAGATATGTTCTTTTCTAAGCACAACTCTATGAATCGATCCCCTCTTTCATTTCGTTTCCCGACCACAAAATCACCAAGTATGTTATACAGTTTACCTTGACTAACTTTCCTATTAGAATGGTTATGTTCTTATTTTTTAATTTATCCATAACATTTCTGATATCTGGGTAGAACTTCTCTAGGTCATCTTTACTTTTATATGCTATAGCAGTAGTATAACTAAAGTCCAGTTTAATCATAAGAATTCTATTAGAAACTTGGCATAATGATTTGATACCCTGTTCAACTTCTTTTGCTATAATAAAAACTATGCCGTTACGATGGTAATCACCATCTAATTATAATATAGTTTGTAATTATCGGTAGTACGGATATTGACATTTAAAAATGCCCTGGATTGTGCCGCACACAATAAGTCAAAAGTAGTGGGCGTTTGCAAATGCTCGCAATCCTACATTATCCAGTGTGATACCGACATTATACAGACAAACTAGCAAGTCACATCAATATAATGGTAAAATTCTGTATACCACCATCCATAAAGATCTAAAAATGACATAGATCATAGAGTCTCAGCAGAAGCATATGAAGGTATGTTGACAGTTGCTGTAGTTGTATAGCGTAGATTTAAAGATGTTTTTAAGTTTGTTCACAGCAGATAAATCGTGGTTTTGGTACGAGATGCCGAAGAAAATGACATTTAATGAAATAAGCACGTTGGAAGCCTACGGCTTGAATTATATATATCATTTAGAGGGAGAATATACTTGTAGATTGGCTGTCCTCTTAAATTACCAGTGAGCTGTACTGAGGGTAGCTTAAGAGACTGGGTCGGCATATTCAGCAACGTCGCTATGTAAAATGAAGATGCAGAGCGTTGTTTTAACATCGCAGTACATATGTTAGTAGCTACATCGTTGCCACTCTACTGGCCTACTAGTAAGAAGTTCTCAACTCAGAATAAACTTCAGTTGGCTAGTATCCTCCTAGATTATGACGAGATAAGACACAAATAAAAAAAAGAGATTCTTTGTGAATAATTATAATAAAAAGTTTGTAGAATTGTAGATATTCCTTTAACAGTTTTATATAAATTTCACTCCATGTTAAACAATAAAATCATAAAAGGTATGTATTAAAAATGTGCAAAATGAAAAGCATTCTTACTCTTGTGTATAACATAACTTATCACAAAATTTTAAACCTGCATGGGAACAAAGATAGAAGGCTTCAATAATGTTTCGCAGGTAGAAACATAAATATAACTGAATTATGAGTAATTATTAATTAACTCTCGTTTGCTACTAGCAGTTTGGGTATTATTTTAAATTTTCCATTTCCACGTGCTATGGCAATTAAAACTGTGATTTTTTAATTGCTAATAAGGAATGCAAAGTGTAAACATCTTGTAATTAAACTTCTTTAATGTTAATCGCTGAGCTAGAACTTTCATGTAATTTGATTTTTAGCAAATTAAAAGTCATTATAGCTTGCTATTCGACTCCGTTGCGTGTTTTACTAAAAAATAATGATGATTTGCAATTTATAATTTAGTAATTAATTAAACAACTGTAATTAATGAGCTCGGCGCTATATGGTATCGCAGATAAAAATGTGGATTGTTTTGTGTGGTTAGATATATTTGTTCACATGTTACGCCTGACTGATGCTCAAACTAAATAGCTTTTGTCGATCGATATACGCAAATCAACGAAGAATATGATATTTTTTAAAGTACGATTTCTAAATTGATATTGACTAAAGTAAAATGAGCCATTAGTTACTAAGAAATTATAATTTGCAG
Source organism: Sinelater perroti (assembly GCA_036346155.1). Taxonomy (NCBI): domain Eukaryota; kingdom Metazoa; phylum Arthropoda; class Insecta; order Coleoptera; family Elateridae; genus Sinelater; species Sinelater perroti. Next base: position 6,467,133 of record JARFIY010000195.1, read on the forward strand.
GCGTACGAAAAGCGAGCATTATCAATTTTTGGAGAGTTAGCTACAAGCAAACAAATGTTGCAAAAATGTTGATGCAGTAGGTTATGGTTTAAATCTTCACCTAGCTGATTTTTCTTTTATCTTAAATTATTTTTTGTATGTTGTTTTTGGTAGATTTTGTGGTAGTACCTACTGCAAAGCTTTCATGTCATATTCCCCCAAAAAATTTATTGTGGTTTTTCGTTTCATGCCTCTTAGACTTTAAAAGCCACTCTCATTCAAAATTAGATAAGAACGGTATCTTATGGACAAGATCGCTGTCGTAATTCTTATTGCACATGAATAAAATTTTGCACACTAATTTATTGGATCAATGTCAGATAATTTCGTCAATGAGTAAAGTTGATCAAATGGGTGGGGAAAGGCAGCCTTAAATTTTTTATTTTATAATTTTCATCACTTCTTTAGTTATTGTGTGGAGCATTTTTGTAGTTTTCTATATTATTTTCTTTTGGAGCCTTTCACCTTGAAACATATTCATTATGTAGTTTTTCCACTAAGACAGTTGTTCCTCTGTGGTCATTAAGTGTTTACCACCATCATCAATTAAGTTATCAAAATGTCTCTGTTTATATTGTCCAACCATTTGTTTTATCTTTTTTTGCATATTGTGACTATCGTATCTCTTATCTAAGTCTTCTATTTCGTTACATTGTTATGTATTTTTCTGTAGACAATAGGATTTTTGCATTTTTTCTTGCATAAGATTTAAGATCTTAGTTGTCATTCACGATTTCTTTTTGTGTAGTTTTAGGCATCAGACATTTTTATATGCTTTCCTCTGTAATTTTCTTAATAGTATCCCAACTTGAATCTACGACATTAGATGTAATTATTTGTTCTTTTTTAATATTCCTATTGAGTTCGTTGGTGATTTTCTGCTATTATATTTTTATTTAATTTAATGTAATCATATTGTTTTTTCTTTTCTGTTTTGTTGATCTGTTTTAGTTTAACATGTACTGAGGCAACTAGAGGATTATGACTGGAGTACCTCTTAATGTTTTTAATGTTATTTTTAAATTTTTTATTAATTAATAGAAGATTTATTTGGCTTCTCATGATACGTTGTGCATCATCTTCTGGTGCAATCCATGTATATATCCTCTGGGTAGATGTTGATAAAACATATTGGAAGTAATAAAGTAATTTTCTTCGCAGAATCGTATTAATTTCTCTTTTCTCCCATTTCCTTGTCCAAGTCCAAAAGATTAAACACATTTTTCTTGTTTTCCTCTACCCACTTTTGAAAGTAACCCATAACAACGCATATATCTTTACTAATTTACTACTAGTCTTTACTAATTCTTGAATTTGCTTTAATTGTTCGTACAGCTCTTCTGCAATGTTGTCCCCTTTGTCGGCAGTTGGAGCATAAACCTGAATGATGTTTGTATTTTTAGCATTTCCTGATAATTGTAAGATTATTATTCTATCTGATATTGGAACGTCGTTGTTTACATATGTGTCTATATCTTTGTTGATAATTAACGTGACTCCATTCCAGTGGTGTGGGTCCATTGTTTTCGTTATAGTATATTACTTTATTATTTGTTGTTTGTTTGCCAACTCCTGGTAAGCCTTATAATATTGAGGAGCTATCAAACGGCCTATTTCTATACCAAAATACAAATTGTGTGTAATTTATAGCCACAAAGCTTCTGGTTTTGTATCGCTCACTGTTATTTTAAATTAAAATTTGCTATAATTTCCTCATATTTTAATGTATATTGTGTAGTTTCTCATGTTCTTAAGACAAGTTTTAGTTTTAACAACCACCTTTACTTTTAACCATAGGGAATATCTAGTAGCACAAATTTAAATATGTTAGGGCATTCCCACTAAAAATATTATTAGGTTTATGCATAGTTATGTCAGTTATCTTTGTGGGCTAGTTTGTTTTGCCAATTGAATTTAGTTGGAATACCATAACTTTTTAATATTTACATTTGTCAGATTATCTCTATTATACCAAGAAACTTTGGTAAGCTACTCAGACACTTTACGATCATAATGAACTCATCGGCTAAGAAACTATCAGTGAATGTTAACGTTGAAAATCGTTTGCTCGTTTCACATCTAATAACATAAGATTAGAGGGCAAGTCAGGAGGAGGTCATATATCGGATTTTGATGACCAAGCCCTTCTAGCTGCTGTCAGAGAGAATAAAAGTTTTATCACCAGGATGAAGAGTTCAATGTCTGCCTCTTAAAAAAACTCTGCCAAATAAATAGGGGCAGTAATTGAAGTTGATGGTAATTCTAACGTGTCTAACTTTCATTAAAAATTGTCATTTAGCAACTCTAATTACGCATCAACCTAATACATAAAACCCGGTTCCGCATATCTCGTCAATACATTTATTGTATTTACAACGATGACAAAGTACACAACAATTTATAGCACATTTATTAGATAAGTAATCTAAATCAGAGGTGGTCAAGTTGTTACCTAAATTGGAGATGCTGTTGCTTTGCTAAATTGCTTAAGATACTTATTAATTGTTATTTGATGATACTAAATTCTAGGAGCGCAAGCTAGGAAATAATCGGAGCGAATCTTTTTGAATGCTGATTAAAATAGAAAAATATTTGGGGCATTTGTTATTGTTATATTGTAATTTAAGGCTACTGAAAACTTTTAGTTTTTGGATTTTGAGGTAAATAGTAATACAGAATTTGTAATATGTACAGTGAACCAGTAACAATGACGGTACAAAATAGTCTAATTCGTATTTTTAAGTGAATCTTATGGGAGCATTATGTTGTTCTCACTTTCATAACAGTTGCCCAGACCATTTCTATCCGTACTTTAACCTCCTGTCAGATTTCACATTGGTCATTAATCCAAGCTCCTAAGTAGCGATAATGTGATACGTTTTCCATTATCTGGGTATTATAACGTAATACTGTTTAGGCCGCTTGTAAAATTCTACTAATTACAAAAAGACTAAATTTCATTACTAATGATGGAAATTAAGTTCAACATTAGTTGTAAGCCTTATAATAATAATAGCAGTGTGTCGTGTACGTATCTAATTGAAGTTATACTTTTTCCATTAATAAGTATTCCATTCGTGTAGATACCAAGAGCGCGTCTAAATATTTCCTTAGAATAAATATTAAAAAGAGGGGACAACACACACCCCTGTCTCACCCCGCGCTTATCTCTGTAGTATTACGTCTATCTACCCGTACACTTGCGTTTTGGTTCCAGTGCAGATTGGTTAGTATACGAATGTCACCTTTATCTAATTGGGGCGCAATCAGTATTTATAGAAGTTTATTGTGTTTGACTTTGTTAAAGACATTCTTGTAACTAATAAAAAATAGATAAATATTTTTGTTTACTTCGCGGCATCTATACAATAGTATTCGTATAAATAATAAGGTTTTAGATGTACCTAATCCATTACAAAAACGAGACTGATGTTCTGCAAGTTGTTCTTCGCTTTTTCTATAAATTCTGCGATGTATAATTTTCAAGAAATTTTTGAATCTGTGACTCATCAGATTTATCTTACGGAAATCTTTGCACTGCCTAGGTTTGTTTTCATTATCCGGAGTGTAACCAGTCTTTGGGATTTTGTCAATTTTATAGATGTAATTAAAAAAATTCACTAAAATTGTAATGTTTCTGTCCTCTATCAGTTTAATTATTTTTACTCTAATATAGTGTGATTCTTGACATTTATTACGGGTGTAGGCTACTACAGAGGTAGATGGATTTTCTATCTATAAGCAGATAAACGTTTTTAAATCACATAATCGTCTTTTCTTACTGAAAAAGAAAATTTCCAGGACTAATATCAACTGTAGCTGCATATTTGGGTTCTCAAATGCTTTCATAACTGAATAAGCCGACAGGTTTTTTATTGTTATGTCAAAAATAATTTGGAAAGCTTGTAATTATCAAAAAGAAATGGAAATAAATAATTTGAGATAAAAAAAGAATTGTAGTGCTCATGTTCCTTTTATTTTCTCATTAGAAATTTTTAAAAATATTTTTATAAGTTACTATTGGTCTTAATTGTGACGACCTTTAAAGAGAAAAAAATTACATTAATTTTTCTTTGTGAACAAATACTAAATTATATAAAAATTTTATTTGTACATAAACAGATTGAACATTTCCTAAAAGAGAAATATTTTTCTAAGATTGGTTATTTCTTCCTTGTTCTACAGTTGCTTATATTTGTTAAATTTATCTCTAAAATTTTATAAAACAAACAAAACTGTGCACCCGCGAAGCTAAACTTATGCTGATTATTGATTAAGATTCTATTAAGAAATTTTTAACTTTTTTTAAATTACTGAAAATTTTCTCCAAACTTTGCAATGTCTTTCATACATAACTTTTTATATAATATAACAATTTATATCTGGTGGGAATAATAATTTCATTTAATATATGTATGTACAGAACTGAATGAAACTGAAGCTAAAGAATAAAAACTAATATAAATGTTCAAATCAATGGCCGATTATCTTCTTCACAAGAGCTTTTCATTATAACGATATTTGAAATGTAATGCATAAATTATGTACCGTTTCGTAAATTCTAATTTTATGTTCCAAGGTTTAACAGGCAATTTGAATCTGATGTTACAAAAGAAGATGATAATTTTATTATCTCATTACCGCTTCCTCAAAAATACGATAGTCATGGAGAAACCCAATTTTGCGGAAATTAAAAGGTCAAGGGCGCTTCCGCGAATGTTCGTCATAAATTGGGAAACAAATCCACTAATAAAACCACAGCTAGCCACGAGGTGCTTACAGCTCTGCACGGGCACTTTCGGCGCATTTAGGAGCCTCCAAAAGCCTAATTTATATTTATGCGGTGTGCACGTTTAGCAATAAAAAAGTAAGCGGCTGTATGGATGCAGCCTGCGTCTAGCCGGCCACACCTTCCTCAAGCCGCCAGATAAGTAAACCGCAGAAGAGCGCCGCGCGCTATAATTAAATCACAAGCGGAGCCGCTTGGGCAGGAATAAGGCTCCGTTTAGGGGCTTTTAAAGAAATTAAAGTGAAACGAGACGATGTCGCCTTTCAGCCCTTTGCCCCCTTTTTAATTTTTCTCGCGATTATGCTGACTGCTTTATAGCGCTGAGGGTATGTAATCGTGGATGATTTATTGTTTTTTGGCAGCCGCCTCCTCATCTGCCGCTCAAGTTAATCCCTATCAAATTATAGTTAGTCAATAAAGCTTTATCGGCATTTGTTCTTTTTTATTGTTTTTAGCAGATAAAATAATCAACATAAAATTTACTTATTGATTGAAATATTGATTAAAATACACTGTCTCTCAAATGTTTAACATATACATGTCGATTTTTTTATTTGACTTTAGAATTATATTACATGCTGTCCGTAGGGGCATTAAGTAAAAGAAATAATTACAAAGAAGGTCACAGTATGGTTTTACCCAATATATAAATATATTAGTTATGACAATTTTGTAATTAAGTTCCAGTTTAGAAGCTTCGTGGTAGATGCAGCGATTGGTACCGCCTCAAACGTCTTTCCGGCAACATCGTTAAAAGTATTGGGTGATTTCTAATCCTTTCCTGCTATTTAATGCTATATTTTTTTGTCTCTTAAATCGTATCTAGTTGGAGGCCTACATGTAGTACATGCTTTGGTACGAACAATAGTGTGCAGTACTTTAGATTGGTAGTGGTATGGTTTTGTTAGATTGCAGTCGCTAGTTACACCACGTATTTAAATACCATAACACCAAATAAGTTTGATGGTGATATCTGTACGAGCAGCTTGTTTTCAAAAGCGGGTTGTAAATTACGTTCTATAAACCAGTAGTATTATCTTAGGGCGAAGCCCAGCTGAAATCTCTTAGCCCATATATGTAAATTCCACCATAGTCGTCGGTCCAGATAAATATTAAAGTATTTTCTTTTTATGAAAGGAGATTTTTATTTACCCAGAAAGGAGGCGTGCATTTCTTCGAGTTGTAAATGGCACCTGAACAAATGTTTAACTTAATTGCAAGGCTTTATATTTTAATCTGTTATTCTATTTTGCTAAAGGTAATTTCATAGATATCTCGAGGCAATAAATGGATCCTGAAATCATTAATACTGTGTTGTCGGCAAAACTGGCAAGTACGGTAGTTCCTATTGTTAATAGTTCGGCTGTATATGTAAAATATAACATTAGACCGAGTACACTATCTTAAGAAACTCCAGATGTATAATAATAGACAACAACGATATGGTGAAATCTTCATATTCCACCAGAAAATGTCTAGAGGTGAGGTAAGATTAAATGATTACAAAGAATGCGTGTGGTAGACTATGTTTGATTTTATTTAAAAGGTCTAAGTATCACACTTTATCGAATGCCTGGGTTAAATCTATGAATACTGCCGTGGTATTAAGGTCATGTCTTATTTTAATGGCCAGTTTATGTATATAGTCAAAAATCTAATGTTGCAGAAACCCGATATGTCTTCTTGGCATCGATTTCCTTTCATGGATGGGAGGCAATATCTTTAGAAAAATATTTTTGATATTGTTGTCAGTAGACTGATAAGTCTGTACAGTTGTACTACGGTTACTAGTTTTTCTGATTTAGGTACGAGGATTATTTCGGCTACTTTCCACTGGATGAGAAAGTATCAAAGCCTAGAGCCGTAGTATTAAAAATCATCGTGATCATCTTGATTTCTTCATCTGGAAGTCTTCTTAGAATTTTTCTGATAATTAAGTCAAATTCTAATTTCTTAAAATTTAATTTAATTTGTCATTAACTTAAAACTTTTATTTTTAAATCGTAATAACCCAATAGTCTCCGTTAGAGATATTTCAAACTTTATTTACATCCTGAATAAAGGTTTATATTTTATTATGAAATCGCTCATACCAATTTACCTTCTTTGTTTTATTTTTCTTGTTATGATATCAAAGTTTTGCAAAAATTTTACAAAAGTAGATTTTCTTTTTCTATTTCAAAATGTTTGAAATAACAACGTAACTGTCCAGATATGTCTTCTGGGCACTGTCATAAATTACGTCACTCTCGGCTGCAAAAAATGTTATAACTAGCAACCAAGTGATTTACTCATAATCCGATGCTGTGGTTCCAATTTTATCGGTATCCATCTACAATTGAAATGTTGAAGTGTTATAATTGTTGTTGAATGTTTTCCAGATAAAATGGCCAAAGGAAAAGCTTTTAGTGCTTTTATAAAGCACTTCGGCGTGCTTTAGAAAACAGCAACGATGGAAATTATGTCTCTGGAGAAAATGGCAGTAAGGTTGATGATTTCATCGCTGATATAGTTTCTGATAACAAAGATAGTCTGACGGAACCAGCATCTGAAAACGATGATGAGCAGAGATAATGAAGATTCAATTAAAGAGAATGTACCAGAAAATTAAAACAACATAATTATTGAAAGTGTAAGTAAAGATGAACATAAGTGGAAATCAAAACTGCACAAAGTAAGAAGAACTCCATCACATATCAATGGTGGTGTTCCTAAGGTTGTTCTTCTCCCAAGAAAAATTATTCTTTATCCTATCGGCAGTTGAAACTTATTTGTTAATCGAAGTATACTCGAACTTATTATTAACTATAGGAATTTCGAAACCAAGAAAGTATTGAAAAATAATTGAAAACCAGAGGATACTCTTGAGTTGCAAGCATTTGTAGACATAATAAGCAGAGAACAATGTGGATATTAGAGAGTTCTAGGCAATCCATTATTTCGTGCTACCATTGAAAAACATATTTGCAGTTATCCAACATTTTTTAAGATTTGATAAAATGGCTTCCATAAATTTTATTTATTAGGAAAAAATAACACAATTGACAAGCAAGTGATTTCTTTTTGCGGACGTGTATTATTCAAACAATATTTATCAAGTAAACCTAACAAGTATAGTATGAGAATGTGGTGGATTTGTGACACTAAAACAAGTTATTCTTTATATGGAATAGCTTACCTTGCAAAAGGACATACAAAAACATTTGCCTTACAAAATTGTACATGAATTATCGAACCATATTAGAAAACCAATAGAAATATTACATTTGACTGTTTTATAAGATTATGCAGTCACTACTTCAGAACGAATTATAAGAGTAGTAGATACAACAAAAAAAAACATTTCATACTCCAAAATTTCCGACCAAATCGAATACGAATTATCGAAACTAATTTATTTGGATTTAGGAAAAACGCAACAATGGTATAATATATACGAAGAAAAAAATCGTTCTGTTATTTTCCTCTGCTATGCGTCATATGAAAAAAGTAAATACAAAAGCTAAAACTAAATCAGAAGATAATTTATAGCACAGTGCTACGAAAGGAGGAGTCGATACCTGAGATAAATATACAGTTCGGCGCAAAACAAATAGGTGGCCCATATTTTTATAATATATTTTTTAAAAATATTCTTGGTATTATTGGAATTATACTTATTATATATTCTTTTTTCTTCTTCTTTAATCAGTCCTTGTCGTCGTCCATCCTTGAACATGAGCTTCTTCCATTGCCCACCACCGTTCTCTAGCCTGTGCCATTTCTATCTATTTTGAACCTGTAATTTTCTTGATGTCATCAATCTATCTCATATTTGGTTGTCTTATATTTCTCTTTCCCTTCCAGAGCCTCTATTGTACGATTTTTTTGCGCACTTTTCTTTGCCCATTCTAGAAATATGTGTCATCCATTTCCACTTTTGTCTTATCATCTTAGTTACTACGTCTTATTATATGAAATAATCTCATATATATTCTAAAGAAAAATATTTTTAAGACAAATAGCAACCTAATTGGTGTAGCTTCATATACAAAGAAGGAGAAAACGGTTTTACTAACAAAGTAAGTACTAAAAAAGTGATGTTACGTTTGCCCTTTTAAAATTTCGGGAAACTTAAGGCCATAAATGTAATTGTAAGGTCTACTCTCAGCATTTAACTAAAAAAATTATTTATATATACATTTAGTAACATTTAATACCAACAAATATCCATCTCTTATTAATTGTATTCGAACATCTCATTGAAAATTTTAAGTCGTGTGTCTATCTAACACTACTAGTCCGTTACAGTTCAAAGGTATAATGGGTTGTTAAGGATTAAACGACTTAATAGGTAGTTCTATTTGGAATGAGCCATGAAGAAATTTGTGAATGTGGGCATGCTCAGCAAGCGTAATTTCCGATGGGAAATGTGTAAAATTATAGTCAGGTGTTACGCAAATGTTGTCGCTGTTTCATTGTCGCCTCTTATTACCCATTCACTATATTCATTTCTAAGAGACGGGGATATATAAAGGGTTGTCGAGGAACATTCGGAATTTTTTTAGGGTATTGCAGGAAAGTCAAAAGGGCGCCTTATGAGCATGGGCAATTCCCTATTAGATAATACAACAGGTTAACTTCACATAACAAACAATCTATTATTGTCAACAAAATAAGCTGATCGGACAAATCCCTTTTCGCCGGAAAATCGCTGACTGAAATTATTGCTTGGTGAGTTTACAACGTATCCAAGAAGTACAGAACACTTTTGACCATCAGAAGGCGAGAACTATTGACAGGGCAACTCATAGCAATCTAATAACAAGAGAAGTGATGAATTTACTCGCGAATTGGAAGGAAAGATCGATTAGGATCCTGGATGGGGCACAAGCGACCTGGCAAAATAAATGGGCGTGACAAGGCTGACGGTCAGTCTAACGGTGCATCAAGACCTGCAGTAGTTTTTTATTTTAAAGAACTTCTAGCTGTTAACTGAGAAAATAAGGTAGACAGGAAGTTAAAGGTCCAAGCACTAGTTTTCTGAGATTCTTTTTAGACAAAAGAAACTTCATCCAGGACAGCTAACAAAATCGTTAAATAACCGTTGGATCTACCAGGACGCCTTTAAAGTGCTCATAAGCAGCGAAATAAATATCATAGAACTATTTTGATAAAATTCTCAGAGTGAGCGCCAGAGTTATAAGAATGTGCTGGAGACTGTTGTCGCCCTGAATAAAAAAAACATTGGGGGAGAGTACGTGTTCCAGCAAGTATCCGCTCCTGACTACAAGGTAAGAAAAATATTTGTATTACCATTGGTCCCTCGACTTGTGGCCACTTTCTAGTCCCAATTTCAATCCTCTCAATTATTACGTGTACGGCGTGGTCAGTGAGAGGCATCATAACACTAAAGGTAACTTAAGTGCTTTTATAATGGAGGTAACCACACATACGGCGAGGAGAAAGTTGTGTTGCCGTGCAGTAGATTTGTGGTTCGAAAAGGTTCTGACGGCTGATAGGGGCTGATAGTTTTATGTAAATACATTTAATTGTTCTTGTATTATTATGTCAACGACTCTGTATTTGTGGTCGTCTGATTTTCTTTGTAATCCGCTATAAAAATATTTGGTAGCTTTAGTATTTGATGTTACTCAGATATTTTTGAATGTCTTGTCAACTATTTTTTGAACAGTCTTGTACCAAGTTGTCATTTCTTTCTAAGCATTTTTTTTCTATAATTTTATCTTTAATAATAGTCGGAGAGTATTTTTTAACACCCCAATTTCTGGTATCGGGATTTTTTTCCAAGACGGCTTTCCAAATGGACTTTATTAAATTTTGAACTGCTGTTACTAGGCCAAATTAACTCTTCACTAGGGGATTTTGAGGGAGTTTCGATTTTGGTAATGTCCCGAATAATTCCCAGTTTGTTTATTATGTGCCCTGTAGGTGAACTGATCTTATAACTTGCAGTGAAGCATGTTGAGTAAAATTAAAAATTGTATAGGAAGTAAAATTATATTTTATTTTAGAGAAATCAACCAAAATTGTTGTCTATACATTTAGATTATATGGCAGTAAATATATTAAGGCTTTCATTTTTTTTAATTTTATGTTTTATTACGTCAATCACATTAAAAAGTTAAGTAAAACAATAATATAGTTAGTGTTTTCATTTCAGCTTTTTAGATGTTTAGTCGTTCATTAAAAAAGTTAAAACGTAATATTAAATTTCAATTAATTACAACATAATAAACATCACTACAGGTTTAAATTCCTATATTAATCTAAGCACAGCGAATAATCTAAATATTTGTAGTCCTATATTTTTAAATAATTAAAACTTTATGTGGCGCGTGTAATGTAACCTTTTATATTGAATGTTTGTATTTCATGTTAATTTTGGCGAACCAGCAATGAGGCCAATTAAAAATTGAGTTTCAAATTAAATTCGTTTATATCTAAAATAATGATATGAAAACAAAAAGGCCGTAACTCGCTAAATTAAATTGCCCGTTTGCCGTGCGTACTGTTTTTGTGTGAAGATTAAATATAAATATTTAATCAAAATGTATTTGCAACCGTTTGGGTGTTTTGCATTCTGTACCTTTGTTATATACAACATAGCACGTATGAGAATTCATATATCATTTGTACAAGTTTAAAATGGATTTCTAAATATCTCTGGGTAGATATTTTTAACGAAGTCACGTATTATGCTTAGTGGGCATTTTGAGGCTAGAGTGATGGCTTAATCACAGAGACTAGACGATGACGTAATAGATAAGGAGCCGTTACTTGTAAATAAGCGATGTCATCGGTAAACTCATGGCCTCACTATTAATGCTATCACAGACACGTCATTACAAGGACCGGAGAAGTTTTAGAAAATTCCTTTTTTGAATATTATTTTTATGATTTACCGAGAAAAAATGGTACACAAAAACTCAGATCACTATATTACGGTTATAAAAAACATAGACCTGTTGTTTTAACAATTTTGTTAATAGTTAAAGCAATAAAAAATAAGATAACGTTTATACTGGGTGTCCCAAAAGAAAGATTTGGTCCACTGCTTCAACACAACGAATGCGGGACGCAAGGGACGCGGGGCGCATGTCAATCGGAGCGGACCGTGCACTTTGTGTGCAATAATTTTATAAAAATGATTCGGCAATTATTGCACGGAGAAAGTTTAGTAATCATCATAATCAAGCGCCGAATGTTTGTCTCATCAGAAAATGAGTGCGTAATTTTGGAAGAACCGGTTCAACCATGGATAACTAAGTTAGGGCGATCAAGGCCATCAGAAACTAATGACCTATCTGTTCGTAAACGGAAGAGTGTTTTGAATGTGCCTGGATCATCGTTACACAGCATTTCGCATAAAGATTTGTGTTAGCACACCTATAAAATTCAATTGATGCAAAATTAAATCCCAAGAGGCTGTGTAACTAGGCATTTCAATTCATTCAACAAAATTTTGTTTTCGGGTGAGGCAAATTTTTGCCTACAATGGCCCCGTTAACAAGCAGAACTGCCGTTACTGGAGCGCTACGAATCCACAATGCAAGGATGAGAAACCCCATCATTCACCAAAAGTGACTGCATGGGCTGCAATGTCAACGCGAGCAAAAATTATGGAGATTATGTGGGGATCCTGAACTGCAAAATTTTGCTGGCTATAATCAAAGAGAATGGTTTCAACAGGATGGAACATCAATAGTACACTTCTAACATGTCTCTGCCACGAGTTCGTGAAATTTCTCCCAAAAGTTGATTTTTAGATAAGGTGATATAAGCTGACTCCACGAAACCCTGATTTGACTTCCATGAATTTCTTCTTGTGAGGATATTTTAAAGTATGCAGCAGCAATCCGGGTTCTCTGCTTTAATTGAAAAAAACGTACCGCGCAGTGCTCTAAAATTTTGCTTTTCGTTTAAAAGTGTGTCGCGAGTAAGTAGGAACACATTATTTTCGAAAAAATAATGTTCCCAAATCTGTATCTTAATAACAAATAATTTTTTTAAATAGACGTCTAGTTTGTTTTTTATAACTACCTTAAATACTTTCTTTCGGAACACGTTGTATAAAACAAAAAATATATACAAAATTGTGTTCTAAAATTAATAAGCCCCCAGAGAAGATCTACCTAAATTAAACTAAAAGCTACTTTAATCTGCTTGCATTACTTATTACTGTAAAATTTAAATAACATAATTTTACAAGAAAGTATAATTAAATATGTATTTTGTTTGTTGTGTACAATTTTTGCTCACTAAATTGTGTTTGCCTTTGTTACATTTTAGGCACTCTGCAATGAATCTTCTCGGTTGGATAGTTTCTGAAAGGTGTTTGTGAGTAAGGCTAAATGAAATTGCACCTAGGTGAGTTTGTTGTAATACGTTCTCGTACGTCAGGTAAACTCATCGCGTAGGACCATTCCTAGATGCTTGCGTAGGCAAGCCGGGTTGGGATAACACGGTGGTGCATGTGTGAATAGCGATTTTATGACCACGTTTTATGCCATGGTAACTACAGGGTTTAATGGATGTGGACCCTTTAATTACTTATATCCAATTAGTTCCAACACGGTTTGAGATATTAACCTATTTTACGACCTCTGTCGAGATTTACAGTGAAATTATCTTTACTCCGGTTTGAAGGCGATTCGTCCTCGGTGGTCGGAGCGGCTCTTGCGATGCGAATAAACGCAGCACGCCGAAGAATTTCGTGGTCAAGCCAGCGACGTTCGCGGTATAAAATTCTATTCCGGAGTGTCACACTTAAGCAACTATTTAAGCCTAACGGTACCGAGATTATCTTCCGCCGAGCCATTGTCGGTGCCGAGAACAGGTGAGCGCGAGCAGAATGAAATGGGAACGCCGGAATGAGTCGACAATGGCATCTCCTAGGTTGATGAAGTCGGGCCGTGACATAATTCCTCCTGCGTATGATTGCAGTCGTTAATCAAGCGCGTTCGGGCCACCAACCCTAAATTTTATCCTAGATATTATTCACAGTGGGGTACGTCTCATGGCGGGACACAACATGACATGAGCTACAAACAAGAGGTGCGAAACACGCCCTTATGGCGCGGCCACAAAGGCAAGGCCGCTGTTCTCATGGGCAGACAACAAAAGCCGCATTCTTCCCGACCAGAAATCTGTTACAATCGCTGGTTGGCCTTTTCCTGGCCGCATTTGCCCACTATTCATAGAAATCAAGGGGCATTCAAACACACCCCCAAGGATGTGGGGCCGTGAGTCCCCCAGGAATAAATCAGGCGGTATTAATAATTTGTCATCCGCGTTTATTTACGGAAAAACCTGGAAGATGATTTCTTTTATGAGAATTTGCGAAATTGCGAACCCCACGCAACAGGAAATTTAAAATTTATTGTTGCAGTACGCAACGTATATTAACTTGCGTTTTATTATTTTTAGAAATATCAACGGCATTCATAGGTAAGAATACATCAAGAATAGTTATAAATACTTATTAACATAAAATCAAATCTAACCAGTCAAATATTTTTTATTGTTTTTTATTTTGAAACTACTTTTTGCTTACGAGAAGATAATTTGATGATCTTAGCTTCCTTTTAATTTTTGCTTTGTCGGAATACAAAACATCTACCACTGTATTAACTATATTCTGGATTCTGGGTATAGCCAATGACCACAGATGGCATTTAAACAAAAAAAAAATCTAAATATTACATCATTTCGCATAAGAGAGTCAATTTAAATAATTTTGGGTTATAATATATTGAAATTGAATTTTAATAGTAACAAATACGTAAATGACAAATTAATAACAATGTAAAATTCTGATAGCTTAACATCCCTTCTACTTTAATTTTACTAGTTGGTTCAAATCATTTAATAAATCACTGGAATATCCTGCATCGTCAGGCAAAACAAATAAATTGTAAGATTTCTTCATCTTATGATGAAGTCAAGCAAGCTGTTGCCCTTACAGAAATATTAGCTGAATTACCAGTCCCTTGTAGAACGCATTATTATGCGAATTTATAAGTTCTAGAAAATGTTCGCCGAATTTTGTCCGATAACCTAAACATTATTCTTAAGTGGTCAACTGTCAACTGGTACTAACAATTGTAAATTAGTAATTTGGAGGCATCTTGTCCCTTCGTCCACTATATATTGTTGCCCTACAAGTTTAGTTTTACAAGAAAAGTTCATATTGTAACAAATAAAATAAAAAAGCATGTCGAACAGATTGTTAGTCTTACTTTTACAGTGGTAATTGTAGATGACAAGGAAGATCTTGATGAAAAAGTTTGCGAGTATGTGTCTTTTTGTGCGTTTACTCAAACATGTTATTTATGTAAAGCAAAATTTGGTAACTGTTACATTTTGTTTCCTTTGGACTGTCGCTACTTTATTTATAAGTTTTTTGAACGTATTTTCTATTTGATATGCATTAGATATTTGATCGTAGCAGGTTTGAAGCGAAGAAAATAAAACAAAAAATTTCAGAGTAAGTTCAGTGTGTTAGTAGATATGCCAATACAATAAACAGATAATACCAATTATAGTAATATGACATGCAAGCTTTCTAAAATCTCAAAAAGACTGTTGAAATAACTGGAGTAAATGTACAGTTACTTAAAAGATTACGCGCAATAAAATGGCATAATAATAGATTTAGACAAATTAGATAAGCACACTCGATGCACTTTGGAATTGCACTAGAAAGAATATCAGTGGTATTCGATATCAGTTAGTGTCCACGAAGTAATATTTCACAAAAGTACTCTACCGCAAATATTCTTCCAACAGGCCGATTTTCAGGAGAAACGCATGAGGCAAGGAATAAAGATATTAAAAAAATCGAAATTTTTCAAGAGAAAAATATCAAAGACTTATAATAACATGGATTGAATGCATATGCTACTCATTACATCTGCGCCATTAATTGTTAGTATGTGTGCGCTGTCTTTACGAATAAACGTTTAAAAATTGTACAGAAACTTGTAGATTTGTGGAAAGAACTGTGTGAATAATTCGTCAGACCGTTCCGATACTGAAAGTGATTCTAATTAACTGACTAGGTTAACCCGTAAAGTGCAAGGAATGCGATATGTGCCTTTCTGGACGAATCTCTTTATTTTCCTTTCTTGGCTCAAAATATGTAACCATAATTAAGCTTTTAAATTTTTTTCTTGGTGGGTTACTTAACCCATCAAGGCCCTATTGATATGGAAAAGGCATAATCGAGATGGAGGATCAAACATGCCCACTGGAAAATTTTAATTCCGCCGTTGCAACAAAAAATTAATTTTGTTTTATTGTCGTTGTGTGTGAGTGCAGCACCAAAGTGATACCTAAGTGTTTAAAATATCTAACGAAAAACAACAAGCAAGGACACAATCACTATGGGATGGAATGCTGTCAGATAAATCCGATTTCTCCCTTGATATAGCTGAACATAAATCTTTCTCCTCGTCTTCTTTTGGTTCTGTAGATAGCGATCAATCTGCATTTTAGAAAAAGCAAACCTAAAAAAAGAACAAAAAAGCTTCATAACGGAGGATACAAAGCTAGTAAAAAAAATCAAAAGTGAGTGAAAATGAGGAAAGTAAAACAAATGCGACTGATAACGTTGAAAATCCGTCTATATGGTATCATCCTCCATTGTGGAACCTTCTACAAGTAAAGAGAGTATCATAACAAACCAACAATTTATCCAAAATAATTTAGATGATACAAAGCTTTTATCAGAAATTGATCAAATAGTAGATGTTATTGCTCAAAATGCATACAACACCCCTTTTTTATGCTTCGAGTGTTTTTTTTAAAATACATAAAGTTCTCTTGAATACACAAATTCAATTTTTATTCACATTTGATTTTAACTTTTTTTGTTCTAATAAACTTACTATCAAATAAATACGATATTTTTCTTCTCTTCAAAGGCCAATACCGGTAATATTTTGCTAAAACAGTTTTAAACACATTGATATGCATTTTATATGGCAGTGGTGGGTCAACTTGAAATAACACGGTCAAAAGTAAAAAAATGTTTCTCTACGTAATTGGTGGTGGCTCACCATGGCACTTTATGTGTTAACATGTTTTTCCAAGTTGTACGTCAGCTGTAACTATTCTACATACTAACTGTTACTATGAGACTTATGTATCATAAATTGCTGTAGCTTAAAAAGAATGGCTACATTGAAAACCATAAGTGTTAAAGATGTATCTTTTACAAATTGATTGGAAGTTCTTGCAATGTTGATACATATTCACTTTATGTAAGTAATGCCAATAAAAAATAAATTAAAAAAAAGTATAAAATTACCCTATTTGAATAATTTGTACAAACAACCTGAAATATCAAAATTGTTATAATAAAAATTATTCTTTGCGTATTTACAAAATTTGTATAAAAAGAGACTAATAAATTTATTTGAAGCTAGTGAAAAAACAATACCAATTTTAACGATATTTAGAACTCAATGTAAGCTCATCACTGCTATTAGCATAAATTGTCCTTCTCTAAAAAGAAAAAATCATAGCAATATCATCTTTAAAGAAAAATTTTGTCATTGTTGAAGCACAAAATTGAAAGTAACGCTACGTCTAAGGCTTCAGATGCGCAGATGGACTATTCTTCGGAAGTAACCTTTATAAGATTCTCGCCCACCACTTTGCAGTACACGCAGTAATGGCCACAGTTTGAAGTAAAATTTACAGAGAGTGATCTGTGTTCTACAAATAGAATAAATTTAAATGATTTTATGAGTATTTCAGTTATCGATTTTCAACGGATTGCCCGATATGTAGAATTGGGCAGTATTTCTTGATACACTTACTGACTACTCTGTGATTATGAAGAGTCTTGCTAACTTTCAGTAATAATCTTCATAAAAAATCTTTTTATGTGCGCAAGATGAACTAACTTGGTAAGAAAGTTTCACCTGTAATAATTGTTACTTCTATTAGAGTTTTAATTCCGTTATGCTAGTTTATAGCATATTGAAATGTGTGATGAAATTATGTTAAATATTGATATTAATTGTCTACTTGAAGGCATTTAGGTATACAGTCTATGTTTTTTATTCGTTTTGTCGTCAATCACGGCCCTAATATAAATTTTTTGTCCAAAGTATTAAATATACGAATCCACAAAACCCAAGTTGCAACACTGCATGCATTGTTTTTTATACTTTTATGATTAGTAAGAATACAAAGATTGGCTACTGAAGTTGAAACAGGAACAAAGAGTAATAATAGCGGTCGTTTAAGGCGCGGTGCTTGCCACATCGCCCCGGATCAGAGATGGTACTTGACGACCGGACACGGTGGGCGAACATATGAGAGTATCAACCTTTTGAGTTTACAGTCCATTCTCCCACGCGGGGCGTTAGAGCCTTACTATTACCACGATATGTAATTTGAGTATCTAGTTATTGGTACTGGTATTTTTTAAAAAGTATATCTAGATAACAATATCAGATTTTTCCTAATTATTATCTAATAAAATATATTTTTAATCCAATATTTAGATACACCTAGATTTATATAAAACCAAAAAATGTGTTATAAGTAACTATGATTCATATAAAGTCTCATTATCTTTAGTAATTTTATTAACCCATTTAAGACTAGTGTAAGATAATAGAAGACGTTTGACTATAAAGGAAGTTTGGATAATCCGCCCTTTTGATGTTTGAAATTTACTGGTAACATAACAGATATCAATGGACATAGCACTGTTTTGTGTCATTATCGAGATGAGAATTTTATCACTCTTCTTGGTATAAGGGTTCCACACATTGATCAAAATCTACAATTTATATTTTATTGTTTTTTTATTTGAAAGAAACACTGAACGGAAAGTTCTTTTACTAGTAACAATGTAACAAGATCAAAAATACGTCAGATAAGGAAAACTGAGCATCTGTTCTCCAATTATAAAGTACAACATACCTCAAACTTTCCTACGACGATACGTGAAAACAAAAGTTAAATATAAGAAAATATGGCAAATTGCACATAAATTATTATTACAAAGTTTAAAAAACTTAATAATAGTAAGCAAGATAAGTTATGATTTACTCAAAAAATTTGCACATTAACTGATTCTTTAGATGGTAATTAATCGACTATTCTCAACACTTAAAAATCAAAATTTAATCAAGGGCCAGAAAATATTATCTAAAAATAATCCAGTTTGCTAAAGATTTTATCTTTAGGGAGTTTATGAAAGCGTATAAAAATATAATTATTCTACACAAAGACCAAGAAAGATCCTAGCTAAAGAAAAAAGTTTGAGTAGTCAGGGCAGTAACTTTACGGGAATGGATTAGTAATTTTGTATGTCATTTTTCTTTATCTACCCCGTCTCAGCTCCAAGAATCACTGAGTTTGATTAGCGGCTGTATCTTCAAAAACAGTTTTGAAAATGCTTTTGAAGCACTTCAAACACACTAAGAATTCTACGAATTTTTTTTATTAGTTATGACCAACCATTAATCTTAGATTATAAATGGTTTGAATTAGGAAAGTTTAGTAGATATTTATATATTCGATTCTTTGAAGCTACGCTATAATTTTGCGGCTGACAAATAGATGCGTCCCAAGTCAGGAAAACTATCGCCAGTTTACAATATTCTGCAATTGTTTAGCATTGTACACTTATCTAGGTGTAACACTAAGAATATCTAAGCCGACTTTACCAAAGATCTAACTTAATTTTCCAAGAAGATTTTCTGTGTTCTGCTATGATCGGCCAATCACGACATCTGCTTTACACATCGTGTGAATTAAACAAATCCTGTCGTCTTCTAAAACTCATAACTCCAGAAAAGATTACTAACATAACTTAAAAAATGTCAGATTTTCTGTAGATAGTTTTAGTAGAATATTGTATTTTGGTGATGTGCTGAGAAGGTAAGGCATCGACCAAATGTGAGACAAAAGGAGATTTAAAACTACTAAAAAACCTAATGAATTAACAAAAACATATAAACCGCGGATATAAATATTCTAGCGATTATATTTACTAGGTTGATTTAAGAGTCCATCTTGTTTCTATTTTTTACACTTAACAATTTTGATAACATTCGAAAGCCCGCGATCTCCTTAGAATTTTGATATACAACTTGCTATTATGATTGCCATAATAATTGTAAAATATAACAAACGATAAATTAAGTATTTAAAAACATATAGACAGATATATTAAATAATTATTAATTAACAAATTATGTGAGTGCGTGTTTGGTTATTCCAAAATAATAATTAAATAATGGATTATAGTAAAGAATAATAGCAAAATTTCTTGTTCTACAATAATATAATTCATAATTTCAAAGGTGCACCACAAGTAAATGTATTTTTTGAAACAATGCTAGGTAGTTTAGATACGTCTTATTGGTATTATAAAATAATTGAAATAACCTGCGCATGTTGTGGCAACTTAATATTAAAATTTCAAAGCTAAATGGTTGCTTTTGGTAATGAAAGCCAGCAAACGCCAATTTCCTCCCTATTCCGCCCAGGTATTCACGAGATAAAATCCTAGCTCTGTGCAGTTCCTGTAGGAAGGCCGCTGAATGCAGTAGCAGTTTAAGAGGCGAAATTATATAATTTCCAGAGCGAGCAAACAAAAGAGTGCGCCGTTAACTCAAACTACTATTTCAGTCGGGACCAAGTTATGCAAACATTAAATTATTCAGTGCAGCGTAAAGAAGCTTTGTGTGGGATTAATTTTACCTAAATAGCCGTAACTTTCTGCGCTTAATGTTATTAAATACGTGGTTGACAGCGCGGAATCTGTATTTGGAGGAGATTACCTCGTGTAAGACCTCAGCGCAGAGAAGGTCATTCGTATTAAGTTATTAGTGGAACCTGTAATAGAAATTTAAATAAATTGCTCTTGGTCGAAAGATCGGAGTATTTAACTATTCACTGAATTTCCCCAAACAACATTTTTCGAAATTTATAACAAATCTTAATTTTTTGTTGAACACGTGTATAATAGTACATTATATAGTACATATTATTAGTCCTATGAGTTAATATTATAAGGGTGGCGCAAGAAAATCGTACTCAGTAACATATTCACACAAATTTTAAGTGTTTTAGGTTTTTTTTTGATGTGAAAAAGCTTTTTTGGTAATTATTTATTTTATGAATAATATTTTGAAGTTCTGTAGAATTTTATTGTTTACATACTATGGAGAGCTGACTAACATTCGTAACATATTGGATTGAAATGGTTAAATGATGTTAATATTAGATATGCTTGCGCAACCCCAGAGTTATAGACTATATGTAATGTCTATACGTGTTTTATTTTAACTTGTACTGTAATGATAAAGGAGACTTTCTTATAAGTAACCGTTACATTATTGTTAGATGTGTACTTGTTCCACATCATTATAGTATTTAAAGCTAATTTCAAGGATTTTGTTTCTTGAGATTAAGAAATTTACGTGTTGTTGAATTATACCAGTGGACACTGTGCTGCTTTTAATGTAAATGTCACATATACAGATTTTCTCTTAACATAAATTCTCTGTTTACTTTGATTCAATTTATGTTATTAGTTGGTATACTGATTTTTACACACTCTCTCTTCTCATCTGCCTTCTCTCTAAAATTTTAAATTATACGCTGTAGTTGAAAGTTGAGGCAGTAGATATTAGAACAATTTCCAGTCAGCATTGGTATCATGTAAGGTTGGTAGTCGTCATTTGACTTTTGGCCTGTAAATATCGTATCGGTTCTGGCTGAAGTAAAGTGGTGATTAGTTCGGCCGCAAAGCCTGGCTCTTATCGCGCCTGCGATATTGTGTGTGTAAATTTAATAGAAACATTTTTAACAGTTCAGATGTGTGCTAAATCGTCTATTTCAGAGCTCGAAATGAATAATCCACAATCCTATAATTTTAGCAGCGAAATTAATAATTACAATGGTCAGCCTTTACCCCCGCAATACCAATACCCTTACCAACAACAACACCAGCCGTCAATCTCAAATGCATATTCCCAACCAAATCAACTGCCACTTTCACAAAATGCATCAAATGACTTGCCTCCTAATCAATATCAGCCAATTATACAAACATTTCCAAACACTCAACACAATTTTTACATAAATCTGGCACAACCTCACCTACAAAACGAATTCCCACATTCAATCACCTTACCGTCTCTGCCACTAAGTGATGAGTCTGCAATGGAAAATAGCGACACAGAAGCATCAGAAATTTATGATTGGCAAACTGTCAGATCACTCAAAAAACGGAAAAGAAATCAAAACTCTCCAACAATTATCCCACCTACTCAACAGGTGAGTACTAGCAATAAATTTAGCGTTTTACAAAAAGACAATAACATATAAAATAATAACATCAATAATACCGCATCCAATAACAAAACGCCTACAATACCTAAACCACCACCGATTTTTATTTATGGTGTCACTGATGATAATAAAATGATCAAAAATCTAACAGATGCGACGGAATCTGAAACTTACCGGTGCACCGCATTACAAAACAATACAATAAAAATAAACACTCGAAACCCTGATACTTACAGAAAACTTGTACGACATCTAAATGACAGTAAAATAGTTCACGACACTTATCAAATGAAAGAGGATAAGGCGTACAGAGTGATGATACGTAATATACATTACTCAGTCCCAACCCAAGAAATTATCGAAGAACTACAAAAGCACGGGCACGCGGTGCGTAACATAATAAACATTAGACACAGAATAACCAAACAACCTCTAATGATGTTCTATGTAGACCTCGAACCAAAGCAAAATAACAAACAAGTATACGAAATCCAGCTTTTAAATAACATGAAAATAGTTCTAGAACCACCATATAAAACAAGAAATATAATTCAGTGTACTAGGTGTCAATGATATGGACATTCTAAGACATATTGCACCAGGCCATATCAATGCGTTAAATGCGGAGGAAATCATAGAACACCCGATTGCAAAAAACCTGAAGACACAACTGCTAAATGTGCACTCTGTAATGGAGACCATACCGCTAATAATAAAGGATGTACCGTCTACAGAGATTTACTATATGCAAAAAACAAAGCAAGAGGGCAGACATTGCATATCCCAAATAACCTACAACCATTGCAACAACAAAATACATCAGGGAATAGCCCACATACAGAAACATTAAATCATGTGTCCTACGCTCAAAAAGTAAGTGGTACAAATTCAAACAATCAAATTACAGATTTAGGAGCTCAAATGAGTGTTTTCCTGAATGAATTCAAATCAATGTTCTCACAGCTCATAAATCAGAACAGCATGATCTTAAGCATGTATTAAATAAGTTCAGTAATGAACATTAAATCAATTCGAATTGCTGAGTGGAATGCAAATGGCTTAGCCAACCATAAAGCAGAATTAATAACTTTTTTACAACAGAACAAAATAGATCTCTTCTTCTTCTTCTACTCTTATATATAGGCTATAAGCCTGTTTCTAACTACACATTTCGTGTAGTACTATGAGCCATGTTGGGCGTACCCCGGGCAGGTGGCTAGTCTGACCCGTTAGAAGAAGGAGAATGTACTTTACGACCGCCAAAGGTGTTTGTATGATGGCCGGAGAGCGCTCGATGTGTGCCGTTATTTTGACCTGGGAGTCGAACCCCGGGCCCGCCGCGCGTTAGTCTGGCAGGCCGAAGCCTTTGCGTCGCGGCTGTCGCGGCTCTCAAACAAAATAGATGTACTTCTTATATCCGAAACACACTTCACGGACAGAGCAATGTTCAATATTCCACATTATTCCTTATACTGCACCAACCACCCTGATGGAACGGCTCATGGTAGCTCGGCCATAATAGTTCGTAATACTATACCACACAACGAGGAAACAAACCTTCAAATTGACAAGATACCATCTACAGTAATCCATATTACTGCTCAACCATGGTCTTTTAACATTGCTGCAATGTACAGCCCACCAAGGTACGGAATAAGCACGCTTGAATATGAATACTTCTTCAGGCAATTAGCAGGTACATTCATCATTGGAGGAGACTTAAATGCTAAGCATACACACTGGGGTTCAAGATTATGTACGACAAAAGGAAGAAACTTAAGACAAGCTATAACAAACTTAAACTGTTTTTATCTATCTACAGGGCACCCCACTTATTGGCCAGCGGATGCAAATAAAATTTGTCCTTGGAGGTATAGCACCTAATTATATCACCATATAAGCATCCTGGGACCTTTCCACTGATCATTCACCAATAATCGCCACACTTAGTACTCACATAATAAACCGTCCTAAAGTTCCAAAGTTAACATCCTCAAAAACCAACTAGAATACATTTAAAAACTATGTACATAACAACCTAAATCTGAATATTCGCTTACAACAACCAGAAGATATTGATAACGCAATACATCGCCTCACACAAACCATACAGCAGCACGTATAGCCATGCCCCCTGAAAAACTGGGACAGAAACCAGAGAATAACATACCTGTGTATATAAAACACCTTGTCGCTCAAAAAAGAAGAGCACGGCGTATATGGCAAAGAAGCCGTATCCCTAGAGACAAAAATGAATATAATAGATTAACACGACAACTAAAAATAATTCTCCACGAAACCAGAAATGCCACATTCGAATCGTACATTACTAAGTTATCAGCAGACGATCACAGTATCTGGAAGGCAACCAAATCATTTAAGAGGCCTATTCAGCATACTCCACCTTTAAGGAAAAACGACGGAATCTGGGGAAAACAGCAAAAAAAGCTTCAACGTTTGCTGAACATCTTTCACAAGTCTTTAGTGCACCTGAACACAATAATAATAACGATGACGACCTCGTTAGAAACTCCTTGGACGCTCCTTGCCCGATGACGCTGTCGATTAAATTCTTCACTCCAAAAGAAGTTAAAGGTATGATTTCCAGATGCAACAATCACAAAGCACCTAGCTTTGATCTTAAAACAACTACCCAGAAAAGGACTTGTTTTGTTAACCATAATTTATAATAGTATCTTCCGACTAGCATATTTCCCGATCACCTGGAAATTTGCACAAAATAATTATGATCAATAAACCAAATAAACCTCCAAACAGAGTTACTTCGTATCGGCCAATAAGTTTGCTCCTGATCATGTCCAAAATTATTGAAAGGCTCCTACTTAAACGAATCATTCGATAATACAACAATGCCATCGAATTGTCAAAACTATTCTCACAAACAGAAAAAACTATGTACAGCCGTATTCTAAGATATCGAACAAGCCTTCGACCGTGTATGGCATGACGGAGTCCTATACAAACTTAAATCCTTCCTTCCCACGCCTCATTATCTTATTTTAATATCTTACCTCACAGACAGATACTTTCAAGTACGAATTGATACAGCAACCTCAAACTATTACCCCATGAGCTCAGGAGTCCCTCAAGGTAGTGTCCTTGGTCCGCTTCTTTATTTGATATTTACGGCTGACATACCAACTACAAATACTACTACAATCGCTACGTTTGCCGAAGACACCGCTCTATTATCCATAAGCGAAGACCCACAAATTGCATCTGAAAATCTGCAAACGCATCTTAATCAATTGCAAGTTTGGCTGAAACGATGGAAAGTCAAAGTAAACCATACAAAGTCCACACAAGTCACATTCACGAACAAGATCACCATCTGTCCGGCAGTCTTAATAAACGACGAGCCGTTACCTGTATCTACTCAAGTCAAATACTTGGGATTAACACTTAACCATAGACTTACATGGAAGGCACACATTTCTGCTAAGAAAACCCACATAAACCTAAAAATTCGTCAAATGAGCTGGCTCCTAGGTCGCAAATCACAACTGTCAACAGAAAATAAATTACACCTCTACAAGTGTATCATAAAACCTATCTGGACGTACGGTATCCAGCTTTTGGGGTGTGCTAAGCCATCTAATACTAAAATTATGCAGAGAGTTCAATCTAAGATACTTCGAATGATCTTCGATGCACCATGCTACGTTAGTAATAAAACCTTACATTAAGATTCTGGAATACCGTTTGTGTAAGAAGAAATTATCAGACTAACAAGTAACTACCTCGAACGGCTCCCTGATCACCCCAATGAAGAAGCCAGGTAACTGTACATCCAACCTGAAATCAGAAGACTTAAAAAACAGTGGCCTACAAATATATTAAATCAACAATAATCAATAGTTAATTTATCGGGAGTGTTATCGCTGGATACCATCTCCCCTCTTGTATTGTATTTTAAGCACATTTACTTATAGCCATTATTGGCAGGTTGTAAATATTTACCTCAATAAAAAAAATGTAAGGTTTGTGTCGTTATCTTCAAAATAATTTTGTATAATCTAATTGATCTAAACTAGACTGTATGTAGATAGATTTCTGGTAATATATAAATTTAACAAGTCAGGTATGAATTATAAGGTCAGTATGTGGGATTGTCAGTTGGGTCCCTTATTATAGTTAATTTAAGCATTAGTTTGTATGTTTAGAGTTGTAATTATCATCTATTATAAAACTATGACAAAGAGATTAAAAAAACAGTTTTAAGGTTTTCTTGATGAACAATGAACAGGAGATACTGCTAAGAGACGAGATAATTTATTTACTTGAACTGTCTCTGTCTATAGAAAACCGTTTTCTTATTTTGAGAGTTTATAGTGTATATAATGCTCATTCTAACTATTATTGCTGCCCCATTATCAGTGGTTCTGTTTGAATGAACCGTTTGATAAAGTATCTATTGCAGGACTTTAATGTAAGACTTAGTAAAGTGTGTTTTTAAAACTAAAATAATCAATGCTGTTCAAATTGCTTTGTGACTGTTGATGTCTCATACAAGTCTTAAAAAATTAGCCATTAGTGTACCATTTCAAATAGAGTATATCTGTTTGTAACGTGTTTAGAAACATATTATTTGTTGTCAAGTGATAAATCTACTCTTAAAAATTCACTAAAAATTTAAAGAGGGTGGGGAAATAGAGAAAGAGTGGGTGTCTAAAACATTTTTTTTAAATATAGTGCACACATTTATTACATCTTAAAAATGACATTTCAATAGCCTTAAAAAATACTCTAGAGATTTATCTTTCTACTTCAAAGGTCTTTCTATAATTTTAAAAATAGATAGTATTCACTGACAACTGTGCTGTAGTCTACGTGAGAAAGGTATTAAAAGTCATTCACAAAAATCTCGGAAACTGCGGTCTTACAGACAGGCACGTTTGATTCGATTAATGCCATGGTATTTTTTTTTTTTTTTGGTTGAGTCAGTTTTGTCTTCCTTGGCCGTTTTTTCGTCAGGTCTGCGTGGATTGTAAAAGTTTTTTTGAGTTACAGCAGAAATTTAAATACTGTTTATGACAGGTTTTACGTTGCTAATATTTTTTCTCTAAAACTCCTATTTTGCGACACTATTTTCCGATAGCACTTTAACTCCCTGTATGCAGTTCGTCTTTGATGTTTTCTTGGCCCATACTAAAATGTTTTGCCTATTCCCTTAAAAGTAAAACATGAAGATAAAGAATCATTGTACACACCATCTAAACGTTGTTTAATATCACTAAGACCAAGACCTTCTTTAGTAAGAAATTCAATCACAACTTACTACTAGATTTTCAACACTCCAAAATGATGCGGAACTACCGACTCAAATGACTGATATGTGACTGAGATACATAGGTTGCTGAAATTTTTACGTTAATTTCTATTATTAAAACGTAGTCGGGCCTTACATCGCTTTAAATATACGCGAAGGCTTTTACGTCCCGTGTTATGATGCATCGTGTTGATGGTTCTCAGGTTGTTAGGCCGTGGTCGGAGTTCGGAAACTCTTGACGTTTCGTTCACAACTACGGCGGACATCTTCAGAGAAAATCTTCTAAAAATGAAGTATCTATTCCGTGCATTTTCACTTTTATACTTGGGAAGCTGTTAATGTCACTGGAATGGTTGCTAACTTGGCCAGTATTTTCCAAGGTATGTTCAAGAACTGCTAACTTTTCGGGTTGATTGAGGCCTAGGTGACGCTTGTGCTTCTTTATCCTAATGGTAATCGTTCGACCTGTAGTCCCAAAGTAGACCTGCTCACATGAACAAGGTCTGCAGTATACTCTTGGTGTATCCTGTGCGATTCTTGTATCCGTGGCTGGTCAAAACAAATCTCATATTTTGGTGATAGTAGTATAGTTGTGGACAAAACGTCAAAAGTTTCCGAATCTGATCACAGCCTAGCAATCCGAGCACCAACTACACGATGCACTTACATCGTTTTCTTGTAGATTACGGATGTTTTTGCTATTATGTTAGTCTTGATTATAAATTGCCACCAGGTTAAAAGTTGATAAAATCAGGAACAGTGCATTTTCTCTTATTCTAAGGTACCGTTTTACAAACCTTGCAAGTTGTTAGTTGCAAATACACTGACGTGTCTCTAGTTTTGTTTCAGAAAACTCGGGTATTATAATAATTTACATGTTTTATACTGGCAAATGGACGATTAAAGTAGATTTGGGTGTGACTATACTGTTGACATCTGCTAGATTGTACTATTCCAACTTTTTAAGGATAGTTCTACAGTAATAATTGGTTTTGGAAGTACTAAATATTATAGATGTCTTTATTGTTCTCGTCTGGTTGGAAATTTTTAAAGCGGTAGTGGTTTTTTGTTTGTCTCTATTTGATATTTATTATATTTCTTACAATTAATCCTCTAGCTTACAGCTTTTTGGATACTTTTATCAGATAGTATAAAAGTCTTAGAACGGCCCTATACTGATTGTCTTCTTTGATTTCAAATCTGTAGAAAATTATTTCGGATTTTAGAATATATTTTACCATTTTCTACTATGTTGATAGTGAATTGGTATTGGTTTTGACTACGTTATTAGCTAAAGTTTTAGTAGCTTTTCTAGTTCTTCGACGACGTTATTTAGTGGCTTAATCATTTATTCACGCTGAATCACTTTTTTTGTAGCTACTATCAGTTATTCGTGCTTATCAGTATTTCTTACTTCTTGTAGAGAGTCAACTATAACTATATGTTAATTTGTATATATTTATTATATTATATATATATATATATATATATATATATATATATATATATATATATATATATAAAATATCTTGTTTTTGAGGCGATCCACGTTTGGAGCCAATTTTCTATTTCTAAATAATTTTTCGCGACTTGTGCGAGATGAAGCTGAGCGTTATCATGCAAAAGAATAACTTTGTCGTGTTTTTCCTCGTATTCTGGCCTTTTTTCTCGTCTTGCCCGGCTTAAACAAATCAATTGCAGTTGACACCGATCGCCCGTAATGGAATGACCAGGTTTTAGCATCTCATAATATACAACACCCTTTTGGTACCACCAGATACACAACATGACTAAAATCACCATCCTTGAAACGTCGAAACCATTTCCGACATGATTTATCAGTTGGAGCATTGTCACAGTAAACTTTCACAAGCATTCTATGCGCTTCAGCTGCACTTTTCTTCCAATTAAAACAGAAAAGTAAAACCTCCCGCAAATGCTGCTTAGTTACCACAAATTTTGACATTTTTAACACAGTAAAATATAAGTGTTTTGTATAAAACTCAAAGTAATATGAACTGTATATTATTCGCAGATGTATAACCTCTCTGAAACCACCGCAATCAGCTGTCATTATGAAACATTTATAACATTTTTTAAAAATGGACCGAATTAATTTGTACTCCCAATAAATACTTTGTGGTTAGTCAATATGAAGCACTCTTCGATGGAAAAGCCAGTGACGAATGTTAAAATGTATGGATTTTATGTTGGTGAAGTGATTGGGCCGTTATTTTTTTAAATGAAGCACAAAATGCAATGACTATCAATTGTGAACATTATCGTGAAATGATAGTGGATTATTTGTGGTTTTATTTGGATGACTTGTGGTTCCAGCAGGACGGCGCTATCCATCATATGACTTGTGAAACAGTCCAGTAGTTTAAGCAAAATTTATTGAGCCATTTATCTCCAAAAACTGACTACCAAAATCTTGCGACCTCACATTTTGTGATTCTTTCTCTGGTGATTCATAAAGATCAAAGTTTATGCTGCGAAAATAATAACGATTATTAAAAGCAAAAATGTAAAGAGTTATTAACGAAAGTGAGCCACTGTTATGCAAAAAAGTAATCGAGAATTTTATCAGAAGAATTCGAAAATATGAAATGAACCAGGAAGGATGTTTGTCAAATATCCTAACCCATATTAAATGGCAATGTTTATCTTTCAAACTAATGTCACAGCTTTGTCAACTAATATATAAGAAATTGTTTTTTCTAAAATTAAATTTTAATTTTTTAAGAAATCTTTTAATTGCAATGCACTCAATATGTATATAAATGTTCAACTACAGAGAAGAAAGGTGTAATACAAAAAACGTGTGTTTTTGTTTATTTTTTGTATTTTCTTAAATAAGTTTTAATAACTTGAAATAAAACCTAAAAGCCAAATTGAACAAAATGTGAGCTATAACGAGTTTAGAATTTTAAATTTTTAACGTGCCTGCGTTTGTTGTGCTTTCTTTTTGTTCGCATTACATCAAAACACGTAAAAATATCGAAATTATTTCGCAAAAAGTTAGACATACAAACTCAAGGAAATTTAATAAAAGACTACGTTCTTACATCAAAGGAGTTTTAAGGAAATTAAATTAGCCGCAGTTCTGCAATGTTTGTTTGTTTTCGTTTGTGAATTTGGCGCTTTATGTGGTTACAAAAATGCTTTCTTTCGTTTGTTTAATGGCGCTGCATGCTGTGTTGTGCCCGTCTTTTGCGGCGGCTTTTCATTTTTATGCAAATTTCATTTTCCTCCGCGTGCCTAATCGCCCTTGCATTGAACAATTGCACACGCGGCGTTTAAGAAGACGAGCCGAACGCGTTGGGCTAACGATTTAATTCAATCTGAGCCGAACAGTAACCCATTTGGGCCGGGCTCATTTATGTAAATGGGAATAACGTGGAAATCGAAGGCGCTGCGCCGCTGGTGCACCTGACCCGCTGTCGATACCTGGGCCCTCTTGGTCAAATATTTACCGGGGCCAACTGACTGGTTGTAATGGGATTCTTAAACACTTGTTCCACTGTCACTGACATATATTATACGGAACGGGAGACGCAATAAACAACCTAATATAAACGTGAAACAATATAGGCACCAGTAAATTTTAATTTTAGATGTTGCGCCTTTTATTGGCACAGGTAGGAGTTCCTTTTGCTTTTATGCGTCGACCCGCTGGGCGAGATAAAATGTTAATTACATTTTTAGATAGCCCCCAGATTTGTATCGTAAATTCTGCGGCCCTGGCCGAAACCTTACGTACAAAACACGCGCCGAGTCCACATCCAGAGCAGTTCATCTAGCGGGTGCCTTTTACGCCGCTCTACCTGTTTCGAGCTTTCTTCGCCTAAATGGCTGGAAATGGCCGGGCTGGACAGGTGACCCTTGCCGGGTTCACATTCCAGCCGTATCGGAGTAAATTATTGGTATCTCCGACACTTTATAACAATTATGATTTAAGCAAACGACAATTATTACAAAGACATTGAATTTTTTGGGACTTTCTTTATGGCTGACTCTGCCAATAACGTTTTGTGTAACTTAGAAATTATATAGATGATTTTCCAGCTCAAGTTACCCAACGGATTTTTATGTAGCTGATAAGGTTTATTATTAATTATTTATTTTAAGAAATGCCTGTTATTAAAGTAGAAAAAATATGACGTTTTATGTAACCTACGAGGGTTGGGCATAAGCCATGATAAGGAAAGGTACCACAAAATGTGGTAACGGAAACTTGAGATGGCTCTGTGATGATCTGTAATTGCACAGAGAGCAATGTTGTCAGTTAACCGTTGCGCAGGATGGATGTAACACGAGTAGAACAGCGTTTGTATATCGAAATAATTGTTTTCGTGGCACAAATGTCATAAAATGCCACAGAGAGTTGGTAGAAGCTGTTGGAAATAATGCTCTTCTGTGCTGAACAGTTGTAAGGGAGGTAGGGAGTTCCAACGAGGGCGCGCAACAACCAGCGACCGGCAATGAGTAGGACGATCTAAGAATGTGCGGATTAATGTGTTACGTGCAATAATCGGTCACCTAATGGAGATCAACAGACAATGGTTGCTATTTAAGTTAGAGAGAGAAAGTGGGACCGAAAACGTACTATCCACAGGATTATGCAGAACGATCTTCAACTGGTACATTGAAGAGCATTATTCCCTACAGCTTCTACCAACTCTCTGTGGCATTTTATGACATTTCTGCCACGAAAAACAGCTGTTTTGATAATACAAAGGCTGTATCACTCGAGTTACGTAGTTTTTCAGTACAGACCCTTGTGAGTCTCAAAATCATTAACGTTTCAGTAAAAGGTTGAGTTTTGAATTTTTTGTTTTGCCGATCCTTGTTATTTTTAGTCCACACTTTGGTTTTTGGGTTTAATTTATAGTGATAGGTCTGTTTTATCTTCTGCGATTATTCATTTCGTAGCAGAACAGAATGCGGGCGCTCCTAATTTTATTCCGTGCTATTACGTAATTGGGAGTGTCGAGTAATAGTATATCGGTCTCGATTTGCCCCGAGACCCAAAAGGATAAAATAGACTTCTTAGAAAAATTTTCACTTACCGGTTTGGACTTGGATCCGAATATTTGGCGCTAGCGCCGCATTACAACAGGCGGCCTTATTGAGTAAAGCGTCATTTTTGCCTCAAATTGATATAGCGGAAGTGTTTCTCGATGGTAATATAGCTTAGGTAATGAAGAAACAAAATAAATAAGACCAGTTGCAATTAGTTTCTAATCTAGTACATTACGATAGCCAAGTCGAAGATGATTGCGATGTCAAACAGCAGCTACCGAGAACTACTGGTGAACAAGTAATTGATCTGGATAACGAGTTTGAAGAGTGCAATGTAGAAGAGAAAATAGACGGAACAGATTGGATTCGAAAGCGAGAATACCAGATGGATTTGTTGGATGACGAGAACGAGTACCTTAATTTGGTACAAGTTGCTCTCGCGAAGAACGTGAAAGCAAAGTTTATTCTCTAAGATAAGTTGATGAAGTAGAGACGTCCGTATTTTGGTTTATTACTGGAAATTCTTCGACTTTATTGTTGTAACGGTTGAATAAGCATTGGAAACTCTCAACCCATATGCGCTTATGTGTTATGATGAGCTCTCTTGACACCAATTGCGTAAAGAGTTTACAAAAGCCAAGCTTGACGTGGCAGAATCATGATTAATCTGCAGAAAACACGCTTTACAGTTGATGGTAATTCGCCGACTTGCCAGTACCATTTTTCGAGCTTATTGAATCTTCTCGTCACTATTGGAGGTTAATTGGCGTCTTGCTATCTCTTTGTACACCACGCTTATCCAGCTACGTTGAAACTTCTCGATATACTCATACATATTTCTATGTAAGAGAGTATTGCCCCAGTATTGTTTAAGCCTCAGATAAAACTATAGTAGTATCACCCCTAAGTATACATGTACAGATGGCAGTGTGATAAAATTTAATGATTTTTTTGACTTCCTTGCGTATTAAATTGTCTAAATTGACTTAACATATTAAAATAGCGAAGGTTTGTATTGACAATTAAAAAGTGGAAGCACAAACAGGAACGTAATTAATTATATAACTTTGCACCTCTTTGTAATACTGAATATTTTCGTTTTCTTTAATCATTTAACCTATTAATTTGCTTGATTGGTGTTCTGTATTATATTTCCTACTATTAAGAAGATAAGTGAAATTCTGTAAATGTAAAAAATAGTAATAACACCAAAAATATATTAGTAGAGAAAGTATTTCTCGGGATATTCACCAATAAGATAAAAAGGGGATTTTGGCAGATTTGTTACCAGAAAATACAAATTACTTAACAAAACAAGAGGGACTATTGTAAAAAAACATAAGTATTGTGGTAATATCAAAAATAAAACACGAAATTACTTACTTACTTACTTAGTCCTAGGCCTTTCTACCTTTAGGTGTAAGGCTGGATGGGTTGAGTCTTGCACTTCTGTATCGTTACATTTTGTATTCCCTCCAATGACATGCCTTTTCTCACTACTTCTTTTCTTATATTGTCAATCCATTTTGTTCTCGGTCTTCCTTTTTTATTTTTCCCTGGCACTCGCGTTTCGCACACTCTTTTTGTTAGTCTATCGTCCGACATTCTGAATATATGTCCAAACCATCTGAGCTGCCCTTCTATAATTTTTTCGTTGATTGGTTCTATTTTTAGATTTTGTCTAAATGTTTCATTTCTTACCCTGTCCTTCTTGGTTTTATTTTCTATTTTACTCAAAAACCTCATTTCTATTGCGTTAATACGTATCTTTTGTCTTTCTGTAAGACTCCACATTTTGCTGCTATAGGTGATTGATGGCCTTACCACCTTGTTACAACTTTATGTTGTTTGGCACTTCCCTTTTTTCCACAAAGATTGTCTTCATCAGATTGAATATTTTTCCCCCTTTTCCTATTCTATCGTCTAATTGTTTATCCAGTTTCCCATTTTCTTCCATTACTTTAAGTATTTAAAATTTTTTACTATTTTTATTATTTCTTCCCCGTCCAATTTTATTTGATGTGTTTTCTTTATGTTTAATATTATCATTATTTTTGTCTTTCCTATATTTATTTTCATGTTTATTTCCTTTAATATTGCAGGTTATCCTTCGTATCTGCTATCAGGGCCATATCATTTGCGAACATAAGTTCTGTCAGCTGTGTATGTGTCATTTTCCAGTATCCCAGTGTTAGTTTCTTCATCTTCTTCTTGGCTTTT
Source organism: Sinelater perroti (assembly GCA_036346155.1). NCBI lineage: Eukaryota > Metazoa > Arthropoda > Insecta > Coleoptera > Elateridae > Sinelater > Sinelater perroti. The sequence goes on from JARFIY010000195.1 coordinate 6,501,824, forward strand.
TTATTGCCTCGTCTAATACCGTTGTGAAGAGCAGTGGGCTTAGGACACAGCCCTACTTGATTCCTCGTCTCGTTTTAAACTCTTTGGATTGTTCGTTGTTTGTTCGTACTACGTTTATATTATCTTTGTACATATTTTTTATGATTCCAATGGTGCCTTTATTCACTCTCCTTTTTTCTAGTACTTCCCATACATCTTCTCTTCGTATCCTGTCAAAAGCTTTTTCCAGGTTTATAAAACATGTGTGTATTTCCTTGTTCTTGTTTATTAGTTTTTCGCTTAGTTGTCTAATTAGAAATATTAGATCCTGTGTGCTTCTGTTTTTCCTGAAGCCAAATTGCGTGTCTTTCATTGTTTTCTCTACTGTATTGCTTACTCTTTTTTCTATTATTCTTGAAAATATTATTCTTGGGATGCTGGAAAGTGTTATTCCTCTGTAGTTACAATTTCTTTTGTCGACTTTCTTATATATTGCAATATAATGCCTATTTTGCAATCCTTTGGTATTTTTCTAATCTTTAATACATCGTTCATTATTTTCCGTAATTTATTCGTGCCCGCTCTTCCCATAAACTTCATCATTTTCGGTGTGATTGCATCTTTTCCAGCTGCTTTGACTAATTTTAACTTTCCTATTGCTTCCTCTATTTCTTCTTCTCTTATTTCCATCTCTTGTTCCTCGTTACCTTCTTCATCGTCATCTTCTTGGTTTTGTCTATCCGTGTATGTTAACTCTTCAAAATATTCTCCCCAGCGGTCCATTATTGCGTCTTCCTTTGTTATTATATTTCCGACCTTATCTTTTATGTTGAGCATGTTATATTCCGTTCTTCCTCTGAGTTGTTTTAATGTACCGTAAAATAATTTTTGGTTCTCTCTATAGTTTTTCGTCATTTTGAATCTAAATTCTTCCCATGATTTCTCTTTGGCCGCTTGGATTGATATTTTAGCTTCTTTCCTTTTTTATTTGTATATCTCGTAGTTTCTGATTTTGTTTCTGATTCTGAAATCCCAGAATATTAATTTAATCAGACTCTTATGAAATTAATTTAATCAAAATGTTTATAATATCTATCCAACGTTCCAACAAGATCTTTGAGAAAAATTGCTAAAGAAAATGAAGAAACTTCTTTAACAAAATATTTCAACTATCGCAAAAAAGAATAATCACGTTGATGAGTTTAGTATTTAAGCATTGAAGTAGTTTTTAAGTTTATTCTTTCATTACTTTTTATTGTACTTAAATAAATAACAGGCTTTTCTTATTGATGCCTGAGATAAGAGAAAGTAATCTACAAGAAATTGAAATGCTGGAATACTTACGAGTTGTACTGTATATCATGAATTATGCAATGTAGTTCACTATCAAGCGGGCTAGCCAGCAGACAAAAACTTTTACTTTACAAAAATTTTAATAATACCGCCATGAAGTTATTAAATAATGTCATGGTAGGTGGGTAGGAATTATAAATTAAAATAGAATTCTATTTTTAAATTAATAACTGCTAGATTTAAAAATATATTTAAAAAAAGCCATCTAAAATGAGAAGCTCACTATTTTAGAGAAAAACTTCGAATATTTATTTAAACCTAAATTAAAAATTTGTACAAGTACGCGAATTTCCACTTTTTTAAGTAGAACTACATATCTTATATAATTGTTTTGATGTTAAAAAGTTATTTAACTATATAGCGCAAAAAATGTTTGAATAATATTGAAATTCGTTAAAAAACGCCGATGTCCGATCTTAATTTAAAATGCCATACCAAATTTAATTATACATGAAACGTTAATTAAAGTTGCTGCTAGCAAGATGCGGTTACATATTCCAGATTAAATTTTATGCGGCGTTTTTTTGCGCAGCTCCTTTATTAATTAGCGAAAACGTTAGATAACAAGGCCGAGATGATTCATTACGCTGCAAAAACTGGACGAAATCACATTACAAAGGGCATCTAATTTACTTTAATAAGCTCAGCATCTCTCGGTGATTAATTGTTATTTTAAACAGCTGTATCGGTAACTATAACTAATTGCCCCGCAAAAAGTGCGGAGTCAACGCTTGGCATTCTTATTTCTGGTAATTAGTTAATGACAGATGCGATAATTTATGCGGACTGATGCTGCGTGCAAATATTTTAATTTATTTTAAATCATATAATTTTATGCTTCCTTGCAAACGCACAAAATGGTGAAATAAACGATAATCTCCAGAAACTGGGTGAAACTGTTTTAAAATATTCAAAATTAAATGTGGTGGTTCTCCAAACTTTAATATCTAAAGAAGCTGGATACTGTTGGGAACTAAATATATTTGTTTTTAAATTTTCAAGCTTGCTTACTAATGCTACTTACCGGTTTAAATTTAACATAGAATAAAAACGCACTGTTGCAACCTCAAAAAGCAAAAAACCCAAGAAAGTGGTGAGAATATGATGATAATTAAGCATTATCTTAAATAATGAAGCAAATAATAAACAAATTCATAGAAAAGAATATTGAAGAACTAAAAACAGAGATAACCATGAACGCAACTGTGAGGAGTATATTTCAATTTAAATCCAGAATGAGAAAATAAAATATAATCTAAAATACATAAGAAAAGAAGCGTAAAATAATCATAGTGAAATCTTTAGATGAAAGTAACATCTTACAAAGTGTAACAAAAAAGTTTAATACAAGTAACGTGAAAAAATAAAAGTATTATTTATAACGCGCAGGATAACATAGAATAAAAAATTGTTAGAAAAACAACAGGAAAGATGCATTAGATTGGGGTAGACAGAAATACATATAATAATAAGCAAAGATCGGAAGAAATATAATATTACAGAGTTCCGTTCGCGCATCCAAACGGAGCAGACGTATTGTGCTGGTTATATCTTCGCAGAGTTTGACAGTTATTGATATTACACACCACAAAACAAATACGTGAAAACCGTAAAGCTGTTGCACGTGGCTGGAACAATAAGAAAGTTAAGGTGTTTAATTAACAACAAACAGGTTGACATTTAATAAAAAAAACTTAAAAACATTTCGGTACCATCATTATATCAATAAGCAACATTAAATTTCCCACGTTTAAATCCAAGAAAAAAAAATTTTTGTGTTGCGCTTAAAAAATCTACATCCAACGTCAGATACCGAAACGTTAAAAAATTGGAAAATCTTTGACATAAAGTAATTTAGACATGAAAAATGAAAGACCAATTTACAAAAGCTTTTTTGCCCGTTTTTTTATCTTCAGATTAAGAAAATAAAATAAAAAGTATACGTTAAATTGCTTTCAATTGGCGTGGTAAAAGTTGAAGCACCCCTGCGAAAGGGAAATTTTGAAATGTGTCAAGGACGAAAGCTACAGACACTAAAAACTTGTGCACCAAATGTTTAGGATGCAGCAAAATAAAAGATTGTACAAGAAAAAGTGTGTGAATCGCAACAAGAAACCATCCTGCTAATTACAGAGGGGAGTGGGTCAGAAAAATTTGCAGGTTGGTACTGTACCAAAAAATTAATAAAATACTAACTTCAATGTGGGGTAACGTGCTCTTAAGCAATAAGTAATTCTCATGATTTAAAGTACACCACTTACAGACGATGTACAGCAAGAAAATGATTTTTGTGAACTCCAGATTATGATAAAAAATTAATGGAATTTATGAATACGATGTTAAATTTGCAAATTATTACTGTTATTAAACTGATCTAATTGGTTGAACTAATTAGAGTTGCAATGTGGAATATCTTACAACAAGAAATATTCTACTTATTGCAGCTGAACAAAATCAACATTATGTTAAAATCGGAAGCACACATCGCTAATAAAATCTATATTAAATTATTAAACTTTTGTATTTATCATACAATATGTTCCAGAAAAAAAGGTCGTGAAGAAATATCAGTCACTGTTGGGAAAAACATTGAACATTATAAAGTAAAACAATGGCATCCAAGACAGTAGTGTCGTCTTACTCATATCAGCAGTATACTGTCTATCTAAACATAATAATAAAAAGCAACTCTATAACCAATATTTTAAAATTTGGTAAAATACATTTTATTTCCAGTGTTTTAACGTTTTAACGCTATAAATTCGTTGTAGTGATCAAGTTTAACTACAATAAAAGGAGAGACCTTGCAGTTGTAGTAAAAAGCTCTAATTTACAATACCTAGCAATGGGTGAATCTATATTCTAGCTAGAAAACTCCAGAAAAATACCTAATTTCAATTACTTTGCACTTATAAAAAACATAAAAGGTAAACAGTACGAGACTAAATCCTCCATAGAGGCCCCTTAAGACCATTTCTGAATTATAATAATAATAATATACACATAAACGACCAATGCTATATTCTAACAATAAATATACTGACTGGGATATATTTAAAAGCTATTTGGATGAACCAGACAACTTGAAAATAAACCCACAATCTAAAAAAGACATAGATAAGATAGTCGGTGAGATAACAAAAGCCTTGCTTAGTAAGCTCATGCAACGCAATGTAATAGTAAAGGAAAAATGACAAAAAAATACAAATTAGAAGGTGGTAAATAATATAAACGACAAAATATAAATAGCCTAAGAAGGCAACACAAGACCTCAAACAGTTAGATAAAAATCAATATACACAGGAGTATCTTAGCAACCTCACGGTGACGAAGTTTACTGACTACTTGTTGTGGGAAGCAAATCGGAAAATTAAACGACCACGGAAGCGACCACCCTTCAAAGATAAAACAGAAAACTGAGTAAGATACACCAAGGAAAAAGCTATTATGTTTGCTAAATCTCTAAAAAATGTTTTGAAGCTTTTTCTCTCATCATTAAGCCCAGCAGAGCGAAATCCATAATTTCTTAGAAAAGCCGCTTTAAATGAAACTACCTCTTAAGTGATTCACGTTACTGAAAATAAAACATGTTATTTAAATTAAAACACAAAGTTTGTGTTTTAATTTAAATAACATGTTTTATATATATAATGTCTAAAAACGATAACATTTATTGTCAACGCCGTAGTCAAATTACAATATTATCTTACCTAATAGTAAATGGCGCAAACAATAATGATTTCAAAACCGGGAAAAAATATAAGTGTATTACTGGTATTACCTAAGCTGTTTTCTTACTGCTAAAATGATATAGGCTAGTATTAGGAAAACGACTACCCGACCACGAATACGTATGTAAAAACCAACACAGCATGTCACAAAAATGAAGTAGAAGTGTTAATAAAATAAAAAATAAATACACCAATAGTTTGTACTATCCCGTTTCGTATTGTTGGTACTTGGGTTTTTAAGCCGTGATCGGAGTTTAAAAACTCTTGACGTTTCGTCCACAACTGTAGTGAATATTTAAAAAAAATATTATAATCTTCAATTTTTAGATTTTCTTTTGAATATGTCTGCTGTAATTATAGACAAAAAGTCAAGAATTTCTAAATTTCGACCACGGCCTAACAGCCCAAGAACGAATAATATCATAGATTAAAACACCGATCGTAAAAGTTTCCCATACTATTTCAGAGATGTACAGGAGTAGTACCTGTATACCCAGGATTGTTATACCTAGGTATAATGCTAAGATTCCAGATGAGCTCCTATTCTTATTTGTGGCTCCTAGAAGCATATTTAAGCGACCGCATCCTGTTAAACTGTGTCACCACACAGGTCAAACTAAATAAGAGGCTACAGGAGACAACCTTCAATTAATAAATTTAATGGCTCCTATAGTAACTATACTTTACCAAAAGATTGCCGGTATAAGTAGTCAACACCTGAAGGCAAACACTTTTGGGTGGAAGAGCTCCCATTTGGATTTTCGGGGGAGACAACAGTGAACATTGTTGTGAGAAATTATTTTATGAAACCAATTAAAAGCACAACTTGGATTATAAAGAGATTGTATTCAGCAGGAAAAATAGCAAATGCTACAGCAGAAATGAATAGACTTAAACGGAATATGCTTAGAGTTAGTGATCTACAGTGGCCAGGATCGGGAAGAGGTATAACCGATAAAGGCGTTTTATATTATACAGGCAGTGACAACCAAACCCATAAATATGGTGTTGGAATTATCATAGAAAAGAAAAATAAACAAATCAGTATTAAGTTTTAGTGCCTATTCTGAATGTATAATAATGATACAACTAAAATGTAATAGAGAAAAATCAATATAATCCAAGTATATGCACCAGCGGCAGGCAAAGAAGATGAAGAGATTGAAACTTTTTATGAACAGTTACAGTGTTAAAATTTACTCAAAAACATGACGTAACACTAATAATGAATGATTCTAATGCTAAAGTGGGTAAAATAAGAACTAAAGGATGTACTGGAGAACATAGGTTGGAAAATAGAAATGATCGAGGAGATGGACTGATAGAATTTTGTCAAAGCGAAGAATTAGCAATAATGAATGAGATGTTTAAATTACCAAATAGAAGAGTGTATACATGGAGGTCACTCAGGAACAATAAAGACAGATTTGAAAGTGCCATTATGTCAGCAAAAACATATCCCGGAGCTGATATCGAGTCACATCACAATCTTGTGGTAGCAACATTAAATATTAAATAGGAGAAGTTAAAATTTAATTGTGACAGGTAAATAATAAATTTAAATGCAGCAAGGGAGAAAAGTATATTTAATAATTCACAAGAAAAAGTTAACCATAATCTCAGAACTGCTGAACAAGAAAACTGACAACATAAATGAAAAGTGAAAAAACATAGAGACGGGTTTATTAAAAGTTGGTAAAGAGAACTTAATTCTAGCTAAAATTAAGAATAAAGCTCGGGTGGCAGAAGAGATTTTACACTTGATCACAAATATATAAAGAAATTAATTGAGTAATTAAAATAAAATTTAAAGATGCAAAAGAAAAGTGGTTGATTAAAAAGTACAGAGAAATTGAAGAATACAAGCAAAAATATGATAGTTTCAATATGCACAAGAAAATTAAGGAACTAGCAAATATTCAAAAAACAAAACCATCAAATATATTATTAAAAGACGAGGATAGAAGAATAATCATTGGTATAAAACAAAAATTACAGATATGGAAAAATACATAGAAGAACTGTTTAAGGACGACAGATTTAAGCTAATAGGAAACAAAGCGACAGAGACAAAACGAGAAATATTAAGAAGTGAGATAGAATACGCTATTAGAAATGTAAAAAGAGAAAAGCTGTGAAAAATTCCAGTAAATTTGTTAAAATTTATAAATATATATAATAGTAGACCTTTTTAATGCAATTTATAGAACATGTGTTATCCCAGAAGAATTGTTGACGGCAAAATTTGTATAACAATACCAAAGAAAAATAAAGCAAAAAACTGTACAGAACATAAAACTGTAGCATTAATGAGTCATACATCGAAAGTGTTTTTTAAAGTCATTTATAAGGGAATATACAAGAAAAAAAAGGCATCAACGATACACAAACAGGATTTAAGAAGATATTCAGGACGAGAGAGTCTTTATTAGGAATAAATGTATGAATGCAGCGATGTTTAGTCATAAACCAGGACCTTTATCAATTTTGAAAAAGCTTTCGATAGAACCAGACGTTATAAGCTGTATGAAATACTTAGAAGACAAAATATCGACAGTCGTGACATAAGATAATACTCAAATTGTACTGCCATCAAACAACTAAAGTGAAAGTGGAACATAAAATAATAGAAAAAATTAAGATATGCCTAGGTGCTGGTAAGAGATGTATTCTTTCTCCGATTTTGTTCAATATATATAGTGAAGCAATATATAAGGAAGATTTAGAGGAAGAAAAAAATGGGAATAACTATAAATAATAAAATTATAAACAATGTGCTGACGATACGCTAATAATAGCAAATAATGTGGAAGACTTGTCGCTTTTAGTTGAAAACATAAACTTACACAGCAGTTATTATAGCCTGAATCTAAACCTTAACAAGGCAAACTTAATGATTATAACAAAGAATTTAAAGGTTGATTACAATTTGACAATTTATAATATATGAATTGAAAAGGTCAACTACAATATAAGTCTAGGGGTGTGGCTTACATAAATTAGCGATAAAATAAAGAAATATTCATGTGCTGCTGAAATATTAAGTTAGACTAATACGTTGTTAAGATGCTGTTTTTTCCACATTGCTATACGATTCAGGGCGTGGACATTGAAGAAAACAAATATAAATAACCTTCAGTCTTTCGAAATGTGATGCTATAGAAGAATATGGAGAAAAGCATGAACAGAAAATACAAAATACAAATCACCATGATGATGATGATGATTGGTAACCTACGATAGGAGCTAGTACTCTAAGAAAAGTGTTTCTAGATGTTAGACAAACGTTTGACAGAGTACGGCATGAAGGCTTGTGTTATAAACTCAAAAATTATTGACGCATCTTTTATACGAAATTATTAAATCTTATTTAAAAGGTAGATAATTTCTCGTTAAAGAACATAAGAAATAATCGAACTTTCTTTTTGGAGTTCTACATGACAGTGTACTACATACAGTTGTATGTACTCTCTATGCTGCTGATACACCTGCGACCGATTAAATAACTATAGCCTTCTTTGCTTCAGATGCCAACATTGTCGCTGCAACTGCAAACCTTCAATTCTAATTGAAAATTGCTTGAGGAAGTGGACGAGTGAAATTAACAACTCACATGTTAGGTGTACAATGAGAAGTGCAACATGCCCAACTGTAACACTTACTCTAGATCGGCGGCTTATATATCAAAAATAATTTCTTTAAAAGAAAGCAGTTTAGTATTAAATTCAATCAAATGTAATGGTTACTCCGCAGAAAGTCACAAATGATGGTGGAAAATAAAAGCATAGAAAAAAGATTGAGTCGATTAAAATAAAATAGGACATGCAATAAAACTATAGCAGACAAAAGACAGTATAATCAAAATTAAATATTAAAATAATAAAAAACAAAGCAAAAAGGAAAAAACTGGTACAGTTTAGTCAAGAACGGCGGATAAGAGATAAAACATGACGAGATTAAGAACACAAAAAAGAAGAAACAAAGTACTTTTCAATTTAACATCATTTATCATATTAAATAAAATGTTTTTCCTGTCTTTATTTAATCCGTTTGAAAGCTTATTTTGGTCGTATATAGTGCCTATTTATTTTAATTTTTATAGTGTGTTCTGTTTGTGTTTATAAATTTTGCTAAAATTTATTCGATTAGGGTTAATTAGAGCATATTAACTGCGAATTACAATATAATAACAAATGGTAAGGTGATTGCAGTTTTATACCAACTTCGTTAAAATGCGCTTGCGTGGGTTTGATTGTAAAATTCCTACAATATCGACGAACAATAACATTTATTTATAGTTGTGTTAGTATTTCGAACGGGAACGATGATTGCCGGATTGTTTTTAAACTTAAAACCTACGGATGCAAAGGTGGGCGATGTGAAACACCGGGGACGCGATTGTGCCACACTTCAGAACTTTCAGCTCCGCACGTTTCCTACGCAGGTCTTGGCCATTGAAATTTCCATCCGTAACCAATCGTGCTCAGGCCGCAATGTGTCACATCTGTTCGTTAGGTTCATTCTTAGGACCCCGCAAAATTCTGATTAGTTTTGCTTCGTGGCGATCTGTGCGCCAGCTCTCTTGCATCTGCCTATATCGAATTCGCTTTCCGAAATTGTGACACCCATCATTTTTAGCATTTTGCACCTCAGGACAATTTTATCTTGAAGTAATCCGCAGTCAAAAAGGGTTTGCGAAGGTGTCAGCGGTGGTCCTCGCAGCTAAGGCGTTTCCTGGGACAAAAAGCGTTCCACATTACGTATTCTTCAGGCAAAGCGCTTTGAGTCTTTAGCATCAGATAATGCCTCTAAATTTGTTTTAAATACCAGCAAGCGACAACAATAGCAGAACATTCTTAAGTGTTTGTCGAACAATTGTGGTACAAATTTTAATTTCCTTAACTGTTCCTCCATCCTAGCGATGGTTATTGTTATGCTCAGCGCTGAGTCCAGTTTATGTCAGCTTTAAGAGGCTTTTAAAGGCCGTTTGTAAGCCGACTGCAAAGCAGCGGCTCGGTTTTCGAATAAATTCTGAAATCTGTACTGTCCCTGCAGCAACCGGCGGCGTTAGCTTCGCGATTTATTTCCAGGGGATAGTTTCAAGGTAAAATTGACCCAGTTACGGCTAGAAGAAAGTGACAGTGACAGATAATGTAGAGAGCAACTGTCAGTTTCACTCCGGTTAAGTAATGGTGCTTTGTAGGAGCGCACCTTCAAAGGAATTCGCGTAAAATCGGCCATTCATTGGCGTAACACGATAAGTGACAGCAAAAGAAAAATTAGTGGGATTTTTTCGAACGAGCGCTTTTTAGATTTTTGGCGTTGCTAACGAAAATATTTGTTTTTTAGTAATAAGGCATATGCAGCAGAATGTGTTTACCGAGCAACTTCATTTTTAAATTGTAATTTTATTATCACTCAAAAAACTATAGATTATTATAATAATAATAATAACAGTTTATTTAAATTCCATTAATTGACAATGCGTATTTGTTTTCAGAATTGTCAGTTATGTGAAAATAAAGGAAAATATTTGTCTATCTGCGTTGCGCCAAACAACAAAAATTCAAATGTTAATTATTCAACAATAAAGTTACGGGTTTTATGTAGAAACGTTTGTTTGTTTTTTACTGGCACTGTAACGGTAAACAAAAGTAAAATAGGTAACTGAAATTTTAAAGTAGTTTATCAAACCATGTTCAAATATACACACGAATTATTAAAACACAAAAATAGCTTTCAAATTTAGTTAACCCTTTACAGTAGATGTTTGAAATTGTTTAACAATAATTCTGTTGTGTAGCTTTAATTCTTTTTTACCGTTTAAAATATTTCAAATAATAGATATGAAGGGAATATTTCTGTAAATATAGATTTTAGCTTAATTTATGGTACAAGCCGTTATTTACAATTTTTGTCGGAAAAGTTTCAGGAATTTTTTAAATTATTTATCTGTGACGCTCAAACACAAGAAATAGGCGTTATTTAATCACCTATTGTGTGTTTTGACTAGATATGGCCTTAGAAGTATTTTCATGTAAACTCACTAGGTAGTAGGGTTGCGTCAGATGTGCTAAGAACCATCGTGAAGCTTTATCTGGTTGCTTTTTTAGAAACGACAGCAGCTATAGTGCATATGCAGCTGAAAAACTAAAACAGTATTATCTTATCTCAATCTTTTTAGTAAGTCTAAGTATTTAATTTACGTTAAACGTTTTATTTATTAGGTTCACTAAATTTTTCACTAATATATTAGGGTGGATTTTTAGTCGGTTACTACATTTTATATTAAACTTGATTATTTTATTTTTAACTGCTATCGCACTTAAGTCACTATTAGGAACATAAATATTTTTGTTTTAAAATCTTTAAATAATTGTATTGTTACTGTTACTCACAGTTTTATTAGAGCTGAATGCCATATGTCCAGATATAGTTAGCAGTCTTCTAGTAAACTTACCTTAATTTAATTCCCAGTTGCTTTCGTTTAGTAAATATGTGTTATTGTCATTTTAGTTACGATCTAAAGGTAGTTCGAAATATTCGAGGCTATCTGAATGTTTGTTGTTTCTCGCTTAGTAAAGTGATAAACAGCTGTTCTTTAGCAAACGCACTGCATGCAAAGACTTATTTTTATAAGCTTTTAAACTTTGTTTATTTAATCATAGCGGTACTTTGTTACAGTTAATTTTCATACATAGATTTTAATTCAAACTAATCGTCTTGATATATCACATAAAAGTATGAGTTTAATAGGTCAAAAATAGTATACCAAATTCCTTTTAGGCTTATAGAACAGACTGTTGCCAAACCTTGTGAACTAGTTGACTCATGTCGAGAAAATCGCCAAAGTACAATCTATACGCTTCCAGATTGTTGCTGATTTGTTTAATAAAGCGATAAATTTGTTCCAGCTCTCTAATACTGGCGTTATAACTAGAGCAAACACAAATGTTTATAGCTTAAAGATTTAAGTTGATCATTTCAGGGAAAAAAAGCACGAACGTGAAACTCCTTTTTTTCAACAATGTCCGGGGCTTCTATACTTATACATATACATTTGCGGCCACTTCCGGTCAAACCGGTCTCGATATTTTCCGATCAGGCTGATATTTGGCGTCTGGCCTTGACTTATGGTCCTTAGCTGAATACTGAAAACGTGGTCTCTATCACAGCTCAAAAGTTATAAGGCGTGACAGATATCAGAAATGACAGATGTTAGAAATGATAGAAATAGAAGCTGATCTCTAGCTTGGAAGTTGCCTTGATCCAAAGTTATAAGGAATGACATATTGGAAGCTGGGTCAGCTAAAAACCCTTATTGCATTGTTGTAGGACATCCCACCTATGCCAGCTCGCGGATGTAAACCCGGTAGGATATGGGCGTTTGAATGATACTCCCCTTGTCTTTAGGTTCAGTAGTTCTCTAGTTGAAAATCGCGACGGACGTCCGCACCGATTTCATTACGCTTCCCTTTCAAGTATGGAAGCTTAAAAACTACCACAACATAGCTAGCAATCACGAAATTTAAAAAAACAGGTTTATAAACATAGAAAAGAAGACATGACAACCTGGTCAGAATACACTAAAGTGGTCCAATAATTAAAGATGGGCAAAAGAACAGTAAAAATTCGTAGCTCTCATTGGAGAATAGGCAGATTTATTTAAACCCCGAGTGAAGAGCTAAATCTTAAAAAAGGCATCTAAGTCGATGCCGAAACGTTGAGATTTTTCTCAAATACGATGTGGTTTAACCCGTGAACTAAATTGTTCAAACCTATCCGAACATATATATATATGAATAAACAATTAGGTTTACGAATTGAACAGCATCGATTATTAGGAAATTCCCGACGTTTCGGCATCCACTTTAATGCTATTTTCAAAGGGTTATAGTTCTTTACTCGGGGACTCAATCTGCTTACTCTCCAAGAAGAATTAAGAGTCAAAGAGGAATAATAACGTCTGAGAAGTAAGTCAAGAAGTAAAAACAGAAGAAAAAGGAGTTAAACAAGGCTGTGGTGGTATCACCACCACTATAATGTATTTTTACAATCGGAACATTACAAACTACAGGAGAAAGTCAAGGTAGGCGTTATAATACAAGGAGAAATAATTTAGCCCTACTAGCAAAAACATAGCGGGATTTCTGTAAAATTGCAACATGAAAATAAATGCTAAGAAAACCAACACAACGAACAAGAATTACACTGGATTATTACACTCTAGAGGAAGTAAAAGAATTTGTATACGTGAGAAGCAGAATAATAAAAGATGGACGAAATAGCAAGGAAATAAAAAAGCCAACTCAAGCTAAATTAGCCGTTCTTAAAAAGAGAAGCGTACTAGCATCGCATAATATCACGTTTGAGACTAGCAAAAATTAAAAGAACGTTCGTTCGAAGCGAACCAATTAAAGAAAGAGGCTAGAAGCTCTTAAAATGATGTGTTAAAGACAAATATTGAGAATAACCTAGATCGATAGAATAACAAATATCGAATAACTTCTATGAGTAGAAGAAAGACGGACTCTAATTAGCGACATCCTTCTTTAAAAATTTAAACAACTGAGCAGGAGCAGCCCATTACACACTAGGAATGAGACACATACATCAACGCTTGAAACGTAAACTGATGCAAGATCTCCTTTCAACCAATGACAGTAGTGATAACAAAGTGTAGAGTAGTGACAAAACCAAAATAATACAACAATAAAACTAAAAAGTGAATGGGTAAGCCAATAGGCAATCCCTAAGCGACAATAGTGTTACATGTAATCAATAGTTAACAAAACCATGTTTAGCACAACGTTGCTGATCTGGTTAAATAAATTAAAAAAAAATAACTAAAGGGGGATGAGACCTATTAATTGGATGTATCCTACGCTATGATAGATTATTTAAAACAATTGTAGAACGAAGACATCAAGAAAAAACGCACCAGGCAAACCGCGAACTCAATATATGATGCAAATGATAAAGAACTTACAATGTAGCAGTTATGTGTGAAGAAAATTGGCCATAGATAGAAGAAAATGGAGAAGCACGGTGTTGAACCAAGTACATAGAAATGATTTTAGTTTGTCTGTCTTTTCTGCAAGTTTAGGAATAATTATTTTGGACATTTTCTAATAAATTGGGTGGTATCTAATGTTTATTTATTTATTTTTTACCGTTCTTAATATTGTTTTTATAGCCAAGTTAAATTCTTTTTTAGAATTGCTTTTGATCTTGCTTTTTGATTTCTACAAAACCAAATTTGTTTTATAGGAAAATCTATTTGGTTCGGCGTTTTTACACATTGATTTATTTCTTTTTCGTCTACATCTGTTAACTCAGAGGACTTTGAAAGATTTGAAGATGGTTAGAAGACGTGTATGGTTTTTCTTCGTCGCTTCTATCCCATATATAATTATTTTCTTCGGTAGAAATAGATAGTTGTCGTCATTTGCTTAGTCTTGCTACCTTCTCTAGTCAGTAGCTTCTGGAGCTGTTAAAGATTTACAGTTCTCTGAAATAGATTGATTCTTTAAATCTAATAATTTTTTCAAAGCGTTATTGAAGTATTTACTTGCACCTCTTCAGTTTGCGTTTTTCTACTGATATTTTCTTTCGGTATAGTCTGAGTTTCCGGATGTATAGTTGTAGTTAATGCTTAGATATTTTTCTTTAATTTGAGCGAAATGTATTTTTCATTTGTTCTTTTGTTGGATATCGTAGATCGTTGTATTGTATGTACAATTTGGCAGTACATTATGCATGGGTGAATAATCCGAAAAGAGATCAAAACAAATTTTACATTTTCTCATATTTATACCTTTTGTGATGCATAAATTTATTAAGTCGGGTCATTTCTTGTTATTATAGTTAGCGAGTATGTCGGTTCTTATCTTTACAAATAATTTAGATTTTTTTCTCTTATTGCATTGAATAGTTGCTTATCGTTAGATATTGTAATTCTAGAACTCCATTTATGTCTTGTCATTGTAACCTCTACTAGTTATATTATAGTTATATTACTAAGACTATCAAAAATTGCTTACAGTCTTGTTGTTATTGTTATATTTTTATTGATAATAAATTGCAAAAGATTGCAGTGAATTTTTCTTTTTTGCTGATGAAAGTAGCTTAAAAATGTTTATGGTTACATTTATTGCGATCGCAATTCCTGATATTATCTTTTATTATAATGGCCGTTTCACTATGGGCAACAGTTATTATAACAATTTTATAATATTGAAAATTAACGTCATTGATATTCTGTATTTCTATTTTTAGTAACTAAGTTTTACACAAATTTATCATTGAATCGCTTGTTTCTTTGAATTTGAAATTACGTTTAAATTATTTACAGTTTTAGAAAAGTGTTGTTAGATTTTATTAGATTCTTGACCATTTAAAATTCTGGTTGCACCTATTGTTGCTTAAATCTGCTTGTATGTGATGGCTGTCACCAAGGTTAGCATACTAATCATCTTTATTTTTAGTTTTACAAACGATCTTCAATCAAATGACTTTTGAACATTTAATACAACATGGAGCTTTCCTA
The DNA here is from genome assembly GCA_036346155.1 of Sinelater perroti. Taxonomy (NCBI): domain Eukaryota; kingdom Metazoa; phylum Arthropoda; class Insecta; order Coleoptera; family Elateridae; genus Sinelater; species Sinelater perroti. The sequence continues at coordinate 6,517,436 of JARFIY010000195.1, forward strand.
GAGTAGTTCTCAGTGTGTTCTAAGATTTGGCACCTTAGACATTGCGGAATTTTCCTTTCAGCATGAGGATGTTCAAATAGTACAGCTGTACTTATACATTATATAGTATTGTAAATATCTGTGTTCATTGCTTAGGACTTTAATTGCGCTTTCTTTTGGCAATGTTATCCAGCAACATTATTAGCGGATTGACGTTTTTTCACCTGCCATAAAAATAAGTGGTGGTTTTGGTTGATACTTTTCATAATTTGTTATGCTTTTGATTTCATATTGTCGTCATAATTACTAATTACATTAAAAAAAATGTTACTAGTAATTTTATCACATAACCAATAATTGTCTATTTTAGTTGTTTTTATATTATTTGAGAGATGGAAGTTCTTTTTTTGCTCTTAGTTGTTATTTACCATTTGTTGTCTCATCGTATAATTGTAAGTATGTGTTGGACATCCGGCTCAATACCTACAGATTGTTTTTTTATCATGTATTATATAAATTGTTTAAATGCAAATACATATGAATTTAATACATACAATGCGGAACGCGGATGTTCTGCAGAACTCTTATGTATAGAGCTAATAGCAACCTCTTATGTTGAAATTCAAATGGATACATAATAACATATAAAGCTATAATTTCAGTAACGTCGACAGATAATAAATTATAATTTAAGTTTTAACTGTAAAAATATATAATAGTAACAAAAATAATTAATAGAATATAATTAAAAAAAATAAAAATAATTTTCAACTGGTCGCAAAAGCAAGAAAGTAAAGTTAAGTCAAAATGAAACTGAGTAATTATATAATAAAAGAAAATTTGGAATAAAAATAAAACATTTAGAAAATTATTTAAATGAAATTTTTATAATAGTATTAATTAGGAAATGCATTGATACATAACAGGTAAAAGCAATATATTTATTTTCAATTAGGGTTGACAGGTTTTATGAAAGTCTATTTTTTAGATTTTCCAAATTAATTTAATACTAATATTTATTTAAACTGTTTTCCAAAAAAATTAAAAATAAAAATTGACCATCTTATGTTGGAAGGTTCAAAAAGTAGTTTGGGGAAAGGTATGCACTAATGCTTAATCAACAAACTGAGGAACTCTAGCTAACAACATTTTTACCTTGCAAGGTCCAAACGGTTTATTACTTTGCTTAATATGCCATAGGCCAACTATATCAATATTTTATAAAAATATTAGACATTTACAGGACTATATTAACAAACCAAATTATTGTTTTATGGATCGGAAAGATCAATCTTGGCTTTCGCAAAACCGTTTGCAAGAGAGACAATCCTAATGTGTACCAAATGATATATCCTTTATTAGTGTGGATGTTAATAACTTATTTATACAAGATAATGCACCAGGTCATGCGGTAATGTATTTGTAACAACAGTGCCTTTGGGAATAAAATAATTGTTTTAGGATGTCCTAATCAATATCTAAACGTCTTTATTGGTCCTTTCTCTGGGGCAATTAACTTATTTGCTTCAATAGCATCATGTGATAGTTATAATTTACCATAAAAAATTTATATATTTAAATCAGTTTGTGCTTAATATTCTTTAATCAATAATCAAGAATTTTGAGATTAAACTTTCAATGGAATTTTAAATATTATTAAACTTTAATCAACAAAATTTGATGGTTTAAGTTATTATTTTTGTGTAATGATTTATTTATTTAACTTGTAAAACAGTATATATCAAATAAAGTTTTACAGTACTATAAGTTGATACAAAAGAATAGTCAATTGTAGGAACAGCTATTTAACTTTCAGAAAATTTGTTTTATTTTTAAAAAATATTAATTTTTGTCTACGATAATTAAAACACTCTATAATTAGCAATTAAAAATCCAAAAATTCGGAAAATAATGGTATGGTGATCAAAAACATTTGTTCGTGTAGCTAGAGTTTACCAATTTTCATCAACAAATTAAAACAAAAACACACAAAAATTGCATTAATAAATCTTGCTATTGGACTGACAACACTAAGACAAAATTTTGGTAAGGATCCTTAATTATTCCTTATTTAGATTTTTTGTATTGTTAGGGAAAAGATATTTTATGATAATTTATCTTTAGCACACTGTTATATTAGAAATTTTAATTCAAAAATTTTGAAGAATGTGCAGTCCTAAAAGTTTTATAAGTATATGTTATAAGAAGAAGAGAAAGCTAATAACGTAAATCATGGAGTGAAAATCTTAGAGTGTTAAGTGTATATTAAAGACTGGTACAAAAAATAAAGATTTCTCAATCTAATTTTAGAACCCGATGTGAGAATTCTCCACTTTTCTCAGATAAGACAGATCTGTGTCTCATTTTATTTCATCTAGTTTCTATTTTAATTACTATTTTAGGTCCTCCAACTAGCAGAAACTTTTATTTCTGTCTGGCTGTTAAGAATACAGAATCTGGATCACACTGATTACATCTATACTCCGTATATGATACTGAACTTTTACTAAGATACGAGAAAATATCACATTAGCAGCAATAAATAATATAAATATAATAATTTACCCGTAAAGTATTCGTCATTCTAACAAATAAGTTGATGATTAGATATTTTCACATTTGTCTTCAATAGGTCAATAAAAATAAACTCCTACCATGGCTTATTTAAAAGGTGCAATCATAAAAAGTTTCTTTTAGTATTTTCATGGGTCTCTTCTTAAAATTTAAAAAATACAAAATTAATTCCCGTATGTATTATCTCCAGGAAATTATGTTACAAGGCTCTTCAAATGAGATAACATTATATCGCAATATCTGGTCTACACATCTAAAGACACGTGAAAACTAGCAATAGTTTACACTGGATTTTGTGGTTTATTGAGGGATCAAGCCAATCCTTTAAACACACATTGAATATAAATTAACAGATTCACCCTTGCAAATTTATATATATTTTTAAAATCTGTCTTGTTTCAAAACTCAACTACATATAATGTTTGTGTGCATCTAGCCCAATAACTTTGCTTTTATTGCTTGTAATGAATAACAATTAAAATTCTACTTTTTCTACAACAGTCATATTTATGTATTCTATATTACACTATTATCTATGGGTTTTCACCCCAAGTTAAATGATAATCTTTAATCAATAAGTCAAAACATATTAATGTTATCTACATAAAAACGTTAATCCAACGATGTAAAAGAGCTGCTTTGTAATATAAAAGGCGTTCTAAAGCTGCACAATTAATACTACAATACTTCAAAAAAGATTTCCAAAGCAAATTTTTTTTAGATCTTATTATTCATCACTATATCAATCTTTGCAGTTTCCACTCGTCATTTTATTGGCTTACCTAGCGCGATGCTTTATTGTTAGAGCAGTCAGCTGGATATCAGTAGCATGTCGAGTGAAAAGGCGTCTGTATGAAAGTTGGAGTTCAGAGGAGTAATAAAGTATCAAAGGAAAAGGTAAGAAATGGTACAGATGACAAATACAGTTTTAACAATGTATATTCTAGTGTTAAAATTCCAATAAGATTATATAATGCTCTGGGAAATACTTGATATACATAAAACCTAAATTTCTGGGCGTTGCATAAGAAACCTGCCGGAAAGGTGTGCCAGCAAGTTTTGTTGAGCTGTAGCAAGCCATCTGGTTATTTCGCTAAACTATAAAAATCAAATGGTATTAATTTAGTTAGTTTAATTGCACATTAGCAGCTAATGTATCAGGTACCGCTAATCGGCCCCGCTAGCTTTCCGCAATTACAGCCATATTCTGCAATAATTTAATGACTGTTTAATACAAAATATGTGAAGCATTTAAGGATTGGCGGTTGCATTTATATATTAATTCAGGCCGGTATTAACCTGAATTAGATGCATTTAGAGCGACAATTCCGTCGATTTTTCAGTCTCGTTCCATTCAGCGTTTTTTGGGAGCATGTAAAACATTCCGATATAATTATACAAAATGCTGTACTCTAGAAGTATTATTAATTAAGTTATACATGGTTTTAATTCTGTTTATTTATTTTGTGTGTTTATAGTTTTTTCAACAAATTTTAGCAAACCAATATATAAAAGTTGTTATAAAGTGCTCTCTTATGTTTCATCTCATGACGGTTGCGCATTTTAATTACTTATACAGCTTCTATGAATTTGAGTCATTGCGAGGGCACGTGTATCAATCTTGTACCGGAAATTAGTTTTATCTTAGCAGCTCCAGTAAAGTTTTCGTCATTTTCAAAACCTCGTTCTATATAGTGCCTTTTTTAATGGACTAAACAAATAAATATCGAAAGAAGAAAGGTTGGGGCCCTTTGGTGAATGGGGAATTATAGTTCAACTAAATATTTAATCGCCTAAGTTGCCTTTTAATTTGTTTGTGAGCGTCCAAGTTAATTGTTGAACTTTAGAACAATGCACCTTAAAGAATAATCCCCACTATTTCTAAAATACGTTTATTATAATTGTTTTCTCTAAAAAAAAAACTTTCACTATCTAGTTTTCACGTAATTTATGTTTTGGCATGTTTAGTCTTATGTGACAATCCGTTCAAGAAAGTGTTTAATTTTGTAAATAAGGAACGCTCAAACGTGTTTATTACGGACAGACCGTCCTATTTCAGCAAATCATCCATCCAAATTTACAGCTTTTAATTTTGATACTTTGATTCGTAAACCTCACTGCTCGATTATAATCAAATCCAGCAATTTCATAGATAGAATACAATTGCTTGTGTATGCTCATCACATTTGTATTCCGCTAACAAAAAATTTATGTTTGCAGCTGATGTATTTAATTATCATATCTTCTAATTATTACAACACTAGATGATTATGAAATAACATATGTTGTGCCCGACAGGCTGATTTATCCTTTTCAAAACATCAATAAGAAGATGATATTGTCCAAATACTTGCAATCTCACCTTAAGTTTCTCATTGTTCTCTGAGTTATTTCACTGGTATTGCTGTGACAACATTGCTAACCGCTTGCTTTAATTTTTAATAGTCCGCGGCTAGTGAACTTTAGCCTTTAGATGTCCCAACAAAAAAAATTCACAAGCGGTAGGTGTGATGTCCTAGCCGGGCATGAAATATCGCCATGTAAGGAGATGAGACAGCCTCGAAACGTTTGTCCCAGAAAATCTTGAAAAAATCTCGTCGTTTGTGAGGAACCACCACTGCTTATTGAGGCAGCCCTATAAATGAAAATGTTCTTTGTCACCCCTGTGTATAACAGCATCAGCTGAAACGTTTGTTCACATGTTTTTGCAAGCAGCTTGCCGGGCATACCAATAAGTAAGTGGTGGAGCGTTGTGGCGATATGACAACAGTCAGCTTCACTGCTGCGATATTCTCGAGTGTCTGAACGATATGGTTTGAGGTCTACTGGACGATTTACGTTTTAATACTGCACTAATTTGTCAGAAATTGTGTATCCATAATGTTATGGTTTACTTGATATGAACTCTTGATCAGAATGTCGAAATGCCTAGGAAATAGCCGCTGAAGTGCAATAACAAAATTGCTATTATTAAAATAAATCTCCACACATAAAAAACGCACGGTGTTCACGACTCTACGCTACGAGGTGCATTCAAGTTATAACATTTTCGATTTTTTTCTCACACGGAAACTATAAAACATGTGTGACTTCTCGACGTAATCTCCTTGCAGCCGTACACATTTTTCACAACGTCGACGCCATAAGTCCATGACCGCTACGAACTCTTCTTTAGGAGTCTTCTTTGACCATTGAAAAATCGCTGACGCGATAGCGGCACGACTAGTGAATTTGCGACCACTAACAGTGTCTTTTATCGTTGGAAACAGCCAAAAATCGCTAGGAGCCAGGCCAAGCGAGTAGGAACCATGATAAATCACTTCAAAGTTGTTGTCACCAATAAACTTCATGCAGGATTGTGTGTACAGACCCCAAGGAAATGCCAAATTTGGAGGCGATATGTTTCCCACTCATTTGGCGATCCTCCAAAACAAGTTTTTCCACTTGCCTGATTATGTCGTCAGATTAACTGGTGTGAGGCCGAGATTGACTTGGTTTGTTGTCACACAACACTCACAAACGCACATTAGACACATCCATAACACCATCTCCACGCGTCTCACTCAATTGGCGATGAATTTCAATCGGTGTCACACCACGCAAATGGAGAAAACTAATGATTACACGCTGTTCTTCTAATAACAACGTCGCCATTTTAAGTATCAAAAACAGTACTCACTCTCTCCTCTGCCGCTAGAGTCCTGTGTACGATGCAGTGGTGTCATCTCTGCCACGCATTTGCAAAGAGTGCGCGCGTATTTTGAAACAAACCGCATGTTTCAATCTATTCCTGCCCTGAGAAAAAAAGTAGGAGGTGTTACATCTTGAATGCACCTCGTATAATAAACACTAAAATTGTATGATTTGTGCTGCTCAAAGATGTGCGACTTGAGCTCTGTCTATCAATACATTGCATGAGGCGGTTAATTTAAAAACGAATGATTATTTCGCCGGATCCTTTTAGACAGTTGTAAAAAATCTGAAGTGCTGAAAGTTATCTTCGTTTGGTACCTTACTTTTGGGATAGGAATATTTTAGTGGTGTAATTGCCTACGTTTTGCATTTAATGTGTTATCAGTTTTAATTAACAAGGCTATCAAATAATTAAAAAACAATAAATACAGGAATATTTCTAGATATTATTAGTGTAAAATAATGAACATAATAAAACTATAACAAATTTATATGAATGTGCAAAAATTGTGTTACATTAATAATCTGGAAAGTTTTGTAGTCCAAGTGCAATTTATTGTACACTTTTTGTTCCAAAAGGCCGAGATTAACTATCTTGGTATTTGTCTATTTCTTAATCTATAATACATCTACATACAAGGTGGTTCAAATATGACCGGGTTTGATTAAAAAAAAAAACAAATTACCAAACACTGACTTGCTCATGTTAGTCTTCAACGTACTCCCTTTCGGAGTCAAGACGTGTTTTCCAACGTTCTGGAAGCATCCTGATGCCCTTTTCAAAAAAGGCTTTTGGTTGGGGGCGCATCCACTCCCGAAAAGTCTGAACGACGGCGTCGTTGCCCGCAATCCGCATGTCTTGCAAGTCTGATTTGAGTCTTTTGAAGAGAGAAAAATCACTTGTGGCTAAATCGGAACTATACGGTGGATGTGCCAGAAGATTCTATTTCAATTTCCGGAGGGTTCCCATTGTTGCTTTGGCCGTATAGGGGCGTGCATTATCTTGAAGGAAGGCGACCCGCTTTTTAGCTGTTTCTGCTTAAATCGGATTTTTCCTTTGCGCCTTTTGCGAGGAGGTTTGAATAATAAACCGCATTAATTGTTCTGGCTTCCGTCTACATTGACAACCCTCTGCCAGTCCTATAAGAACATTGTGATCTATTTTCCTGCCTTTTAGGTTTGCGAGAAATGGTTATGTCGCCAGCTCCGTGGCAGCTCCTGGGACTCGGAAGTAAAGTAGTGCATCACCTTTGTCTTCAAATTGCTGTAGGAGACTACTGCTAGCTTGCACGCGCACCGTTTTGTTCACGTCCGTCCAAGTGCGTGGTACCCTCCGTGCATTTACTTTGCGATAGTGCAGGTAGTTTTTCTGATGTTTTTTACACTACCAACACTGATGGACATCATCGCTCCAAGTTTCTTGATAGCGCTGCGTCTATTATCACGAATAAAATCAATGTCTGACTCGATGACGGATGTTTGCGGTTGACGATCATGCGATTCATTCTCCACGCGCTCTCGGCTCTCTGAAGCACTTACATTACTCAACCACGCGAGTACGTGAGAGACACTATTCCTCACAGTGTTGATGGAGTCCTTTTCACCAACGCGGAATTTCATCACAATGCGTTGTTCTACGCTTCGCTGTATCTTCTGTTCGCTCATCACTCTAGCAACTCCAAACAGGACTGTACAGGTTTTGATCCAAGCAGGAGGAAAGATGAAAGTTGTGGCTCTACTCTCTCAAAATGCGCAGTGCGGCTTGTTTATCAGTCCCGGTCATATTTGAACCACTTTGTATGTGGTACAAGGAACTAAAATTAGGTCACATCTTACATTTAGAACACATTATATACCAATCTGGAATTAGAGTATCCAAAATGTACAGTACTGTCACTAACTTGACTCCAAACCAAAATATAATTTTTCCAACTGTAAATGTCTAGGCACAGTAATTAACACATTGTACTTTATAATTGAACCACGTTATTTTGCGTAAATTTTCAAGCGAATGAGGTCCAATAAATAGTACAATATAAAATATCCGATAGTTGCTGTGAACTTTTTAACGTACCAAACAAATAAAAAAATTAAACAATGCGATCTATTAGATGTACTACAATTTTTCTGGGCTGTAGCTCATTTTTTTGCAAGTTGTCATTGACTAAATTTTTATTTTGATACTAATCATATAAAGAATTTTTTGGCCTTTTTCTGTTATAGGTTTGCCATTCTCAGCCTCCAATACCGGCTGTCTTTCCAATTTCTCTTATTTAGTTCTTTTCTTCTATTATATTTTGGCCACCTGTTTTCCATTTTACTACTGTTCGACCTCTTCTTTTTCTTTCTCTAGGTGACCGCTTTATAACTGCTTATTATATATATATATATATATAAGTAAAAATAAGTAAAACTAAATAACAAAATAAGTATCATACTAAGTAAACTTTTAAAATATTAACTATTGATGTAGTTGCTTTTCCCAAAGCACTTGAAATACCTTCGTTATCATTTCAATAGTTTGTTTCCTACACATTTTGTAAGTTCTGTGGTACTGTAATGCTACCCGGTATTGTAGTTTTTACGTTTCTTTGATGCTTTGTCCAAATCCGTTACTTTTATATCTCTCTCTTGTGGTTTTTGTTTTTCTGTTTCTTTTTGTTCTTTTATGTGTTGTTACCTCCTCTTGTTTAACCACACTTGGTAGTGTTGTGTCCATTTTAATAGTGCTATTAAACTTTTTATTGTTAAATCATGTACACTCCACGTCCCTATATTTTTAGTTTACTGTTCCGTTTTTTACTTGTTTATGGTTGGGGTTTGAAACTAGGACCTGAGAACTTTGAGCAGAACTGTCCAATGGGGCTCCCTCTATATAAGATTTTTACCTAAGAATTCGTTTGTGCGTTTATTATCCGTTCACATTTTGCTCCTAATCCATAAAATTTTATTTATTATAGTGGTAAAACCTAACACTACAACTCCTGCAATTTAAGTTAAAGTGCCCATTCTGGGTCAGATACTATTTGGTCTCTTGTCTCTTCCGCCATTGGAAAAATCCTCATTTGACTTCTGAACCATTGATCGGTTTTTAACTAGTAACCTTAAGTCGGCGCCCTTAGATGGTAATCTCACTTGGGTTAGCTGAACTATGTTTTTAAAGAGATGTTACTTCTCCATCCCTTCCGTTTCTACAATCTAACTTTGGTGGGTTTTCAATTCTTTTGAAATATATGATATAAATATACCTTTTATTTAATAGACTTCTGAACAATATACAAGAAGCTTTTAAATGATATTTAAAAAATGTCTAGAGTGCAAATTATAAATTGCAATTAAATGAGTTTGAACTATGAGGCAACAGATATTTAATAATAAAAGAAAAAAGTAAATGCGTGCATACTACATTCGTTTGTAGTACGAAAAAAAGTGTTACGATGTTTAGGTACTATTTTTAAGTATATATGTGTACTCTAAAGCTAATATTTTATTTCCTTCTTACAGAGACGGCATTTTATAGTGTTATCATAACTAAAACTCCATATATATTTATAATAACTTTGTTTAATTTAAATCCCCCCCGACCACTATATAAAAAAGAATTATTTGCAATGTAATTAGTTTGTTATATAAAAAATTTAATGAGCTCTTGTGATGTGCAATATAAACGGCGAATTTACAAATTCGGAAGAACACTAGAAGTGCCAATTCGGCACAGAGCGACCAGAAAATCAAATATCATTTATAATTTGTTTTACAACGCCACTTCTTCAATTACGCGTCGACCATTTTTTGTATGCCCATACCTTTTTGTTCGAAAATAGCTTTGAACAAATCTACTCATTAGCGTTTGCCCTTAAAGCACTCGCTCTTACGGCGTGCGTCACCAATTTAAGCATTTAAAAAGCTTAATGGCGAGCTGGAACTGGGTGTCTGTTACAAGGCCAGCGGCATCGGCGGGCATGCTTTTGTGCCCTATTCAATTTAAACTTTTAAAAACCCCCTAAACGGCGAAATCGTCCTCTCGGCGATGCGTAGCGAAGCAGCTCGAAGCGTAGCAAATCTCCACATTCGGCATTCGCGACCTGGATGCAGCCAAGGCTCGACGTCAAAGGGAGGCTCAGGTGGCCCTCGCCGCGGCCACCCGGGATGGTGAGAAATGATGGAAGCGGAGGCCGTAAAACTCTTATGGGCAACAAACTGCTAGAGCTGCTCACGTATGTCCGACTACATTGTTCTTGTCGAGTTTATTTTCAAAATGCTTATCTGACGTTAGACATTTCTTTGGAGTAAGTTAATTTGACAAACCGACGAAACGTTTTAAATTTCTTTTCGTAAAATTTTTTTGACTGAATATGTAATAAAATTTCTATCAGTTTTTAAAGATTGGGTTATATAATCTATTCAGTGCTACTTCCGTTTGGCCCGCCTAAAGATTTATTTTCTACGAGGGTGATATTTATACCCTATCTATAAAAATCGATTGTTATCCATTATCTCCATGTGCGTTTTCCATTTCTTTTTATTGTTTCCAATTTATTTTATCGATAGCGTTATTCTAAGATTTTTAAATTTTGTGGGTTTTTTAAGAACTCCCTTCACATTGCTATCTCATAATAATAAATTTTATGGTTCAAAAATGCAAATGATATTAATTTTGGTATTAGATGCTGCATATTTTTTTTTTGTATATGACTTTACTAAATTTGTACGATAGTAAATATATAATTATTGATCTTGTACTGGCAGCCTAGATGTAAATAGTCTCGGGAGATTTTAAGAGTCGCAAAATAATGGTATCTGAGCTTTCTAGTGCGTAAAAGTTGCCATAAATATTAAATTGTAGGAAAGTTTTTTAGTATTGCAAAAAATTTCATTGTTATGCGCAAACTATTATTAAAAACAATAATTACTCGTCAAAATACAACTCATCATTATGAATTAATATGCCTCTTCAAGTTGATCACCGAATCGCTTGCAGCATTCCGAAACATTCACATGGTTTACAGTACTTTGTACTTTAGTATCGCAAATCTCCTTTGCAACATCTCTTGTTAGAAGTTTCCGTATCCAGAAATAGGGGATCAATATGAAAAATATTTTTATTTGGAATTCAAAGACAAAGATTATTATAATACTACATCATAAACAAAAATGTATTAAATTTATAGTAAGTATTAAGAAACTTTTGTTACAATCTAGAATGTAATTATTGGTATAATTGCCTTTAGCACTTTCAGAACCATAATAAATTTAAATATAAAAAATAAAAACAGAAGGAACGAGTCTACCTGAAAAATAATTGTCATATTAAATTGGAACTTTTCCAGTGTTTATGTGTAACTTCTTCTCATGATGACCTTTATCAATCCACTGGTAAAGACGATAGTTTCTAGAAGTTCAGAGGGTTTGATTGCCGGCATGGACATTTATTATTTCTGAAAATCATTACAGGAAAGGAAGGCCATGCCGTTATGTCAACTACATGAAAGGACAGCGCGCCATCTTATGTAATTAACAGAAAATATTTCTATAAGCGTTTTTATGGCCATGCGAAAACTATGGCATAATGTGAAAAATGTAAATATTATACTGAAGGACGGGTGCATCAATATCAGAGCATAACTTTTTTGCCGATGATAATTTACACATATTTTTAAGTAATATTTTAGTGTGTCGAGTATCTTTTCACAATGGATTAAAAAAAATATTGAATTCCATGTTTAAGACTCATTTTTTGTGTCAATTTTAACATTTTTTTACATCGCGAAGTTATCTAGGAGGAAATTATGAATTTACCATTTAGACTCGAACGCAGCGTTTTTATAGCGTAATGCCGTTATGAATGTTAACGCAACTAGTGAAATAAATTGTTTTTATGCTGATTTTGTAGCATTAAAGAGAAATTACATAAAAAAGTCCTAATATGCCATGAATATGTATATGTATGATATATATCATATATATAATATGAATATGAATATGTATGTGGGGAAAATTGCATATTATTTACTTTTAGTTGCTAGACTATGTTAACGTTGTGGACTGGTGCATTTAATTTATTTATAATTTACTGTGATAATATAGTTTAGTTGTTAAAACAGTTCTTGAAAGTCTCTTAAGAAACGACTGTCAATGTGTAAGAAAAATCCAGATTATTAAAAAAACGTGATATTATGAATGATTTTGTTCAGATGGGATCTAGGAGTTGAAATGTTTCTCATATTTTAAAGAAAACAAAAGATAAGATTTCACTAGCAAAAAGGCTAGGTTTAAGAAGAAATGACAGACGAAAGCTAATTAAATTAATTGCTGGTCGTATTATCATGTTTTACCGTAAGTTGGGGAGGAAGTTATTTATAGTTACAAAAAGAAAGAAATATTTTCTGAAAATGGATAAAACTAAAGCAAAATATGCCAATGCAATGGTTAGTGGAAAGCAATGTAAAATTGAAAATCTGTGTTTAAACAATTTGGCGTTACGGTAGTATTCTTTGTATACTTTATTTCAAATGAGGATTAATTTAAACTATTTAATCATATGGTATATATCTAATTGCCGTGGCTTCTAAACTTGAAATAGCAAATAATATGTTTGTTAACAGTAAATTTATACAAATGAGTAACTTGACCGCATTAAATTAATTAACTGGTTATTAAAATTGCAGTTTCTACAATGGAACCAATAAATAGTGCCATCAAACGCAACTATGATGATCTATCATTGCCTGGACACCATAAAAATGTTGTATATAGGTGAAATTTCGACAAAATAATTAAATTAAAATCCTATTACCTCTTTTCAAGTCAACTTAGCACTCTTTATTCACAAGTAACCATTCGGGATAACAGGGTCCTAAGAAAATTAAAATCTATTCTACATTTATCTATAATGTAAAAAGTCAATCTCGCCAACATATACGACTATTATACCAATCAATTGTGACAAAAGAAAGAAAAGGCCCGAATGCCACGCTTATTAAAAATATAGGGACACTAGGTTATTGTGCTACTAAACCGTGCTGTGTAAAATGTAGCAATGCAAATGGATAAAATAAAAAATAAATCTATTTACTCTATTAATTGTTCTGAAGTTTTAGGGAATGCGCTCACTCCAAGCAAATTTTTACTTTCCTTATCCTAGAAAGTAATGTAATCGGCGGAAATTTGACCTACCCAGTTTTTCACATTTCTGGACGAATTATAGCCTCAGGACACCAAAAAAGTTGGTTTCGGCCATTGGTTCGTGCGTGCGCGTGCGCGGGCGCACACGCGCGCGTGTGTGTGTCTGTCAGTCTGTCAGTAAACAGGATATCTCGAGAACCGTAAGAGCTAGAGACTTGAAATTTGGTATGCAAGTTTACATGTAGGTAGGGGAAGCTTTTGGTAAAAATCGGCCGAGTCGTTTGGTCCAAAGGTCACAAAATTGGTCGCAAAGTGGTCGCGAATCTAAACGGCTAAAGATACAAAAAATTTATGAGAATAAAAATGATTTGTTATCATGAGATAAACATGAATTTAAAATAAAAGTTGGTAAAATAGGAACTCGAAAAAAAATTGAAGCTCAGGATTTTTAATATACCGGATGTTCATAAAATGTCTCGGGAAATTTATATTACCAGATAGATCTGACCGAGACGAACAAAAAATTACAATGAAATTTTTGAATGACCAAGAATCTTTCCAATACTGTACAATACAGCTATAACATCCTCATATGAGAAATCGGACTTAAACAGCAACTGCCCTACGACCTAGTAACCTCAAATAAAGCCTAACAGCCTGAAAACAAACAATACGACGTATGAAAACATCGACCGTGAGAGCCTTCACATTTATTTAACATCTGATGAAGACAGCAATGACTAATAAGTTACAATATTTCCCTCATGCCACTTTAAATCAAGATATGTTATACGTATAATATTTAATATCACATCTATGCATAGCATAAAAGATGTTGAACTGGTATTCCTAATAAAAAAAAAACTCTAAATAGAAATGAGCGATGTATAAATTATTATTACAGTCAACCTTCAAATACAATTAGCGAATTTCAAACGTTTTTTAAGGCGAGATTTGAGCAGATGAGTGTTGAAAGATTTGTTGTACTAAATTGTCAATATTTGTTATAAGTAAACATATCATGCTTTATCAGTTTCATAAATTTAATATCTATTTAATTTAGATGGAAGAGTTTAGCTTGTTAAAATCACAACAAAAGAAATATTAATTCCTCTATTGTAGAGGGATGTTAATTTTAGGATTATTATTTTTCTAAATATTAATAAAATGTGTTTATTGTGGGTGTGTAATATCGATTCGCAAAATGCTTCTAAGAACCCTCAGAGAACGATTATTAAACTTGAGTATGATGTACCGTTTTATATGATCATATGTTAATTTAAGAGTAATGTAAATTGTATTCTTTAGAATTTGGAAAATAAATTTACATTTCTTTAAAAAAGTAATTTTATAAAAAGAAAAAGTAGGCAGCTGCCAGTAATAAATTAATTAATACTTTACTAATAACATTTTGTTTATTATAAATATAAAATGCCGCATAAATGAATAAATAAATGAAGTAAGTTATTATTTAATACAACGAGGCTAAATTAATAAGTTTTTAGGGTTATTAAGACTAATAAATATCAGAGAGTGAATTCAGACTAGAATTAAAATTGGCGTCAATTCTAAAATTATTGCCAGGATCCATTTTATAGCTTCTTGCAATAAACCGTATAGGTTTTTTCTTTAGTAATTTTTAGATAGTGTAAGTATATGGATCTGTAATTACAATAAATGTATCTGTTTCAAAAAATTCTCGCAAAATATTTTAATGTCTCCATTTGCAGGATCTTGAGTATTTCCAGATCTTTATCAGATTAGTAATAACGCACAAGCTATTATTCGGCGACCGCCAAATTATAGTTTGTATAGCGAAATCGGCGTGTACTAGCACGATTACAGTTCGACAAAATTAACTTACAGTTTGAATAGTATATTCCTAAAATTTACCACTACAGTGTCCTGTAGATAAACTTTAAAAAATCACAATAATTTAAGTTGAATTTGTTTTATCGTATTAAGATAACAACATACGTAGCTTGTTCTGAAAGTATCAACTAGGTGTTAATATACTGAAAGCAGTTTGTGTGGCCGCAATGTAACCTGGCAAGTGATGAGACTGAATTTGTGAATAAGAAGAATTTTACTTCCATTGTACTGGTCAGTGAAAAGTTAATATGATTGTCGCATATATAATAACAAAGCGGGTAGAGCAGTAAATCTGCATAAAATTTTATACAAAGCTGGAAGAAAAGAAATTCTAATCCATTACAATGCTTCAATTATATGCGACTTAAATAAAAAAAATAATTCTAGTTAATTAATCCTGTTATTGTAATTGTAATGTTTTATATCATATGCCTCAATATTTTTGGAATGGACCAAGTGTAATTTATATAATTTTTTTGTTTCTAATTTTGGGTTTAATTACCTTTTTATCGTGCTATTTCATTTATTACTATAATTGTATCACTATTTATGTTTAATGCTTAGTTATAATTTGAAACTGTCAGCTTTATTATACAAGCTTATTCTCGATCTTAAACCCGAACGATAATACATTACGTTATAGTTTATAATTTTATTTATAGAAATTGAGCCTCATTCTTCACTTTCGATATTGTTTAAAAGAGCATCTTTGGGAGCAATTTTAATATTTCTAATAATTTTTTAATTTTCCATAATTATGTTTTATAATTGTTTTAACACAGATTTTAGTTTTAGAAGTACTAGGTTGTCCCATAATTTCTTAACTATAAAGTTTGCAGAAGCCTTCTGTTACAATTAACAAATATCTGCAATATTCCTCATAAAGTACCTGCTTTCTTTAATCAATATCACGTCTGCGCAAGAAGTATTCTCGTCCATGGCTATACAAATTATTATCAAGTTTCTCAAGATAAAAGGCGTAAAGCCACTCAAAGTTTTAAAATACTTAAGACGTAGTTTGGTAACAAATCTTTAAAAAAACTGAATCATACGCTTGGCTTAAACCATTTTTGGAAAGACAGAAAGCAATTGGAAATGAAGGTAATCACGGTTTTTCGTGAGGTTGTTCCCTACCTTTCCCGGAATAACCTGCGAATAATAGTTGATGAATTTAATTATGAAATTGTAATTAGATATGATGATGATCTCAAGCAATAGTTACTGACAATCTACGGTTATCAAGTGTCCAAAAGGTGGGCCCGGCCTCATAAGGGTGTTTAAACAACAATAAGATTTGTTCTAGACTATACCCTCTACAGTCTAAACTTATCTAATTAAAAAAAAGCATTTTAGAACTTTAACAATAATATTCATTTTACAATAACAGAAAAACGTTTCATCCGTTAGGAAAAATATTCTTTTAAGAAGACTTCTCAAAGAAATTCTCAAATTCTTTTTGTGACGGCATAATAATTGATTTTTATATTTCTCTGTTAATTAATATTTTCATGACTGAAATTTTGGAACTCCTAAAATCTACTTACAATTTAAAAGACAACACTCACCAATTAATTAGCCATTGTCTATCTAATATACATTTAAATTTTTAAACCAAATTTTACCGCCAAACCAATGGTCTTTTTTCATCTTTTGTAGCCAATATTTCTAAGGCCAATTTGAGAATACTAGTCTCGCTTTCTTCTTTTTCTAAAACCTACCAGTTGGATAAGATATGGTTTCCCAGTTTTTATTCTACTTAAACAAACTTTGCACTAATATCATGTATACAATGGAAATCGAATAAAACAATTCGGCCCGTTCCCGGATATCTTCAAAAGAAAAAAATTTCTAAATACAGCTCTTATCACATTGCCTATAGAAGACCTACCCATACTAACTACAACTTAAATGCTAAATCTCCGGTGTAAAATCTCTTATTAGCAGACTTCTGAAATTTTCCGACCTTAAAAACCGACATACTTAAATCAGTAATAGATAAGAACCACTATCCCCACAAATTTCGAGCAGCTTACGAAATACTTCGGAGTGAATGAGAAAGAAATATATATATAGACCAAGTATCAAACTGAGTACATTCTGTGGTTGTATTGAAGGGCGGCAACTGCTTGGCATTTCCCAAACACAATAAAAAAATCAGACATAAAATTAGTTTTTCCTAATTATAAACACTCGTTGGTGTACATCATCACATTAGCGAAGATTGAAATAAAAAAGTGGATGGGATCCAACAAAGGAAAATATTTGGTTTTATTTGTGTCTGAACATAGCTTAGCTGCTTTTTGATGTGTTTTACTATAAGAGGTCTTTTTCTAACTTTCTTGATCGAATATTTCAAGTAAATTTACATAAATTATCAGCAAGAAAGAGTTCATCTATCAAAATTCGCAATTAGATAACACTCTAAAAAAATAAATCCCTATGATTTGAGTGATGCACAAGCTCAATGAAGGATTTTCTATACCCAAAACATAGTGTAGATATTGTTCTATCACACATTTTCATAAGGTCGACAATTTAATAATTTTAAGATATCGAGAATTCTTTGCTGTAGTATTGACATATAGTCTAACTATTGGCGGGTAAACGGATAAAAGACAAATCAATGAATTGTATTTTGAAGGGTAAATACTTTTTTATTTTTTATAATTTAAATTAGTGTGTTATGCCTAAGCAATGGCGTAGTAGAAAGATGTTTGTTGAGATAAGGTCTAGTAAGTCTAAAGTGTATGGTTTATCGTTAAATGACAGTTACTTTGATTGACATTCCTTATTTTAATAGAAAAGAACCTCTTAATTTTTTGGAATACAGCATTTTTACTCCACATAAATGTAAATGTATTTACAATTTATACAATTTTTTTCTTAATAATCATATTGTACACCATTGTAGCAGTTTAGCAAGTTACGCTTTTTGTTTCTCTGGAAATAAATTTTGGATCTTGATTCATTTGCCTTTAAATTTTTATTTTCTTGTGTATTGTAGTCTCTCTTAAAATTATATTTTTGCCTTTTCTATTTGTTTAATGGTCTATGAAAGCTTTGTATTATTCAGGCTTGTTTTAAGAAAACTTTTAGAACCAAATTATTGTTTTCCATTACTCATTTTTTATTGTATGTCTAGAATTACTACTTTCTTTAATGGTTCTGTTTAACTTTCCATCTTTTACATTACTTAGCAACTTTTTCATTTCTTGAATGTTCCATCAATTATGTTTCCTATTTTTAGCTTTATATTATTTTAAGCTGCAAACGTTTTAAGGTACAATTTTGATATACCAATACAATATTTTACAGGATATAGTTTTTTAGATAACAATTGTTTGTACTGGTTAAATTTATTATTTTTAATTTTTGATAGATGTGATTAATAATCACAATAAAATGTTTCTTCATGTTTATGTAAATAAATGATTTAATTAATTTTTGTCTGTTTTATATATTGTTGTACTGTACTGAATGGTTTACTTGCACTGTTATATTTATATTATACTCACTATTAGTTACAGTTTTATGTTAAACGCATTATTACCTAATTTAATTTTAATCAAAACAATAAACTATATGCGTCAGAACTTTACACTAACACCACTGTTACAAACGTAAAAGAATGAATAACGTCAATATTTTAGTTAAATTGAAAGCAACTAGTACTTGAAGAAATGTATCAGCATAAAAAATTATTGGCTTTGTATAATAGTAAAAATAAAAATGCAGCATTTGTCTTTTCATCTGTAGCCGTTTTTAAGATAATGTTTAAATTTATGAGGTGTAGTACGAGAAATAGAAAACTAATGAAGCCCAGGATAGTTTGTCTTTTAAGATAAGTAATCGCAAATATTAATGCTTTTGGTACAGTCCTGTACCAGAATATATAAAAATGTTTTAATTTAATAAAAAGAATATTTATTTAAAAAATGAAAGTGCTTAAATAAATGTGCAATAATTTGTGATGCGGTATTTATAATGCAGTTTGCCAAGAAGCTAACAAAGGTAAATCCAGTGGTCGAACACAGCAGGTACATAAATAAAAATAAATACAAAATCCGTTTATCAATACTTCATTCATATTAAAATAATATTGCAAAGTTACATGCTTATATTTAATAAAATTTTGAATGAGTAAAGAAACTAATAAACCTTCTACACTGAACATTTTTTTGTCTTTTAAAAGTAATTTTAGTAAAAATTGAAATAAAGACATCAAAAGTTTTTTATACAGAAAGTTACACTGAACTTTTTATTAATATATATTAAATTTTTTTATTTCCATTATTTTGAAGCTTCTATATCAAATATGTATGAATGCTGGGGGAAAATTTATATTATGAACTTGTCGTAAAAACTGAGGTAACACACACGCGTGTGCATTCTTTATAAAGCTTTATAATATAATGTTCCGCAAATTGAAACGCCAATGGCGCCATACGCTCCAATAAGGAGTTACATGAAATGAATGAATAATATAATGTTCACATATATGGCACTTTTTAATAACAATCCTAAATTAAACAAATTGTAAAGGCTATAAAACTACAATCATAAATAAAAAATAGCACGAGCTAAAAGTGTTTTTCTTTATCCAGTTTACCACAAACTTAAGCAGTTACACTCAGGCGCTTGGCACATTTAATTTATAAATTATGAATTAACTCGGGACTAACCTTTTTGCGCAAAGCCCTGAGATTAATTCTCGACAAGCGCAAAATTTAAGCCCGCAAACACCAAAAAGCGCTTTAATAATTCCGAATAGTCAGCGGAATAACATAAAGTGGCATACTGTTTGCGCTACTGATTAAATATTTCAGTGTAAATTTAAACCGCATCAAGTTCCTATTGTGCTGAAATCTGGGTCAAGCTTTTATTAACTTGATGCGATGGGGATCTTTTTCGAACACGCAGGATTTCAGGAAGTGTCTCACAGCTTTGTGTATTTCCTTTATTCTAACATATCTCCGAATTATAAGTGTCGTCGTTTAAAAAAGCGAGAAGTGCATAATAGAAAGTTCTAGAGTAGTAGTAAGTTACTAACAATTAATCACTAAACAAAATAGCAACAAATTTTTTAATTTGTAGTTTTGTTGTTTATGTTATGCACATTTTGGTATTATATTCAATTACTGCTACAGATGCATATATCATCATTACTTTGACGGATGCTAAGAAACAGTGAGAATGGAGCAATTGAAAAAGCGCTGCGTTTATATAGTTGTTTCGCAAATGCTCTTATTTTTCGAACTGAAGCATACATTTCTAGTAACATTGTGTGTTTGATTTTTGCGGAGTAAAGACGTGTTGCGATCGAGCTCGTAAATACGAAAGCGCACAAGCCAAACGTGATAACCGGTCGTCGCGAACATGCGAGGCCGGTTGTGATAAGACAAGGTAAATATAAAATTAAAATATTAAATATTAAATTGTAAATACGAAACCCGAGAAATAATCGACATGGATCCGTATACGCGACCAGCGACACCAGGAGAAGCACTACTGGCACAACAAAATCAAGCCTTATTTCAGGAAAATCAATCTAGAAGTCAGAATGAACAAGCATTATACAATGCCTGGATTTGTGAACGTACAGAAAGAGAAAAACTTTCAGCTGCCTTAAATAATATGCAAGGCCAGATAAACATGCTCCGGGAGCAATTATCAATGCAGAGCAGACAAAATAATAAGCAACAAGAAGTATTTAACCAGGGCGACGAAAACAACGCCAGCAAGAATAAGCCATCTGTCTCAATAAATTACGAAACTGATGAAGAGGAATTAGCCAAAGAAGTTGGCTGGATAACAGCCACTAAAAGAAAAACAAGAAAAGAAAAGCAAGCGACTCACCAGGTTCTACTCAAGACCAGCCAACAACCAGCAAACCGATACAACAAAATAAAGAAAAGAAAACACCCAACCCACCACCAATTATTGTAAGCAATGTCACAAATTATGACTTACTTTACAACCAATTACAAAGTAATAAAATACTGTTCAAGGTAACAGCTCTGAATAATGATCAAATAAAAATCAATGCTGAAAATCGTGAAGAGTTTAGCAAAACAATACAATGTCTTGTAGATTTGAACCTACAGTGGCATTCATACGAGGACAAACAAAGCAGAGACATAAAAGTAATGGCAAGAGGACTACCAGCAAGTTCTCCCCCAGAAAAAATTATTGCAGAGCTGAATAACTGCAAACTAAAGTGTGTTAGCGCCACAAACATACTAAAAAAAGAAAAATTTGAGAACAAAAATGGCGAAAATGAAGTGAGGAAGAAGCCGCTCCCACTATTCATGCTATCCTTCCACCACGAAGCAGATATCAAAGTTATATACGGAATCAAAAGCATATTAGGAGCAAAAGTGAGAATTGAACCCCTCAAAAAACGAAACTGGTACCACAATGTAAGCGGTGTCAATTACACGGACATACGCAAAAGTTCTGCCGCAGAGAGCCGAGATGCGTGAAATGCGCAGGAAAACACATAACTGCAGAATGTAGTAAACTAAAAGAAACAAAGCCAAAATGTGCAAATTGCAGCGAGGAGCACCCGGCTAGCTATCGAGGATGTGTCGTAGCGAAAACGTTCCAAGAACGAAGAAATAAAACAACACAAGGAAAACATAAGGAGCCGAATATAACGAAACCTGTTAAATCCTACCCACAAGTCAACAGTGAGAAAACATACGCCCAAAGCGTTAAAAACCCGAACAACAGACCGAACCGAGAACTCCAGAAGCCTCCACTAACCAATTGCTCCTCACGCTCATAGCAAAACTAGACCGGCAAGAAAAGATGCTTGAATCGTTTTCAGGAAGACTTCAGAAGCTAGAGAATAGCAACAGAGCAGCTGCCTCAACCAGCAAAAATGACCAACAAAGATATTAGGATTGCAACTTGGAATGCTAATGGAATCAGGCAGCAGCAACCTGACCTGCAAGCATTCTTAGAACAACAAAAAATAGATGTGTGCCTCATATCTGAAACCCACCTTGTTAGAGATTCTTTTATTAATTTCAGAGGATACAAGTTTTATCACACTATCCATCCATCGAACACAGCTAGGGGTGGGAGTGCGGTAATAATTAGGGATAACATTACTCACTATGAAGAAATGGGTCTTGAACTAGAAGAAAACCAAGTAACAGCTGTAACAATTAACCCTAGAGGGCAAAAGATTACCCTAGCTGCAATATATTGTCCTCCGAGACATAATCAGAAAAAAGAAAGCTACCTCAACGTGTTAAACAGTCTAGGGAAAGGTTTATAATAGGTGGCGATTTTAACGCCAAAAACACAAGATGGGGATCGAGATTGACCACTACCAAAGGCAAGGAGTTACACGAAGCAGCTGCTGAACTGGGGTGCAACTACTTGACAACAGGTAAACCAACATATTGGCCTGCCGATCCAGATAAGATTCCAGACTTGCTGGATTTCTTTATATCAAGGAAAGTATCGATCAACTACGTAACAATAGAAGAAAATTTTGACTTGGACTCTGACCATTCGCCAGTAGTTCTAACTCTGAGTGAAAACATAATTAGAAAAGAACATAATCCAACACTGGTCAATAAAAGAACAGACTGGAATGGATTTAAGGAAGAACTGAGCAATCGCATTCAGTTAAATGTACCACTCAGAACAATAAATCAACTGGAACAGGAAGCTGAAAGATTTGTCACTAACATACAACAGTCTGCCTGGAATAATACCCCAGAAATCAAGAGAAAACACAGGGAATTAACTACCCTAGAGAAATCAAGGAGTTGGTAGCTGAAAAACGAAAACTTAGAAAAAAGTGGCAACAGACTAGAACACCTGCCAACAAAAATAGACTAAACAATATAACTCAAAGACTGAGAAGAGAAATTTTGGAAATCAAGAACGAATCCATAAACCATTATTTACGAGAGCTAACCAATAACAAAGAAACGGACTATTCTCTTTGAAGTCCACTAAAAACTGAAACGACCATGTATACATAGTCCGCCAATAAGAACTGCAAATGGTAGCTGGGCACGCGATAACCAACAAAAGCTGAAGCGTTCGCCAACCACCTTGAACAAACCTTTCAATCAAACGAAACTCAGATTAACCAAGATTTGCCAGAAAATGAAGGCGAAGATAGCATGATAGATTTGGTAACACCCAGGAAACTACGAAGACAATCAAGACTGACATCAACCCAAAGAAAGCTCCAGGCTATGACCTGATTACTGGGAAATTCTCAAACATCTTCCTAGAAAAGGAATTGTTAAGCTCACCAACTTGATCAACGCAGCGATTAGATTAAAGCATGTACCGGACGCTTGGAAAATGGCTGAAGTCATTATGATTCCAAAACCGGGAAAACCACCAAATGAAGTGAAATCATACCGACCAATCTCACTGTTGCCGGTAATTTCTAAACTATTTGAAAAACTGATATTAAAAAGACTAAAGCCAATAATTGAAAGTAAAACCTAATACCTACACATCAATTCGGGTTTAGGAACAACCATTCAACGATCGATCAAGTCCACAGAATTACCGACATAATCGAGAAAGCCTATGAAGGAAAAAGATATGCTCGGCCATATTTTTAGACATAGCCCAAGCATTCGACAAAGTTTGGTATGAAGGCTTAATATATAAACTTAAAAGTTATTACCTAAAAATTCGCGGAAATACTAGAATCCTATATTTCAGGAAGAATGTTTCAGGTTAAACAAGAAGACGAATATTCCAGCATGAGAGAAATCAAAGCAGGGTACCCCAAGGTAGCGTATTGGGACCAATTCTCTACCTGCTATATACCTACGACATCCCACAAACAGAAGACGTCACCATCGCCACATTTGCGGACGATACGGCGATATTAGCTATCGGCGACAACAGTGAAGAGGCAGCTAGGAAAATACAGCAAGCAAGTAACAGCATAAATACTTGGACTAAAAAGTGGCGAATAACAATCAATGAAAGTAAATCGGTACATGTTGATTTTGCTTATAAGCACCGTGAACATATACCAATAACAATAAACAATACCAATATACCATACAGCAATAATGCAAAGTACCTTGGGATGACCCTGGACGCACAACTCCGGTGGAAGGAACACGTGAAAAGAAAAGAATAGAGCTTGACCTAAAATACAGGAAAATGTATTGGTTAATTGGAAGAAAATCCCAACTATCCATACATAACAAGATACTACTGTATAAACAAGTATTAAAGCCCATATGGACCTACGGGATCGAGCTTTGGGGATGTGCCGCAAAAATCATATAAATAAAATACAAGTTTTCAGAACAAAGTTCTCAGAAGCATCGTGGATGCACCATGGTACTTCGGAATGACCATCTACATAGGGACTTACAAATCCCTACAGTCATGGATGAGATCAAAAAGTTTGCAGGAAAACATGAAGAGAGACTCCACTCACACGTGAACACCGAAGTACTGCAACTTCTGAACAATGCTGATCTGGAACGAAGGCTTAGAAGAATCAAGCCCTTCGAGCTCGTGCAGTGAAGTGAAAATAGTGCAAAAGCAGAGTAAAGTGCTAAAAACACGTGAAAATTGTGTAATCCTCTTAAGAGACTAAGTTAAGACCGAAGGGACTTTTTAGACAAGTATTTAGTTTTAAGCCACTGTAGAGAAAAATTGAAGGTTAGTCAGAAATGACTAGTGTCAATAAAAATCAATAAAAAAAAAATAAAAAAAAAAATTTCTAGTAACACCTGATAAAAAATCTTATAGTTCGTCAAAGACAATAACTTTTACCAACTAAAACACCTCTTTGTTTGAGTAAAGTGGTATATTAATGCTATTTTAGTAATTACTTGGAACAGTTATTTGCGTTATATTTTTGTTTTTTTAGTTCTCATAAATATTTTATTTTATTATTATCTTGCTTGCATCTGATGCTGCCTCTTTTTAACTTTTTAAGCTTATATTTTTCTATTTATCTTTTGTTGTAATTTCTGTAATGAGGTAGTTAAATGTTCCTCCTTTATTTATTCGTCTTGATATTGACATTATTTGAGACATATTAATTCTATCGAATATAAATTTAGATATTCGGAAAATCTTATATAAGTGGATAAAATTTAGGACCTTTTCTTCCACTGTCGATATCGCTGAAACGCTGCGATTGAATATTAGCCGCCTACATGCGTGTGTCTACGCGATCACGTGTCTGTGTGTGTGTGTGTGTGTGTATGTATGTGTAGAGACCATGTCGCAATGATTGCTTAAATAGCACAGATCTAGAGTGTCGTTTAGGTAAGCCCAAAAAATTAATAAATAGTTAAAATAATATCAAAATGCAAGAACTATTAAATTTATTTATATGAAACTCATTAAGTAAATAGTACTGAGAATCATATTTAATGTAGCCCCATCAACGACCACGACCTTCCCGACCTAAATCTGCTGCAGACCAACTCAACTTATTTCTTATTCATATATGTTATTCCTTCCTGAAGTAAGGCCTTAGCTGTCCTTGCTGTTGTTCGCCTTGACCACGGCTTGAAAGTGGCCACAAGTAATATAAATACCAGTGGTAGTATATTCTGTTTTTATAGCCATATTTAGGCCTTTCTTTCTTGTGAGCAGTAGCAAAGTTTTACTAAAAGACATACTTCCTCTTAGCGGCCACCTTCTTCATCTAAAGCTTGATAACTCTCTTGATCACGTTGATATAGCTATCCTGGCTTTTCTCAAAAAAGTGCTCACAAGTGTCTTATTCTAGATAAAGTTCTTTTCGTTAAGAAGACAGTGCTGTCGTGCTTGACGTTGTTTACTGCTTCTCTCATTTAACAGTTAGCGGTTTCTCACCACGAGAGATTTATAGTGCAAATCTTGGTACACTGGCCGTCCACCTCTCCACGCCCATTTCTCTTACCAGATTAGTCATGTTCCGCCCAGAATCCTGATCTATCTCTTCTTTCAATTTGAGAACGTATTAATCACAACTTTTGTAATCAGATCGATTGCTGTAAGTTGTCTAATCAGTAGTTATCTCCTCTAGGTGGGTGTTTCTGTAACACCCTTCTTGGATGTTTTTGTAGTCAAAAAGCGCAATAGCTTCTGTCTGATATTTTACGGAACAAAGAGATTTGAGTATAATTGATTTGCGATTATATTCTTGGCGCAGTTTGTTGACAACTGTAGATTGTTGACTTTGCAAAGTCAATTTGTTGTATTAGCTAATAAGCTATTGCATATGTGCATAAGATGGCTTTTGATTTCCAGCAATCAAGATCAAAAATGAAGCGCGCGTGCGTCGCTCTCGCATGAGGAATATTAAAATTTGTGAACTTAATGCCGTTGGCTGATAATTGTTAAATAATGCACCTAAGCGATATTACTCACAAAATTTCTGCAATCTCAATTAGAAACATATTAAAATTTCGAAAATTATCCGTATAGAGAAGATCCGGTATGCTAAATACTACATGACTTGAAATCACTAAGAGGTTCTTACTCGATATCAAGAGGGAGAAAAAGATCTTTTGCAATATTATTAACGTGTGATAAGACTTGAGTCTAGTATTATATCCTCAATCGTAAACGAAAAACAAACTTGTACTCAAAGAACCTGCCTGAGAGGAACCAAACATGCTTTAGAATTACAAAGGTGTAGTTTTCGCAAACTCCTCAATTGAAAGAAACGCAATTAATATTCAGAATTTTTAGAATCTGCTGGGAAAGCGCATCAGAGCTGTGATTCTTTTTCAAAACAATACTCGCTCTTTCACTGGCTCCATAACTTGAAGTAACATAAATTAGAGCAAATGCGTTCAACGACAGTATGTAACTTTTCTAACAGCTCTATCTAGATTTCTATCATCTGTTTGGTTACCTCAAGGAGAATATTTGTTGGAAGGTAACGATTAGGTAAAAATTCGTAACTAGAAATCAAACATTTTTTACAAAATTGATATTAAAAAAGATTTCCACGTGCTCAATCAAATGCATTGAAAAAGACGGGAAAATAGTTTTATGTTGTAAGTGTTGTCGCAGTTTGATGTTAATTTAGCCCTTTTTCGACAAACTTTGTTAGTAATTCATTACCTCTTGTATTGCTTTTACCATCAGTTTTAAAAGCAGTGTTTCTAGAAAATATAAGCAATAGCGTTTTTGTTCACTATACGTTTTTCCTAAAATATGTATTTATTATATCTCACAACTTTTGATATTGTCGTGTCACACAAAATCAACAAATAGATTTCCTAATTCTGGGTTTTAAGCCTTCCACATTTGACCCTTAATAACCTGGTAGTTCTTAACGCTTCTCCGCTACGTATGACATGCTCAGCCGTGCATGTATTTCGGTCAAACTTCACCCTCCCTATATTTAACCGTTCCCGCTGACCTAATTTTCGTATCAATTATTTCAATTCACTTTTGCGCACTAACAGAATCATTTTGGACCTTTGTTGAATTTAGTTAAAATAGTAATAAAATAAATTATATTACTCGCAATCTTATAATTTTCCATTTATTTTAACCCATAATCTTACTTAGAGTAAAATAAATCTATTTTGGCACTTTTACCGTTCGTACAAATACCTTTTAACGATTTAACATTAGTAAAAAAAATATAATAATCTAAAGACCTAATATAATCTAGATAGGTATAGTTTAAAACAACATTTTAATGACATGTTATAGCGTTCTCGTTAACAAGAGTATTAAATGAATAATGATAAATTGTGATTTTATGTAGGTATATTTTAGTGTTCTAATGCATCGTTGCCTACAGCTAATAATCTGTTACGTTAAAACGCTCGCCTTAAAATTTATCGAGCCGCTTTTTGAAACGGATTCTTACTGTATTTGATTTATTAAAATATATAATCAAAATGTATGGAAACTTTACGTGATATGAACAATAATAAAGAGAGTTACTAGACAAGAGCAATTATTTTTAAAATGTTAACCATATTTAAGAAAAAAAAACAAATCAAATTTCAGTCGAATGCTTTATGTAAACTTCTGAATGAGTTATATAATAAGAAACATTGTGAGATATTGTACTAAAGTGTTGATCTGACTGTGTAGAAGTGAAGCGTTAAAATAGAGTATTCCATTAAATAACATTTTTATGTATGTTTTATTGTAAAAGCAATATTAAATAAATCAAAGTTTTTTTCTGAAACAACGAGAAAGTGTCCGGTAATTTTTAATATTTTAAAAAGCCATCATAATCTTTACTGTTTAAGAAATTTAAGACAAATGATTCTGTACGCGATGATCGCAAAGAAAACATGGTTACTTAGAGTCATTTAGAGATAGATGTTAGATCTACTTAATCTTTAAAAAAGACTCTCACTCAGTTATTCTTATACAAAATTCAGTGTAACAATTAAGTCAGGTGTTAATCGAAAATAACGTCTGTTCATAAAATTGTTAATATTATTGACAACAAAAATTAAATAGAAATGTTGCTTGGTTTATCGACAAAGGTCATTTTTAATTATTTAGATATGTTAACAAACAAAATTATCAAATATGAAAATCAGAAAATTCAATTTCCAGTGAAACACAAATTATCACCCAATAACTGTTTGACCAACACTATACAGATATAAAGCAATTGGTTTTTCAGGTGTATTGTGACAAGTCATTTTTACAAGTGAAGTATGTTGGAAAACAAATTTTTCCCAGAAATTTATGGTCTGAGAATGCATGATGGTGTACCATCCACATTCTGTATGATTTTAGAACCACAAAAAGCTCGTTTGAAGACGACGTAATCTCTCCTTTTCCCCTCAATTATTAACCTGCAGCTTTCGAATAGTTTTGTTATTCTCCTGAGGAAAGATTGGACTACAACTCGCGCCTTAAAATAATGATTGAGCTCAATAACGAACGTTATCACTGAGACTTTTTTCATTACAACTCGCTATAGACAAAGTTGCAGAGATCTTTAAAATGCGCATGCCCCATTTTCTTATACTCACTTCCAAGAAATTTGCTTTGGAATGTCTTTTGTCAATGGAATCTTTTTCACAAGATAAGTGTTTGAATTATTAATATATTGTGGTAGATTACCTTAAGTTTTGGTTATTTAAATATTACTACTTAGCATTGCATAGAAAATTCTGTCATTAAATAATTTCCCATTTTAAAAGAATAGAAAATTTTATGTATCACTAAATATTTTTTGGCAATGTGTAATTAAAAATTATATCAACTTATTCAAACTTTTAAAATTAATCATCTATTGTTACTAAAATAATTATCTCTAAATTTTATAATTGTCTATGCATAAAGCATTATATAAGTAAACTATTCTATATTCTAAAAAAATTAGTATAGCATAAAGTAAATTAAAATTCCCATACAGTTGCTAGGTAGAAGAATTAATAAGGCCGTAGTGGCAAATATGCTAAGTTATATTAAAGGTTTCCCCAACTTTTTAACCAGTGCTTTCATCATACAAAATCAAAGAAGATTCAAAAAATTATTATTCAAAACAAATATAATCAATTTCGACGACCCTACGTTATCTAATTATTTAATCCTACAAAATCGCTGTTCATACAAATCATGTCCCACTGAACGGAATAATTATAATCGAATGAAACGTCGGAATGGTATGCTGAATACGCTCGATCTAAATATTAAAAATATATGTTGGCGTATTATTGCATTGGAGATGGGTATTTCTGCTTTAAAAAGAAACACATTTTATCCAATTCTTAACTGTATGGTTCGGCAGTAATACTTCTGCTATTTGGAACCATTTCAATTTTTTTAAAGCGATCTTGTCTATTAATATGACTCCATTATCTTCTTTTATCAGGATTAGCAAAAGAAATACACTTCTTAATGAAATCTCAATGCAGTGCTATTATTTTTGAATAATTTATTGCAGTGCAACATTGAGAGCCTTCAAAGGTACATGATTAAACGTATCTTTTTTAAGTACATGTCTTCGTTAGAAAAACGTTTGTACCATTTTGATATTATTAGTTAATTCTTCTTACCTTAAATTTGTTAGTTTTCCCTACTTATAGCTGTTGGATGAGCCTTTATTGAGAAAGGCTTTATATTAATAAATTTATCAGAATTTTAAATGCCTAACATCACAGGATTTAAAGTGATGTACATGCAACAGGACTTATCATTTGTTAAAAATATGCTCAACAACAAAAATTGTCGGAAACTCTTGATACAACCTATAGATTTTTAAAGTACTACTGCAAAATACTCACCTGAATTAAATTAAGAAAATATTGCATTTGGGGCTTTGTAAGATTAATAAAATGTACAGGCCTAGGAGAAAAGAATGTCATAAAATGGGAACTGCTGATTTATGTGTAATAATAATAAAATATGTAGTAAATATAAAAGTATTAATGGCCGAAATAAATATTATTCGAATGTGTTAAATAGTTATACAGGAAAAGACATAAAGTTCTATTTTCTCTTGCACTAATTTTGCAATGACCCATTATTTAATTATCTGCTTCTAGGAACTGGTTTAGTACACAAGTTTTTTGAAGTAACCTATAAATAAAGCCTAGGGAGTATAAGTTCAATACCGGCCGTCCCATTCTAAAGAACCACTTCACTTGATACATTCGTCGAGATAGATATAATTTAAATACTGTCAAACATTAACTGGAGTGAGTTAGAACTATATTACAAACTAGTGTGCTGTCAAGAACATTTTTAGATAATAAAGTTAGTGTCCCTCAAAAATTGCACACATTTTGAGATATTGAGTTGTAGAAGAATGAAATAGATGCGAAGACTTTCGCAGCCGGCGTTCTGGTGCATCATGTGCTTGGTTCTCTGACGTTTTTTGCCCCTTGAGAGCGATAAACCAAAACTTAGATAGATTGAATCAGTCGTCCCTGATAAAAATTATTTTTGTATTTATAAATCTTCACCGCCTCTCTGCATAATCTCAGGTAGTAATTCCTATAGTTGGATAAAACTTGTGTTTGCCCGAATTCTATCTCGTGGTCAGAATTTTCCAACGCATGTTCAGCAACTGCTGATTTATCGGGTTGATTAAGGCGTAGATGACGTTTGATACGCCTCTACGGGGAGGAGGTTTACAAGTCTGTAAGACAACTCGAGAATTTACGCAAGAAGAAATTCCAGCTACTGTCCAGCCTTGCTTTCTTACTGGGTTGTCGAGATCAAAAGGTAGTTCCGAAGTATTTGCAGGTCAAACACCACCTGCGCACTCCTGAAGCCTAACGAATTTATCGCAAAACGGAAGCTGCCTTGGTCAGAGAACAAGTGCACGTTACTAGAAAAACTCTCGCTCTGTGTTCACTAGAACTAATGCAAGTCCACGTCAGCTTGGCCAGCAGAATCCGTAAAGATGACTGAGATACTGTGGACCGCATCACTTTCCATTCTGCGGAGAAACACGGAGCGGCCGCCACCGTTAGATAATCTTCAGCGTTTACAGAAGAAGAGCGCTCCCACACAACTGGATTATAAGCAAACTGTTATAAACCTTCCCGTAACACCCAAATCCATTCCGGTAGAGGATATTACGTAGAAGCAGCCATACGCAACCTTCCAACAGACGAAGCAGAGGAAGTACGAGTCGAGACTTCACGCATCCTGCGCCATGCTGAGCCACATAAGAAGAACTTATCTAGAAGAACTGCTCTATGGGAATACCTACACCGTGCTCAAACGTAATCCCACATTGCGGATACTACGCGACACGAGCAAACTGATAAAGAGTTTCTCTCTGGATGATACCACCATTAAGAGACTAATAACATCAGAGGCGCTGCCCCCAAGAATATACGGGCTCTCCAAAATACACAAAGATGATGTACCGCTGCGACCCATTGTCAAGGCCATCAGGGGTCCTACCTACAAGTTGGCCAAATACTTATCCAGTCTGTTACAACCGTACATTGGACATACCAGCAGTTACATCAAGGACTCCGCACATTTTGTCAACCAGCTTCAAGACATCCAGCTACACGAGGGAGATCTAATGGTTAGCTTCGATGTAACTTCTCTGTTTACCAAAGTACCAATTTAAGATGCCCTGGATCATCTGAAGAAAATTTTTCCTAACCATATCTTACAGCTACTTCAGCAGTGCCTTACATGCAGTTACTTTGTTTGGCAGGGCATATATTACAAACAAGAAGACGGAGTAGCAAATGGTAGCCCACTTAGCCCTGTAATCGCTAATTACTACATGGAGAAATTTGAAAAGATTGCCATCAACACAGCACCTCTAAAACCCTCGATATGGCTAAGATACGCCTATGACACCTTTGTAATATGGAGACACGGAAAGGAGTCCCTACCACAATTTCTTATGCACTTGAATTCCATACACCCAAGCATACAGTTTACCATGGAACTGGAATCGAAAGATATTTTGCTTTCTTAGACGTACAGGTATTGAGATCGGAGAATGGACATTTACAACACACAGTGTACAGAAAACCCACGCACACGGACAGATACCTTCATAAGCAGTCGAATCATCACCCAAGTCAAAAAAGGAACGGTTGTGAAAACGTTGTTAGAACGAGCATGACGTATATGTCATAGTTTTTAGATGAAGAACTAAAACATTTAAAACAAGCCTTACAAGGGAATGGCTACTCGAGAACGGAGATCAATCAAACCTAACAAATGCGCACGAAAAACACAACCAAAATCGGCTGCGGTAGGCAAGGCTTTTTTACCTTACATCAACAGGGTTACGGACCGGATAGGAAAAATTCTCAATAAACACAAAGTGGACACCATCTATACTACCATCACTAAGATATTTGCTTAAACCAGCCAAAGATACAAGAAACCCACAGGATACACCAGGGTATACTGCATACCTTGCTCATGTGAGCAAGTCTACCAGGATAAAGGAACACAAACGTCATCTCAGCAGTTGCTGAACATCCGTTGGAAAATCCTGACCGCGAGATAGAATTCGGGCAAACACAAGTTTTACCCAATTGTAGGAATTACTACACGAGATTATGGGGAAAGGCGGTGGAGATTTATAAATACAAAAATAATTTTAACAGGGACGACGGATTCAATCTATCTAAGTCTTGGTGTATCGCTCTCAAGGGGCAAAAAACAGACCGCAATACGGCGAAAGAGCGAGTGACGTCAGAGAATGCTAAAATATTATATGAACCCGATTAACGTTAGCAGCTAGCCCGATCACGTAATCTACCATCCCGGTGACGTCAACAACTCCCCCCCCAACACCATCCCTACCACACTCGCACGAGTATAAAAGCGAAAACGCACGGGACAGTCACTTAATTTTTAAAGGATTTTCTTCTGAAGATGTCCGTGCACTTGTGGACGAAACGTCAAGAGTTTCTGAACTCCGACCACGGCCTTATAACCTGAGAACCAACACACGACGTGGAAGAATGATTTTAAAGATTTTATGTGAATTTTCCTACCTCATAGATGACTCCCAAAATTGTTTATTCTGTAAAGAGGGATAACAACAAATATTTTATAAGGACATGTTGCAAAAACAACCGACAAAATCTTTTTCTTAGAACAAATATGTTCCAATTAGTCAAATGTTGCACGGTTCTTATGTATAATATTTAACATGGTCGCTTATCATATATTTTGCTAACATACTACTTGCTTGGAGCTAATACAGAGATTGTTCTTAAATGTCTCGTAGAACATGTTTTTCCAACCTAAGTGTAAGAACATGATGTGCTCTTCCTCTGCATTTATATTGTTTCACACAAATGATTGAACACTTTGCAAAAGTTTTGTTGTGCAGTTTTCTGTCTGTAAAAGTAAGTTTTTTGGTAAAACCGTCTTTCGACTGTCTGCAATTTACTGGTCTATACCTTTGTTTGGCCTTGATATGAATAATAGGGCCTTTAAAGGCACTATACTTTTACTTGGGAGCAAATCTGTAAGTGTAAAGAGAAATATAAACATTCGTTCCTCGAATTCACCAAAAAAAGGCTCACAAGTTTTGAAGGTTAATTAATTAGAGTTAAAAATAGGTACGTAATTAGTAGTAATTCTGCTGGTAACTATGTTGTTTGTTAATTGTTTTGAAGGAAGTTTGTGCTAGATAATATTAGTTTAATATGTTTACATACAACTGCGAACTTATAAGTAGTATCATTAAATAAATAATTAGTCACAAATACGGGTTTAAATTTAAGAACAAACCTCGAAATTGTTAATGAATATGTATATCTGGGACAAAATTTAGGATTTCACTACGATGACCAGAAAAATGAAGTAAAAGGAGAATACGTTTGGGTTAGGCTGCATTTGGAAAGCTAAATCATGTATTTAGATCAGATCTACTCCAATTTATGAAGACAAAAGTATACAACCACTGCATACTCCCCAACATATCATATGCATCATTGACAAAAATGCCAGCGCAAATGTTACAAACAGCAGAACATGCCATAGAAAGTGCGATGTTAGTCATTAGTCTCAGAGATCATATAAAGCCATACGAGAAAACACAAAAGTGTAGGAGGTCATGCTAAGAGAAGCAAAATTGAAATGAAAGTGGGCTTGGCACGTCATAAGACTAGATAAGAAGAATAACAGTATGAAGACCGCGGACAATAAAAGAAATACAAAACCGCCGAGGATTAAGTGGGAAAATAACTTAAAAATAGGAGCAGGAAAATTATGGGAAAGACAAGCTATAATCAAAGAAAACTGGAATAATAAAGAAAAGGTTTACGTCCAACTACTGTATACAACAAAATGCTGAATAAGAGAGAAAGAAAAACGAGTTTAAGTAAAATCAAAATTTTGTGCCATTTGTGACTAGAAATCTTTTATATGCAGTAATGTTTTAAAAGAAGTGATAAAGTTGTTGATGTTTTTATTAGCTCCACCCATAAATACAGTAAACTATGAAAGGAAGAGGAATATAAAAATAATATTTGTTCGGCAAAATTTAATTATTTTTAAGAAAAAGATTTTTGCCTAGAAAGCTGTAATAATTAAGATTACTGTAACATTTTTTAAAATTGTGTTTTGTTAAAATGTCGAAATGTCAGACGTAATCAACTTTGAATTGTGCTTTTAGATAAGCCCTGAAATCTTGACAGACAATATAGTTCATATTTAAAATATAAATTTTCTAAGAGAAAGACACAAACATGACTTGTTAAACGAATATTCATCGGATATTAATATGAAATTGCTAACATGAGTTTTAATGATAATTTTAAAAATCTTTCAGAAATTTCTTCGAAGCATTTAAAATGAAACTTGGGCGATCGTAATGTCAAGGGCAACAGACTGAGAACCACTGGCATGGGGGATGTTTTAACAATTTCAGACCGGACGCTGCACTTTTGCCAGCACCTACTCCCAGAGGGGTTTTATTTACGCTTTCCAGGCGGTATAGCAATAAAGCCGGCCGAAACTCACTAAAATAATAATGCGATACAAGTTAAAAAAACATTTGTCGGGTTCGAATTTCAGCCGGTATCATGATTTTACGACGCCGTTGATGTATGCCGGCTTCGCAGTTATATATTAAGGGATGGATATTAAATGAACATAAAACGGGTGCTTTGCCGGCCTGATTTATGAGCCGGAGTTGGAAAACAATTGTAAAAATAGCGCGGCCGTGGTTTTATTAAATTTCTGATGCCCGCTCTCGTTTCTTTGATGTGGCGAACTTGTGAGCGTTAATTTAATTTAATTTGCGGCGTGTCCGAATTGCGTAACTGCATCACACGGCCCATAAATTTCCTACGAATGCCTGACCGGGGCTTGCATATAATAAATAATATCGATAACAGCGCGCCGTTTGATCCGCTGCCCCGCGCTTAGGGCCGTTATGGCGCGAGGGCTCGGTTTTGTTGAATGGGACTCGTTGCGCGATTGTAGTTTGCAGGCAGATGTCGGTACTTAGTTTGGTTGATGCACAAAGCACTTGGTTGAGGTCAGGTGGCACTGCACATGCGTATGACATGACAGCTGCGACATGTGCTGGTGTCGTCGCATATGTCTTCTTCTATTCCCGTTTGATTATTAGGAATTAGGGGAATCCTGTTTGTTCTCGGCAGGGGCCAGCCACGGATGGACTTTTGTTTTGTCTTCCCAAGTGAACCGTTTGGGTTTAAGGACAGGAATAACCCC
The DNA here is from genome assembly GCA_036346155.1 of Sinelater perroti. Taxonomy (NCBI): domain Eukaryota; kingdom Metazoa; phylum Arthropoda; class Insecta; order Coleoptera; family Elateridae; genus Sinelater; species Sinelater perroti. Next base: position 6,553,805 of record JARFIY010000195.1, read on the forward strand.
CGCTATTTGCGAATGTGACGCATAAAGTAAGGAAAATTGGAAGGCGCGGCAAAGGCAAAAGCTTTTGGGGTTTTCGCTTACGGATTAGTCCCTTCCTTTGTAATGTTACACCCGCATTTAATTTTAATAAACAGCATGTAGAGTTCTAGAAATTACAATTTAGGGTGGTTGTACAGTATTTACTCTTTTTTAAAAACATTGCCAGATTAATTGTTACATTTAAGAATAGATATATCAGAAATAAAAAAATAATTTTAAATTTAAAACTAAATAAAATATAAAGTACAACATTACAATAAAATAAAAAACAGAATAACCGAATTTAAAGATTAGTTGCATTTTGCGCAATATTCAGCGATGCTTAATTTACGTTTTTAATAATTAAAATAAAATATAGCCTAACGTCAAATACGCATCACTTTAATTTCACGCAGAGAAATGTCAGAGACAGCAAATTACAAAATGCCCCAAAAAAGTTTCATTCGGGCTTATACAAAAACTTCTAATAAAGTGCGGCAGTGCGCTCTAGGGGGTGTTTCTTCTGTAACTCGTCGTCAAATGGAAACACTGGGTAAAACCATTAATGTGTTACAAAATACGCTGGCCTTAAGGTGCGCAGTTTAATTAAGCAGGTCAAGAAGAAACATCACGGTGTAGTTTTGGGTTTTGCTATTTACAGATAAAGTATTTAACTAAATAGAAATGCTTAGTTCATTTAGAAATAATTTAAAAACCTATAATAACAATTTGATGGAACACAAAACGAGTAGTGTTTGTAAATTTCGAGAGGAGTGATGTGTTTATTTTAGACAAAAAATTTATTTACACATATTTCACAATTTAATTATACATCGCTTAAGATAAAAAAACATTAAAAAGAAATAGTTTAGACAAGTTTTTCTTTTAAGATAAGTTCATTACTAGATAAAGTACGTAAACGAGCTATATATTTTTATAAGCTTGGGTCGTTCTTCATCAAGAAAACCATTACTTTTTTATAAACTCATTATTTACGTCTATATAGGCATATTAACAATGAACAAATTTCTCCATCTTGTTGGTGGAGTTCTATTGATATACTTCTGCTTAGTACTTCGTGGTAATGCTGTTCATCCGTAGCTGTCAAGAGTAGATTACATCAAGATTATAGAAATTTGTTGTAGGCTGTTCACAATTTTTGTCCACCGTATAACAGCAGTATACCTTATATTTTTATTTTTTTTTATTTTTATAAAATATCTTATGACGTTTAATTTTACTTTAGTGCAATCTTAAAGCTAATCACTTAGTTCCTCCAAGTTCATCCAAATGGCATCACATGGTACGAGAATCACAACACGCCCACTCTGCTCTAATTTGCACCTCACTCAGTCCACTAACTCAAACGATTTATACTTTAGCCGTCATATTATTCCAACGTGATCCGGCAGCTGAATTGCCTTAGTGTTGTTTTAAAACCGACCTTCGTGATTCTTAGCAAATCATCTAATCTTACCATCATTTCCATCGTTTGGTCTCAATGTAGAAAACTATTTTTGACGTACCAAGGAGAGTTTACCATGTTCCTTAGCATCTTACTTTGAAAACATTGTATAACTTGCATATTGCTGGCACCAGCATGAACCTATAGTTGGCAGCTATATATTCAAACAGTTTTTAACATTTACTTATATAGCGTTGACTTGTTATTGTTGACCTAGTAGATCTTTTGCCCATCAGCCAATACATTTTTTAAACTTGATGTTTCATTTTTTCTTTTTATGTGTTTCTTCTATCTCCGTCTAGCAGTCTCCATTTATACCTAGATATTTTGCAATCGTATCATATGCAACTATATATTGATAGTCAACAATGACTGCCGTTCTTAGGACACGTAAAGTTAATAGCAGAATTATTTTTCTTGAGTTTTATGTCCTCGGTTTTTATCTATGCGAGAACTCTATCTATCGCCCTTTATAATTATAAGCATAAAATACCTATATGCAAATGTAGCGATTAGGGTATTAACAGTTTGAGGTACGAGGTATGTAAATAAAGTAATGAGACTGATAGTGTAGCGTGCGATTTGAGAACACTGAGGGCTACCTACCCTTTGGAGGAAAGGCGGGTCGACATCCTATGGACGTTCAGTGCGAGTGGGAACGCTAGCGACTCAGTACGCTGTCTAAAGCGATTTGCTTCGTAAAAAGTTTAGGCGATGAGTGACAGTAAGGTCGAGCAACGGTGTGCGATTCAGATTTAGACACATGAGACAGAAACGTTTGCAAAACTTTAGCAGGCCTATGGAGACACTGTTTTGCAAAGGGCGCATGTGTTTTGGTACTTTAAAGTATTTTCAGAAGGAAGAGAGACGATTGATGATAAATAGCGCAGCAGACGGCCTGCAACTGCACGGAGTGGCACCAATGTCGAGAGAATCTGGCAGCTTCTAATCGTCGGCTGACAGTCAGAATGATAGGGAAAGAGTTCCATTTGATTCATACCACTGTTCGTCATATTTTGACCAAAAAACGAAAAATCTGCGCTAAAATGGTTTGAAAAACCTTTCGCTGGAACAAAAGGATAACCAGAGGAACACGGGTCTTAATTTTTTGCAGCGGATTGAAAAGTATCCTTATTTTCTGGAACGTGTCATTATTGATAACGAGACCTGAGTGTTTTAGTACGACCCCAATACGAAGCGCCACAGCCAGGAATGGCACACTCCATGATTACCCAGGCCAAAAAAAGCAAGGATGAGCAAGTCGAGAGATTGTATTCTGGAGTTTAGATTTTCTTTAATTTTTGTCGCTCCCCTTTGGTTGGTGATATATTTACACTATTTAAACATGCATTCAGCGCAGTAGTCTTAACCTCATGATAGACTTTTTTTGGTTGTTAAGTTACGCCGAGATGGTATGCAAAAGATTTGACTTTTTTTATTGCTGTTGGCCTATATTTCTTTAGAATTTTTCAATAGTAGAACATGCAATGCTGGTTTCTAAATTTTCTTCATGGTTCTTTATAATGAAAAATTAGTGTCCTCTGCAGGTTTAGTCTTTTGTCTTCTTAATTTTGCGGCTTAACTGCTACGTCAGTTGATTTAGACCTTTCGACGTTCTCATGTGATGCAAATTTTTTCTTGTCCTCTAACCTCTGTTGGGTAGTTCACGCCCCTCGTTCATCATTTGACCATGGCCCATGCTGCCTGCTATATGTCGCCAACAAATTTTACATCTTTCAAAATTAATACTTTCAGAGTTCTAATCCTAACCTTCAACTAAATGTTATCATCTAAATCCAATCTAAAACTGTTTTAGTCAGTTGATCTGTTTGTTAGAATTGTTAGATTTTCTCTAGTTATGACTTGGTTGCTCAATACACCCTCCAACAAAAGTTTGGAGAATCCTCAGTCTATTTGACTCATATTCTTAGGTTTTGACTGTTAGTGAATCCTGAAAGAGAAGGTTGCTCAACAATAATAATTAACTAACAAACCAGAGGATAAAACTTAAGAATATCAGCCAAATAGGCCAAATAGTTGATGAGATCTAGAGTCGTCCAAACTTTTCTTATGGGGTGTATCATAACTAACGACAAATTATCTATCGTTGGTTTTAATCCTTCTTCATTCTTGTCATTGTTATAAGAAATCTTCCTGGTGATAAAAAATTTTTAATATCCGCAGGCCGCTAAGTTAGTGCTCCGGTAAAGTGAAAGTCATAGTTAAGCTTTCTTGCTGCTGAATGTACTTATTATTTAGAGCGTAATCAGTCTTGATCACCAACAGATAGTTTTGGCGTTGAGATATTTTCCAAATATAAATGTTTCTCTAAAATTGTCTTAAAAGGTAGAGATAACTTTCTTTATTAAGCACATATCTGAGAGAGCAGTAGAAGACTTTTTGCTACTGAAGAAACTTGCACTTCTCGATTTGTATAGTTTCGGCTTTGTGATGTTTGATGCTTTTTCTTGTGATAACTATACTCCATCCTCTTGTATTGTTGAACGAACGAACGGCATTAAATTTTATTGCCTCCAGGTATAATTATAGTTTATTTCTGGGTTGCAACAAGTTACGATTTTAAGATTTGGATCTATTTTTGTTACCTTCGCCTTGTTTATTGTTAGCTTTTAGTTTAGACAGTCTGCTTAAAACACCAAGTTGGGTTATGGTGTTACGAAAGACCGTTATCTTTCTTCGTTGGCTTCTGGTTTCTGTACTCGGCTAACATTAGTGCTTGGTTCATTATTACCATCAGCCTTTGTTGCTTGCAAGTTCTTTGGCTTTAGAGTCAGTATTTTTCTTGTTTATAGTTTGATTTCTAAATTTCTGGAAGGACTTAGCTGCTCACAGCTCCTATAAATAGCAGAGTACTTTTTATTGCAATTACTGTAAACAGCTTATTATTCTTTAAGATTGGAAATCTCTATAGAGGTGTCTTTCAGCAATAACTTTGCGTGTACACCAATTCCTAACATTTACCACATCGAGGAATCAATTTGTCACTTGACCACTTCAATAATAACTTTCATTTTCTTAATATCATAGGTCTTAAAAATATTGTTTTATAATTTACAAGTCTTATAATGGTGAGCCTAAAAGGTTGTCCGCAAGTAACAAAAAGTTTAAATTTAGAAAAAAGAAATGGATTAATTTTAACCAATTATGTATTCGCAGTTTGATTGGGTAATCAGTTGATGAATGTCTCTCTGAAAAACTCCCTACCCTTTGAGTCGAAAAAATACCTAAACCGCATTTTTGACCTCTCGGATATTGAATCTCTGCTCGTCTAGTTGTTGCTTCAAAGAGCGCAACAGATGATAATCTGTTGGAGCCATATTTTAGGCAAGAATTTCCACTCAAGCTCCTTAATTTTCTAGCAAGTGATGTTTGCCATGTATGATATGGCATTATTTCCGTGAAATATAAGACCCTTTCTATTGGCGACTGCAGGCCGTTTAAATTGAATGTCTTTCTTCAAACGATCCAATTGCTGACAATAGAGATACACATCAAGTGTATTATGTTCGCCTACAAACCCATTATAGACAATTCTATTGATATCCCACCATACACAGTATAATTTTTCGGATACTAATTGGTTTAGGTGTACCGACGGGCTTCTGACCTTTGCTTAACCGTTGTCCCTGTTTTCTGACATTTACGAATAACATCTCCTTTTCGTCACCGATAATCAAATAGTCAAAAAATAAACACAAATCATGTTTGGGAAGCAATGAAAAGTAAGTGTCCGCCCGATGTTTCTTCTGATTTAGTGTGAGTTCATGTGAAACCCAAACTCTTGCCCGTTATGATTTTCCAATGCTGGACAAATAGTTTAAAACTATTTGCAGTGACACTTCGAGAATTTCTGCCAAATCTCTATTCGAATACCTCGGGTCCTCTTCATTCAAAGTGATCAAAATGTCGTCATTTACTTTAGACGGTATTCCAGTTTTTGGATTGCCTTCTAAGTCAAAATTGCCATACCTGAAGCGAGAAAAGCATCGACGGACAGTTCTCTCATTTAAGGCTTCTGGATAGACACTGTTGATGATATCGCCATCACTGCATTTGATCCGCGGCGAAATTCATAGAGCATAATATGTCTGATATGACCGTCACGTGAAGACATCACCATCAATGGTAAGTTTGAAGTGATATCACAAAAGTTTTCAATAAAATTTAGAGACAAGTGTTTGTCAAATAAATCAATAATGGGATCATTTGTAAACAAATGCAAGGGTCACACAAATATTAAGTTATCTTAAATCAAATTTTTATGTACATAACCTTTTCGGTTTACCATTATAACTTATATAATAAATCAACGTAAATTATTACTCCTCTTATGGTGTTCTGTAAGTGAACACATTTCACTTTAAGTGTTGTCTCAGATGATTTTTAGTTTTCACTCGAATACAACAAAAAAATTTAACTATATATCGACACTAATTTAAATGTCACTTGTCGCTTTGATGACTACAGTAGAGTGAGTAAAATAATAAAATATTATGAGTGCTTCAAGCAATATTACCAGGACTATCAACTAAGAAGCAAAAGTTTACATAATACCCTTGTATATGCTCTTCTTGTTTGTTGTAGGCATGAAAAATGGCACTTAACATGCAGAAAATTAATCACACCAAAGAATTGTATTTACTTAAATAAAATTTAAATTATTTTAGTGTTCTTGGAGTAATAATAAACCTTCCTTTATTATCCTAGTTCCACTTTTAGTGTAACGTAAAACTTTAGTAGAATCATGCCATTAATTGTTAATCTGTTCACAAAGGTGTTTTCTCTTTAAGTACATATCCGTGTAGTACTTGAAGCAGTTTCACTCTTACTTTAACTGTATAGCCAATCCAGCTTGTATTACACTATAAACGCATTACTACTACGGTGTAATTTGCAACGACAATCAAAAATGTTGTAGCACAATTTTACATAAAATATTCAAGTATATGTAAAATTTACTACTGTTATTATTACAATTGTTTAAGAGTAAAACAAATCGACCAAACAAAGTAAATTTAGATTGAAATAATCTTCGAATATAGTTAAGAAGTTTAAAATGTTAAAGGTTAAATAATCGAAATTGTGAACAGGCTTTTAAAGTTTACAAAACTTAATAGTGGAATTAGCCTTTTAATCTATTTGTAAAATGTTATTTCATTTTTATTCTTGGGATGTTTCAAGTCCTTTGTAAAAAACATGTAAATTAAGAAGAAGTAATAATTATCCAGAAACTAGGTAAACAGATAGCGTCGTCGTAGCTATTTAAAATGAACGTTAAGTTGACAAAAGACTTTATAAGACGCTTCGCGTTGTTTAAAATGAATTAAGAATTATGCTTACGATTAATTTTACTATGCGTTTCATATTCCGCTAGCGTGTATCGCTACGTTAATTGTAAGTTATTTTAATTAAAAATTAGTTGGAGCAAAACGTTCAGGCGTTTTATCACAAGATGAACGTATCGTGAAACTAATTTTGCTTTTCTAAGAATTCACTGATGTGATATACGTAATTATCATGTATACAAATTCTAAATGTTTATGTTAAATTTTATTTGCATTAATCATGCTACAGTTGATGCTAAATGTTTTAGTAACTAACTATTTACATCAATGATTTGGTATCATTTCTCAGCTCTACTTTTTCCTCGTGTTTCCCTTTCATAATTAATATGACTCCGCACTATGTTCACACTTCAATTTTCTAATTTTCACTCAGCCTTTTTAGTTTAGTCTAATTACATGTTTTTTATACTCTGATATATACATATATTGTAGCCTTAATTCATTGCCTGCTGCTTCTATAACAGTCTTCAAGATCCGCTCTCTGCTTTTATCCTATTGATGATTAGTAGTTTTATTTAGCCAGCTCAGCCCTCACGTGCATCTATAAAATTAGATCTTGAAAGCTTCAATTGTTTTACTAGTAGCGATAGTTGATACAGTGCTGTATTCTACATAAATGTTTCTATTATAGATTTTATTACTTAGTTAAACTTTATTTGACATTAGTAATCCTTTCTTCTTGAGAAATACGACTTTGGTTTGTTACAGCCTTCGTATAATTTTGTCTTAGAGTTTTTTTTGTTACAATCCTCCCTAGCTAGCGGAACCCTTCTACTTTTTTTATTGTGTTCGCTTAGTTTAATTTATCTATACCCTTGTCCGTTTTTTCCAGATACCAACATCTTTATTTTAGACTTATTTATTTTTATTAGATTTTTATATTGTTTCATTAAGCACTAATATAAGAGTTGTGCAGTTTTTCCTAATATAGCGATATTATCTTCATATTTTACCTTTTTCATTTTTTCTCCTTGTATTTTGACGCCTATGTTTACTTTCTCTTTACGAGCATCGTTGTCTTACCCCCTATTAATTTTAGATATTTGACGTGCACTTTCAAAGTTTATTTATATTTTCTGTTCAGTGTACAAGATTTTTATAAATATTTTATTTTTTTATTCAATATCTGACCTGTGCATAACCGAAAAAAGAATCTTCTACTTTACTTTGTATAAATACAAAATTAAACAGTCGTTTCCACACCAATACTTTCTTCTCTTTAAGTCATACTTAAGTGAGAGGTATTATCAAGTACGGCGACAGCCAGTCTGCACTCTACCCAATAATGGCAGAAGTTTCTCAGGGCAGTGTTCTGGGACCAACCCTATACCAGATATTTACAACTGATCTACCATGCAATAACAACACAATAATGGCTACATACGCGGACAATACGGCGTTATTAGTTTCTCACCAAGATCCAATACAAGCTTCGACAATTCTACAAAGTAGTTTCGACATAATACAAAAATGGTTGTACAGGTGGCGCATACAAATTAATGAAACCAAATCTACAACTATTACGTTTACGACGAAACACAACTTTGCTCCTCCGGTTACAGTAAATGGTATACAAATCTCCATCCAACAGGAAGTAAAATATCTTGGTTTGACCTTCGACAGGCGATTAACATGGAAACCCCATATTACAAAAAAGAGAAGGCAACTGGATGTTATGGTGAAAAAGATGTATTGGTTTCTAGGGAAAAAATCCAAGTTATCGCTATAAAATAAAGTGTTAGTGTACAAGACAGTTTTAGTTCCGTTGTGGGCGTACGGCATACATCTATGGGGCAGTGCTAAAACATCAAACATTGATATTCTGCAAAGATTCCAGAGCAAAACTCTTCGTGTAATGGCCAACGCTGAATGGCTCATTAGCAACAAAACACTTCACGACGGCCTAAAAGTTCCATGAATCGGAATTGAGGTTAAAAGACGAACAGTCACTTATGTCAATCGAATAAGAACTTACCCCAATGTGTTAGTGCTAAATTTACTAGACATTAATAATACCACTCGTAGATTAAAAAGACTTAAAACGCTAGACCTTACTAACTAGTACTCGTTATATTAGTATATTCAGGGACTCGCCAATGGGCAACGCTCCCTCCACATCTCAGTATTTTAGTTTAGTTTAGTAATTAAGTATTACATCAAATTTGCTCGTTAGCCTTTGGGCTAGTTGTAAATTAAGCATATAAAATAAACAAAAACAACTTTGTTTAATGTTCCTCCCAAGCTCCTTTTAAAACCAAATTGATATTATCTATATTAACTAGTTATTATTGTATATCGTTAAACTTTTGGTGCATACATCGTAGAGACCTCAGACTAGTGTCATTCGACTCAGATTGAAGAGTAGAATCCGAAAAACTAAGCGTCATCCTCGGGCGCTCAAAGGTTAAAAAGTTGTAAGCCTTTAAAAGTAGTAAGTACAGACTAATTTATTTTAATATCTAGGAGGCGTATATGTGAAATAATTAATCTACTTGTAATTTTTGCTAATATTTTTGATGCTTGTGCTACTACTTGTACGATAGTATTTATATGTGTCTACTCTTTTTTTTCTTAGGATCGGCATTGCTACGTTATTAGTAAATTCTTTTGGCGATGGTTAAGTTTCATGCATCTTCAAACATTTAGTATAATATCTTATAATTGTTTTCTTCTATATATTTTATGACTTCAGGACGTTTCTGGTCTATCCCCGTGGTTTCTTTATTTACTGTATACACTATTGTATGTCTTATTTCATTCTTCTTTTTTACACATTGGGTTCTACTTAATCGTACTTTCCTCTTTTTTCTACTGAATACTTTATCTGTTGTCACTATAAAATTATCCATAAATGTTGTGCATTGCTCTGTTGTACTGCTTCTTGTGCAGTCTTTTGGATAACAGTTTGTTCTAAGTTTTTTTTGTTTTATTTTTTTTTAGTTTTTCTAGTTGTTACACTACATTTTCTTAAAATGTATTTTATATATCTTGATCAAATCACTTCTGCAGCTTTTTATTTATTTACTTTTTGTTTTATTAGAATGTAATGTCTTTTGTCTTCTATTGTCTCCTGGGATTTTTTCCTTTTTTTCTCCTTTTACATATTGTTATTTTCGCAATTTTTTAACTGCTTTTTACTACCTCGTCTACGTGAATTATTATTGCGTCTTTAGTTTAATTGCTATATTTACCGTTATCATTCTTTTATTATATAGAACATATTTCTTTCGTATCTTACTTTTTGCTTTTCTTATAATATTCTGACTTTTGAGATTTCAATATTTGTTACTATTGAGTTAATTATTTTATCCTTCGCTATATGCAACTCCTTTTTGAATTATTTCAATCCACTCCAAGTATATCAAGTTTATTTTTTCTTACTTTATTTTATATCTATTGGTTTTTCTCATTTCAACGGGGTCCTTATATTTCATGTCTCCACTCTTCTTATCATTAGTGCAGTTCTATCTTTATTAATTGTCCTCCCTCCTAAAAAAAAACGGTTAGAAAACTATTTTAGTTCCGGAATGTTTAACTCTCGAATATTCCATTATAGAGTGTTGACGTTCCAAGACGTCAAATGCTACGACACGGTGGTTTTATTTACATCTTGAGTGATGTTCAGTATTATCTCAGGCATAAATTAAGCTAGTGTTTGCTTCCGGAAACATTTTCTTTTCCAGATTGATTGTGTGTAGGTGGTTATATTGACAGGGTTTAGCCGCCAGAGCCTCAATTGTAATGATGTGATGTACCCTGGAATGGTAAGGTTGACAGTAATATAGGTTTTATATTGCACTCATCTACGTTTAACAACCCCTTTTTACGTAAGCTTTATTGGTAATGACTACTAATTAAAAAATAGTAGTAACTAAAAAGAGATAAATAAACATAAAAATAGTGGCCCAAAATTTTCATTATAATATCTAGATAAGAAAAAGCAAGTCATGTTGGTATATCTAGCAACAATAAGTCTCCAAGAAATAGAAACCAAAAAGTAAACGTGTTTAAGAAAATAAACTGAAAATCACATAAGTAAAAATAAACCAAAAATATTTTTAAGTCAAAAAAACTGAGGGAAAATGTTTAAAAGGATAGTAATTCCTCAGGTAACAACTAAAATGTTTCGGCTTACAAAAACAATAAAAGCTCCAATTTTATTTAGATAGAAGCCCAGAAGAAAATTACAAGTATAATAGAAAATAAACTGGCATTTTTTTGTTAGACAAAATCTTTGAAATCAAAAAGAGTTAACCAAACCATTGAAAAAAATTTAAATGGTCTATAGTTAACTTTTTGGATTTAAAAATTTCCTTTAAGATATTTTTTGATGTAAATTTTTGTGTGCCAATTTATTGATTAACATATTTGCAACTCCTAGCTTATGTTATGACAAATAATACACAATGTTTGAAGATTTTATTTACTGCCACGTAATGTATGTTTTATTGTTAATTTTAATAAAATTTTGGAAGATTTGTTTAAAAATAACTTTTTATGTTTATTACTGTATCACTGTTTGTATTGTACATTGTTAGTAAAAATACTGTCATGGAAAATGCCAGTTCTATCCGGAACACCCATTAGTTATTAATATGTAAATTTTTTTTTTGAGTAATATATACATCCTAGGAATCTAGAATTATAATATATGTATACATTGATACAATCCAGAATGCTGTGATAGTCTTTGTATTTAATTAAAGTATACTTTCACTGACTTGTGACAAAATTGCTTATGCCGCTGAAGATAGGCAAAGGTCGTGGAAAAAACCCAAAAGGATATTGGGTCTCCAAGCAAATGGCAAGTCAAGGTGATGTTAACCTACAGTAAAATGTAGAAGAAATTATTATTGTAAGTTCGAGTTCGAGACTATTGTTTGCACATTATTGAATTATAAAATACTTAAAAAAAATAAAAACCTTCTTGGGTGATTAATTCAGGATATTTATTTCTCTTCTCTTCTTTTCTTTCTCTGCTACCCAGTTATGCCTCACGGCGTTGGAGAACGCAACGACATGCGGTAGTCCCAAGCGGTCACCCATCTTAGTACTAATCACTTCGTTGATGGGACGAAAACCGGTGTTTCCAACGAGATATGGTCGTTGCATTTATTGTTGCTTTGAGTCATCTTACCTCGTGTGGGTGATTAGTTCAACGAGCGAGGGCCCGTTACCTCGGGACAACCAGTATCGGATTATACCCCCCGATGCTGGGTTGCCAGAGCCTCGTTTGTTATCTAGCAAATGGTACCACGTGCAGGTGAGGTTGACATTTGGGTGACTAGATGTTGACGTGACCCCTTACCCTTCAGGTTAGTTATTTAATAAATTTAATTTGAAAGGTACTGGTTCTGTAGTAAAATTTCTTTAAGGATAGAAAAACTTTTGGATTATAATTTTATTGTAAAAAACACAAGTTTATTGGGTGAATTTTCCTCACTTTAACTAGAAATAAAGTATAAAAATGTATTAAATAAGACGTGTTAACTATCGAGAACATCTAAATATTAAAGTTAGTTATTACTTTCAGTATGTTTGTTTGTCCGACTATCCATCTGTCTGAATGCCTCTTCTCTTATTTTTCTGGATGTTTATAAGTTCAATATCTCCAATATATGTATATTAACATGAAGATTTTAGAAATTAGAAGAAAAGACTATTAATATTCAAGACTATCTATTTGAGTAGCAATAAAATATGAGTCACTAAGTTTGGCATAAAGGTTCCTTAGATGAAAAAGGAAGAGTCTATTTATATTCATGCTTATCCATTTTGATTAAAGCAGTTTTCATCTTTAGGATCTAAAAGTAATTTGTTTTTTGATTGGTTTTTCTTTTTTTATTTTAGATGATAAACTTGATTTTGTCTGTACAAATAACAAATAAAATTTTATTTTTACAAAAGTTATATTATTTAATAAGTTAGTTTTGAATGCATGGAGCTAATAGACATTTATAAAAACAATGATTAATTATTAATATAATTTCTATACATATTTACACTTATAATTGGTATGAGAATTTTAATAATTAAAGTCACTTATTTTAAAATTGCATAGGTTTAATTGTATACTAGTGGAACATCCAACACTGTATATCGCAAACACCCATGTCAAGTTACTAATTCGTCTAATTAAAGTTATTTTTTTGCTTATATACATATAACTAAATTCCAGTTTGATTGATGTATGTGTTATGTGTAACGAAATTTGGTACAAACTTTGCTATATATAGAACCACATACATTATCAAGTAATAATGAGTAAAGGTACTAATATTTCAGTGCAAAAAGCGATATCAGTTGAGTGAGGACGATTACATCCATGTAGGAAATTATATTGTTCAGCTTAATTTGTTATTTTTAATAAGTTGTGCATGTGAATCGGAAAAAACGAATTAAATGTATATCCATTTTAATATACAAAACGTTAGAAAATTTTGATCATAAGACAAAGTTACAATTATTAGTATACAAGAAGGTAACTTAAGTTAACAATTTTTTACAATTTAGTATTATAGTATAAAGATATGTTATTTCTAACGTTAGACTCCAAGGTGTTAGTTTACTTTTACTAAAAATTATAAGAAGCAAAAGCTAATATTCGCCTTATAAGATACGAGTTAAAGAACTGATGAATTGCAATTTGCTGTATTACCTTACTCATATTACTGTACGATTTTGGAGCAGCTCTGTCATTATAGAGGAGAAAAGATTTAGCGCATCAATGCAAATAAAATTGACTGTTTCACGCTTTGAACTTACTTATATGTTTTTATAACAAATTTTACTCTAATACTTTAACAACATTACAGCTCTATAAGTTTTTTAAGCTTATAATTTTGAATATTGTTACCATATATTTTACATTTTATTTCATCTTTGGCTTTTTTGCTGCTTTTCTAATTCTAATTGTTACCAGACTTCTTTTAGTGCTGTCAGGCATTTTCTTGTCGATACCTCTTCTTTGCAAATATGTTGTCAGGGAATCTAGTAATATACACCAACTATCTTCGTATTTTAACCACAAGTACACTATATCTTGGTTCCTTATGCATTTCATTATTTTTATTTGTCCTTCTCCATTTTAATGATTTGTAAAATGAGCTGTTTAATACTTGCAAAAAATTTTGTCTTTATTAATTTTTGATGTTTCTCTTATTGTTAGTGTAATAATTTTAATATTTAGATTTCCCATGGTATTTGACAAAATTGAACTCCAAGTTTTGATCTACTATTGCTAAAAAGGTATCTGTTAACAATATGTTGCAAAAAAGATTTACGATGCCGAAGGACATGAAGCTGTTAGCTATGTAACTGTTTTAAAATGGTACAAGTGGTTAGATCATAATGACTTTAAGCTTGAAGGTCAACTACGGTCTTGGATAAGAATTGCAAATTAATTTAGATGCCACACCCTTATTTAGCACTCGTGATTTATCACCTGAACTTAATGATTATCTGGAAGCCAAAATTCTCAAGAACTGACTGAAGTATAAGTCGATAAGTATATAATAAATAAATATTATTACAGTCGCCCATTCTGAATTAAATGCTGCTTACCGGTTTTGGTCTGCCCCTAATATTTAAGTTCCTTGGTACAACTTCACTTTCTGAGACTTTCTCTCATTTGCTACCTGGAGAGACATCCAATAGAGATACAAAAACCTCTCGAGATATTACGTAACGATTTATGGATATTGTCAAAATGTTAAAAATTGTTAGCGTTTGGAAGGTGCCATCAGTTGAGTAAACCGTTTTTTTATAAGGAACTTTATAAGAAGCATGCAAACTGTCTCAAACATGCCTCTATTTTTTTACTTTATTCCTAAATAGCGTGAGCACAAATATAATATTTAAAGACTTAGTATTTTTTTTGGATAAACTGGTAGTCTTAAAAGATAAATCTTATAAAAAATAAATGTATAAATCTTGAAACAATTTATATCTGGCAAATAAATGTAATTTGTGTAACAAAAGCTTAAAAAGTTAAGAAGGTTACGCTGATAAAAGAAATCACCAGCTCAAGTTAGTTACATAAGTTTCTACACAAGATCGTCGAGGTACGTATAAATCCAGAGAATGAATAAACGATGGACATAACATTGAAATACAAGAAAAATTAAATTTATTTACATAAAACTTAACACAACTAAATTAAATAGTATTGAGTATTATATTATACAATGTGTAGTCGTCAACTGCGACCCCAATATTCTCAATCCGGAACCTAAATCTGATGCAGGCCAACACAACTTTTTTTGTGGTGGAGGCCCTTAAGCTGTCTTTTGTGTTATAATGTATCGCATTGACCTGCTCCTTGACGACGCCCTACACGTAATAGTCAAGGGGATTGCAGTCGAGGCTTGGGGGTAACTACAAGTCGGGGAATCAGTACAAATTGTTGTGTAGTTGTGGGTCTTCCTTGATTTATGGGCTGGAACACGTAGTTTCACCCAGCACCGATCTACTCAATCCAGGGCTTGATAATTATTCCCAGTAAGATGATATAGTTATCCGCCGTCATCTTCAGGCCTTTCTTAAGGAAGTGAGGTTCCATGAAATTCCGTTCACTGCTTATAAGTCTTAGCACTATCACCGAGACAGGGAACTCTGTATACATGAAGGTAGGAACTTTAGAAGTATTTTGATCGATCCAACAGTAGTTCTGGCAATTCACCTTTTTGTCCTGGATGAAATTATTTTCGTCCGAAAAGAATTTCAGGAAGTCAATGCTGTCTTGCTTAATGTCGTTTAGTAGTACTTGAGGCTTTACATTCTTGTCTATCTTGTTTTTGTTAGTTAGCGGTTCTTTAAGACAAAATACTTATAGTGCATGTCCGGGTGGATTTTTAAGTTGATAGTCAACATCGGCATGCTCATTTCTTTTATCAAGTCAGTTATGGTCTTCCCAGGATCCTGATCGATTTTTTAGTGAGTTGGTCTGTTAGCAGCTATTCCTCCTTCTTGGCTACGTCATAAACTTTGGTTTTTGTAGCCAAACCACGCAGTAATTTTTGTCGGCAATTTTTCAATGCGAAAAGGGTGGTGCATAATAGTTCTGGTGGTTGTATTCTCGATTTATCTTGTCGACAATTGAAGGTTGTTAATGTTGTGTGAGGCTAATTTGTGTTACCTAGAGGAGTATTTTGCATGCATATAGTTAGTTTGGCTTCCCTCAATGTAACACAAAAAATTCTATTTACCTCGAGGACCCTGGAGGTACAATAAAATAATTTAAAATCTTTGTTTGTTTAAAATCGAATCGTACAACCGGAACGTCTTTACAGACAATGCATTTTACCAGCTAATTTTATAGATCAATCATTGACAGATATAAAGTTATTTATGCCCGACTATTACTGTCCAGCACCACACAGTTTTTTAGCTTGCTAATAGTTAAAAAAAATTATTAACGTGCAGTATAATAAAAATTTTCTTTCAAATTTGTTTGCTCTCTTCTCAGAATTAAAAATGGAAACCATCTACAATAGATCCAAAGAAAACAAATTCTCAAGGAAGAGGAATAGTAAAAAAAAATTTCAAATATACAAAATAGGGTTTTTCTAAAATCAATTGATTTTCGTTTAGTATGCTCTGAATCCTTCAGTTCCCATTACAAATTATAGCCTTATAAAGAGTGCATAAATAAGAACTTTTCTTAGTTTACACTATTTATCGTAACTGTTTCTAATTTTAAAATTTCGCAACACCAACAATTTTATAACCTTGATGCTTTTTTGCGTTTCTTTGGCCCTTACAATATGTTTAATAGATTTAGAGCAATTAGTTAAACGGCTAACACGTTGTTGAATATGCAATATGATTGACTTCTGACACAATCAGATTTACACGCCTCTGCTATAAACCTGCCCTGAAACACGAGCAGTCAATTAGAACTTTGCAATATGTCGATACAGAGAGCGACCCTTAACCGGATTAGAATAATCCAGAACAGGAACATCTTTTCTGCAGTACGACCATTACGTTGTAAGACAACCACCCCTATCATAATCGAGATGTAAGATTGCACCAGGCTATTTAAACATAAATATACAATTTCAAGGTATGTCTTTTGCTTTACTATACGATAACTTATTTTAGCAAAACATTTGTTGATCAATTTTCCTATTCTTTGCACCATACAGTGGCGAGCATTTTGTATAAGTACATATTTGGATGCTAATGTAAGTCTTCAGTGCAATATATTATTTAAATGATGGCTTACATAAATTATTCACGCAGTTTGGAGCGCTTGCTTTGTTTGACCTATATATAACAAATGAGAATATGGTATGAGCGATAAATTATATGGACATTACAATCTAAATGTGTTCAAAGTACCCTGAAATCTATGAGATTTTGCGCCTGAAAAACAGCATTTAATAAGATGAGTTTCAGACTCGCCCCGTTGGCTCGGTAGCATTTTTTGCATTTAAAGGAGTTCGGCCAATTTACTCCCATTAAGGCGAAACTTCGGGCGGCTCAATTTGCTGAAGTTTCCTAAGCAGTTTACATGCCAACTACTCTTTTATACAAACCACACACTTCGCGCGCATTTCCTAAACACGTTCTAGCCAAGTCACTCGCGCTGAATAAGATGCAAAGTGTGTGTGCCTTCGAAATAAGGACTCGCCGCCACCCTCGCCGCCATCGCGGCGATCACCGACCCGCGGAAGCGAACAGGAGGCGGCGTGTTGACGTAGCCGTTAAGGAAGCGCGCACTTCGTGCAGACGATGGAGTTAGTCGAGCAGACAGCAGCAGGAGCGGTGTAAATCGGTATCGATTAGGTCCAGGATATGGCATGCAAAGCGGCGGCGGCGGAGCCGCGAGCGAGCGGCGACCTACAGCCCGAGAACGTGCGTGTTTGTGTTTGCATCAGGTGATAAATAACGCTAGGCTTCCTTATCGTAATGATGAACGGCTATCAGGATTACAGTGCATTTCCGTTTAATATTGTGGTAGGCCTGCTCGTAAGTCTTTAACCGCTCCGACGCCAGCCCGCAATTAATTACTACAATGATTTGTTATTTCCGTACTGCGTCGCTGCACGCGTTAAATATTTATTCACTTATCGCGGGGCAATTTGTTGGCATAAAAATATCGAGATGCGCATTGCACCGCCGGGCCCTGCTCGCCAGTATTGCGCGCCGTAAATAAAAACTGCAGCATTAAGCTGCCAACTCAATTTCATCTAATCTTATATATTCACTTTGGTCTGAAATAAAGTGCGCACAAGAAGTAATAAGGATAACAATTACGATTTAAATACAGTTTCCTATAAAAATATGCATGCTATTCCCCACCTCGTGTATTATGAAATGCTAAAAGGGATATAACTTAAAGATCATTTTAATTAAATAAAAATCTGTACAAACTCTAAATCCTTGGATTATTTTTTTAATAAAATCTCTTAGAAATAAGAATTACGGTTTTTGATTTTTGTTTGATCATAACCTTTGATCATCCTTTCTAATCCGTGTCTTTTTGTATAAATTTTTTTAAGGATCCAAAGCACGCAAACTTGCCTCTTTTTGTATGAAAGATGCGGAATTTTCAGTATCATTTGGGTTAATAAAACTCATGTTTTTTGTTTTACCCCAGAAATTTTTTCAATTATCTTTGTCATTCCGGAGATTTTTTCTAAAATAATAAGCGTTTTAAATAGGTAAGGAGCAGTTTTATTATAGGCAAGTTCAGCTTTTGGCAAAAATCCAGGAACTCACGAGATAAGCATTGAATGCTACCACTCATCGTCTCCGAAAAGTCATCCACGATAATGTAAATGCAAGCATTTAATCACTACATTTCTAATCTATCTCTCGAAAACTACACAATATGGAAGGCTACTAAAACGTTTAAAAAGCCCATCAACACAATATCACCCCTGAGAAAACCAGATGGAAACTGGGCCCGCTCTAATGAAGAAAAGATCAATATCTTTGGAGAACATCTTGCAGGTGTTTTCATCCCATTACCATCCAATAACGTCGCTATTGACGCAGAAGTAGAAGACTTTCTCAACTTCGCTGGAGAGCTATCACTGCCTCTGAGACTTATCTCAGCCACCGAAGTACGTAATTATATCAAACTAACCAACCCTGGCTACGACCTTACCGTAGAAAATATTATAAAGCATCTTCCCAGAAAAGCAGTAGTGCTCATCGCTACAATTTATAATCGTATACTTGCCACTTCCCACTTTTTTACTCAATGGAATTTTGTACTAATCATGATTGCTAAACCAAGAAAACTACCACAAAAACCCACATCTTACCGACCCATAAGCCTATTATCTCTCATCTTCAAAATATTTCAACGCTTATTATTACGCCGTATAATAGAAACAACGCTTTTAAAAGAAGTAATTCCCACACATCAGTTTGGCTTCCGCGAAGGCCATTCAACTATCCAGTAATGCCACAGACTCGTCAACCACATCAAGAATTGTCTAGAAGGCAAAAAAATCTGCGCCTCAGGACATACAACATGCCTTCGATAAGGTGTAGCATCCCGGCGTACTCTATAAAATAAAAAGAAAGTTTCCTCATCCACTATTTCTACTCTCCAAACCCTATCTTACCCACTTTTAAGTTTAACTCCAGAGCACGCTATCGAACTATCACTCCATTAACTCTGGTGTCCCGCAAGAAAGCGTATTTGGTCCTTTCTTCTGCACTGTAGATATTCCAACCACCAATAGTACATTAATCGCCACTTTCGCCGATGACACGGCAAAATTTAACAACTAACATCAATGCAAAATCGCGCCTCCGAAAAACTTCAGTTCCATCTAAATCTCATACAAATTTGGCTCGATAAATGGCGATTTAAAATTAGCAACACTAAGTCGAATTACTTTTACCACCAAGCACTCTACCTGTCCACAAGTTACCATCTATGATCACCCTATCCCAATTAAAACGGGAGTGAAGTACTTGGGACTGCACTTAAATCAGGACTTACCTAGACAGCTTATATTAAACCCAAAAAATAACAATTAAACCTTAAGACAAAAAACATGTATTGGCTTATTGGACGTCAATCTCAACTGACTCTTAAAAACAAGCCTTTATTCTACAAGACTATACTAAGATCTGTTTCGTCTTATGGCATATAAATCTGGAGACGCAGCAAGTCACCGAACATCAAAATTCTCCAATCCTACCAATGGAAAACTCTGTATTATTGCCAACGCTTCCTGGTACGTAAACAATCAAACCCTTTAAATTCCCTTTCTCACTGAAGTCATCAAGACCTTTGCTACCAAAAGCAAGCCAACTTGTTGCCGATTTCTACTCGCACCAGTACGAAGGAAGATGACTACACCCACTTTGACCGGAAGACCTTCCTGATTGAATCCTGGAGTCCCATCAGTGGATGGTACCCTACTCGTGCCAAATACCTGTACTGTCAAAATATTTTCTTATTACTATTATAGTTGAGTAGATTGTAAATTAGCAATTAAATTAATAATAATAAAAGTACAGCTTTTTAAACAGTCTCTGTTTTTTGTAGAACCTCTTGAACAATTAATAAATATGAAAATAATTAAAATTGATATTCAATTATTTAACATCAGTAAGAATTGACGCTCTCGATGTTCTAGTTAACTTTGTAAAATCTTTAAACTAACTTCTACAATGTTTTTATTGTCCCTCAGTTTTTTTTAAAATTATGTAGAGTGGTGGAGCATAACTAACTAAAGTAAAACTGTCAGTTTATTACCTTACTTTCTTTCTATAGAAATCCCACACTTGTTGCTGGTTTTTGTAAAGAGCTCCAGTATGTTCCCTATATCAAGAATTTTCAAAAAAAATTTATTTTTTATTTAAGAGATTAGAAGTTTATCAAAAATGGTTTATCTTTGGTAAATACTTGAATCTAATTGTATTAGATATTTTTGGGAAATAGAAAGGTTTTTTTAAATACCAAAAATTAAGTTAAAATAATTCTTTTTAATTTTTAAATAAATCAATATTAATATTTTATTTAGTAAATACGTGGCTGCACGATATCTATTGCGAATTGGCAAGTGCGATCTGACATTTGCATCATACAGTTCGACATTTTTGGTGGCATGTCTTCTAACATTTTGTCATACTAACACTATTTGTTTTGTTCTTACTGAATTGAAAATTTCCTTTCGGCTAAAAAGTGAAATTAACTCGCGAACATTTTCGTGCGATTTTTTACAACATTCGACGTAGATTATCTTAACAACGATGCGATCAACTTACTTTGCACACAGCAACTATATACCTTTGATCCAATGATTTGATCGTGGTCGGTAGTTTGTTGGCGGATGAATTTAAAGAAGGCCGTCCAAAATCGACTGTGGTATCAGCAAATATTGATGCCATGCTCGTGCTGAAAAAGAAAAGATGACATCGTAAAATCAAGCATTCTTAGATATTAGTATAACTAGCATACATTCGATATGGCACAAACATTTAACCGTAAAAAAGCTGTGGGCGCGTTGAATCCCGGCTAAGTTAACGGTCGCTGAAAAGAGGCTCGTGTAGATTGGTCAAAAGAAATGATCAAAAATACGACCGTGGTGTTTCAAAAACCGTTTATAACATTATTACAAGTGACGAATCTTGTATTTATGCGTATGAGCCCGAAAGTAAACAGTAGTCGACTGTATGGGTCTTCCAAGATGAACCAAACCCAACAAAAGTCGTTTGCGTTCGTAGCAGTGGTTTTAAATAATCGTAAAACAATCTATTGTGTACTCTCCAGTATGGAAATGTGAGCTCACACACATCGGCAGAAACAACTGGTTTCTTGAGCACTGAATTCGTCGAATTTGTGGGTCATCCGCATTACAGTCTTGATTTCGCTCTTAAAGATTTCTTTTTGTTCCCACATATGAAGAACAAACTGCGTGAACAACGATTTTCGACGTCGGAACAGGAGTTCTAAATCCATGTTTCGGAGATACCTGATTCGCTATGAATATATTTTTAAAAACAATACAAAGTTTTCGACATTAAACTTTTGCTTTTGTTAGTTTTTTTGTAACAGATATCGTGCAGCACACGTAGTCACTTCCAATATCACTAACATTAAGATCCAAGTAAGAATTAAAACTTTTAATAATATGTTGTAGTTGTACTCGCCTCGCTTTTTCTTATCTTTACCAGGTGTACCGGAAAGTCTTTACCGGTTTTTTTTGGAACAAAATGCATGATTTTTGATATAATGGAAAAATTTATTTATTCAAAATGTTGACCATTTAATTCTGCACATCTTGCCCGTTTTTCAGGCAATTAATGAATCCCATTCCAAAAAGATTGTTTTTCCTTTGAGCGAAACCATTCATCGATCCATTTTTTAACTTCTTCGAAATTGGCGAAGTGCTGCTCTGCTAATGCAGAGCCCATTGATGCGAAAAGGTGATAGTCGGACGGGGCAAGGTCCAAGCGCTTTCAATGCTTCCTTGACCGGTTTTGCTGTATGAGACAGCGCGTTATCGTGCTGTAAAATCACTTTACCGTGTCTTAGTGCCCATTCTGGACGTTTTTCGATCAATGCATGGTTCAAGTTGATCATTTGTTGTCGATAGCGATCACTGTATCACCAGGTTTCAACAGTTCATAATACACCACGCCACTCTTGTCACACCAAACACAGAGCATCGTTTCCTGCCAAAGTGATTCGGTCTCGCGGTTGATGGGCCAGCTTCTCCAGGTGATAACCATGATTTTTTGCGATTAGGGTTTTCGAAATAAATCCACTTTTCATCACCCGTCACTATTAGATGCACAAATGACTTTCGATCAAACCTTTGAAGCAGCATTTCACAGACGATTTTTCGATTTTCCATTTGCCTGTCATTCGATTGATGTGGCACTCATCTTCCCATCTTTTGGATTTTTCCCATCGATCGTAACCGGTCGCTAATAGTTTTTTGAGCCACATTTAACGCTTCTGCCAATTGTTTTTGAGTTTGTGTTGGGTTTTCATCCAATAACTCCTGCAGTTTTGCATATGTTTATTAATAATCTCTCAGTGGCGCCAGTACAATTTCTTTTGGAGAGGAGGGGAAAAAATCCTTACCTTCTTCAAGACTGTTAAACATTTTAATGAATATACAAGATATTAAAATACTGTTATAAATGTATCTTAAATTTGACTATATCAACAATTATTAGAAGCTATCCTTTATGGAATCTAACAAGACAGTTTCGTTTGTGTTGTGAACTATTGCTACCCCACATTTTATATAATGCACCTGTTAGTCTTTAAAATTGAGGTATTTTGGAGCATTATCGCGTTGGTTTTCGATCTGGTCAATGGCTAATATTATCCAAGCTAATATTTTTTACTGGCCCATGCAAAGCAAGTCCTTGTTTTTTCTTCATTTGTATTTGCTGTTGAGTGTTAGACGATCTTCTACTCTAGCAATCTTTTCTCCGAAATTTGCCATTTTTATTATGCTCCTCTTATACATCAGACATGTATTTATAGCAGTCACATACATGGTAAAAAATTCGGAGTCATCACATTCTTCGAATGCATTTTGTTCATGCACCACTCGTGTGTTTGTTTTAGTGACTGACAAAATTAGAGCATTTTATTGACGCACCATTTCTCATTTTCTTACGAATCTGCCTGTTTCAGAGATGGGAATTTCCCTACTTAGGGTTGATAGAAGCAAAATCACTTTGTTATCCTTTTCATACCACATATAAAACATCAACTTCTTTAACAGTTGCAACCATTTCATTAGACGCATCTCATCTTCTGAAGACAATTTGCTTTTAAAATATTATATCTCCTGACTGTTTCTATGTGTAGATTTCCGCTGGACTAGGTGTACGAATTAGTCAATCAATGTGTAATAGTTACAATATGCCTTATAATTACAGTTGCTCAAACAAAGAATATCATTACCAAAAACTTTCAGGTCTGTTTTATCCGACCAATCTCTGTGTGGGATCATTTTCTGGCCTGTGTAGATTTTAAAATTATAAAAGTATCAAGAAATTCCACATATCACAAAGAGTTTGTGGCTCCATTTGTGTATTTTAATAATAGATACTATTTAAAACATTTTCTTCTCTTAGCTGGGCATTTACTTAACAGTTAATTTGTTCCTCCACAGAAACCTTCTTGAAATTTGAGGAGACGGTCGTGATTTGGTTTTTTCTGGGATACTGCGTTTTCATTATTTGCAAAATATATATAATTTCTATTTTTTTAAAATGGTCTCTAAATTATTTCCAAATGATGGTCTCCGGTAGTACTTAGAACATAAATACTATTGTAAAACATATGCCAGTGTATTTTTTGATATTATCTTCGATAACTTTCTTGTGGTTTGCTTGGATTTAATTGTACTTCATTATCTTCCGAACAATATAGTCAATTAAGGTTTCTGTAAAAAATTCAATGGTGTCTTAAGATCACAAATATGTGTTTGAAACTGACTATTTTCTAAAAATTTATGTTAACAGTCTGATACCACCAAACATATACTTTTTCACGTAATATCTCTTAGACTTTCATTTAGTTCATTACTAAAAGGTAGTCTCTTTTAATACTCCAACTATTTTGCAGATAATAAAGATGTCTTATTTTGCAGTTATTTTATCCTTAGCACCTTTGTTCCGATTATTTGTTTGTAAGATAGGGTCTAAATAAAAGGATGAATGAAATATAACTATTATTGAACATACAGACATAGAGAATAAAATATTGCACATTTTGCAATAATATATGGAATTTGCCATATGAGTGCTTAAAAAAGGAAAAAACATTGTTGAGTAAAACTAACATTTTTATGTTTCACCTAAAATTTTTTATATTTAAATTATTTTATCTTATTGCTATCTTGATAGTTTTTCCTTGTTTTAGCATATTTATTTTGGTTGTCTGATAATCACTTGAAAAATATGAAAATGAAGGATCCATAATACTGTTATCATCAAGAGTTTTTAAATATTCTTAATTATCAAATTGTATAAGGAGTCAGGCTATATATTTCTTTAACAATTAATCTTTCTAAAAACAAGCCTTTATATTAATTTCCGTTGCCCATACCATTCTTTTTGTGATGTATTTTAGAAGAAGAGGTATTATCGTGGTGCTGTTGTGTCTGATCTCGTATTCCTTTAAATTTAATTTAATTGTCATAATAAACACGTGAACGTTTTTCTTTGACTTTTGTTCTTCCAATTTGCAATATTTACCTTTTAGGTACTCCTATTATAAATATTTTATTTTGCAAGGTATCACCTACACGAGACAAATGCGCTAGAAAAAGAAAAACTATTTAAGTTGCATCTCCTTCAGGGCGAGGCAATAAGGTATTTATATCAAAACAGATTAGACAAAAAATTAGCTGAATTTAGATATGATAATATCGAAGAAAAAGCCAACGTCGTCCCATGGTTGAGGGGCGGGCTGCAATGCTGACGGACCCGGGTTCAATTCCCGGTGCTTTCTGATGCTTGGCGGGTGGCTTACTTAATCACTGAAAATAATTGAGTACCTGCGTTCACTCGGACAAGGGGCAATAATGGCGGTCATCTAAGGCGCGGTGCTTGCCACATCGCCCGGCATCAGAGAAGGTGCGCGACGACCGGGCGGAAAGAGCGAACGTACGAGAGCCTTAATCTCTCATTTTGCAGGTCGTGCTCCTACGCGGAGCATAGAGCCTTACCATTATTGATATCGAAGAAACGTACTTACATATAAAATGAAATGTTAGGAAGCGGTTTTTGAAGCCTTGGGAGAAGTAGAAAAACAAAACGAAGAAAAATGTGTAATCTTAGTGATGGGACCAGAGGAACTATTAAAAAAAGAAAAAAAATTATATGAAATGGTTAAATACTAAAACGGAAGAAGACCAAGTAAAATATAAGGAGAAAAAGTTAAGAAGTAAAAAGGTTAGTCGTAAGAGAAAAGAATGAGCACTTTTGAAGGATATGTTTAAATATAGAGCAATATATTGGCGGAGTCATAGGGAGTTATTAAAGAATTAAATACAATTACAAAAAAACTGTATATAACTTTATATTAAGAAAGAAGAAATACAGAGGTACTACAAACAAGATCTCAGTTCTTAAATACACGAAAAAGATACCAAAATTAATAGAAACGATAACTAAGGTAATAAATTCTGCTACAAATAATAAATTAGAGAAACTTGGAAGAATTTCACCTAAATTATTTAAGTATGGATTTACAAAACTTTATCGTATGATAAGCAGAATAGCGAAAGAAAACGGACGTAGTTAAAATTTATTTTTAAAAAGGGAGATTGAAAAAGGTATATTTATTATAAGGAAATAAGCGTATTGTAAAAAAGTAATATATTTTATAGTCATCCACGTCAATCAAATTTTGTTTGGCATGAAACACCCCCAACAATAAAAATTTTCAATATAAACCACCAACACCATTTTTTGGTTAGTTTACTCACTTATTTCCTTTTTTAAAAGTGGTACACAGCTTTTTCTAAGTTGTTGTGAATTTCCTACATTTTCAAAAATATAAACCATTCTATGTCGTAAGTACGCATTTTTCTGTTTGGATTAATGTTAAGAATATCGAAGATGTCTAATATTTTGAAGTAATTAAAGTGATTTTTAATAAAGTAAATATTAGGTCAGGTCAGTTGCATTTAAATTAATGAGATAAGGATCAGCTATTAACCAAAAAACAAATTTTTGTTGAGTCCGGTATCAATTACTTGTTAGTTTCAGCGCATTTCGCAGTACAAGTTTTCAGCGATTACCTTTTAGCATACCATAGAAATTATGTAGCTGTCAACAATTATTCCATTGACTTCAGCGCTGCTGTTGTCCATTTCTAGCGATTACACAGAAACAATGCAATAATAAGCGTTAGTCATGTGTAAGTATCTGAAATTTACTATATTAATTAATAGTACGATTAGTTATGTTAAAGAAATTGTAATAGCTTCTGTTAATATGCAATTTGTATTATTTTTAATATTAGCTCAGTTTATAACAAATTGTAACAGATTACATGTTTTCTTGCTAAATAACCAGAACTACAAAAAGCTTTGGGCAAGGAATAAAATATTTAGTGAAATTATTAATAAAACTAATCTCCTTTTTAAGTATAGAGTCTTGTTATACTATTGTATTTTTTATCGGCGTGCAGTTAAAAAAGCCAGATAAACGTAAAAGAGAGTCTCTTTGCTTTTACATGGCTTTGAAAATGAAAAAGTTCAGAACTGAATGTAAAAAACCAAGTTTTATTTTCGGGTTCTTGAGTTAATTAGCGGCAAGGTTGAATGTAAGCTTCTTTGAGAGAGTAATTAACGCTGATTTTAATTATATATGGAAACCATTTTTTGCGTGGATGACGAATAAATTGAAAAATACAAAATAATAACTTAATTTTTGCATCGAATGTAATAGAAAAATAAATTTAAGGTAGGTAATACTAAAAGTATTGAGTGAATAGTATAGCCAGAAGTCAACTGTGATTTAACTGTGAGTAGCTGATCAGATCCTTACAAGTTTATTAAACAATCTCAAATAACAACTATAAGTGTCAATTATATATTTGAAATAATTTACGAATAATACTGAAAATCCCCTAATGCATTTACGTTTAATTCTTTCAATATAAATGTATGTTTATCATCGCTAGAAGGAACCTTATCCACATTGATATAGATCGTCATTGCCTTTAATCTCAAAACGTTCTTAGAACACTTTGTTATTCTTCACAGATTTTAAATACCAAATATTGACCAAACATTGAAGTCAGCATGAAACGGTTATTGCAGCAATCTACATATGCCATACTAGGCGAAAAAGTCATTTTCTGAATTGCCGAGTGGTTCGCACATAACACGGGAGAGTTATTTTGCTGAAATTTTAAATCGAATTAGTGCTTTTTGGTTTGACTTCTTGTGTATCAAATAATTAATTCTACCGTTCTTGACCTTGTAGAACATGAATCCTCCGATTGATGTTAGAGTATCCCGTACATAATCTACAGTTAGAGAGAGTGTGTATAAGTTTCAGATCCAAGCAGATGACAATCGAATTCTAAAAGGGTTGAGAAGTCATTTATCTCTCCTGATACATACATTTGCGACAAAAGTTTCGCTTATTGATTACACCACTCAAGTCGTTGTGGATATGACTTCGCTGACTTGTCATTTCACCTTTCTGCTAATAAAGGTTATAGACGGGTGAAAAAATCTCCTGTTTATAATAGCATTTTTCAACTCTTCTTTTTTTATTTTACGTGAAAAACTTTTTAGCGTATTTTAAAACTGACTACCGAAAGCTCTAATTAAATATTTTACCCTTGTCACGAGAATGTTATCGTTAGAGACGAATTGCCTCCAATCGACCGATAAAAAATAAATTATTTGTATAACTAATTGTTGACTTTTGAGCTATCAAACAGTTTAGCATTTCCGCATCATTCTGTATAGTCAATTACATAACTATTTGTTGTGATATTCATTATCTTAACGGGCCAAGTTTTTGCTTTATTCAGCCTGTACATATTACTTAAATGCTGACTTTTCGGTGTAGACATATGTTGCATTTGCAAATATATTCAACTAGTCGCCGTGCAATAATGTGCCGAATTGTCTCATCCTTTAGCTCTTGAATTGTTCTTGGCTTAGTGACGTACACTTTTTATTTTAAATATCCCCAAAGAAAGAAGTCCAACGGTGTCAAATTACATGATCGTGGCGGCCAATTAACATCGCCACGACGTGAGATAACACGGCCGTTTAATTTCTCGCGCAAAAGAGCCATTGTTTCGTTGGCTGTGTGGGAAGTGGCACCATCTTGTTGGAACCACATATCGTCCAGGTCCATATCCTCAATTTCTGGCCACAAGAAGTCCGTTATCGCGATAGCGAACACCATTCACGGTAACTGTCTGGCCGACCTCATTTTCGGAGAAGTACGGCCCGATGACGCCAACCGTTCGGCGTATTGACGACGCTTGAAATGGTCAGTAGGCTTCAGCTCTTGAGTCAATTGAACCGTGTAAGCGTGTAAATTCAAATCTTTATTCAAAATTCGCATCAGTGATGTTCGTGAGATGTTCAATTGTTGGGCACGACGACACGAGGTTGACGGCTCTTCTGCCACACTATCGCGAACAACAGCAATGTTTTCCGCAGAACGAACTAGGTGAGAATGCACAGGTGTTTTCACATTTCCTACAGACCCGGTTTGCTAAAATTTGCGTACAATTCTCGCGATTGTGGACACATTTGGTCGATTATGCTGACCAAAAAAATCACGAAGTGCACGAAATGCATTTTGATTTGAACGCCCATTTTCGTAAAAGGCTTCAACAATTTTAACGCACTGCTCAATTGTGTACCTCTCCATGGTTGAATTTGTCAAACACTGAAACAAAGAAATGTCAAATTAAGTTGGGCAAAAAACTTGACGTTAAGGTGTGACTCACAATTAACATCGTGCGTTATGGTTGGACCACCCTTTATATTTGAAATAATTTACGAATAATACTGAAAATCCCCTAATGCATTTTATTCGCGAACAGTAGCGTGTCATGAGTTACGTTTAATTTTTTCAATATAAATGTATATTTATCATCGCTAGAAGGAATTTTATCCACATTGATATAGATCACCATTGCCTTTGCCTTTGTCAGCTGTACATATTACTTAAATGCTGACTTTTCGGCGTAGACATATGTTGCATTTGCAAATATATTCAGACAGTCGCCGTGCATAAGGTAAGTTGTTGCTTCTAAGTAAAATTCCCACTTTGTTGGATTGATTCAAGAATTGTCTGTTTGAATTGGCTTCAACTTCTGTATTCATTCTTCCAAGTCAACTTTCTTCTTAGTCAACTCCTCCATTTATATTCTTTTAAAGATACAAAATTAAATTTTCCGTTCTAGTGCCATTGGCTCTTGGAATTTTGCTGTTATGCCTCCTGATCAACGTTGTCGTGTAAGCAGGCTGGTCATTCAACATATATTTTAGGATCACCGTGTTGCTTCATCTTAAGACGATTGATAGTTTTCCGTTTTTGCTGCATTGAGCGGCATATTTATTAGTTCAGTTAATTCACTATTTACAGAGAAATAATATAAAACATGAATACGAGAAATCGGTTTAGATGATCGATCACATTGCCCACTAGGTATTGCCAATATAGTACCTTTAATAATCGTCCTATAAATTAAATGAGTGTCAGATATTCTTAGATCAAACGGTACATAAATTATTTTATGGTCATGAGCTGGACTTGAATATCATCTAAAATTTGGAGGCGGGTCGAGCTTGGACGGTTATCAACTATACAGTTAGTTGTCTTTGTATTGGAAAAGTCAACATCACCTTTGTCTTTAGGTTCCATATTTTAAACGTTTCTCCTAATTGACAAGTTAGAAACATATATTTTCCTATTCTGGATTATGAGATCATAGTAACAACATTTTTCTCTCCTTTTCTGCTCTATAGAGCGGTTGAAGATAATGAATTAATTAAAATCGCAACAAAAGAATATATAGAAGGCATAATTAGAAAATTCACATCAGTTTTTAGTTGAGTACATTAAGAACGCATAAAGTTAAACGAACTTTGACTATTAAATGACATGTTTCAATGCACTACAATGTCTTTATAGCAACTGCTTTTCTTCGGTATTACAGCATCAATTACTCTAACAAGTAAGTTCAATCTTTCAGCTAATTCTTCAAAAACTCTGTAAATTAGACTTAGTTCTTTATTTTAACTAAATATTTAGTCCTTTTCAGACAATTTATATATAAAATGAAACGATCTTTATTAAGACCTTGAATATTCGAAAGAAGTATATTTTTTGAGTTATATCTTGACAAACATAAAATTTCTAATATTGATAATCTCTCAAATTGCTACTTGTTCCGTTGTGCAAAATTAGCAGGTAATTATTTGACTGATGGTATGATAATCCTTTATCAAAGCTGTTAACTGATGTTGCTTTATAATTCAATGCTTTAGCTTAGCTAACTATTTTTGTTAATCTCTTCTTTTTCTGGCTATCTATAAAAAATTTATGTTATTTAAATATTAGATTATTTTTTTGTTATTGTTTTTTTATTTATGTATAATATTATATTTGTTAAAGATAATTATGTAGTTGGTTATAGTAACGTTAAGTGTGGCTTATTTCGTCATTGCTTTGTTGATTGTGCATTTTGTACTTTATAGCTCGTTGTTTTTAATGCAAATTCTGGGAAAGATAAATTCCGGAAAACTATAGTTTTTTATAACATTAATACATTAAATCAGTATTACACTAACTAATTACTCTTCAAAAGTTTACACTTTTTATAAAATTGTTAGATTTATCTGTGATTGATATGCTTACACACTGTAAATGTAAGTTAGGTGTCTTTCTTTCTAGATCCAGGTTTGATGATAGTATGAGTAGTTATTTTAAAAACACATAGTAGTTATTGATAGAGAATCGCTTACAATATATGAAATACTTTATTCGTTCCATTTACTAGTGGTAGTTTTACCTCATGTGAACTATGGAGTCGTCAGCATATACTCTAAATAGTGATAGAATATTACAGAGTTTTGGAATTTTAGAAGTAGTGAATACGTTTACAATTAAACTTGAATTAACAGTGTTTTTCGTGCACCTTACATACAAAATGTATACTGAAGTAAAGACTCATAACTGTAAATAAACTTTAAAGATCACTACACGTTTAATGAGTATTTTCATTAGAGCTGCTACAAGTGAAAGTTAATTTTGATACTGCACTGCTGTAGAATAATCGTTTTTGATTTACAGTTACAAATAAAAATGGAGTATAAATCTATCAAATTACGTTGCAATGTTAAATGTGTAAATTTAGAAGTAGCATACATACTTCAAAAATTAAAAAAAAAGATAAAAACACACTGTGACAGATTTTTACGCTACACATTGAAATCAAAATTATTTAATAATTATCTTCTTCTTCTTCTTCTACTCTTATATAGGCTATTAGCCTGTTTCTAACTACACATTTCGTGTAGTACTATGAGCCATGTTGGGCGTACCCCGGGCAGGTGGCTAGTCTGACCCGTTAGAAGAAGGAGAATGTACTTTACGACCGCCAAAGGTGTTTGTATGATGGCCGGAGAGCACTCGATGTTTGCCGTTATTTTTGACCTGGGAGTCGAACCCAGGGCCCGCCGCGCGTTAGTCTGGCAGGCCGAGGCCTTTACGTCGCGGCTGTCGTGCTCTCTATTTAATAATTATGCTTGCGGAAATTTTAGTTATAAAATTCATAAAGTCTTGACATGTACAGCTTGTTCAAAAGTATCAGGCATTCTATAAATTTACTTTTACTTGCGAAACTATTCAAGCAATCTATTTCAAAGTAAAATTTTTATTTTTAACTCAACTTCAAATGTCCCAGAACTACAGTTACAAATAAATAGGAATTATAAAACAACTGGTGGGCATACGTTTGAAATTAGTGATTTTGTAAAAATCACTTTCGGTCCATTACTGCTACTTGTACTAAAGAAGGGTACTGTTAGTACTATATTTTAATTCGTAGATACTAGTGGCCAAAAAACCAAATTTAATGAGCTGGAATGCTCACCAATCCAATTATTAGACGAACAATCATTGAAATTGTGCAAACTGCTGAGTGTTTGATATGTGCTGTGTAATATACACCAAAAGGGTTTAAAGACACGGATTTGCATGCCTATAAACAACAAACAAGCAGAAAACGGATAACTACACAATGCGCAAATTGAATTTTGATTAGAGAATGCTTGAAAGTTAGCTGCTGTCTCTCAGGGCAATTAATCATCGCAGTTACGGTAAGATTTTTTTTACACACACCTTTGGTCGTAAAGTATATTCTTCTTCTAACGGGTTAAACTGGCCACCTGCGTGAGGTACGCCCAATATGGCTTATACTACTACACGAAATGTGCAGACCAGAATGCGCCAAAAATACCAGCACTACACTGGTCAAATATATTGTAGTCTGACAAATTTTATGTTGATGTTTGTGATTTTTATTATCTATTTCCTAATAAAGTGATACTCAATAGTGCTAAGAGGTTTTCCTTTATTTAGTAAACATTTAGCATTCGTAGCATTTGTTAGATGGTGGGTTAATGAAGAACACAGCTCCGTATACATGGGATTGCATAAGAGCTAGTGAAGTTAGAAAAATCTAAGGCTTTAAAAATCGACTGGATAGAGCAAAAGTCTTTGAAACTACTTTGAACTCAGCGTATTCAAAAGTTTTAGAGAAGACCAAGACTGAAGTCGTAGACCGGTCTGCACAGTCTCCAGACCTTAATCCTATTAAACATTTGTAGAGCATATTAAAGAAAAAACTACGGTTTTACCCGACTATCTCCAAAAATACATTTAAATGTACAAATAGGGTGCTCAATATTTTTGAACTGCACAAATACATAAGGTTCTATATTTTGCAGGTTTGTTATCGTAAACAAGATTATTATTCATCCATAAATCTAATAGTGCTATAGTTTGAATTGGATATTGGCCTTTTTAATTTTTTACCTTTCTAGCTAAAAGCCTAACTTTCTAGATGTTGGTTGACACCATGATCTGTGCATCCTTTTTTTACAAACCTTTGGTTTTACTACTAGTTTTTCTTAAAATATTTTCAATTCTATCGTCGGCTCATTTATTTTTTGAATATATCCAAGTCATATAAGTCTCTGTATTTTGACGGAAGACTCGGCATTGGTTTCCTTGAATATTTGATATATCTGGTGGTTATATCTAATACTCTACTGAGTGTCTCCCTTAATTGGACTATACATCTTTTGCAGAATATTTCATTCGAACGTATTCATACTCTTTGTGACAACATCCACGTTTCGCTTCAACAACACAGTGCTGGTATGAGTATCAAATGTAAATTTAGTTTTTTTTTGTACATATCGCCTGATATATATAAACAATAGGCTGTAATATCTTTTGTTTGAGTTATTAATTCACCATTTTATCTTCTTCATTTTATTCGGTTTGTTAGAGATGTTGGCACCTCGGCACACGAAGTCATTTACTATTTAAAAATTTTGGTCTCCTATTGTTATGTTCTGAGCTCTTGCTCTATTACACCTGGTCTGTATGAATGCTATGATTTTATCCTCATTGAAATCTCATTGTTTTAGCCTTTGTTTTATTTTGAATAGTGTTGTTAGTTTTCCGCTTATCTTTACTCTGCGTTGGTCAGTTTAGTTAAACTGAGAGGTTCAAGTCCATTCATTACCCTGTATAATTTTTCTTTGTCGATGTTATCGTGTACTTGTCTAAAATCCCAATATGGTTGGTACACATTTATGTTAAAATCCTAGAACTTCTGTAATATTTGTTTTACTGTAAACAACTTATATGTAGTTGAACGTTCCAGCGTAAAACTCGCCTGGTATTCATAATTTTGCGCAGCGATTATAATTTGTTCCTTAACATGGTGGTAAAACGTTTTGTGTGTCGTGTCTAACATTGAGATAGTTCTGAAGTTTTTGCGTTTAAGTTTGTTCTCTTTTTTGCGTATTAAACATATAATCTTGCCTGTCTATAGGCAGCATAGTTTTCAGTGTCTATATTTTGCTAGACAAGTTTGTCATAAATATGATAATATTTGGCCTTACATGTTTTACTCTCTCAAACGATGTTTTGTTACCCTTCCATTCTTGTTAGTTGGTTTCTGTTTTTATTTAATGTTTAGTAGATATTTGAAATATCTCCCATCGATTTTCTCTGTATGATTTATGGTTTAGCTTGGCCTGTTTTCACATAGATTGGTGTTTAGTTTATATTTTGCTTGTATGCCTTCTTTCTAGTGTTACTCTTAAAGTAACTGTTTGTAAGCTTAACAGAATTTTACTAATAGTGGCCCTCTTCCTTCTTCTAAATAGTTTGTTGTTCCCAGGGCTTCTTCGCTTTTAGTTTTGGAGGCTCTTCTGGGTCTTATTGTATGTGTTGTAGTTTTTATTTATTTTATTTTATTTCTATTTCACGCTATTCATCAAACCAGTCCCTGTGGCGTGCTTTATGTTCATGATCTATTGTGGTATCTTTTGATTTCATGATGTACTCCCTCGTTTCTTCCACTGTCGCATCATTATTTTCTGTTTTTGTTACTCATCTTTGGTTTATGTTTTTCTCTCTAGCCTGATATCTTGTTGTTTTCTATTTGCTAATATGGTTTTTAAATACACAAAGTAATAGCCGGAGTCTATATTTGTTTCATATATAGTTAACACGCATCTTCTTTCGATGGGTAAGTAATCGATTTGATTGTCGTTCGAAAAGATTGTTACGTTATAGGTTTTTTCCAACATTTAGTAAAAGGCGTCATTGTCATATTATTTTTCTCTTCAATTTCAGCATGCGTATGTACTATCGATACATTGAAAAACATGATTTTTAACCGCAGCGCGCAAATTTTTTTATTGGTGGGTCTTAAGTCAATGATAGCTTTATTTACCACGTTGCTCACTATAAAGGCTTCATCTATTTCATGGTGGCTTATGTCCTTTCCGCTGTATAAGTTTTGGCGTCCATTATACATTTGGTGAGCCATCTGGTATCTGGTATCGCTAATAGTTGTTTAAATGATTTGACTTTACGTCGGGTTTGCATATTCTACGTGTTTATACTTATATCCATGTTTCGCCATCTTTTTGTATTCCGTACATTCCGAGACTTTGTTTAAAGTTTTGCGACTACATTTTTATGGAAGAGGTTTTTTTTGAAATTCCTTGTCCGGCTCTTTTTTTGTCGCCTCTTACGACAAGAAGGGGATACTGTTGGTTTACCCACAGGACTCGTTTATCATCAACTTCTTTTGAAATTATTAGTTTAATGATTTAAAGAAAAATATGAAGCGCAGTTTAGAATATTATGAATATATTTACTATTAATGGCTTATTTTGTTTTGTTTAATGGATTGCAATAATGATTATATATTTATTTTGATCAAAATGTTGGTACAAAACAAGCAGCACGAAAAATTTTGATTTATTAATGGAGATGACTAATAACATTATAATAGAGGAGTGCGGTAACAAAAAATTTAATGTACATTTAATTTATAAAAACAAAAGCTATTGCGTGAGGACGCCAGAGTACTGCAAAATATTATAATAAATGTAAATAACTGAAATGCCATTAATATAAAACAAACGTATCAATTATTTATAATTTAAAAATAATAAAAGAAAGCAATAACGATTTGTGTATCGTACCACATAGCTTTATTTTAAGCAATATAAAGTACATAAATCAATTTATAATTTGTCGACAGCTCAGGTTTAGAACTTTAAATATGGTATTATTATTAACTTGAGTCTTATTTTTAATAAAATGTGAGTGACTTTAAAATTCACTTTCAATACTTAATCCAAAAATTATTCTTTTAATTACTTACTACTCATTTTAAACAATTAAGAAAATGATCTGGAAAGTAATTTGTTGAAAATAAAATTTTCACGGAAAGTATATACATAGTAACCCTTTCATGTAATGCCGTAGGTTTGTCTAGGACATGATTCGAAGCGCTTCGGCGTAGCGTGCCGGCTTCTGCCACTCACGCGATGCGGAAGATAAACACAAAAAATTTAATAAAGTAAAAAATTGCCTTGCATGTGGCACGTTCAATAAAAAATGTAATGATTTTCAGAAATTACTCGCGTGGAAGAAAGATCGTTGCGGTGCAGTCGTAGCGCTCCTTTCTACTCCTACTTAATTTAGGCACGGCGGCGGAGTCAATAAAGTGTGTTTATGAGGCGCTGTTTTCGTACAAATGAATTTTAACAAGTTAACACACTATTCGAGCAACCTCTACTTAGAAGTAGCCCAGCATTCCGTGACATTCGACGTGCTTTGCGAAGGTACTTCACCTACTTCACGCATCGTAAAGTTGCTTTACTGTAGCAGTCTCCTCTTATCATGAAAATTCAAATAAGGAAACACAGCAGCAACTGTCACTATAGCGGACGTCAAGTGGCAGTCTTTACAATAAAACTTATCTTGCGTTTTCCAACAGCTTGGTTTTGGAATCCACCTACAATTCAATTTCATATCTTGGTAGCTGTAATAAAAACAAAGTGCTGTATAAGTTATAGTCAAAGCCTCTTAAGCATCGAATAATATATACAGTATTTGAATACCTAATGGAGTTTACTAAATAAAAAGAATTTAAAATCTCCTAATATGGGCGTCGGTCAGCACCATTTGCCGTTTGGATTACTCATAACAGAAATAAACTTTTTACTTATGGCATAGATAATTTGATTATACATGGTTCTAACTAAATTATGTTTTGTTGTGAAACTAAAATTTAAAAAGAATGTAGTGTTGTAACATAATAAATTAACGTACTTTTTATGTAGCTGCTTTTTAAATAACCACAAATTCATATGCATGCAAAGCAATTTACTTATGCTACTACTATATTTACTATAACACGCATGCAGTAAGATAACAATGTTTAAATTCATATGAGCCTATTTCTATTCGCCGATAAAAAAATTAACATTTTAAGTCTTTCAATGCCTAATAAACTGAATTAGGTTAAAATTTACCTTGTAATAGTGTTATCGATCTGAAGCTAAAGTAAGAAGTTGGATAAAATCCGATTTAACATAAAGGTGATTTTAATAGAAAATTATTTTATATGGTGTAAAGTACAGGGTCGTCGGGGTAAATTCGGAAAATAAATGACAAAAATACCATTAAAATACAAAAAAAATTAAATTTATTTACATAACAAAATTATTTTTTATTTATTGGCACTGCAATCTGTTATAAATTGGCATTCAGTAGATTGTTTAACAAATATGGTAGTGGTGATAGTCGTGAAGGATGTGCATCCAGTGATGCACACCTATGTTACTCTTTAAAGTAGTTTAACAGTACTATTTACGATACAATAATAATATAATAAGTAAAGCACTACTGAAGTGTTATTCGAATCTGTTTATAAGATCAAGAGGTTTAAATTGTTTGAAACGGGGTGCATTTTATCATTTTTTTAAGACACTCTATTGGGGTGGTTGAGTGAGCACTAATTCGACCACGTTAACGTACAAAAACCGTTACATTTCTTGATACACTGTTAGAATTTCCTTGTAGCGTTTATTATAGATCTTAAGACTTTTGACTGAAGCCTTTTTAATATTTCTATGTTTGATGTTCTGGCGGTGCCCCAAAGTTGAATGACGTATAATCATATAGGCTTGATCATTGTCTTGTAAAGGAGTAACTTATTCTCCAAAGATAGTTGTGAACGACACCCTATCAGTTAATACATTTTTTGTAGTTTGAGGTCCATTTGTTTGCATTTCACCCAGATATGTGTTTTCCAGATCAATTTCTTGTCCAGATGTATACCAAGATACTTGGCACTGTCGGCTTGTGGGATCTGTTGATTTTTAAGTATCAGCTTCTCTTAAGTGTGGATGTAACTTGAATGGGTTTGCTTTCATTTATTTCGATTTTCCATTTTTGCCATCAGGGCTGGATTGCATCTAAATGAGCTTGTAAATGGTGAGAAGCTATGTTAGAGGCGGCATGTAATGAGAGTATTGCCATGTCGCTCGCAAATGTAGCAACTATGTTTCCAAGTATATTTGGGGGATCTGCCTTAAATATGAGGCATATAATTGGTCCCAGCTCGCTCCCTTGTGGAACACCGTAGTTGATGGGATAGGTTGTAGTTATGGCGCTGTCGTACCTGACAAAAAAATGTCGGTTGCATAAATATAATTTCAGGAGCTCAAAATAATTCGTGGGTGGGAATGTTTTTTGATTTTGCAAAGCAGACTCTCAAGCCAGGCCTTGTCGAAGGCCTGTATTACGCCCAAAAATACTGCTGCGCAGTACCTGCGCTCTTTAAAATCTTTGTTAATTTTGTCTACTACATGATATACTTGCTCAGTTGTTGCGTGATGCTTCCGAAAACCAAACTGGTGATAACGAATAAAATGATTATCTAGAAGGATTGGGTATAACTCCTGTAAGAGCATTTTTTGAAAGACTTTAGACAGTGCTGGTAGTAGGCTGATGGCTGATGTAAAAAGCTGGTTGTATCAGTAGGTTTTCCGCTTTAGAATTAGAATTATTACAGCAGATTTCCATTGGTTCGGTAAAATAACGAAGCCTTAGTAGTGTATTATATAATTGAGATCAATTGAAAACTTTCTTGGGAAATGTTTTTAAGAATTAAGCCAGTGATTAGGTCGTGTCCCGGTCCTTTGTGGGGATAATATGTTTGAGAATAATGTCTTTCACTTGATCAAACTTGTATTTATTTGGTAGCAGGCTCATTTGATACGACATATTTCAAATGTTGCGAATGTTATTTTCATTATTTAACCCCGCCGAAAATGGCTTGAAGGCAGGAACTACCAATGCTTTTTGTGTTCACTTTTTGGCTAGGTATTGCTGACTGCACAAATCGAGGATTTGTGTTGTCGTGGCTGCTTAAGATATCTTGTGGCCCTCCAGAGCCAGTAGTTATTTGCTTTGAATGGTAAGAGTTCTTTCAGATAGTTTTGGACATTTGAATTTCTGATGGTGAGGAGTGTTTTGGTGGCATGATTTAGTGCGCTTTTACTGTTCACTGTCGTGTTATTTACCAGATTCTTCTTAACCGGCGTTTCTCGAGAATTTTTTGTTTGAATATGATTGGGCAATGAACTTGAATAAAGTGTTGGATTAATATTGCAGTAGATTGGCGAACTGCTTAGTGGACTACCTGAGTAAAATACTTCGTCTAAGTGCGTGGTTGTTTTTAGAGGTATGTCTGTGTGTAGTGATCTATCAATCAGTTCTTGGAAAAATAACCACTTTGTATGTTTATTGGTAAGTGTTAGCAGCTTTCTTTGATAATTACGTTTGTACCCAAGGTCACTAATATCGGGATCAGTGAAGAGGTCACGGCAGGAGTTTGTACTAAAAAGGTTTGTGTTAATTCCTTTTACGAAACATAAGTCAAGTAAGTCTGGCTGTTTGAGGTCTGAGGGGTAGCATGTTGGTTCTCCTGTGGATAAAAGCGAGATTTATGTTATTTACTGCTTTTAGTATTCCTCTGATTTTGATGGTAGTTATCCTAGAGCCTCAGTAGGTGTGCTTGGCGTTGTAGTCGCTTCCCGTGATAAATCTCTTGCCTAATGTACGGAAATAGTGTTTGCACGTTTCTTGCTTGTTGTTATGTTTGGGTGGGTAATAGACCGCAGATATTGTGAGTGAGTCATGTCAGTCTTCAACAACTATAGATGTAGCTTGTAGTTCTTGATGATAATAGCAAAGCCAGCATAAGCAGTGTCATCCGGGTGATGTATTCCATAGATTGAGAATTTAAGTATTGTAAAGTGGGAACGTCCCGTGAAGTGGGGTTCCGATACTAGTACAATATTGAGACAGTGATTTGTAATAAAAAAGGTGAGTTTGTCTTTGTGGTGTGATAGCCCATTGGCATTCCGTACCGCTATTTTAAGTTAGTGATCCATTGGGTGTTCTAGTTACAATCATGGTTAAAAGATTTAGTATCTTGGTCATATGTTCCATTAATTGTTTTTGCAAGAATTTTAGTTCAGCTATGTCAGTTGAGCTGCTTGCCGGTGCATAGATATGTTGGGAGAAGTGGCTATATTGGATTGTTGATTGTTACTGTTTACTGCTTAAGCGTATTGTAGTGTTGGTTGATAAAATTTTTGTTTGGGAATCTTTTGACTTAACGGGGAAAACATTCTTTAATAAAGTTCTTTGTAGGCGGGGTACCCTTTGTAGCCGGTAGGGTGATTTCCGTTACAGCTGACGGACATAACATTTCGATATTTTTTTTGTGTTGACATTGTGACGTGGAATGCAAAATGTAGGTTCCTAAGAAAAACACGGAAGCTGCGTTCTTGTTTAACCTGACATGTGTAAAATTCAGTGTTGTTTTCTATTAAACCTTTTGGTTGCTTGTCTTGATTTGCCTTAGTATCAGTTTCTAGTTTGCCGCGTTTTTTTGTGGTTTGCCAGTTGCTATTCTGTATTGTGTGGTGTTGGAGGAAATTGATGCAGCTGATAGGGTAATTGTAGCTTTAAATGTAACTTGAACGAATTTATTTGGATTTAGAAAATTATTGAAGTATTGATGATTTTGTTGGGTTATCTGCATCGGCTAAGATTGTTATATTTGAATGGGTATGTACCGTTAAGGATTAGACGTCGTGTGCGGTTTGATTTGGATTATAGTAGACTATTATAGCTTCAGAGTAATGTGGGAGCAGTTAAATTAGAATTAGAATCTGTGTTTTGAAATATATAGAAAATGACTCGCAATATTAATATTAAAAACCTAACCCTAAAATTAAAAAGAGAGCTTTAAAATTAAAATTAAATTTAAGTATTGATATACTCTAAAAATAGAACTTTGTAACTTTAACTAAAGCATGAAGTGTATTAGGCTTATAGCAGCAATTCATAGGCCATAATGCTTGTTATCATGTGTGACAATTGGTGTATAAGTTTTATAAAAGGAAGGTATCCTGCACGTAGATTGGCTGGTGAAATGTCTAAATATAAATCTATGTCTGAGATGTCTTCATAAGGCCAACTGTATCTCGTCAGTTGTTGTGAGACTGGAATTCCTTGCCGATAAAGTTCCTCAACAACCTCATAACTAGCGCGCTACGTTGATGCAAATCTGGTGTGACTGTTGAGAATAACCACGTTCCATATTAATCATACGAAATCACTGTTGCGTTCATTTTATACTTCATTTACAAAGAGCAGAATATGTTTTTCTTACTGTGTGTAACACATAATTTTTAAATTTTGTGACATTTTAACATGGACTTTAAAATAATTGAAATAATTTTGGTTAATTTTTAAAATTAGCGCACATGCTTTTGAATGGTTTAATTTGATTTATGTTATATTTTTAGTTTTAATGTTTAATTTTAATTTTCTCTTTCGTCTTAATGTTCGGTTTATTAATGGAGCTTTTAAATATGTTACATTATATAGAAACAATGCTACATTTTGTGTAATTTGCTTTAAATAACTTCTTAGTTTTTGTCTGTACAAAAATAATGAAAATCTAATTATCATCAAACTGTCATAAATCTTTAACCGTTGAAAAGTCCATGTAACCTGTATAATTCAGCAACTAATTTAATTATCCAAACCTAGTGATTTGTTTATCTAACATTCAATATGTTTGAAACGTAATAATAATAATAATAATGGTAAGCTCTAACACCTCACTTGGGAACATGGCCTGTAAATTGAAAAGGTCGAGGCGTAATACCTTCTATAATACTTTCATAAATCTGACATTTAATTTATGTACTATTCCATATATGTTTTTTAAATGTTGATGCACACTATTAATATTAAATGTTTTGATTTTGTATGTTAATAATTCTTACGAATCATTCTTTCCTACGATAACGTACAATTTTTTATGATTTTTTTATTACAGAAATACTATCTTGGTTTATATTAAATTGACAAGAAAGAAAAAACAAACAAGTAATTCATCTATTTGTTCTACAGGCCTTAAACAGTTTTCTCTATCAACAACTGAATATTAATTGATATGACTAATAACGTTTTTGCTATTTTTTGTAAATTGGAATGGTTTCTTGCCTTGCTCTTCTTCTCTTCTCTCTATGCTCCTTTTTCTCCTTTTCTATCTCTAACTCCACTTTTCTTATTTTTATCTTTCTTGCCCTCTCTCTTTTCCTTCTTTTTTTCTCCTTGCTTCCTACTTTCCTCTCCCTTCCCGTCTTCTTACCTTTTCAACTTTTTTTTTTCTTCTCTCGCACTTTTCCCCTTTTTTCTTTTTACCCAATACAATGTCACATGGTCTATATTCTCTGAACATGTTTTTATTTTATCATCGTATGATAGATTACACTTTCATAAATAGCATTCAACAGTCCACTGCACCGTTACTTAGGTTCTCTACAAAATCATGTGTCTCATGCTTTATGTATCATTATTCCAATATACCAGTTCAGATTTTCCTTTTTGGAAATATGTTAGTTTTTAAAGGGTAGGCTAATCTAAAAAAAAACAAATTATTCAATTTTTAATCCAATACTCAATTTAACCACCCTATTGTAACACAGGCCTTGAGTGTCTGGGTTGCAACCTCTTACCTTCACTTCATTTTCTTAAGGAATGAATCGAAGAATTGAGAAAAGTTTGTACAACAACAAAAAAAGATATTGTTTCTTTCATTTTAAATGACAAATTTCTTTTCTCTTTTCACTTCTTTAAAAGTAAAATTTTAAACAATCCTATTTTAGTTGCGTCATATTAGTAACATTAAATATATCTAGGTTTTGTCTTTATGACGACTCAAAAATCAATCAAACTCAAATTTATCTATTAAGACGTTGATTATTAATATTTACAACTGTATTTTGTTTAATTTTTAATTACAATTCATTCGATCTAAAAACATTGCTATAGTGTTTTGTATTTTTTAAGTGTAAAAAACGCTTTTTTTAAATCTCCTTTTAAAACCAAACAATTAGCAATATTTGTTTTTATATTTTACTTTGTTT
The DNA here is from genome assembly GCA_036346155.1 of Sinelater perroti. Classification (NCBI taxonomy): domain Eukaryota; kingdom Metazoa; phylum Arthropoda; class Insecta; order Coleoptera; family Elateridae; genus Sinelater; species Sinelater perroti. Next base: position 6,597,211 of record JARFIY010000195.1, read on the forward strand.
GTACACACAATATATGAAACTAGTAAATATATATCGAACACATTTTCTATTCTTGTAAAAAAAGTATACTTAGATAAGCTAATCTATTGAAATTCCACTAGGATTTTAAATCTAGTTAAATGCCTTTATATCATTGGGTGATTGACTTGATCTGATTCGATATGATCAAATCTCAACAGCTATGGATGTAGACAAACTGTTTCTTGCTAACCGCTGCATAAAGCAGAAAAATATTGCTGGTAGCGTTGGGATTTTCCTTGAACGAACAGATGCCTGATTTTTTCTCTAACGGGATGCAGAAATTTATTTAGTGTTAGCGTGCATGTATGGCTAGGAATGGCGATCTTGTAGAAAAGAAATGACATCTCTTAATAAAGAATATTGCGCACTTCTAGGAAATAGAATGTTCATTTGTGTGCCTTATTTATTAATAAAGTTTTCGCGAGGAAAACTTTTGTATTTTTGTATTCACACTTTTTAGTTAAAATAATTATATTACTCCCATCGTAATTTGGTAAATTTTGTAAGTTTCGCATTTTAATAAAATTTTTATTACATACTTTAAAATGTATTCAAATAAATCAAGCGTATTGAATTAAATATTTTATTTATAAATTCACGTGTACATATAGGGTAGTGATGATTTCCTAAGAGTAACATCTAATAATATTTGACAAAAAGTACTTTAAGCTTATAGGAAATATAAAGCTTATTTTTATACCTCAACTATTAATAAAGATATGGCGAAAGAGACAAGACTGTTCAAAATACCCCTATAATTACAGGTTTTACTTCAATGACTAAATGAGCGTTCAAGAATCGCCTTGCCAATTGATTTCAAGTACTAATGACGGTTTGTTACTAGAGATGAGACAGATATTTGTCTCGTATTCGAATACCAACTAATTGAACGTTCTGAGTAGTTATTATTTTAAAACTTGAATTGTTAAAAATGCACTGCTTATTCTTAAAACACGCGTTGTATCTCTCCGCAAGTTTAAAAATATTTACTAATATTCTGCAAAACCAACAGGTTAAATATAATATTCAATATTTTCAAATAAACACTATAATCAGACCTTCTAAAATTAAATAGAATTTTATCGGTACGTATTTTTTGTTAGTGCAGTAACAATCAAATGGAAGGTTGCCACTATTAAAAGTATCTCTCGATTTCAGGAATATCTAAAAAAAATTGCCAATATAAAAGAATTCTAATTTTTCCATTAAAAATTATAACTGATTTTCATGATTGTATAGTGTAGTTTAGAAACCTTTGGAAGAAAGGTGACTTTAAGATGAGGGTTCCCCCTATTACCAAGTTCTTGGTAAACAACTGTGCAAGTTAGTAAAAATGCCTGCTTGCTTTAAAGGCAATTACTTATTTGAACATTCAGTTTTTTATGGTAACTACAATAAAATCGTTATTGGGCAAAAAGAAAAATGTTTTATCGTTAGAAAAGGAAATTATCAAATTTTAAGTAACTCGCCAACTTAGAACGGTGTAGAAGTATTTTGTTTCCTTCCTTTGGAAAGATGACATTATAATATTAAGAACTAAAATAATTGCTAAACCAAAGTTCTAGAATTGATTCTGTTACTAACTTTGAAAATAAAATTTCGTAACGAAATACATTTTATTTATAAAAATAAATAAAATTAACTTACATTGTGATTAATGTAAAGCTATAGAAATATAAGACTAATAATAAACATAAAAATGTATTGCAGTTTAATGTAGATTAAACAAGATATGCTATTCTTTGAAGGCATAATAGAGTATTCAAAAAAAATAAAATTTTTACATTAATTAGGTTTTTGAATAATAAAGAACCATTTTAAGAAAAAAGTTATGAAGTATCTGCCGCATAAGTGGAAAAAATAACCAAATATAAAGTAAAACAAACGCATGCAACCAATAATAGGTTTTTCTATTTTATTAGGTGTTATTACGATGAAAAGCCGTCAAAATTTCCTTAGCAGCTAAAGGAGCAGCACCAAATATTCAAAAGAACGAAATGAAAAAGTACTAGCAGGAAAAGCTACAGATCTAGATAACGTACCAACAGAAGTTTTAAAGTTGTAAGTGGATAATGGAGTAAAGAAATTAACGGATCTGTTTAACACCATATATAAAACAGGAGCTAAAAAATAATGACTGCTTTTAATATTTGTTACAAATAAATGCTGCCATTAAATTTAATTATTACAGAGTTATAAGCCTAATGAGCCACGTACTAAGAGATAGTCTCAAAAATGCGATGTATATATGTCGTATATGTAGGTAAGAAATATCTGAATAAACTGAAGTGTTCAGAGGTGCTTACCAAAGGTATATATTATTGACTATCTTGTTTAGTATTTATATCAAATATATTTTTAAAAAAAGTTCTTGATCAATAGATCGATAGAATTTTGATAGGTGGAGAACACGTTAGGCATATAATACACTGACATGCGTTAACGAAGAAGACATGCGACGTTTATTAAACCAAGTATTAAAAACTAGTGAAGGACATGTTAACAATAAACACATGAAACTATAATTATGGTTATAATCAAACAACAACTATCATAAGCACATGTTATAATCGACAAAACATTTATCAAAAGTTTATCATAATTTAAATACTTGGGTTGTATTTCGAATGATGTCGGTGAATGTATTTAAAAATACAGAAATACTGTTGTGTAGTCAAAACATAAATATAAAGTTTAAAATGCGTCTAGTCTGACCTTATATGATTCCGATTGATGGATGCTCATGAAAGCAACCATACATAAACTGGAATTAAAATAATTCCAAATCTTAATTTTTTGGCACCTATTGCGACATGAAATATATGGGATTTTGCAATTATCATTCAAGGAAAAATTTAAAGCAATTGAGGAGTTAGACAAACAAAACACCTTGGTTAAAAAAAGTTCCCCGATTGGTATGGTAAAAGTACTTCACTATTTCAATTGGCTGTAAACAAAGTGCAAGTTGTATTAATGAACGCTAGTCTTCGTTAAAAGTAATATCAGAAAAAAGAAGAAGAAGAAGAATTATATGTATTAATCTTTTATTTATTTTTGCATGTTGTAAAGCCCACAACTTAATAATTACAAGAAAAAATAAGATTTATTTATAACCTCCACACATATTTTAAATTATATAATGTTTCGGTAAAATTTAGACTTGACACCAAAAAAAAGGTTACGACGAGATTCCAGTTAGATGAAAAAAAATTACTCTTCAAATATGCTATAGATGAAAAATCTATAATTTAAAACTGAAAAAACGTCTTTGAAAAAAAAATATTTCTAATAGCTACGAAATCTGTTAAACAGTAAAATATCTGCCGGAAAAACTTTAAAGTATTATGTACGTATATATAATAATTTGTTATGACAAAAAATAGTGAAGCAGAATAGTTATGCAACACTAGAATCAAATTTTTTGCAACAAGTTGTTACAGACAAATATATGCAAGGTTATTTAAATACAAATACTATTTTTAAATTTTTTATATACATACCAAAAATGAGGGAAGCTCAATGCAATATTTGACACAGTAGTAAAAAGTTCAGTTTATTATTTTTCCAACTAAAGCAAGGTCGGATTGTACTCTAAAATTAATAATTTATTGTTATTATGTGCAATTTAACAAGGAAAGTCCTGTTTACGCAAGTTTGCTTCGCTTTTGTCGCAGTACTCTGTTAACATTTGAGAGCATCACGACGTGCGGCATATAAAAACAAAAAACGAAGGTTTTTTAGCTTTTCAGAGCTTATCAGACAAATATAAGTTGAAAACGATGTTCTTTACAACATAGATGGTGGAAATATTAACCTCCTGCGCTGCAATAAAATTTCCTTGCTGCTTCAAAAAACCTGGCGCTGCTTCAGCTGTGTGTTATTATGTTTCGCAAAATTATACCCATTCCTTTGAAATCCGCCTCCAATGTCGTCTTCTAATTTGGACCGTGGTATGAAGCGAGAATAATTATGAAATCTGCAGTGCAGCCGACGTGACAAACATGGATATGGAAACACGACTCAGTGTTAATTAGGTAGCGTTACGCACATCGCTGGCGTCTGTTATGGTGTGTAATTATAATCACGAAATAATGCTGCAAAAATTATATTTAATTATGCGTTTGTAACCTTCTCGCCGACAAAACCTACAAAAAATGGTGCAGTCGTTAAAATGCGCTTTGCTTTTGCATCTTACTTTATGTCAATTTACACAAGATTAATTAATTATGGAAATGCTAGGAGAGTACATTACTCTACCTCTTCGCACGTCGTTGAGCAAACATTGCGAAGGGGTATGTGTTTATAGTACAATATGTTAACAGCATACTGTAATGTTGATTGCATTCCTCCAATGTTCATTAAATAATGTGAATAATCAACAATTATGGATGCATTTCCTGCTGTATTAATTAGATCAAATGCACAGGCGCTCTAACAGTGTCAAGCGTCGAGTTTTAATAATAAAAACCCTTAGTTATAGTTACGCTATTTCACATTTATTTTCTTGTTTTAGTTTAGAACTGCAATTTCCTATACAAAAGTGGAAATTTAAATTATACTTTAATTAACGACGGCAAAAGCGCAATGAATGTTACATTCTCACGTGTACGGAAGCTGTGAATGGTGGCATTCCCAAATAACATGCAAAGTTACAAAAAGCGTTCAGAACTTTAAGTTGGCAAAGCTGAAAATAAGTATGCATAAGAATATCACCCAAACGCGCATATGGCTTAAATAATACAAACAAAATAAGATCTTATAAAAGAAGCTTTCAACACAAAGAGCGCCTTTCTCCGCTCATTGTGCCGAGATCAAAAGCTCCGAATATCTAAGTCACTGCTCCCTCTTCTGGCCGGAAATGAAAGTGTTACAAAAGCGTAACAATCAGAATATTACCCCCCCCCTCGAACTTTTGTAATGAGAAAATGCAATTTACGTCCGGATCTGATTAGACGTCAGTTTGCAGCGCGTCTCATAATTTCCACGTTATAGAGCAATTACTTGCTAATTCCGAACGCTCATCTGAAATTTTCGAGCTTTTACTTCGTGGCTTGCATCGGAAATGCATCGGAATGCTGCACAGATTCAGATTTAGCCGCGCTCGTGTATCAGCGATGAATTTTAATATTGTCTGGAGTGCCGCTGGGCGGCTGATTAAACGACAGAGCAGTTTTAATGAAAAAGTGCAAAGGTGATGTTAATTTTTGAAATTCTTTGAATTTAGTTTGTAAAAGAGTGTTTTATTATATTTTTTAATATAAAAATATAATATTTGTATTTTTATTATGGTACAGATAGCATTTAAAATATTTTAAGGATTCGTTGTATCAGTTATTTATAAATATATATAACAGAAAGCTTTAAAAATATATAAAACTAAAACAACTTTAGCTTTCGATTTATTTATTTAATTTTTTAAAAAATATTGCTGCAATTTTTGGTAAGTATAATTATTCAATTAAATATGTAGAATTATTAAAAATAAAATGAAGTTAAATAATTAGCAATAATGTAGTTCATATTATAGTATAAATAACAACTTAAAAAACAACAGAGTGAATTTAAATACAATTCAATATCGTAACGAAAATAATTAGATCAAAGATAAAGAAAAATTTTTCATATTATTTTTAATTTTTAAAATGTGATAATTACCCTAGTAATGATATACGGTATGTAGTAATAAAATTTCATATCGTACAGTTGTTTTGATTTGTACTATCTTTTTGTACTGTAATTTATTACGATACTTGGTATATTACTAAAATAAATCGAAAAGCTGATACGACATAGAATGTCAGTTCGGTTTATGCTCTCAAACAGAGCAGACGAGTCGAACTTTGTCAGTGTGCACCTCCTGTGCTGTGAAAGCTATAAACAATTTTTAAAAACGGACCTACCAGAATTTTGGTGAAGCCCCGCGCCTAGGCTGCCTGGCCTGTAGCTCCTAAACGCTGCTGTCGCCACAGTTGTTTTTAATGAGAAGAAGAATTTCAGCGAGTTCTCCACTCTTGCAGGAGAGCTGAGACAATAAATTTTATCCCGCGTTAAGTATTAGAAACTGCTATCTTATATTATATAAAGAACCACTTATATTACGTGCGTTAATGCAGATAGAGATAATGAAGTGTCGTGTGATCTGTGGATCAAGGGCAGCTTCATATCCATTGTAACAAGATAATGTGAAAAAACATTACTATGGCTTATTATAGCAACCAAATTATGCGTATACAAAATGCGCAACAATTTATGCCGATGCAGACAGATCAAAACCATCAAATGCAATTTATTCTGAGTTATCAGAATATTCCAGCAAACAATTTACCATCAAACTTTACAATAAATGAAATACTTCAATTCCAATCATTAAATGTGGTTGATCATAGTAATGAAGCTGTATATCAATTACAAACAAACCAATCAACACATGAATATAATTGGCAAACAGTGGAAAACAGAAAATGTGGCCGTAAAGAAACTAGCGACATTACTCAAAAGCAACCCAAATCGGTTAAACAAAGCAGAATACTGACTGAATCTCACAAACCGCTTTCAGTCCCTTGCATGATCAAACGGATTCAAAGAGCATGACGCAAACCCAGCGGCTAGGAAAACCAAACCATCTTCATTATTCCTATCAGGGGTTAAAGTTATCTAACCAATTGTGCGCTTACTGGAATCGATCGCCATAAATAAATATATATTAAAAATAATAAATAAAGACGAAATAAAATCTTACCACATACATTTTTATAATTAAAGCATTAGCTGGAGGAAATAGCCAATCAACCTATCAAAAAAACAGGAACAAAGCTTCAGAGTAGTTTTTATAATTATCCATCTATATACGAATGTAGAAGAGCTAAAAGAAGCAATAAAAACATTTGACCATAAACTTATTAATATTGCCAACATGAACCAAAGAGGCATAAAAATAGCTCTCTATCACTTTTCTTTGTAGAACTAAAAACAGCCAAAAACAACAAAGATATTTACAATATAAGCAAACTTAGTCACTCGATAGTTAAATTTAAACCACCTAATGTAAAGCGCAAGATTCCGCAATGCGCTAAATGTCAAAAACACGGGTACACTAAAATTTCTGTAATAGAAACCGACGTTGTGTCAAATGCGTTGGAATCCACCTCACTGCCCAATGTCAACATAAAGAGAAAAGTTCTGATGTTAAATCAATAGCAGAAATTACCCTTCTAACTACAAAGGACGTCTAGTCTTTCTAATAATAGTTTTTTCACTCAATTGATTGAACCAAATACTAGCTACGCTCAAGTATCGAGCATTAACAGACAACATCCCATTACGACCCAATACAAGACCAGCAATCTATAGCTACAAATAAAGGAAACGAGCTGCAAGAATCATTATAAAGTAAATGAACAGTATGTTAACGTTACTAATCACAGTCGTTTACAAGGGAAGTAATAAATCTACATCTTAGAGTGGCTGTCTGGAATGCTAATGGAATAGCATATTACAAAGAACTTGTTTCTCTTATTTCAAATCACTGCATAGACGTTATGCTAACTGGCAAATTCCACCATACGGATCGTATTCCAAATTATATCATACAGATACAACATACAGATGACACGGCCCACGCTGGAACGGCTATTATTATTAAATTCTATTAAGCACAATAAACTTCCTAAACATATAAAATAATCCAGCTCACCTACCGGCTACTACTGTGCAAATAGAAGATTGGAAAAGACTGCTGGTATACTGCCATTCACGTCACAATAATAAATTAGAACAATAATTTCAAAACCTTGGGTAATAGGCTTAACTCTGGTGGTGATCTCAGCTAACTACAACCAAAGAAAGAGGATTATTAAAAACACTTTCCAATAACGGATTGCACTATATTTCCATAGGCGAACCTACCTAGTGGCTATTGGACCCAGCAAAAATGCCCAGTCTACTCGACTTTTGTATCATAAGTGGAGTAAATCCAAACTACTTTAAAGCTTGTTTTCAACATAAGGTACAGAATACTCCATTTGGAGGACGAGAAAAAGTTTAAAGCAACCACAGAAATATAAAAAAAATTACGTCTTTCAAAGAATACTTGGGCCAGAAGTAACGAAGAAAAGGCTCTTGCATTTGCCAACCATTTTAAAGCAGTTTTTACACCGTGTGATACTAAAATAACTCTCAAAAAAGAACAAGAAATTTAAAGCTACTTAGAAGCACCGTTTCACCTGTGTCCACCAATCTCGAAGATCAAACACATACAAGTGCAGGCCATGCTTACCACGGAACTATTATACAACCAAAAAGGTCGCCTGGTTACAATCTAATTACAGCAACAGTGTTGAAAGATTTGACAGAAAAGGGGTTTTTGTTTATCACTTATCTCTTCAACGCAATACTGCAATTGAGACATTTTCCAGAACAATGAAATGTCTGCTTACTGACCTGTTTTCATACAGACAAATTAGTCTGCTGCCTCTCTTTTTTAAGGTTCTCGAAAAATTTCTGTTAAGAAGTTTATTACCAATCATCTTGATTAATAACCTCATACCTGGTCATCAGTTGGGATTCCGAAAAAACCATCCACCATTGAATAGTTACAACGAATAGTCAATAAAATTATAAAATATTTTAACAACATAGGCTACTGTTCGGCCATCTTTATATATGTCACACAAGCTTTGGATTAAGTGTGGCATCAGGAGTTTTTGTTCAAAATCAAAGGAACCCTACCATTGGACTATTATGAAACTTTTAAGTTGTACCTAATTGACAGGAATTTTTTCGTCAAATATATAGATAGTCACACACTCCCAATACACTCAGGTGTACTTTAGGGAAGTGTACTGGCTCCAATATTATACCTGCTTTTTACGTCTGATTTTCCCACAACTATTTCTACTATGGTACCAACATTTTCAGACGACACAGTGGTTCTTTCTTCTCGTCTTGAACCCTGGATGGCAAGTCAGCATCTACAGGTATATTTGCAAGAATTACAACCTTAGTTCAATAAATGGCGGATAAGAGTAAATGAAGAAAAAGTCGATGCAATAAGAGGTACTTGTCTTCCTGTATTGCTTAACGGCACACCGTACCGCAAAATAAACATGTGAAATACTTAGCACTCCATCTAAACAGGCGGCTGATTTGGAAGAGGGATATATTTACGAAAAGAAAGCAGCTGGGTCTTAAGATTTAAAAGATGTATTGGCTTTTAAGCTGAAATTCTCAACTGTCCATTAATAATAAAATTTTATTCGATAAAGCCTTTATCAAACCAATACGGAGTTATGGCATTCATCTCTGCACAACAGTAAGCAACTCCAGTACTGACATTTCAAGGCGCTTTTAATTCAAAATTTTACTGTTCATAATTTGTTCTGGTTTGTCTCAAACGATATTATTTAACGTGATTTATACATCCCTCATTTACTGACAAAATACAGAAATACATATCTGTTATGCTACTCGTCTTAGTACACAAACAAACGAGTGCTAATCGGGCCCCTTCTAGAGACAGACGATGGCCAACCTATACCGAAACGAATAAAACTTTCCTACCTTTCATACCTCTTTGCATGACAATATATAATGTGTATTGTTTAAATAATAAGCGCACTCTAAACTTAGCAATACAAAACTTCTAAGTTAGTAAATGGAAACTCTCATTGGTTTGCTTTCTACATGTTCATGTTATTTTTGTATATATATATTATTGTCAGATCGCTTACTGAAAAATAGATTGCAAATAAATAAATTAATTAAAAAACAGTTATAGAATGTTAAGGAACTACAGTGAAAACATAAAAGAAATCCTAGAAATAATTACAAAATAACAAATCTAATAAAGATATTACCAAAAAAAATCGTTACTGGAAATGGCTTTACTTTGGACACGTATGTAAGTCTCTTATTTTTAAAAGAAATCTGAGGAGCAAACGAATTCAAGGTTAAAGAAGTTATAAATTTCTTTTATTTTGGATTACTGCGGTTTTATGTTGCCGTTACTTATGTATGTTACATCAACTTGCTTTTAGTAGAATTATTTTATTTTCGAAGTCATTTCTACAAACTACCTCGAAAATAATTTTATATTTAATTGTTATCTTTTCTTAGTACGTAAATGGAAATCTCTAACTAAAAGTCCCCTGTGACCTGTGTCATTAAAAATATTCTAATGAAAACCACATTAGATGTTAATTAAAATAATATAATATTTGTCCAAGTGCGCTGATGTAGAGCCAATTGTTTTCTAGAACTAAAATTATAATGAACCTCTACGGGAGAAGCTAGCTATTTGCCTTTTTTGGCCAAACAGTTTATAAGCTATATATCATTAGTGTGCATCGAACAAAGTCGTCTCAAATTTAATATCTTTACAATTTCTTCATAACTTACGTCTACCTATCTGTGTCGAACAGAAGAAATGTAAAAAAAAGCTAGAAGATGATAAACTACTGAAGGAACCTCTGAAATGGTCGACACGAATTGAAAAACTGGTACTCACATCAGAGGACGCTGGTAAAGTGATTAGCATGCTCTACTCTTAAAAAAAATATAATAAGATCAAAAACATGCAGAATGAAGTTTTTTTTGCCAAATTTCATAGTGTAAAATGTGTATGGTCATGGCCTAATGGGACACTTCATGTAGTACATTCATCAATAAATAAATTGTAATAGTAGACAGACAGCAAGACCTGCGAGTGGTCTATTAGATAAGCTGGTTCATCTAAAGTAGGTCTATAGCATGCGACATAGGAAGACTAGCACATCAATTGATCTTGGAGAGTTTGGCAGCAGTCGGGAGGCTTCTACAAGTTTTGCAGCCGTTATCAGAGAGATTTAAAATGGCCTAGTTGCTTTTGACTTAACAGAAATAAATAGCAAATAAATAAAAAAAAACGGACCATCAAAATACAATTTTGAGGAAAATACCAAAATGATAATGATGAAACGCTAAATAATTAAAATGTAATTGATTTGACAAAGCAAAGAAAGAAATAATGTAAATAAAATTTTAAAAATAGCTAAGTAGAATGTAAAAAGCCTAAAAAAACTAACAAGAACTGATTAATTTGTGAAAGCATTCAAATGCTAGTGATAAATAAAACTAAACAGAAAGATCAAAGGACTACTAAAAATTAGAAAAAGCCACATATGACTACGTAGTAAAGGAAGTAGACTTATTAAAAAATAAAAAAATTGCGACAGCAATTAATCCTGAAATATCTGTGATTCTAATTTTTATTCAATAAGAAAACATTAAAGGACAACAATTTTCCAGTCCATCTGGTGCTCAGTGACGAGGCAATATTTTATTTAAATGGAAAAGTAAATTATTGTAACGTTTGGATATGGGATACTAAAAATAGGCACGGTTTCTCCTTAGCTCAAGGTTTTCTGTGCAATCGCAAAAATAAAGGTGTACTTGCCTTTTTTCATTGAAAGCACTATCATGGGTACATTGTACTTCCATATGTTATAACGGCGGATGTTCTTGCAACTAAAAGAAGATTCTGGCAATTTCATATTTCACTAAGATGGAGCCTCACATCATTGATATGTTGAAATGCGAAACTCCTGCACCATTAGAATGAGCGATCTTCTAAGAATGATAGCGCTATGTAAATAGCCCCCCAAGTCTACTATTTAAATGTTTTGCATTTAATTAATTATGGGCGATTGGAATGCAAGAATTGGAAATGACGAAAGTAAAAGTATGGGTTGTAAGAGAAAAAATGACAGTCTTGTCAACTAAATAGTTTGAAAAAGGAAATACTAGCAACAACCACTAGAGGATAAATACACATTTGTAGCAGAAGAGATAAATGCTAAAAATATAGTTAATTACATAAGCAAGAAATGGAAAGTAGAATAAAACAGATTAAAACAATATCAGAAACGTAAATGGAAACTCAACACAGATCAATAACAGCAATAATTAAAGATATAGAGGTAGTACTGAAAGAAGCAAAGGAATATGAAAGAATAAAAATATAAAGGCTAAAAAATGAGAAAATGAAAAAAGAATACCAAGAGAAAGTAGACATTGAATTAATTAAACAAGAACAAAAGAAAGAAAATTGGACACTAGAAAATAGGTACAAGACATTTAGCGAAATAATACGTAGAATAGCAAAAAAACATATTAAATAAAAAAACATAAAAACCAAAAAATGAAAACACTAAGGTGGAATGAAGAAATAAAAAAAATATAAAAAACAAAAAATTGGAATGGAAAAAATATAGAGAGACAAAACAAGCAGTAGACAGACAAAAATACATAAGCGATAGAAATACAGAAATGGAAGTGGTAAGAGAAGCAACGAGAAAAAGTTAGGAAAACTTAGGTAAAGATCTTTGGGTAGGCATACTAAGAGAATAACGGGAAATTCAGGAATGTCGTAAGAGATATAAAGGAAAATAAAAAGCAAATAGTAAATAAAATAAAAAACAAAAGTAATGAAGTAAAATCAGATAAAAAGTATACTACGAATATGGACAGGGTTCTTCTCAAATAAATTTAGAATTAAAGAAACAAGGAATTTAACAAAAATCACGAGAAACGAAGTGGAAACGAGAGATCAGATAAGGAAGAAGAAACCCTAGAAGATATAGTCACCAAATCAATGAAACCAATAAAGGTATCAAAATAGGAAAGACAAGCTAGCAAGACGGAATAAAACTTGAGATGATAGAATTCTTAAGAGAGGAAGGTAGAGAATGGTTTGAATATACTCAGGAAAAACATGGCAGGCAAAATAAATCTGAGAAGAGTGGTAAAACAATATAATAATTTTAATCTATAAAGAAGAGAATTACGCATACTGTGAGAACTACAGAGCCTAATTCCCACCATATTTAAATTATACACCAAAATAATAGAAAGGAAATTAAGAAAATATATCGATAATAAATTAGAAGATTAACAGGTAGCTTTTAGGGTTGGAGAACAAACACGCCATAATATACATATTTTAAGAAACATAATAGAAACCGAAGAGGAAAAGAGAAAAGAAATTGACTTAAAAGCTGCGTATGACTCAATACAGAGAAATAAAAAATGGGACTGTCTAAAACTACCAAAAGTACCAAGTAAACTATTAAAAGTGATAATAATTATATATAAAACAGTAAATTAAATGGTCAAGCTAAATGGAGAAGAATCAGGAAAATTCAAGATATAGGTAAAAATAAAACAAGAAGATAACCTAAGCCCTTTACTATTCATTGAAAACTATAGACAGATTGCTAAAAAATATTAGGATACGAACCAGACAAAAACAGACAGTTTAATATAAATAACAATCTAATACCGATGAAAATAGATTACCTGCTACGCGCAAACGATATAGTTCTAATAGCGGATAATCATAAAAATATGAAGCAGGTAGCGAAAATATAGAGCTTAGAAATAGAAAAGCTAGGAATAGAAATGAATTTAAATAAATGTAAAGCAATGATTATCGATAACAAGATAAAAGAGAAAAACAGATAAAATTACATTAAAGAAGAAAAAGTAGAAATGGTAATAAAATACGAATATTCAGGAAGTGTAATAACAGAAGATGGTACGATAAATGACGCGTTAAATAAGACAATTTTCGGAAAAGGGAAATAGACAAGCAAACTAAAATGAGAATGTACAACACAGTGGTACTACTAATACTCACATACGCGAGTAAAACGTGGAATTACAAGATAATCAAAAAGTCAAAATTAAAATTTTAAAAAGATAGCGAGAAAAACAAAGATGGATAGTATACAAAATAGAGAAATAAGACAAATGACACAACAAGAAGTAATTATAACAAAATAGAAAGAAAACAGCAGAATTGATATGACCATATAATACGGAAATAGGCAAAATAGGAAAAAGAAGATTAGAAAGACCTAGAAGGGGCTATATGCAAAGAATAGAAGAAAGAGGAAACAGAAGAGGAAAGACGAAAGCGGAAATGAGAATACTTGCAATGGACCGGATGGGATGGAAAAAATGGGCCAACAAACTAGAAGAAAAACTTTCGAACACCCTTAACGGTAAAAAAAGCATGGAAGAAGAAGAAGAAAAAATATTTATTTTTTTGGTTTTTCGTTTCTTTAAAAGAAAAATGCATACATAAACACACACACATACAATATGAACATATCTACAGATGTGCGTGCGTGTATAATAATAGGTATTATTTCTACGAAATCCGCTTTAAAATGAGAGCTTGAAAACACTTAACTAACGCACCTAAGAAAATGAAAGATACGTGAGAGAGCAGCACATTATCGTCTTAAATTTCTTTATTTAATACAACTGGATTTGTAATAATGTAATATCCAAAAGTTTTAAAAAAGTAAAAAAGCTTTCAGTTAGATTTCCCAAGACAACTCTCCGAATTTGTTTTTATCCTTTTATTTGCAAAGAACGAACACTAAAAACACAGAAAAATTAAAACCCTTACCAGCTGCAGGCGGAGCCTCCGAAAATGCACGGTCGAAGGGAACTTCCATCCAATAAAGTTTGACGTAGCGGTTTTTAAAACAAAGTTCGGGCGGCGGAAGTTAAGGATCCTCCGCTCCTCGGGATGCAAAAAGCCTTTTCATTTATTGAAATAAAGATCCTGCATTTCCCCCGGTCAAATCTCCCGAGAAAACAAATCTCTAAGGTCAGAGCTGGAGATGCGTCAGTGTTATCTTACTTCGGAAAGCGGATGAATATCTCACCCTTATCGCGCGTCGCGCACGTACTCGACTAGATTACTTTAATTATCGACCGGTAAATACGAGCCCTGCATAACCGGTAAACTCATTATCACGAAATTACCTGAAGGTTCGGTCGGATTTCAAAGAGCTTTCTTAATTAATTGTCTCAATGGAATTATGTTCGCTTTTGTAACATTTGCGAGGAACGTTTGTCTCTGTTATTGGAAATTAATCTCCGCGCCACTTCGGCCGTGGGTGAGAAGGACTGCGTAACCTCAAATTGTTAAGTTAAACGGACCATGTGGCAAGAAGCCACTTGGCACGGATCATTAGTGGTCTTAGTCGCAAACTTTGGAGTTCTATTAGCATGACCAAGTGGTTTGCTTTTAATACAAAATGCTCCCGTAGCCGCATGTTTGGATGTCGTTACGCTGGTTTGCTCTAGCCATAACAAATTTATTTATGTCTGCAGTTCAGTAATAAAATAGTATCTTCATTAATAATATAATTTAAATTACTAAAATTTCAACGAAATGGAGTATAATTTGTTTTGCTAGATATGATATTTTTAATGCAATTCTTATAAGCAGTAAAAATAAAAAGGAGCGCATCTAAGATAAATCCAAGAATCGATACCACCCACCTTGTCTACTGCCATTCGCTGCAAAGGTCAAGGGAAGCCCTGTCTGTGTTGAATGACGCATACTAATTGAGATATCGCCATCCACTATTGACATAATGAATTTGTGATCGACGCAGCCATTAGCAGCTTCGGCAGGTGCTTTACACAACGGATGTTGAATATTAAATTTGTATTAATAGTCTTTCATTAGCCTAAGTTCAGCCAGCGCTTTGTTTGTACGATTTTTTACCCTTAACTTGATCTACTCGCTATCAGCGTTACATCTTGGGCGTTTAAACTGAAACGCCAGGAAATTGCTTCGGAGGCAAACAGTCATAGCCGCTCAAAGCGTTTCGTTTATGGACCTTGGCTTCGAGGCCTTTTAGCACCCGAATTCGTGGTTTTGATCTGATAACCATAATCTGGATACGTAACAAAAATGAAACCCGAGCTGCGGCACGTTCACGCAAGTGCTGCGTTTAACAGCCGAAATGGAAAAACGCCTAATTACATAAAGGAATTATTTAAATATCGAAGGAATTTTTAGATCTCACGAAAGCCACTAGACTTGGCGGCTGGCTTTCATAAATTGTGAAATCATGAAACATGGAAAAGGTTGAACAACCCGGCTCTACTAAACGAATCAATCACTTCTAACGTTTCGGAGCTAATCTTTTCCGAAACAACACTTTTTCGCTCTAAGCTGTAAGCTACACTGGCATAAATAATTTAAATTAGCTACTTGATAACAAATAAAGGACGTGCTGGCTAAGTTTGTTTATGCTGGAAAAATAAGTAGAAATATGTAAATGGACACTTTTGTTACTGTTTGAGCAAATTTTATCAGATAACAGTGTAATAATTTCTTTCGCGCTAGGGGAGCCTTGAATAGAAGGTTTTTGTTGAAAGCTAGTTTTTCCAGGGTTAAATGCAATATGCTTTGTCGAGGTTAAGTGTCTTCAAGGCACTGCTTCAGATTTTGTATTAGGATTACGCTTTGTTGTAGACGAATTAAAAATGTTTCAATTTAATTATTATAAATTATAATCATTTTTTCTTGTGCTTTGCATTAAATTATATTTATTACTATATCAATTTATAATCGCAACTAATAAAAAGAAAGGAGCAAATCTTAGAAGGTAAAGAACTGCCAAATAGTAGAATGAAGTATAATAAAAAGACATATTCTTTGCAAGAACAAAAAAGCAACACTGTAATTTTAGAAGGAAAATTTTATGACATCACTAAAAGAAAAAAATGCCTTGCAATAAAAGGAACGAGAAACTTAAAACTCTATAAATTTAAATTAAATAAAATTAAATTAAAAAAAGTAATAAAAAGTAAACCTTTGGTAGAATTTTCTAAGAAACAATAGAGGTCACAATAACACTAATATGTACAGGGTGGCGTAGAATTCCCTAATCACATTATTTGTTATATAACTTCTAAATAAAATAAAATAAATAAACAAAACACAATATAAAATAAAATTTTCTTGCATTGTACATAAACAACGATATCCTTTTTTGAACGAAAGTATGAGCCATTCTAATTACATTTTTAAAAACATTTGTCATTGTTTCTAAAGATCCCTTAATAGTTGCTCTTTTTATAGCACTAATTGTTTAGGAATTGTTAACGTAAATTTTGTTTTTCAGATAGTCCAAAAGAAGAAATCTAGAACCGCCGTAAACCGGCCGGTAAACGCGGTAGCCATTTCACGTCAAAATTTTTCAGGATGAGGTGATTGGGAAATTGCTGCTTTAGCAAATTTATTGTGGGTCTAGTGATGTCGGCTGTGGCGCGATCTTGCTGGGGCTATAAGTTGTGGTCATCAAGTAACTGTGGTAAGAAAATAATTTCTAGTATTGCCCAATAATTGTCTTATGGTAAGAAAATTTCTCAACACTTGCGTAAAATTAGATTTTTGTACGCAAATTAATATCAAAACAATTACCGTTCCTCAAAATACAGGCGATCATTATCAATGGCTTTTTGCCAGCGTTTTGCACATCGGCGAATTTGTTTGCAAGATCAATTTGTCACCTTCAAAACACAGAATTCTTGATATGTTCCTTTAGCTTAATAAAACGACTCAAAACTGCAATTACGGAAAAAGTATGCCTCAGAACAAACTAAACCATAATCAAAAGATGCAAGATTCAGACTGTATATATCAAATTTAGCATATTTGCTGTCAAGAAGTATACGATTACAGTTGATATATAAATTAAATGTTACATAAATTAGAGAAATGCTTTCCAAAAGAAGTTGTAAATATATTAAAATCCTACATAACTGAAAGAATGTTCATGGTAAAACAAAGAGATAAAAGCAGGCGTACCGCAGGGAAGTGTATTAGGACCAATTATCTACCTCATATACAACAGTGGTATACCAAGAACTGAAAGCACAGTATTAGCAACATTTTCGGATGATACGGCAATCCTTGCAGTTGAAGACAGCGGCGAGGAAGCAGCCAGAAAACTACAAATAGCAAGTGACAACATAAACGCATGGACTAGAAGGTGAAGAATTAGAATTAATGAGAGAAAATCGGCTCATGTCGAATTCACTAACAATAAGCATGAGTACAACGCCATAAATATGAATAATAACAACATTCCGTACAGCAATACGGCAAAGTACTTGGGGATGATTCTTGACGCCAAACTAAAATAGAAGGAGCATATAAAAAAGAAACGGAAAGAATTGGACATTAAATATAAGAAAATATACTGACTTATTGGAAAAAAATTTCAATTGTCGACATAACAAAATAGTAGTATACAAACAAATATTAAAACCAAACTGGACATATGAGATTTAACCATGGGGATGTGCCTACAAGACCAATGTAAATATAATTCAAACATTCCAAAATAAGGTTCTAAGAAATATCGTGGATGCCCCATGGTATGTACGGAATGATATACATAGAGATCTGAGGATCCCGACGGTAATAGAGTAAATTAAGGCGTTTGCAACACGACATGAGGAGAGACTTTATGGTCACATCAACACTGAAGTTCTACAATTTCTCGATAATACTTATCTGAAACGAAGACTAAAAAGGGTTAAGCCTTTTGACCTAGTATAGTGTAATGCGTAACAGTGAAACAGTAATAGTGGAATAAATACAGTGAAAAGCAGAGTATAGTGAGCTGTGAAAACACGTGAAACTAGTGTAAAGGTATTAGAAACTAACTTAGCAAATAAGTAATTAGGGTGATAAGGTTAGAATTAAACTATTGGTTAGTCGATTATGACTAGTGTTAGTATGATTTCAATAAAAAAAAAAACAGTTGATGAAAGTTGGATATATAAGACTTCTTGTGTATACGTTACAATTACTTGACGTATAGGTTGACATTTATGGCTTTTTATTTATATTCATTTCAACATAATCAACATTTTATCAATGAATTTCCGACTCATATAGCAATACCAATTGTACATAAATAACAACATTAATGTAGCACATAAAATATATACAGTTAACGAAATCGATGTAAACGTTGAGTACCTCACAAAGCTCATTCAAGGGATTGCCTGGCTAGCTACTTTGATAGAATATAAACGAACACACGTAATCCACAATATACCTCTATATATAAGGCAGCTTGTAGAGGAGAGCCCGTGCTAAATGGGAAAGATCCAGAAACTTTTAGGACATGACTACACTAAATAATCTAATCCACTGACTTTGCAATGTCATCCAAGAAAACAGAATACTATATTTCTACCCCTCCGAAAGCGTTAAAAAAACTTAATAGGCCTATTACCCAAATACTACTCTTAAGGAAATAAGATGAAAGCTGGGCTTGCTTAAATAAAGAAAAAGCAAATACATTCGGAGAATATCTTGCACAAGCCTTCATCCTATTTCTATCCAATAATCTTAATTTTAACACAACTCGTTTATGCAATTATCTCTACCTCTGGGGCTAGTCTCACTTGCAGAAGTATATAGAAAAATCAAACTAATCAGCTCATATAAATCCTCTGACTATGATCTTATAGCATTTTCCTAAAAAGCAAGAATATACAACCGTATATTTGATATTCCTCACTTTTCACTCAATGAAAATTTGTATCAATAACCATGATTGCAAAACCACCACAAGATCTAGCCTCCTATTGGCCAGTAAACCTACTACCTCTGCTATCCAAAATTTTGGAACGCTTACAGAATCAAAGAAATAACCTTTCCTATGAATTAATCTCCGCTCACCAGTTCGGCTTCCGTAAAGGACACTCGACCATCCAGCAATGTCAAAGAACAGTCAACTAGGTCAAAGAAACATTCGAAGAAGAAAAATGTGTGCCCCCGTATTTTTGGATAGCCCACAGACTTTCGATAAGGTATGGCATTGTGGGCTCTTATATATAATTAAAAGAAAGATACTTTAATACATCTTCCTCCTCTTAAAAAGTCAAAGACACTTTCAAGTTCATTTGAAGGCTACGCTATCAAACTACCATGCTATTCTCTCAGCTCCAGTGTGCCGCAGGGAAGTGTTTTCGGTCCTTTTCTCTATTTTCTCTAAAAACTACCTTAATTGCTACCTGCTCAGATAATACTGCTATGATGTTATCTGATATCAATGCTGATTACGCATCTAAAATGTTCCAGCCACACCTAAATTTCCTGTGGAGTTAGCTCGATTGGTGATGGGTTAAAGTAAACGGCACTAAATCAACTCAAATCACTTTTACTATTAAGCACTCTAGTATTCCCCAAGTCACAATTTACAGTCAGTGTATTCCAATAAAAACTAAGGTGAAATACTTAGTACTTTGCCTTGAGCAACAACTAACTAGAAAAGCTCATATAAAAGCTGAAAAACGGTAACTCAAAATTTTCGTCCCAGATTGTGACGTCTTTCGTTAACACATATTAAGCTGCTATGAGAGCTGCAGCTGTACCTATGTATCCATATCTACCTGCAGTTGATACTGTAAAGGCTGCTGCCGCCTTGCAGTTACCACTAGAGACATTAAATTCCGCTGGAAGGTTGCCTCTAGTGGCTAATTGGACGTAAATCCCAATTGACTATAGAAAGCAAACTGTTACTATACAAAGTTATTCTAACAACTATGTGGTCTTACTGGATTGATCTGTAGGGTTGCAGTAAGCCATCAACAAACAAAATCTCGCAGTCTTTCCAATAGAAAACATTGTATTGTATTCTAACAAATGCACCTTGGTACGTCAGTAACCGAACCCTCCATAGTGATCTTAAAATTTCATTCATCTTATGCCACCAAAAACAGGATGCGCATCTTAAATCATACCAAATAACTCATTTCCTACTTCTACCCCCATCAGCCTGTGGATATAATATTGAACAGACAATGGCCAGAAAACCTTATTGAGTAAATCATGGAGACTTGTGAGTGGATGGTATCCTACTCGTATTAAATAACTTCCATATTAATCCATTTAGTTACTACTCTAGGTTAAGAGTAGATTGTAAATTGGCAACAAAAATATAATTAAAAAAAAACATTTTATCAAACCGCATCTTCTATTAACAGTTGCCGATTTTGGCATTAGCAGATCAAAATCCTATTTTTATCAGTTATCATTTGGAATTTAAACGAAGATATTTACTGATAAATACAAAACCTAACGAAAAATCCATTAGAATAAAATATCTCGCAAGTATAAGATAGTAAAGCATTGCTTTTATACAGAACAATCAATAGTAAATTTTTTTCGATTCATTTATTTTCTTCATAAAATTTTTTATTTATAACTCTTTAATCTTCTAATTGTGTTACCTTCAGTAAAAAAATTAAGGTAAAGATTAATTTTCTGAAAGCTTACAAGAAATCGTTAGATATTAGATGCTTATACTGGAAATGTTTACGTTCTAGAAATTTTTCTAATGTGCAAGTTGTAATGTAGTAGGTGTTATAGGATCATCAAAAATCTATAAATTTATCTCATAAAAGAAGCGTCAACAATTTGTACCAAAAGTGTCAATGTTTCTTTTCAAATATGTCGGTTAAATGTTTTTCTCCTTAAAACCGCATAATTTATTGAAGAAATATATTTGTCAGACATCTTGTATCTTTATTAACTAGTTATTATTGTATATCGTTAAACTTCTGGTGCATACATCGTAGAGATCTCAGAATAGTGTCATTAGACTCAGATTGAAGAGTAGAATCCGAAAAACTAAGTGTCATCCAAAAGCGCTCAAAGGTTAAAAAGTTATTCATGGAGATTTGACCATAGACCACCCAATGTAGTTTTAGTCGACTACAACTAATGATTAAAATAGTTAAAAAGAATATGTAGTCCTGGTGCTTAAAACTTAAAAAGTTACTATCAAAAATTTGCAGATATCCCATCATGAAGAGCATAGTTTACAATTGAAAAATTAATCTGTTATCTACTTTAGTTTAAAATATGGGTTGTGTAAAATTATTTAAGGTTTATCCGAAATCATTATATGGGCTATTTCAATGACTATTTATTCAACTTTAAACAGTGCTCTTAGATGGAGCTAAAATCAACACATTTTAACCCAGTTGTGTGATAGCGCTTTTACTCTGTAAACGCTGAAACTTAGAACTAGTTTAACTTAGTCTAACGGTGGCGGCCGCTCCGTGTTTTTCCGCAGAATGGAAAGTGATGCGGTCTACAGTATTCCAGTTATCTTTATGGATTCTGCTGGCCAAGCTGACATGGACTTGCATCAGTTCTAGTGAACACAGAGCGAGGGTTTTTTTAGTAGCGTGCACTTGTGATGGTTTTGTATCTTCTATTGTTATGCTGTGAATAACGGAGCGCTCCTAGGCAATTGCTCTTTAACTGGTAATACCAAAAGGAATATTAAACGTGATAACTCTACCATGAAAAGCATTGAAATCTTCTACATTTTAGGTTAAATTTGCTCAGTGTAAACTTAGCTCACTTCGAACCAATCAGTTTATGCATTGGTTTAAGACTTTCTCTAAGTCCAACTTAATGAAATAGTGGACGAAAACCAAAACGATTTGTAACAATAACAAACTGCCAGCTATTTTTATTGTTTTGACAAGTACAAACCTGGACCCTCTATCTTTTTTGAAAAAATATATCAATTATATGCGTATTTTCTAGTCATAGTAGCATTGTATAAAATAAGTAGTGTTAGATAATTAGAAAGTAAAAATGTCATTTAGAAGTTTAATTTTGAAAGTGGTTGTTGAGATGGGTCTAAGCATGCGAATTTCTATCCATTTGGAATTAACATGACGCTCAATGGGAGTCGATATGTATAATTCTCAATGATCAGTAGACTCATCCCAAGAGGATTTTCAGATTCTTAGCAAGTTGTTCACAACTTTATAGTAAATGTTCCATTTTGCTACCCAACCCTTGCTGGTATGTAGGCAGTCTGAAAAGTTTTCCCTAACATAGAAACAAGTATTTTTCTATCAAATTTAATTTTATTTTTTAGTCTCCTTTTTAAGTCGATGCACTTTTTATAGGGTTACGATGACCTCCTCGTTTGATGAAAATCTCTGTCCCCCGAGCCAAACTTTGAGCTTAGAAAACAGAAAATAATCACTGGGAGGCAGATCTGGTGAATATGCTGAATGGTCAAACTGCAATTCGTAACAATTTCTTGGCAGTTGCTGCCTTCAAATACTCTAATCACGATGAGTAATTGTTTTCCCCGTTTCTAAGTAGCCGATGAACAGAATTCCCTGACTATCCCAAAATGTCGCAGTCACCATCCCGGCCAATAAAACCGTCTTCGTCTTTTTTAGAGCAGGTTCACCCTTCGCAGTCTACTGTTTTAACTGTTCCTTTGTGTCGGAAGTGTAATAGTGGACCCAAGATTCATCGACAGTGTAAAATCAACGCAAAAAGTCCGACTCGTTTCGCTGAAACCGATTAAGCAGAGCCTTGGAAATGTTCATCCGATTGAATTTTTGGTTCAAAGTGAGCAAGCGCGGGACCCAACGCGCGGGCAGCTTTCTCATGCCCAATTTTTCAATCAATATATGACAAACGCATTCTTGGCATATGGACACTTGGAATTATGGATTAGTATCAGTCTCCTTATATAAGATTGGTATACGATGCTCTAGCGGTATAGTATCCATTTAGGGTTGATATTCAGTGTCTTGATATCTTACTGTCCAGATGGGAGACCAATATCTGGTATCTTGATTTTCATATGAGCGCTAAGGGGAGGGAGTTCCAGTGTTCAGCTTTAATGAGATTAATGTTTATGTTTTGCACGATTTCTATCAATGAGACTATGGTAATTAAAGGATTTAATGGTCATACCTACTAGATGACAAAAGATGTTGGAGAAGTTTTGAAGGTAAACCCATTGAAGAAAATAATTTTATTAAGCTGAGACTATTATAGTTTAAATCTTCTTTAGAGGTTTAGCAAAGGGCTGTTCACTAATATTGGTCCTAATTGATAACCTTCTTTTCAAACTTTGCTAACTACAAGAGTATATAAGGAAGATTTGAGAATACATTAACAAGTCTTGAGAGCACTATTATTTATTATTTTTATTTTATTTCTTTCTCCACTGTGGACGTGCTATCATGATTTCTGTAATCAATAGAATATGTGTATCAAAATGACATAAAATCACTCCATGTTGTAATCATTCTGAGTTTTCGTCTTGTCATGAATGCTACATGATTTTTCTCAAGCCTGTGTGAAACATTGGTCAACGTCATAATTTTCTCAGTTACGTCTTATTCATCACGAGAAACAATTGACTATAGTATTCCATGTTTTGAAGAAGTATATCCCTATTATCAAATTTATGAGGGTATTACTTCATTTTTACATAATACATACAGTTCATTACAGCAACCTATGAACAATACAATCAATAATGCTCTCATCTGTATAATTTAGAGAGGCAGTCTCCATTCCAGTCTTATCGAATGGCAACATCCAGTGCATGCAAGATCTGCACAGGTGCTTGGAAAAAACAAAAGCTCAGGGCGTCATGACAGCTTAGGGGAATCTATACAATCCGGCAGTATTTACCTTCAGCAATCCGCCAGCTTGGGAGCCCGCCTTAAACTACCTGGACCTAGTGGAGAAGTACCCATGCCATGGATCATATGTTCGGGGGCATCTTTTCAAGCTATTTCACCATGTGTAAGTACCTGTCTGAACAACTATTAGTGCTAATGATGCGCTTCTTTAATTTTAAGGCTTTCCATTCCAGAAAACAATGTTATACGGATCAATTTGGGGGAAGCAAACAATCTGGAAGATTTTAGGAGGATCAATTGAAAGTCTTGTTTAATGTATGGCAACAAAAATATTTTTCTTATTGAAATAAATAATAGAAGATTCTTGTCAATAATATGAAAAATAAGAAGAAAAAAAATTAAAAACCGCATTAGAAAAGTTGTTGGCAAATTTAACGACAGTGCTTACTAATCGTATATGTTTAATAAGTGAGCACGGCATTATTTTAAACTTTGCCTTTATTCCATATAAGTAATAATTTAATATTTATATTCGTTATAAACTAAAATTAACTAACAAGTTCTTAAAATGCTAGCGGCATTAAGTGGCTTAGGTTAGGAGCATGTAATAAAACCAAATAATAGATGAAGTTAACCAAACAACAATTTAATGTTACAAACACCGTTTGTAGAAATACAGTGTTATACAGCTAATTCCTTAATTTATGTACCGAATGATAAACCGACCAATTCAAAAACAATTCCTTTTATTAATGGTGAGTCAAAAGGATCCATTTTACTTTCACATAAATATTAATGAAATAGAAAATGATAAAACAGTCAACAATTTGTAAGAGTGATTTTAACTAGTAAAGAAAAAAATGGTACCAACTACATCTTTTAAGAGACCTGATAGGAAGTAGTAAAAGACATAAAAAGACGAAAAACAGATCAGAAAAAGAAACGAAGACTATTGACATACTTATGGCAAATCATTTTACTATCCTCTTAGTCTCTCAGAAAAAAGAAGATGAAGAGAAAATTAAATAATTTTATTGAATACAAACAATATAAAGTTACAATTGGAAATGATATTGTAGCATTCGTATGTCAAAATCTAGAGATGTACAGAAACCTATCTATCTAACAAATATAAGATAATATAATATACCACACTTAAACAGGAGAGAAAATATAGAATTACTCTACGAACACTCTATGAACACAGACTTAAATGTTACTAATGTAAAAGACATCTGGAAAGTAATTATAATCCAAAACAATGCTATTAAAGGCAACCAAACAAGTTAAAATTTCAGTATAGTGCCTTATATATACGGTCTTGTATATCGTATCTTGATGTATAGTGTGCAGGGCAGCATAATACAGTAAAATGAGAAAATTAAAAAAACACCAGCAGCGTGTGCTCTATTGAAAGTTAGCCATTTCTAAAACTACAAGGAATTCAATTGTTATAAAATGTGCAAATCAAGGAACAACGTTAACCCTACAAGAACACTATAAGCCACATTAAATCCAGATACAATCACCCTAAGCTTGTCAATAAAACAGAAATTACGGGCAAATAAAATAAGTAAACAATTTTGATATTAAACACAGAATTTGGAAATTCCCAGTTAAGTAAATATGTTGACATTATTCATATTTTCTTTATATGATTTATATCATTTATATAATTTGTTCACATAGTTTTTCGATCTCCAGCAGAAAAAATTGCATTATTGTTAATGCGTTGTAGTTTCGGTTATTAAAAAAAAAACAATTAATTGAGGTTGCCAAAGATTTACAGCCACCACAAAACTTGTAATTGGAAAGTTGAGAAACTTAACGAAAAAAATTGTTTAAAATAGATTTTTCTCACTTACTTCGTGCTAGTTAGAACCTCGTTATCAATGTTACGTTGCTCCTTCAAAGTATCTAGACTTTTAAATTAGACAAACACCCTGTAAGACCAATCTTGTACACTAATTTTCAGAAAAACTTTAAAACACTGTGTAACCCGGATATTAAATTGCAAAACATTGCAAAGTACTGGACTAAGAAAAGAGGTATAAAAAAATAAGTAAACTATAGAGTGGCAAATTGGACTTCAAGAAGATTTTCTTGAATAAAACAAAATATTGAAATAATCTTAATTTTACTATTATTGCTAATAATAGAAAGTATAGATTTGGCAGTTACGTAGCAAATATGAAGTCAGCCATATACTTTCCAAGACTCACTTGAGATGTAGCCATTCTTTAGCGAAATTTGCTTTGCCATAAATGCAACTCTATTTCAGCAATTACATGTGTAATATGGTCTTTTAGCTCTAAAATCGTAGCAGGTTTGTCCACATAAATCCTGTCGTTCAAATAACCCTAGAAGAAAGGTCTGCGATAAGTAAAGTGATTGTGTGATATGTGGCTCCATCTTGTTAAACTTCATGTAATTCAAGTTCAAATCGTTGGTCTTAATAAGAAAAAGTTGTTTAACATCTCGTGATAACGTGCATCATTGACAGTAACAACGTTGCCAGCTTTGCCCCCAAGAAAAGTATGATCCGGCTCTCAACGCCACCAAACAGTGCAGTTGTGTAGATACAATGTTCTTTTTTTCAACAAGACTATTTTCACTACCCTATATGCAACAATTTTGGGGATTTACAGAGCCATTAAAAGAAAAATTAGCTTCATCGCTCAATACAATTTTTCTTTGTAAAAATTAACATTAACTGGTTTGTACTCTAAAGCTCAGTTCTGGTGGTTAATTGTGCAAATATAAATTTCCAACGTTCATAAAACGTAATCAACGTGCAACTTAAATCCTAAAGTTTAGTTTGGATCACTCTATATAATCCTTCTATGAAGCAACTTTTTTTTTGTCACCGATGTCCAAAAGTGATCGATGAACTTAACAGGAGTGGTTTATTAAAGACAATAAATTTAGCATAGTCTTTCTATCATCACACAAAATGCTATACATATTTAAAGTGCTTGTCCTGTTGTTATTTACTAGAAAAATGCGGAATTAGAAAATAGATCATATTACAAATATATGTCCATAAGCAAAAGAAATAGCAATAACTCTTTTACAAGATTTTAGTACTAAAATTATATTTGTAATGTTTGACTATAATACTTAAAGAAATAGATGCTTTTAAGGCAAAAAGCTCTATAAAGTTATAGTTAGTAATAAAAACCAATTCTCAGCAAATTAATTGTTATAATCAGTTGGATTACAGTGACAACAAAATGATTGCCCGAATATCATACAATTTATAAAATGCTGTGTAGACTGGAACATTAAGGGCGATGAAATTTATGCGGACTGTATTCGACTCGCCATTCGTAGTTTTCTTAGTTCAGCAATTAAGTAGGTTAAGGTCCCATTACCATCGCATTATACAGAACCCCTAATGAAACGAAATATGACGATTTGGCTATAAAAAATCCATAAAATATAAATGGCAGTAATCGATTATTTGATAACATCTAGCGGCTAATAAAAAATTCATCGACCACTCACAGTTTTAATGTGTCAGAATTATTCCGAAAGTTCGAGCTGCTCAGTTTCAAACTTTTGTTTTGTTTCGATGCCGTTCGAAGAAGCGTAACGACTTGCTTCACTATCAAATAACCGCGTGCACTAGTGACGTTAAGAAAACGAAGCCCACGTAGCCGTTAATAATTTACAATGAAATTTACGACGCAAACCTAATATGCGGCCGGCATTTTTTCTGGGGGCAGCTCGCTTAATATAGTTATAAATTTGTAATTACGGCTGCTTGTTAGTAGCCGGATGCTATTAAAAATGGGCCCAAAGGACTGACCTAATTAGTAATTTAGTTTCGTATCAACGCAATTATGATTTATTTTGGAGCCTGATTAAGAACTAAGGAGAAAACAAACTTAAGTCAGGAGATAATTGGATGCTATTTATGGCAAACAGAACTCATTCCTATGCAGTCTTGTAGAAACGCCTTTAAATCGAAAATTTAGGGTTCTCCAAGTGGGCTGAGTTGTAGCCACTTTCACAACACTATATCCAATTATGATAGTTTGTTACTTAAATGTCAATATTTCCTGATTATTTTTGGCAAGTAATACAGAAAAGCCGTACATTAGTAAACTGGAATTGACACAGGAATTGATGATGACTTCAGCAAAATATTCGTATTCAGTAATGAAGCTTATTTTACTTTAAATGGCTTTGTAAATCGTTAAAATTGTAGCATGGAGACTAGTGGAAATCCACGGGTTATTCACGAAAAATCAATTCATCTGCAAAAATACACTCTTTAGAGTCTATTGTGCACTGGAAGTACCATTGGTTCGTACCTTTTCGAGGACGAAGCTGATAAAGCTTTTACCGTCAATAGTGTTATTGGAAGATGCTAAACAACTTTCTTTTTAATTAACCTAACAATTTTAATTTGAATAACTTGCGGTTTCGACAAGATGGAACTACCTGTCACACTACGTAAAACACTCACTTTACTTGAAACTAAACTTCCTGGTTGTGCTATCTCGCACAAAGGTGACATCGATTGGCCTTGCGATCTAACCCAATTGGATTTTTTCTCTGAGGCTTTTTAAAGAAAAGGTCAACAAATTTACTACTATTTTAGGGCTATAAGAGAATATCAGACGAGTTATTGCTGAAATAGAGCCGCATTTAGCTGGGATCTTAAAAAGCGCTATTCAGAAAATATTGGCTCATACTTTCTTAAGGACGAAGCTGATAACGCTCTTAGTTTTAACTGTGCATATTATCGAGAGCTGTTAAACAACTCTTTTTCAGTGAAATAAACGATTTTAACGTGAATGGTATGTGGTTTCAACAAAATGGAGTCACATGTCACACAACACGTGAAATACTCAATTTATTTTAAATAGAATTTTTTGGTTGTGTTATCTCGCAGACAAACGACACATTAATTGACCACCGCGGTTTTGAGATCTCACCCTATTCAGGGTTAAAAGAGATCATCAGACGTGTAATTCGCTAAAAGAATGATGGCATATCAGCGGAGTCGTAGGGGCATTTGGGTGGTAACATTTTTCATACGTAACTACCTACTTTGATAGCAATAAGAATCAGATTGTCTTAAAATTTACTCAAGAAAAGCATTCTATAGTCTAATTTTGACTACTCTATATTAACACAATTTTCAGAATTCACTAAAATTCTTATAACATTTTTGAATATTATTTTAAATTGTTTCTAGAAAAACTGTATATTTTCAAGAAGAATTAGAGATGGTAGTTTATATATCTTTACCAATTTAAAATATTCTGTTTAAGAACAATGTAATATGAAACTCTGTATTCTGCAGTATGATGAACAAACTCTCTGTTGCCATATAAAGTGTTTCTTTCAGGATGTTTGAATTACTTACAAGTGCTCATTTAACTGTTTTAGCTTATATTACCTTTTAAGTCAAATATGAAAAGAAAACTTTGTATAAAAGTTATACATCAAAATTGGTAGTGATTTAAGCATTTTAAAAATTACAAAATATCTACTGAAACGGATGAATATTCTAAACTGGCTGATTATTTCATTATCATTTCTATAAAAATATTGCAATTTTTTTTTAAATCATGAGGTTTTTGGAAAACTCTACGAATAATACGCTGTTGCTCGTGTCTCAACAACTTCGAAAGTAAACTCATATTTTAAGAGATTCCGAGCGATTCAATTTGCAATATAAAATCTAAAAATGTGTGTTAAATATTAATGAGTAGAATATTCTAACCTTCCAAGGGTCAATTCAGGTTTTTATCGCGAAGCAACCCCAGATAAAGACGATTGTTCATATTTGCTGCATTTAAACAATAATAAAAAAACCACATTTAGCACAACAAATTTAAAAAAAACGGAGAACACAAAAAAAACAAGAAAACAGTGCGCTCCCCTGGCAAAACCTAAACTGAAACACTGATAAGCTGGAAGAGGCTACAAGGACTAATAGCTGAGGCAAAGGAGTTTCGAACAGAATGAAAAGCACATAGTAAAGAGATTAAGAAATTAAAAATAGGAAACAAATTTACTAGAAAAAAATGCCAAGTTAAAAGAGGCAATGAATGCTAGATGCGGAGCGTTAAAAGAAGTAAAAAAGGAGTAGTTCAAGAAATATTGCTGAAAGATGGCGAAGACTAAAACAATCAATGTAAGATATCATTAAAATGCAACAAAAAATGAAAGTAAAAATTAAATTGCCTATGCAACTAGGCAGAGTAACGTTTCTTGCAAAACTCGGCAATAGAACATAAAAAGTAAAAAATATAAATAACAAAAATAAAACATGTAACTATCAAGAAGTTTAAGTGTACATTAATTAATATATATTAAGAAAACAAAAAAGTTTGTAATAACTATAAAAATATTATCCTGCTGAGTTTAACATCAAAGGTTTATAAAACAACATTAAAAATAAAATTAAATTGGAAATTACAACTTTAGTTCAAACAGCTCCAGAAAAAAGGTAGAAGCAGAAGAAGCAGAAGAAATAGTAAAGAAACAAAGAACTTAAATGAGTTATTCTTAATATACAAAAATTATTAGATAGACAGAGTATCCAGATGAAATATAGAAGGATTAATAGAAAAATCAAATTGCAATTATTAAGAGCAATGCACTATGCAATCAAGTGAGTGCTTAATAAACGTACAGGCAAAGCGAGGAGGTGTGTTAGGGCTAATTTTGTTAAACCTGATAATGAGCGATATAATAAAAGATGCAAAGAAAAAAGAATACATTAAATGCGTGGTGTGAAAATTTAGAGCCAGTCCGAACAAATGAATCAGCTGATAATCTTGTTATATTTGGAAAAATTGAAAGAGAATTTAAGAAAATCTTACAAATACTGAACCAGAAATTAAAAGAGACAAAACTAAAATAAATTAAGAAAAAGCATAACATAGTGTGAAATCAGATGCAAAAGCTTAACATCCTGGTATAAGTAATAAAAGTTCTTTGAATACTTGGAAGTGTGACTCGACAACAAAGGACATCGTAAAAAGAATTTAGTGATAAAGAGTGTATCCAAGTTATATCAGAGCTTCAGTATTTGTTACTGGGAAAGAAAGAAGTATTTGTACCTATATTAACATTTGACAACAAAACCTGGGTGTAAACAAAGACATTAAAGTGCAAAATCCAAATTATAAAATTGAAATATATAAGGCGTTTGTTGGAAGTCACTAGAATAGTTCATATAAGAAATGACACTGTCATAGAACAGCTACAGGTGTAACCAGTAATAAAATAGATTCACCACTAACTGAGATGTATAACGTGGATATTTTAAGCGAATGCACAATCAGTTAAAAATGTAGGAATCTAAAAGTCAAAGCAAAAGAACATGGAACCGCCGAAGAGATTGCTCTGTAAGCAATCCCAGAACGAACTTAAAAAAACCTTTCGATTTCGATTTCGAATTTCGGGAAAATTCGAAATCGAATATCTGGAAAATTATTCGACATAGAATTTTTTCTTCATTTTCGAATTCAGCGTAAAATTTCCTATAAGAATCACATTTAAAATCGCAATGTCGAAAATTTTCCCGAAATTCGAAGTCGAATATCTCGAAAACTATTCGAGATAGAAAATTTTTGATTTCGGTTTTGAAATCAGCGTAAAATTTCCTATAAGAATCCATTTTAAAATTTTAAAAAAATCCATAATTTTGTGACAGCGACAGACAGACAGACAGACCGACAGACCGACAGACCGATAGACATATAGAATTCAGTAACGAACTTTTTAAGTTGGTTGCGCAACGGATTAATATCAAGTTTCTTATGAGTGGGGACACACTTTTTGATCAACATCTTTAAGAAGATTCAAGCTCAGGCGTGAACTATTTTTAGGATAAGGAGAATAAGTTTAACATTGAGGACATCCCCTTGAATACCAGTCTAAATCAGAAGAATATTCGCATTGTCCGCCGTCTTCTCGAGCACAAGCGTCGATTAATAGTTGCTTCTGAAGTCAGAATAAGCTACGACAGTGGCTAGACAATTGTAATCCTTTGTTGAGGTTTTCTCGTTACACCAACTACCATATTTTTCCGCTTTCCTTCTTCTGTGCCCGTTTTTCATTATTTATTCAATATTTTTCCTCTTTCTTGACCTTTCACCTTTTTACGTTCTCTGGGAATTCCATTATATTGCTTTTTATTTCACCATCCTAAAACATGCTTACACCATATCAATATCTCTCCTTATGTCTTTCTCTACCTTCATTATACTCTTTATTGTTTTACTTAAAATTCTATCTAATCTTAAAACTATCGCTGAAGTCCTTTAATAATCTGCACTTCTAGCGCTTTATCCATGTATATTTTAAAGAGAGTAGGTGATATATTGTACTCTTGTAATCGCTTACTTATTTTAAAGCCCGTGCTTCCTATATTTGATGTTTGTTTTTTGTATAAATTTACAATGCTCAACGTAATCTTGATTTAATATTTGCAACTTTTAACGCCTATCAAGGCTTTGCTATAGTACTATACCAAAGTGAAGTTGACCAATACTACGTGTAGTTATCCTCGTTGTTCTATATGGTTTGAGATAAAGTGAATATATTGTACGTACATGATCTTCTTTTTGTGTATCCACTTTATTGTTCTAATTTCTGCTCACTGTATCGCTTTTCTATTTTATTTCTTAATATACTTCCATAGATCGCCAGAGTGGTATAAGCTGTTGAGACGCGATGCGGACCGACCCGGGGTTCCATCCCCGGAGCTCTTTGATGCCTGACGGGTGGCCTATTCAGTCATAAAATAATTGATTATCTGCGCTTGCTCGAGCAAGAGGTAACAATGGCGGTCGTTTAAGGCGCAGTGCTTGCTATATCGCCCCGCATCAGAGATGGTGGCAGTAAAGTCAGACATAGAGCGTTAAAGCCTTACCATTAATGCTTCCATAGATATTATAGTGTCCTTGTTACCTTGATATTTCCCTATAATTCTCGCGTTTTTCGTATTTTATGTTTATGTATCGATGGTATATGCACCTTTTATGTTTGATTAATGGTGAATTCCTATTTATAATTTCAGTTATTAACATTGCTATTAATTTAAAGAGTTTGTTTGTGCTTTGGTTTATTAATTGTCAGAATGTTTTCTGGTTCAGGAGCTTACCTATTTTAAATGCATTTATTGCCTATATTATTTATATTTGTAAACCATTTTTTATAAGAAAGTTATACAGATTTAGTTCTAACACTTTTTAGTAATCGTCATATATCTTACTTTTTTTTGTTGGTCCTTGCATCTATCTTTATGTTTTTCTTTGCTTGTGTTAAACCATTTAAGGTGGAACTGCTTTTATATCTCACTTGATTTGTGGGTTTGCCATCGTCCCTTCAATTACTTTTTATGTTTTTATTCGTCCTGCATTTTACTGCTTCCGTTGCTGCTTCATTAATAAATTTTGTTGTCTTTGTAAGGTACTCAAATGTCATCTTAATCTTTTTTAGTTTTATATTTAATTTCTGCTTATATAAATTACATGTATTTTTATTTTTGAAACTCTCTGCTTGATATTTTCGTTTTAATTTTCATGTTTTTGTTGTGAAACTTGTTTTGCATATTTTTAATTTTTATTTTTATTTGTAGCTTCGGGTGCAAACATTATCTTGAATAATCACTTCCATTCGATATTCCTCTATAAGCTTCTACATCGTGATCTATCAACCAAGAATAGTCAAGTTGTTATCATAAATCATAAATTTCAGTTTTCTGCTAGGGTTACGCCAAGTGTAAGTGCGGATCCGACTGTAGTTGTTTTATATTCATTTTATATTTATTTTTATTATTATATGTTTTTACTAGTTCAACACTTATTTTATCTATATTTTTATGATAACAGATACTCCTCTTTTTGCTCTTGTTTTTTAGGCACTTTGCTTTATAAATGTTAATATTAATATGGTCTCGTTCTTTTTCTTCTTAAATCCTAATTCTGTTATTGCCTTATTTATACCTTGTATATTCCATGTTCTTGTTTGTATAGTTTCTATTCTTAATTTCGTTCCTTGTTAATTTAATTTGTCCGGGTGATTCATATTGGAATTTTTCGTGGTATATATTTCTGTTTTTTGAGATTGTGGTGCTAGTCAAAAAATGCAATACCCAACATGTACAATTGATGAAGTTTTTTATTATCCTCCGACACTGCTGAACTGTAGTGTCGATGAGTTTTCCCTATTTCAATAGAAACCAGTGGTGGTAACCGATAAATTTTCAGGTTTTTAAAAATGTCCACGAAATAGTTTCCCCGTCTACTCAAACAGAAACAGTACATATCTAGATGTGCAAATGACCATTAATACGCAATCAGACATTACTGTCAATTTTTGAGCGAAAGAAAACTGGCATCCAGTTAAAAATAACGTGACTTTCTAATCCGAGATGTTGTCCTACTTTAAAACGTCCTAATTCATTGTCGATAAAAAATTAAGTATTTGCTTTGGACACACTAAAACGCCCTGTCTACAGTGTGGACTTATTGCCCTGCGATTATCACTTGTTTATATTATTGAAGGGGGCACTTCAAATATATAATATTATGAACACTTGTGGGCATACTTGTAAAAATGTGTACCTAAGTGAAAAGTAATTTTATATATTTGCATATTTATGATACCTCAAAAAGTAAAAAAATGTCCGGTTTTTCTTTGATCAGTCTCGTATCAAATGTAAAGTTATCTATAATTACAGGTGTTTGGCTTAAATTCAATTTATTTTCAGCATGTACTCAACATAAAGTGTCCTTTTTTAAATAATTAAAAGGAATTAAGATAAATGAATGTGTTTAGACATTTAGATCACTTTTTATGAAAACTAAAAATATGTGCAATTTATCTTTCCAGTAATTTTTTTATGAAAACTATAGCACGGTAACTACAAAAGTCATCAACAATTACAGAAAGAATTTATTAAAATGAAAAAACAGCCAGCTAATATTGCCACTGCGTAAATACCTAATTTGCAACAAATATCACTTTGTCTTTACGGCCTAGATTAGACTTGTTCAAGATACGTAGACTTTGTAAGGTGGAAATCAGGTTGGTTAGTAGGCAGTCCAGTTTTTTTTTGTTTGGCTGTTCCGGATCGACGGTGTCTGAGAGGCTCAGATTCTACATAGGATAACTAAAGCTGTACTCGGGGCCCGGTGAAGAGATCGGTATCGGAATCCATAACTCATAATTGGGCCGGTTGCTGACATCGCCAAACATAAATAACCCTTACCAGTGCTCTCTTTTATCTGAAAATTGCCGATTAACATCGACGCGCTGTAGAAATTGATAGAACCGTAACGAGAACACGCCCCAATCTAATTCATGAAATTGATTTTTCTTATTCGCGCCAGCCAGCCTCGGACAACTTCCAAAATGCGTCGGCAATTAGCTTTGTCGTTCCGATGCTGCAAAATACAGTTGTTAGTTTTGAACTCGTACGTTGTGTGCACCATGAATTATAACGGCCATTAACATTTACGTGTCGTACATTGCAAGGGACTTAGGCTATAACAAAGGAACCTAGAGGATAATAATTAGCAAGCGCCGCTTTCTAACATTAAGGTGGGTTTTTGGAATTGCAGACAAAAACTGGCCCGTAAATCATTTTTTAACTCTCTTTACTGAAGGCTTTGATTAAATTTGCCTCGGGCATCAAAATTCGGTTTTAACAAACGCAAATTGGAATTTAATATTATTTAAGAAGGTATTTGTTCAACGTAGAGGTATAATTTTACTACTGTAATTGGATATTGTTTCCATTTAATTATATTAATGTTATTTTCGTCGAACTTATTATCCTTCACAACGGTTCAAAGTTTCCTTTGAAGTTACTGGCTTTTGTAAATAATTATTTCGCAACAATTTCTATCAGCGATAAATTAACAAAATCAGGTGTCTAATAAATTTCGTTAATTATAAGGAATGTGTAGGCGCGTTGTGTAAATTCGTGAAAAGGAATGTAAATAATTGTAATTGTACTTTAAAATTTTAGTATCAGCTGTTAATGTGGATGATGATAAATTTTAATTATCTGTGTGACAATAAAATTTAATCAAAAACCGCCATTGCATAAAATTGCTTATAATCAGTCCATTTCACTTCCCGTTCGTTATCAAAATATTTATGTGAAATTAAAACAATTTATCCATGCATCGTGGCATTTTAATGCGATTTACTGCTGCATTATCACTCTAGTTGCGTAAGTTATAAAATAGCCCAAGGAATTATTTAAATGTAAATAAAAATTGTGTTTGAAGAACAAATACTGTATTGCCATTATACTGGATGCTTTAATAGAACTAACAAAGTTGCATGCGATATTTGAATTTCCTGTTATAAATATTTTTCTAGCACAAAGCTGATGTAAAATTGTTTAAAATGGTCTTTTTTATCACTTGAGCTAAATCCAAACAAAAATATAAAATGTGTCGTTAACCCCTGAACATTTTTTGACCATAATATTCCTCTTTGTTTTTGAACACAATTATATAATTTCTATAAATGGAAAGAGTATTAGCAAGATTTACTAGCCAAAAACAAGAATATACAATACAATAAATTATAAAATAATGATTTAACTGTAGCACATAAATAGAAAGAATAACAAAAAAGAAAATAGAGGCCAATTAAAAAATAGAAAATACAATGAAAGATTGGGTTTTGGAGATGCTTCTATTGAATTAATGAAAAATGTTTTCAATGGGAGCATTA
This sequence comes from Sinelater perroti, assembly GCA_036346155.1. NCBI lineage: Eukaryota > Metazoa > Arthropoda > Insecta > Coleoptera > Elateridae > Sinelater > Sinelater perroti. Next base: position 6,634,249 of record JARFIY010000195.1, read on the forward strand.
AATTATTATAATAGATTTTTAATCTCCTGCAAAAGAGAAGAAATGCTTAATTAATGGAAATTGCGCTATACTAGACCAATTCACAATAAATGAAATAAGAACAGAGTATTGTAGTTATAGAAGCATTACAATAACATGATCTATTGGAAAATTGTATAGAAAAATACTTAAACAAAAGAAAGAAAACCAAATAAACAACAGTTTTGCTCTAAATTAAGTGATACAGAAAACATCAACAAGAAATAGAGAAATTAATATTTTTTTCATAGATTTGAAGAAAACCTATGGCAATGTACCAATTGCAAAATCATTGAAGATACTAAGCAACAATAATCTATCTGAAATGCATATATATACTATTATAAAACTTTGTAAAAACTAGAAAAGAGTGATAATGGACATAGAATATCAGAATCGTTTGATGTTACCAATGAATTAAAATAAGGAACTTTAAATATATACACCACTCATAAAATTTAATATCAGGGCTACTTACACCAGCTATATCTACGTTACGGCTGTATTACAATACAAATAAATGTTAAACAATTGTATAATCCTTATATACTTTTAAATATAATTAAAAGTTTTATGACTATAAAAACTATTTGACCTGCTGCAAATATCTAAACGGAGTTGACAATTTTAATAAAGGTAAAAGTTATTATACTGTAATTAATTATTGTACAATTGATCAAACTAGCTATAGGTTTATCTATTTCTTGTTTATTGTTTAAAGCAGTTCAGCGTGTAATTTAGCTATATATAGAAACAAATTAGTTATTTTTACTAAAGAGCTGATTGAAGAACATTAGCAGCTCTTAATAAGTATAAGTGGAAAATCTAAATTATCAGTTACCCAATATTACGTCAAAAAACATTGAAAGACAGATTTTATTAGTCCTTTGTGCTTGATTGACTAACGATGCTACACACTATTTCTGTAAAGAGTTTCGAAAAGTAATGGTTTTTTTCGAAAAGGGACAAATTTAAATTCTCATAAATTTGATTTCTTTTATTTACTTTACATTATATGACTTATATTAATATAAAAAGACATAAATTTTACATTTTAAAATTTTCTTTGTATTGTATCTCTTGAAGTAAGGTTTTATATATATTTTTGACTTTTTTTGAATAACTGTTGAAGTATTCGCTGGTTTTGCGCTTTCTATCCTTCTATTCTCCTTTGGAATAGACAATATAATTTTTTTTGTTTATTACATGTATATTTTCTATTTAGTCTAATAGTTAAAGAAAAAGCATGTGTTAAAAAAATCTGCTACACTAAGACTTAACTTATTTCAGGTGCGTTAATAATGTTTTGTCTCCACCTTGTTTTATATTTTTGAAGAATATATAAATTGATTACACCCATTTTTACCCTACAAAAAAATAATGTTTGACACCATTTGTTGGATTTTCTTAAAAACTAACTAGTTTAAGCATATTGATCTATATTAACTTTTTGGATGAGTTCTTCTATATCCTCTTGTTTGGTTTTTGTAGTAATAATTACTTAATAGAATTACAATTTCTTATATATAATTTCCCGAACCAAAAGTATTTCCCTTTTTATATATCACTTTGACTTCTTATTACATTTGGTACACTTTTTATTAATTTTTATAAAACCGGTTAAGCCACATTTACATTTTTAGTAGTTTATCAACAAATACTATACTGATGTACTACCTGTTTGTGTAAAAATGGTATCTCTCTAGGAACACTCAATCTAGTAATTTTTTTAAAAAAAAATGTAATGTAACTCTTGCTGTAACTGTTAAATCTGGTTGTAGAAGGTTTTACTAGGTGATAATACATTATATGGAGGAATAACATAATTGTACCCTATAAACAAATTTCCTAAGCCCAAAATAAAGTGCTTCACTTTGTTAATTTACTAGAACTGTATCTAATAAAACATATTTTTTCTTTGCATTTTACTATTGGGTTCATTATGAATATCTTCTATTAGTTAATATACTACAAAATTGTCTTATTTATATATTCTAAGAAACTGCTTGCTTGTCAAACACGTGCTCTAATATTTTCTCTGGCAAAACCAAGTATTTTTAAGTATGACAATAAATATTTTTCTAGCAAATGTATCGGAAGAAAGGGATTTTGCCATTATTTTTATGGCGCAATTACCCTTTTTGCATAAAAAATAATTTGAAGTATTGGGTAACTCCTACAAACTTGACATTAATGGCGATGCTGTAAAATTAATGTTTTTGGAGTCTCCTTACTATCCTTTATAATATCCTCTTCGTTTTCTTCTTTTAAAGCGTACTCTCCCATTCTCACTTTCAATAACTCTAATTCTTGGTTGCTGTGTTACAATAATTTTGCTCTCACTTGAACTAATTTCAGGATCACAATCACTTGCATTGTCTTTAGATGTAATGTAAGTAAAATTGTCACCATATAAGATAAAATAAAGTTCTTCTTCATTTTAACACCTTATAAATTTTGTTATAGCCTCTTGCTTTTTTTATTTTTTACCGACAAAAGCAATAACCACTACTTAAAGCCACGGTTTTAACTCCCGCGTGGGAACGCAACCTGCGAACTGAGAGGTTAAGGCTCTCATATGTTCGCCTTCTCTGCCCGGTTGTCGCGCACCATCTCTGATGCAGGGCGATGTGGCAAACATCGCACCTTAGATGACCGCCATTGTTTGCCTCTTGTTTGAGTAAGCGCAGGTACTCAATTATTTTTATCGACTAAGTAGGTCATCCGGGTCTGTCCGCATCGCAGTCCGCGCCGCAACCGCATAGAGACCACTCTGGCGTTTACTTTGCGTTTAATATTATAAAATAGCAACTATTAAGTATAGGTGCACAATGCGTTAAATCAGTGGGTTACAAATTCAAGTCTGTGGTCACATTGACTCTAAAAGGTTAAAATCTCAAAGCCTGAAGATACAAGTTCTTTGGTGGGCTATCAATAGTTGGGGAAGGTTCAAAGCTACACGTTCTGTTAAGCAACAAAAAACTTCAACTACATTAAGCAAAATAACACCTGAAGCTTTATGCTTACACAAATAAAAACCGAAACAATTCCACTAGTATTGCACTAGTTAAAATCGTTTGTTGGAACATACTCTTCGTAAAATAGAAAATTTATGCTTAAAAATTAAATAATTGAAATTATCTAAAAGCATTAAAATCTAGTGTGAAGCAAAAACAAAAGTGTTATAGACAGACAAATTGAAATTAGATATATTTAATTTTAATGTTATTTTGTTCGCCGACAGTGGCTCACTTATGGTGAGGGTTATTCTATGCTGCTGTCAGTGAAATATTAACAATGTTCTCAGGATAGAACAATACAAAGCCATCTTAAAAGTTTTTCTAAATTGCGATTATTTTGTAAACAATTTGCATTATAAGATGATAAGCATTTTTCTAAGCTTTATTGAGATTATGTAGCATAAGAAGAAACTGAGTTAATCTTAAATCATATGATGGAAACTCTATAAGTGCACTATATTAATGTAATCGAATTCTTATGGGATAAGGTTACAAAATTCTATATGGTATATTTTTGAAGAAAGTGTGAGCACTTACAGGATCTAAAATAGTAAAGATTAGATTGTCTAAAATTTATATTAACTAAAGATAAATTTTGTTGGGGAGAGTATTTAATTAATTTTTGCTGTGTGACCAACAGAAGTTTTTTATTATTAATTTTCGATGTATTTTAAGATAATATAAAGAGTATAAAACAATTTAATGTATTTCTATTTCATAATTGTATCGTAATTCATTACCTTTAAGAGTATTTGGTTTTGGTTTTAACTTGCAGGTAATTGAAATGCAAGAGAATGGGAATCGAGATCGACAGAAATTATTTGCATACATACATACGGATGATCAAATAGTCCTGTGTCAGATGAAGATGCTATTAATTACATGACTAGAAAATTACATTAAATCTCCACAAATTGGGATTTTGTGATAAATTTTGTCTTGGACTTACAAATGCATACAAGTACAGACAAATATTTGGATACAGTAACATCACAGAAAAATAGCAGCTAAACAGAGATGTCACATAGAATCGCTACAATCCACTTAAAAGTTAAACCCAATATTATGGTGTCAAAAAATTTATAAAGCTAAAAAGAAAATATATAAAATCATTGTGAAAATCATTCTTAGAAAGTGAAGGCGCGGATTATAACAAAAAGAAACAAAGAAATCGTTTTAACAAAGAAAATGGAAAAACGACTATAGAAGAAATTTATGAAAAGAGTGGCCTTATGAGAAAAATTGCCACAAATACTTTTGAAACTGGAAACTCTGAAAACATTTAAGATGCAAGAAACGACTCCACTTTCTTTAATATAAATACATATACATTACAAAAATTGGACGGTATAGTTATTTTCCATTTTTAAAAGAGATTTTTAATTAACTTACTTGATCCTGGTCGGTATCTTATAAATATTTATGCAAGATTATTAACTCAACCGATAACGTATTTTTCAATATTTTAATATGAAACTGAGAGATATTGTCTTTTAATATCCTCTACACTTTACTTATCTTTAGAGTATCCTATTAAAAATAATTTCATTGTAGTAAAACATGGGAAATGCACAGGAAGTTCGACAGCATATTTTCGCTCAATTAATTTATTTATAAAAGTTACATAAAGATACGCCCTGAAAGTAAGTCTATTCATCACTTATATAACCCCTAGAATTCTGCAAAATGTTTAGATAAACATCACCATTGACAGTTTAGTCAAAAAAGTATGTCCCTAAAATATTGCTGATGTCCCACACCACATGGTAACCTCTGGTAAGTTCAAAGAGTGCTTCTTGATAACATATAAATTCGGTGAAAACCGGCGGGTGCAATTGTATCCAGGTGCCATTTGCACAATTGTCTCTAGTTGGATAAACACTATTTAGTGACATTTTAAAAATCAGTGTGAACATCACACGAGTTTCCTTATCCTTTATATATATATATATATATATATATATATATATATATATATATATATATATATAATCAAAAGCCATTTACCTTATTGGTGTTGTTTATCCTATTATATATATATATATATATATATATATATATATAATATATATAATATATATATATATACAGTCCAATACTGAAAGCTGATTAAAATAAACAGTACAAGATAATAATTGACTCATACTTAAAATTTTGCTACGTCACTGAAGGTAACCGTTAGCTCGGCCGCACAGCCTTCGCCATTATCGCCTGCGTTCTCCTCCCAGCGGCCAAGCGCTTCCGTCCTCCCGCAGTCGGCCCGGTAGCTTCGAGCGCGCTGTGATTGGCCCGTTTAATTAATTTTAATCGGCTATAACTTATTTATTTGACCTCGGATCAAAAATTTCATTCTAATTTTTGTTCGCCTCGGTTTGATCTATTCGGTAATATAAATTTCCGAAACATTTTATAAACACCCGGTATATTAAAAGTCCTGAGCTTCAATTTTTTTCGAGTTCCTATTTTACAAACTTTTATTTTAAATTCATGTTTATTTCATGATAACAAATCATTTTTATTCTCTAAATTTTTGTATCTTCAATCGTTTAGATTCTGACCGCTTTGCGGCCGATTTTGACCTTGACCAAACGGCTTGGCTAGATTTTACCAAAAGCTTGCACTGGTCCCTACCTACAAGTAATTTGCATACCAAGTTTCAAGTCTCTAGCTCTTACGGTTCTCAAGATATCTTGTTTACTGACAGACCGACAGACACACACACACACAACACACACACAGAACCAATGACCAAACCAACTTTTTGGTGTCCTGAGGCTATAATTCGTCCAGAAATGTGAAAAACTGGGTAGGTTAAATTTCCGTCGATTACATTACTTTCCTTATTATAGGATAAGGAAAGTAATAAGTGCATTTTTAGGGCATCCCTTAGAATTATTTTCACAAAGTAAATTTTCCACTAAAAGAAGATAAGCAGATAACAAAATTGATTGTTTTAGCTGCTACTAGCAGCTTGATTATTGTACTTAAAATTAATTAGTTTCTTGAAATTTTCAAAAAATTAAAATAAACCGGCATACAAATCAATTGACTGACATTAGCTTCGTAATGTGAATGGTTTATAGAATCTAATTCTGTAACTAAAAAGTTATCTATAAATAAATGTACAATCAGATGCTTTAGTTAAGGGTGGATGCCTTTCTTGCAATTTGCGTCCGATGTAGTGAAATATCACAAATAAATAAAAGTTCCAATTAATTCAACTATCAGATCCATGGGTATATTACTCATTTTCACACTGTACTTCAGACTACGTACGCACGTGCAAGGGCGGAAATACCGGAAATGAGAGTTTTGCCTGATTGTCGAACGAGTGGTGATGGCCATCCGTCTCGGTAGTCGACCCTGATTATGTGGACTCTATGAAAGTCATAATTGCCGGGAATCAGAAAAGCGCAACATGTTACTTTTCCATTTGCATAGCTACACGTGTGCTGCACTTAAAAATCATATTAGCATATCCGTTTATTCAATTCTTTCAAATAAACTATTTTTGATTTATTTATTAAGGTGTTTGTTAATTTTGTTAGTAATTAAAATATTTTTTATATTCGTTTATTTAGACTATTGAGTATTGTCTAAGATTTTTGGAGGGGGTAAGTTTATCTTTAACTGGTGAATCTGGATATATTGTAAATAGCTAAACTTACGGGGTATACATTTTAAAACTTTACTTTATAATACAAATAAATACAATGTGTAGCCATTACAAACTATAATAATACTTTTTCCATAAAAACTTCAAACTAAAGTAAAGGTATTAAATAAATATTTAGATTATTTGAAAAGTAAAAATCAAGTGTTCTAAACCATTCCTATGAATTATACAAAACTGCTTATGACATGTGTAAACAGCCTTATAATTTTTAATATCTGGCAATTTTAATTGACTATTAGTAAAACATACAAAACTTATCAACGTATCTTATTACTTTTTATTCTATATAACTACTATAACAAAACAATACTGCAAAATAAAAACTATAGATATTGTTTATACATCGAATATTACATAATTTATTTTAATAGAAAACTAATTTAAAAATTCTGCTCTGATTATAGACCATCACCGAATTGTTAGCAGTATAAAATACATTTCCAAAGAAAAAAAGTGATTTAAAATATACTGATAATAATACAGAAAATTAAAATTTAGTTATAAAATCAAACTAATCTTCTAGATTTCAGTTTCTTAAAACTTTTTATCATGCTAACTCAATTTTAAAAATTTTGAACTTTACAGGTTCTTTAATGCCTTCTCCCACAGTTTCTTTTAATAACTTTGTTAGTGGATGTTGCCCAGCAATTTCTGAAAAATTTAATAAAAAATATGCGACATTTGACCAATACAACGGCATAGAAAAAATATACACTTAACAAAGAGATTGATATAAAGGTGACGAGGCCTCATAAAACACTCGTTTAGCAGTATCTTTCAATATATTGTTAAGTGAATATGTTTGAAAGTAATTATTATTATTAAAACATTTAAAATGTTGTATTAAAAACGTAAATGTGAATAGAAATTATAGTTGTAAATAAGAGCGTGCTAATAACAAGCAATTTAAATTCTATAAGTCTAAGGATTATTGTGACACTCAGCATACTTATTCTTTTAAAATGGGTTTCCCTTTTACTTTCAGAGAGTAAGAATATAAGGTAATTTACTTCTCTGTGAAAATTTGAGTGCGAATTGACTAACGGGCAATTTAAATAAACAGCAATGAAATATTAGTACTGTTCGCACCAATCTCCATTTATTTTTATTTGGATTTTCAATTAGGGCTAGTCGTCTTTTGACTCCCTCCTGTATACGCGCTTTAGTTTTGATTTAAGATAATGGCGCCCAATTTGCCCGCTTGGAGTGTGCCGATATATAAGCCCAGCGGCCTTCGGCCGCGGCCCGGCTCTGCTCACTTTCTCGCTTCATTTTGAATTTGAGTTGTAATGGTTTAGAAAGCGGGAGTCAAGGTTTTAAATTTTCATTGTCCGAGGCCATTTTGACCGAGAGTTCGCCGGCGTGTTTTGTTGGCGGCAAGAGTTTTCACATCCCGGTGGCCGTTTTGTTGAAGGCTATTTTATTGCGGAATTAAATATTTTTCCGATCAGATTTTCCTTTCCCGAGGTCGTTTTGTTGACCGATTGCTATTCGGGGGTTAAAATTTTGCTGGCGGGAAGACTCGGTTTGGTTTTCTTGTATCTGACCCGGCGAGGGACCAAGAAAAACTTTGTTGTAAACTTCGGACACCTGTTGAAGGAGCCACACCAGGAAAGGCGCTTCCGATCGGCTTCGCAACGAAGACTGGGGTAATTTGTCTTTTTCCTTTTCCTTGTTTCCCTAGGAGGTCAGCACGGGGAGTCGAGTTTTACAGCAGAGCGTTTCAAAAGATAAATTTTACAGCTTTGGCTTTTGATTGAAATTCCTTTGTTTAAAATTTAAAATTACGATACAGTCCATTTTTGGCCATAAGTACTAACATAAAATATAATATTTCACAAAACCAACCAAACAGAACCGGACTTGAATTATCTTTTCTGCTTAAGAAAAAGCTATACTATTGCTGGTATTCGATATGAAGGGGTCCTTTAATATAAACAACAGAAAGTAAATGTTCTTCAATCAATATGGACAATATCACCAAGCCATGCAAATCTCAATTTTATAAGTCAACAAATTCAAACTAATCTGCCTATTTCATAAGTACTACATATTACCAATATGACTAGATTGCAAAGAAATGCAAACTATCAACCAACGCCACATAAGCAACAATGTAATATTCAAATATTCAATTATCAACTAGAAATCTACCCTCTGCAGTTACAAAATAAAGCGCCTGATTTTCAAGCTAATCTACAAGATGTAAAGCAATCCAGTTTAATTTAGAAAACACTTACCTGCCTTCTAAAAAAAGAAATAGAACTACTTGTTCATGACTAGTAATGAAGGAACAAAAACTGTCATACAAAACTACTAAAAGTATTGAAATGGCGTCTACAACATCCACAATTAGTTGATTTAATTCACTAATAAATGTATTAACTGAAAGTGCCAATTCAAGCTCAACTAATTTTCTCAAAGATCCTAAAAAGATAATTGACACTCTGTGTAAAGACAGAAGAAGTACCAGTAAAAAACTTATAAATGACACAGTAAAACTGAACGCACATTATTCCAAAATGTATAGGAAACTTAGCAGGCGTATTAAAGAAAAATTAGACAACAAACATTTCAGCAAAATGTACCCTTCGCGAATAAGATAACCCTTTGCTATGAAGTATATAGAGAATTACAAAACTTAAAAGCCAAACCAAAAGAAAGCAGCTATCACAATCAAGATCAAACTTAAACCTTACCCACCTAAATGTCAAATTAATCAAAATACTGATTTTCTACATATGCCAACGCTTTAAGGCGCGACAAAGAAAATTTAGGGTCTAACTAAATAATTTCTTTATTGAATTCAAAGCAATTGATTAAACAGAACGATATAATATTAAACTAATTAACAAAACAGTTCATTAATGGGTATTTTATTGTTAAGTAATAATCTTTGGAACACCAATGCCTGATAAACCAAAAAATAAAAATAATATGCTTTCTTTCAAGTATCTGAAAGTATTTGAAATGCAGTTTCTTATCCAAAGAGTATTTAAAATACCATTTTATATTCTTCTTCTCCTTCTTCTTCTTCTTCAGACTTTTAGATCCACTTGTGGATATAGTCCTCCCCTTTAATTTTCATTGGTTCTCTTTCTCTTGCTGTACGTCTTCATAGTTTTCCTGCTACTTGTGCTATGTCGTCGCTCCACCTGGCAGGTGGTCGGCCGATACTACGTTTGTGCATTCTTGGTCGCCAGTCGAGTAGTTTTCCGGACCATTTTTCTCTTCCCTGTCGTACCACATATCTGGCCCAGCTCCATTTTAATTTTGCTGCTCTTTCAGCCACATCTTTCAAGAAGGTGGAATGCGCAAAATAAGGGAGTAGTCAAGATACACGCTATTAGCCTCTACACCTCAACCCCACTCTCACCTACTCGTGGTGGAACTGCTTACGTCCAGCAACCTGGAACGGAGTACGTGGTGAAAATCCCGTAGGACGACCAGGTCGACAAGCTAACGAGAACCGGAGAGTATGTTGGGGTGAACACTTCGGCCCAGCATACTGGATGCTACCAAAGAAGGGAAGTAACCTAAGGATGACAGCGGAGGAGCCTAATAGTAATAGGCCAACGGTGCCACCAACAGTCCCAGTTAGGAGGATTACTTTCTACATGCCAACACGTTCGGCAAGCGTGGCATGTTCAATGCCAAACCCCCCTTAAGAACCATTTTATATAACGTACCACAATTCATTCAAATATAACACCCTATAGAGAGACAGCTATACTAATACTTTCTACAATAAACTATAAATTTATTAATTTACGTTAATACTAAACATAAATATATTTACCATAACAGCGATTTATAATCTACCTAGATTTCTAGCTTAAAGAGAGTGGAACACCAAACAGACCAACTGATGTTCACGATACATAACACCCAAATACAGGAACCTACTACAAGCAATCACAAACAAAAACTGCTCCCAAATGACAAATGGCGAGCCACCGTAGTGGCCGACTTACCACAACAAACTATAAAATCTGCCAGACTTCGTTGCCTAAACTATATGGCATCTAACTCTTCTATACTAAACTTAACTGTGATATCCCGTCGAATCATTCTTGTAATCCTTGCTCTTAGTATTTATTATAAAATCAAATATACCCAAACTTATATGTTTAAAAACTGAATGGACAAATATTAAAGAAAAATGAATCCTAATCAGTAAATAAAAAGAACCTACAAATAGCGATAACACAGTACAATACTTTACCAACACAATTTAAAAATCATCTTGGACTAGTACACCTACTCTACCCCAAACAAACACAAATTAGAATATATGTAATATTTCTACAAATTTAACAGCTTATCGCATACTAGACACAAAAAGGCAAACAATTTAAAATCTTGTTGATAAAACTGCATACAATCGACTAACAAATAAAAAACTTATTCTCTCCGCTTACTACCTCATCTAGAAATCCTGTCTTCTTTAAAAGTAAATAAAACAATGGTGCCTCCACAATTTATCAGGTTCATTTAGATGTATCACAGTGCAGCGCTCTAGGACAATTCTTGTACTTTATATTTACGGCAGATATTCTAACAACAAACAATCCAATTACTTCCCACATTCGTAGACGACTCTACGATTCTGCCTACGGGCAACTATTTCCATCTAGACAAACTTGAATGTCACTTAAATCTCACGCAAATGCCTCAATTAATAATAACCTTTTCTCTTTCAGAAATAAAATTAAATATCTAGAATTAACATTACACTTTAAACATACACGGAAGCCCCACGTAACTTTCGAAAAGACGCATATTAATAGCAAGCTTCGCTTGATGAATTGGGTACTTGCACAAAACTCAAATTTATAACAGAAAGGAAAGCATTCCTATACAAATGTATTCTTTGACCCATTTTGAGTTGTACCAAACACTCAAATTTCAAAATTATGCAACGACCGCCAAAAAAGTTATATTCCATACAATATATTGTAAAACTGTTTGTCTCCTGGCTAGCTAGGATTTATTACATTGTTAATTTTTTCTTTGTTAAATATAGAGTTTTAGTAGAATTTGAGAATTAATTCTTGATTAGTTTTTTCCGAATTATTCTGGAATACTGAGTATTTTAAATTTATTAACCTATTAAGGGTACTAGTTTATGATCATTGAGAGAATGATCTGCTTGTTAGTCACCAGCTATATTCGAGAAGACGGCGAACACTACGAATATACTTCTTAGTCACACTAGTCCAAGGGTGACATAAATGACCTTTATTTTCAGTTACTTTTTGTTTTCTCAAAGATTGTTTATATAATGCGTGTACTTGAGTGTTCTTAAGAACGGTTTAGGGCTCTACGTAGCCTCGCGGTTAAGAGTTTGGTACGCTGTCCGTAAACCCGCGCAGGCGAGTTACACTTAGATATATGTGATGTCCTAGTTTAAGTCCTAGTATAAGTGCATGTTAGTAGGCACGATGAGCCTTTAAAACCTCGTGTCGGTAAGCGCGCCCCAACAAAAAAAGAACGGTTTTACATTTTTTTCTGTTATAAGAAACCTGATAAAAAAGACCATTGCGCCATAAACTGAACAATCCATAGTGCATATAACCTGAAAAAAAATCACCTTCAAGCATCCCTAGTTACAACACTCAGAAGCGACGTTTCCCTTCGTTCATCTGACAGCGAGTAATACAAAATTCCACTTTATATTTGATTTACCCTGGTAAAAGTGAGATAAAAATTTGTTGTCCACTTTGTAATAAGTTATAAAAGGACCAAAATAACCACATCGAAAAGTTGAAGTTTATTTATTTAGTAGATTATAACACAAAAGACATTTTCACCTAGTTACATTTCTTCAATTTTAATGTTCCATTGATTCGTAGTTACAGTGTCAATCAAAAATTAATATTGCCTTTTTGTAAGCAGCAAATCAGACATAAATAATAAAATGTTTCATCTATGAAAAGAATTCTCCAGTTGGGTCGTGCGATTTATTTTATTTATAGAACCAGTGGTCCTCTAAAACAATTCTAGAATTTCTGCTGGGAACACATATACTGTTCATTTCAACTTTTTTTTCTTTGTTAATTAATGTTTTAATTCTAATGCAGATAGTAGAAACATTTTATAGCATTTTTTATTCAAGAACCAATATGCTTTTAATTTTGTTATCTACGTTCGTATTGAACGCCACTAGATGTTTATAGTACTAATAAAAATATTGTTTATTTTTCAAATGGTCGGCGAGTTGTTAGTAGAATGCGGATTATTTATTGTAATTTTTCTACTGAAGATACTTTATTATTGTCAAATATTTCTTTATATCCCTCTATATCACAATCTTGTTATTTTCTTCTTAGCACTATTACGTCATCTGTAAATTTAAAAAATCTAAATAAAACTGAGATAAACACAGAAAGCAAAATGACATAGTGATATACCATTTTGTCTGTTCAGGAATCAGATGATAAAATCTTCGACGTGGAATACTTTAACATAACATTCACATTAAATTTAATGCTGCAAAAGTTTAACGTGGTTTCCATATCAAATGTACTAAAAACATTAAATGTTAATAATATTTCATAAAATGTTGACCTTAAACATGCAGGTAGTTGAAAATCTATAGCAAAATAACTTATTTTAGTTGCCCATGAACACCAACAACCGAAAAAAATATCGATAAAATTAGAAGAAACCTAATAGGACATCGTCATTTAATTGCAAGACAGCTTACTGAAAATGTTGATATACAGTAGGTTTAATAGACGCAATATTAAGTGATGTTTTGGGCTTAAAACATTTATCATCATAACCCGGCAATTATTATTCGTTAGATTTTCGCCACAAATTTAATAAAAGCTACTCTAAAAGCACTTTTTCTCCAGGTCTTACACCACGCTACTTTTTCCTGGCAGGTTATTTAAATAACCACAGAATCTATAAAAGATGGCTGATAAATATTCCAAAAAGTGAGTATAAAAAACGTTTCCAAGATTTAATCAAATGTTGAGTTATGTATATCAAAACGGGAGGGAATTACTACGAACGAGACAAAATAAATTTGTTTGAACAAATAAATAGTGCGTATTTTAACAGTCACTGTGGTATACTTATTGACGAAGAAAAGGTCCGCTATCAGGGCAACTCTTTAGGTGACAATGTGCTCGAGTTCCAGAAAACGAAAAATATTATTATTGATTGCGCTCGAAAAAATAGCATTGTCAGAGAAGCCGAGTTCATCTATTTTCGCTTTGCTAGATCGATTATCATCTTATAAATTATCAATCGCCCAACAATCACCGGTCCTTGCAGAAATCACCATTTCTTCATCAGTCACTGTTACCCAAACAGTCGGCACTCCTCCCCTCCAAATCAACAAAGAAAGAAATACCTTTTTAGTTTAGAATTTAAACTATTTGAATATTCTGAAGATTCCTATAAGCTTTCAGCTAGTAAAACTGAAAGTGATAAATACACATTCTACAAATGATAAACATGAATCTTCTTTGGAGGAAGATGGCACACGCGGGACTGTAAATATTGAAAAATGGGGACCTTGCACGGATTCGTCCATAAATTTTCAGTTTTCTGGACAAACGGTTTTTAACTGATGAAACTTAAATCAGATATACAGCTCAGCTTATTCAGTCAAAAGCACTTCGTTCCCGCTCTCCAATGCCCAATTGGATAGATACTAATAGAGGAGAAATAAAACACTTTCTGGTTATTCTACCGATAATCGGCATCAATAAACTATCAAAAATGTGTCTATAAAATATGCAGTAATGGCCGTATAAAAAACCATAATTTGTAACAGATGTGATATGTTAATAAGAAGAACTAATTTGTCACCAATTTCAAGGGACATCAGTTCTAGACAAAGCAGTTGTAATTGATTAGAAGATGGTTTCCTGGAAGAGCAGCCTAGTCTTCAGACAATATCTTCTTGCTAAGTCACACAAATGTGATGTAAAGATTTATAAAATTTTTACACCTGAAGATATACATATGACTTAAGATATATTCTTCTTAAGGTGCCATATCCGTTAGCGAATGTTGGTGATCATGTTGGTTATGATCACTTTGTTGACTGATGTTCTAAAAAGTGACTTTTTGTCTGTACAAACCATTGACTCAAGTTTTTTAACCATAAGGTTTTTCTTCCATGTCCCCGCTTGCCTTCGATCTTTCCTTGTATGATTAGTGTAAGATGTGTATGTGTCATGATGTGCCCAAAATAAGATAGTTTTTGCATTTTAATTGTTCGTATAATCTCTTTATTCTTTCCATTTTTGCTAACACTTCTTCATTTCGTACGCCGTCCATCCAACTTATGTGCAGCATACATCTGTATCTCCATAATTCAAAGTCTTCCAGTCGTTTGAGGGATGTCTCTGTTAATGCTTAAGATTCTACTCCGTAGACAATAATTATGAATACATAGCAGTTTACTAAACGCAATCTCAGTTGTAAATTAAAGTCGTGGCCACACCACATTTTTTTTAGCCGTGTAAATGCTGCTCTGGGGCCTTCTATGAGGTATTTGATTTTAACTGTATGATTCCAGTCACTGTTGAAGACACATTCAAGATACGTGATTTTGTCAGTTATTTCTATTGGTGTTTCGTTAACATAAATACCATAATCATTCGGTTATTTTTTGCTAATAATCATGTACTTTGTTTTCTTGGTGTTGAGTTGGAGACCTTGTCGTTCAGAAGTTTCAGTAATTCTGTCGTAATTCTTCCAGAGTATTTGTCATAAGTGCAGTGTCACCTGAATACCTTAGATTGTTAATTGGCACTCCATTTATTTTTACCCCTTCTTCAATTTTATCTAGAGTTTCTTTAATTATTCCTTTAGAATAGAATGTTTGACTCCTTTTGGTATAGGAATGTTATCTGTTGTTCTGTTCCTCACTCTAACATACGCTTTTTGATGCCAATGTAAGTTAGCTCTGTCGTCAATTTATGTGTTTCTTAAGATGTCTACCATTTTTCGTGTTTATTGTTATCGAAAGCTTTTTCAAAGTCAATAAATCCCAGAAACACATTGCTCTCTAGGTTGTTGCACTAAAACTTGGATACAAACAAACCATATTGCGTTCCCAGAACTCTTCAAAAACCAAATTTGATACTTCCAATATTTGATTCTATTTTTTTATACATTTTTTATTTATCACTCGTAGGAAGACTTTTCTTACATGACTCATCAAGCTAATTGTGCGATAGTCCCTGTACTCCTTCGCCTTATGTTTTGCGGTATGGTAATAAATGTTGATCTCAACCAGTCTGATGAAATTACCCTTGTTTCGTAAATTGAATTAAATAATTTTAGAAGTGTGCTTATTCCATGGTTTTGTAATAGTTTTAATAATACCATTGGTATTTTGTCTGGCCCGATGGCTTATTTTGTTTTAACCTTTTAATGTCATTTTCATATTCTTGTTTTGTTATAGGTGGGCCTGTTAGAGCGTTTTGTACTTCATGCTCCACATTTCGTTGGTTCGCGAAGAGCTCTTCTATATACTCTTTCTATCTAGTCACTTTTTCTTTAATGTGTAGATGGAATGTGTCAAGTCTTTTTTCGTATTCTTCAATTTCTATGAATTCGTTAGTATACCAACCCATCTTTGCTTTTCTTATCTATTTTCTTTTCGAATTCGTTGTATTTCTGTATATTTTGGTTTTCATACGGTAATTTCTTTTCCATGAGGTCTAAAATTTTATCTGATTTACTGATGACCGTTTTAAATTTCCTCAATTTTTCTTTAATCGTTTGTCCTTTAAATTCACATGTTTCTTTATTTTCAAACAGTTTTTCTACCAACTTAGATATTTCTTGTATTGTTTGTTTATTTTATAATTTATGTCTAGTTTTTTTTTAAATTTTTGGGTTGTGTTAATTTCTTGAGTCTTTTTTTTTCTTCTACTGCAAGTAGATTATGATCTGATAGCATATCAGTACCTTGGCACGTCTAGACGTTTTTTATGATATTTTTGTATTTTTGGTTAATTATGATATAATCTATTTGGTTTGAACCACTTCATTTTGTGATTTGTCGGAGATTTTCAGGTATAGAAGCGTTTTTTTGGGGAGCTTAAAGAATGTGTTTATTATAGTTAATTGGTTGTATAAATGTATCTCTTCTGCTGTTTTGTACCCCCAGTCCACGTTCTTCTGCTACTTCTCGTTTATGTTACCTCGGACTTTTGCATTCAAATCACCCATTTTTCTACTCATTTATCACATTTTGTTGTTGGGGAGTACACCTGTATAAAATTAATGTTCACAGGAGTAGCCTGTACTTGTAACATATTATGTCAGAGTAGGGTATAAATCTTGTTACAGATGCGTCAACGTTTTTGGTAATAATTATTTCTACTCCATTTCTATGCTGTGCACTATCTTCATTTATTTTCATTTCCTTGATAGTGTTATGAATTTTTTCTTATCGTACATACTTCGGACATTCCATGTCCCTATTTTTATATTAGATATTTTGACACTGGCTGACCGGGAGATTCTTCGCACCCTGCCTCATTCAAGAGACCCCGTACTCAAGGCCGTTATAATGATTATCCCGGGGAAACATAGTGTAGTCGTTTTCTGTTGTTTTTTTGCACTGCTGTACAAACGTCGTTTCTGTGGATTTCATTGCGCCGTTTGGTTTCCAACATACAGCCGTTCCATCATTTTGGCTGTATGCGGTATTGTAAAGTCAGCTGCCCCTTTTCAACCTTAGGTCCCCTAGACGACTTGCTCCACTACAGCTTTGATGTTCATCACATCTTGGAAAATGTAAAAGTCATTATTAATTGCAATACTTAGAAGTTGTTCCTTAAGCTAGTTTTGATCCACCCTAGGTATTTTATTTCCCCAGTACCCGCTATATCCAACGGCATTCCTTTATGCGACACCTAGAGAGGCACCCAGTTAGAGATCTAGCAACCCCGGCTAAGATATACAGCAAGGAATGACTTTATTGGAACTTTAGGAACAAATACAACCGGACACTCTATAGTGATAATTTTTGCACAAATGTTAAATAATGCCAAGCTTTACCCAACCTTAAAACGTATGTTTGTTGGACAATACAAAGTACTAGCAAGAAAAATCCAAAAGAAGTGCGTAAAAAGAAATTGAAGAAACAATAAATGTGTGGTGAGCAAAATGAAGAAGACATTAGAGTGATGAAATGGATAGATAAACCCCTAGTGCTAATAATTAGCTCTGTTCCAAATAATACTGATTAAGAGATGCCAAGTCAAGCAAGAAAACAACAAAGGAAATTATGTACTAAAACATTTTCCGTTATTACATAAAATAGAGAAAAGAAGCAGTTGATGTGTCTGATAGTTTTTTGAAGGCAAAAAATGACATTTTGCCAATGAAGTTTGAGAAAATAAGATTGCAAATGAGAATGTGGAGCAGACAAGGAAGAGAAAGTGTGGGGGGGGGCAGCCATTGAATAGCAAAGTGTAAAAGTTCAGCAATAAGCAGTAGAAACAGATGCACTGAGTGTTGTAGAAGAATTCAGAAAGAAAGAGGTAGCAAAGAGCAAGGGACATTTTGTGAAGACTGGAGACAGTCAAGAATGTGCATTACTTGTTTAAAAAAAAAATTCATAAAGACTTCAGCTGTGCTTGATTATGATGTTTTGATTTGATCTTATATTTTGATACCAATTGTATTTTTTCATAAAATTGATTTCGCTTGAAGAACCTCCAAATGTTTGCGTTTATCATTCCTTGAATAAATATATTATTATCTGATCAACACACTATTCGTATGGTCGTAGTTATGATATATAAAGCCCTCTATACAGGTAGACTTTCAGGAGCAATGTAATGCTTTATAGTAGGTGACCCATCGGTATACATGCACGTCTATTAAAATGATTTAGTGTGACCCACTGTGATGGGTCACAATGTCGTGTTGAAGAAACGGAACACCAGAAGCGTCACACATTTTTGATTTGGGTTTTAGAGAACGTAATAGTCGATGCTGATTTAGTGCATTATCAAAATACCATCCACAAAAAAATTCATTTACAATAATGCACTGTTTGGTGTATATCTGAAGATGATAGTAAATGATAATGCAGTTATTTCCAGTAGTACAACAATGAAATCAAGTGTTTGAACTTAAACGACATTTGTTTTAAATAAAATAAAGCCACAACACTTAAAATATTCATTTTATTTCAAACTAAATTTCCTGGTTGTGTTATCTTGCAGAAGGGTATTACGATCGTACTATCTAACTAAATAAGATCTTTTTTCTCTAAGGCTGTTTGAAAGAAAGAGTTTATGTGAACAAATTTGTTACAATTACAGAACTAAAGGAGAACATCGGACGTGTAATTGCTGAAATTCGAATTTTATACGTAACTGTAAACATCATAAAATTTAATTTAGATCACGTTTTAAATAAATATATGTAAGCGGTTTTAGAACTTTTTCAATTGCTTCTATTTTTTTAAAACTGAGTCTAGTCTGAGTAAGCTTTTTAATAATAAATAATTCTTTGCGAGTGTTATAGTGCTGCTCCAACGCATCAACCCCCCCAATCTAGAGATCAAGTCAATTTTTGTTTCATAACGGGTATTTTATTTTCCTGCTGCTCTTTGACAATGCTGAATTGCATGGTCAGTGAGCTTCCTGTAATTCCAATAAGGATACGCTCTATGGATTTCAATTGACAATGGGTACGGATAGATGTTTGTTTATAAGAATATACAAAACGCTATACTTGTAGTTCTTACCGAAAAAATGTTTAAGATATATACAGGAGTTAATTTATATCTTAATAAGTTAAGTGGAACATTCTACATTTCATGGTATTGCATGGAACGCGATATTTTCAGATGTCTCGTAAGATATCGTACATACAAATTAAAGCTGTTTTCATACTTTTCTGAATTAATTATGTGGTGGATCTTCAAAAGATTTAATAAAAGTAATTAAGTTGTGAAGGCCTGTTACGGTTTCCGAGAGCCAGATTTCGCTAAACGCTCTGCTTTTGCATGTACGTCAAGTACATCCGCACACGTTTATTGTTTTAAGAAAACCGCGGCGGCGACTTCCATTGTCTGAGAATATGTTTAGCTCGCCGTTCACATAGCAGTCTTATATAAACTAAAATTTACCATGACACGGTGTTGTCCGGTCCGCTTGAATTATAGTCATGTTAGAGCGCCGGCGAAGAATCATAAGCAGTCGCCCCGCCGGCGGGGGAGAGGGCGTCGGCCCTGGCCATAATGAGCGGCTTCGAATTCTTCATTTGCGTAATTATTAGAACAGCTGAGGCCGGAGATGAGCGTGGCGCAGAATTTGAGCCGAGCGGCCGCGCCGGACAGTGCAAATAACAACCTCTGGAATTAAAAATGTAAGTAGCGTAGAGGAATTTAAAAAGCGGCCGCGGCGCGTTCTACAGGTGCGCGGCTGCCGTCTTTGTTCCTAGCCGGCCGCGAAGAGGTTAGACGGCGTCCTCGTGGCGGTAGTTCGGCTAGGGAGCACACCTATGGCTCGGGGCTACGCGAGTGCCCTGCTTGTGTCTCCGTCGGTAATTGCAGCACTCGGACGAACCGCCCGTGGCGAGTTTAACCACACGATCGCGCGGTACGTCAGGTGCTCGATGCACACGTACGTTACGTTTACGTAAGGCAGGGAAGCATGTCGGCGACGACTTCTGATGCATGCTCATCCGGAAGCTAAAAAACGTGCAACGGCTGCAAAACAAACGGGGTTGCGGTTGTTATTTGGTTTGCCTGATGTAGGCCGCCGCGACCACATAACCGACCGAAGAAATGAAGAATTATCTAGATAAAGCCTTTTCGGAATCACAAAATTATTTGAAGTTTATACGTACAGATTTAGTGGAGGTGTGTTATTTCCTACTGAGAAAATGAATATTTAATGAACAAAACATTTGAACATCATTTCAAAATTCAAATTAAAAAATATATTTATCAAAACGTATGAGAGTACACATTCGTAATAAATTCTACTGCCTTGTTTTCATATTTTTATTGCTAGGAATATTTACAATCTGTTAAATATTAATATTCAATAAATTATCTAACGGTTAGTTAAATTCTGTACAGAAGAGGAATATGTAGCAACAAATACGTTTTTCAAACTTCCACCCAAAAGACTCAGCCCAGCGAAAATATTATAAGAAACCAGAAACATTATATTCCAATTAATAAAAGATTTTGTAATAGCGTGACTGCAGTGAAAACATATCCGGGGCGGACGTAGGATCTGATCATCCAGTAGTGGGAATATTAAAATTAAATTGAAAAGAATAAAAAGAGCTATATATCACAAAAAAACTAGACATGTCTAAACTAAAATAGGAGGTTCAACGAATAGTAAGAAAAAATTTAGATCAAAGATATCGTATCCAAAGACACAGGAACCATATGGGAAAAAATTAAAGAGGCCACTAAAGATACCACGGAAAAATTTTTGTAGAGTGCTAAAGTATGTAAAAAGAAAGTGTGGATGACAGAAGAGATTTTGAGATAGATGGAACAAAGAATGAAATGTAAAAATATATATAGCATAAACATGTACAAAGAAATAGACAGAGACATTAGACGAAAAATTAGAGAAGCTAAAAATAATTGTTTGAGAGTGGAATGTGCAAAAATAGAGAAATTAGATAAGAAACATGATCTCTTCAACGTGCATAAAAGATTTAAGAGGCCGTGGGATTATATAAGAAAAGGACGTTTAGAAATCTAGTTCATGACCAAGATCGCGCTGTTGTTAATATGTGCCAATGAAAAGCTAAAGATACGGAAAAATTATATAAAAGAATTATTCAGCGAAACAAGGCCAAACAAGGAAACAGAGAACAATCTTACAATGGGACCTGCAATAACAAAAAAAGAAGTCACCGGTATATCAAGAACAAGAGATGGAAATGCAGCCGGTCAGGATGAAATAAAAATAGAATTATTTAAACAATGAAATGACGATGGTATAGAGATAGATACTAACCAAACTATACAATAGCATCTACAACACGGGGATAATACTTAAAGACTGGTTGAGATCAATTTTCGTGGACATTCCGAAAAAAGTAAATGCAAAAAGTGTAGTGAATACCGCATTATAAGTCTATAGAGCCACGCCCTGAAGGTACTGCTAATAATAATACAAGATCATGTGGGAACGACGCAGTTCTGATTTCAAAAATGCGTTGGAACAAGAGGAGTACTATTTTGTATACAAGTACTATTTCAGAAATGCCGGGACGTTAATTGTGACGTGTATGCTTGCTTTACAGATTATCACAAGGCCTTTGACCAAGTACAACACCAAAAAATGGTAGAAATTCTGGAAAACATAGGCATAGACGAAAATGACATAAGGATAATTACTAACCTATACTGGAGTCAATCCGCGGAAATCAGAGTAGATGATCAAATCACAAATTTAATAGAAATACAGCGAGGAGTAAGGCAAGATTTTGTTTTATCCCCAGTATTACTCAATCTTTACTCGGAGGAGATATTTAAAAATTGGTACAGAAAAATAATGAGATTGAAACATTAGTCAATGGTAGAACCATTAATAATATAACGTACGCAGACGACACAGTAATTTTTGCGAACAATCTAACCGATCTGCAAACTATGTTAAATAAGATCAATCAAGCTAGTAAGAAATATGGACTATCACTAAATTGTCAAAAGACAAAATACATGAAAATTTCCAAAAACGCTATACCTGCTGGGCAATTAAACGTTGACAATCGAAGAATAGAAAAAGTTTAAAATATACTTACCTAGGGAGCACCATAGATGAACACTGGAACCACTCTCCAGAAATAAGGTGCAGAATAACCAAAGCCAGAGTAGCAGTTATGAAACTGAAAAACATCCTCTGTAGTTATGACATAGAACAAAATATGAAGTTTAGATTAACCAGATGTTATATCTTGTCTGTACTTTTGTGCGGAGTTGAGTCATGGACCCTTACAGAGGCGACAAACAAAAGATTGGAAGCATTTGAAACGTGGACATACCGCCGCATGTTAAAGGTTTCATGGGTCAATCACGTAACTAACAAGGAAGTTCTAGAAAGATTGAAAAAAGGAACAGAAGTAATTGCCAAAATAAAAAGGCAATAATTGGAATATCTAGACCATGTAATGAGGAATCCCAAAAGATATAAAATTCTACGATTGATATTACAAGAAAAAGTAATTAAAAGAGAGGTCCAGACAGGAGACGTATATCATGGATGAAAAACCTAAGACAATGGTATGCCAAGACAACGACGGACCTCTTTAGAGCCGCGGTTAACAAAACAACAATAGCCATGATGATTGCTAACATCACGTAATGGATAGGAACCACAAGTAAGTATAAATTATCTGAATTATTTATTATGTGATATGAGTAAGTACAACCCCTTTAATATTACTTCTTAATACCATAACAAAACGTGATTGCATTAGCTCAAAAAATTAACCTAAACCTAGACAATACACTAGAAGCTTACTTTTTGAAAACGAAATCTAGCGGATCAAATTTTTGAGTCTCTTATCATGTTGCCTTTCTAGAAGTGTTACGGCTAAATTATTGAGGCGGATATTGAGTATCGTTTGGTAATGGGTGCTCGTACGTTGAATTTCTTTCTTGATCGCAGGAATGGGTTTTGTTGGAGTAACCAATTGGGAATGTAGTTAGAAGCATCGGTTGTTATCCTTATTACTCTATTTTGGAATTTTTGTAATATATCTAAGTTGGAGTTAGTAGCAGACTCCCAAATCAGAATTCTATAATTAGTTTTACAATTGTTTTATACAGAAGTATTTTGTAACTGAGTATTTGCCTAGTCCACGTTATGTAGTTTTAATCCAAATTGGAATCTCTTTTACTGTCAGTTTTTCATGTCAAGTGCCAATCTAAATCCCTAAGTATTTTATACTAACTCGATAAGCTATAGAAGTGATATTTAATACACCTAGTGGACAGGTTTCCTTCCAAATAGTAAAAGCTCTTGGTTCGGCCGGAATAAGTGGACTGTATAGGTAATTTTGAATTTTGAATAGAGCACTTCAAACAACTCTAAAATTGAAAACACTAACCTGTGCAAACGGTGCTTCCCGCAGATATTGGTTCCCTGCTGTTGGTCCTGGGGCTTCCAGAAGAAAAGGAGAAGGATATGGATAAAAATTAGGATGTTACACCAATCTTCACAGCAGACGAAACGGGGGCGTCTTTCTGGTATAAAGGTTCCCTCGTCGAGCTAATAATTTGTCGGCGAGAGCACAGCGAAAAAATGCCAAATGCAAAAGTGCGAACAAAGGCAAATGCGTAATGTCGCGAACAAAAATGCGAAATGCGGGTTTTAATAAAGCAAAAGTATAAAGTCGCGTGAACTTAACGTAATTGAAATGGCCAGTTTAAAAATGGATAAAGCAAAGGCTTAATGTCGCGCGAACTAAACGAAACCAACGTGCCAAAGCAAGTGCTCAAAGCCAATTCTAAAAGCTAATTGCACGAGCGCGGCTCGCCGCCTACATCGCGGTCACGCGTGCTTTCAGTTTGGGCTGATATAACAAATTTCACATATATGAGAGGGAATCAAATTATAGCCGGCCCTAATTTAAAAATTTCAAAAAAATAAATATAATTAGTAGATTTGCGCGAACAGTTCTTCTTTCTCTTCTCGTCGTATTTTCTTGTCATAAGAGTCGTCATCATCATGGTCTATTATTAATTATATTATTAACGATGTTAATTTGTTGTATTGGCTTTTCTATTGCTGTTTTGAGTTGATCTAGCCATCTCTTCGGCGATCTTCCTCGTGGTCTGGTGCCTTCAGTGCGTCCTTCCACTATTAGTTTTTCAATGCCATTGTTATCATGTTTTGCTATGTGTCGTAAATGGGTAGGAACAAAGGGGTGTGACCTAATTCAATCAAGAAATCAAGACCTCACGTGGGCAGATTGCGCTAGGGCCCTGTAGTAAGTCTAGTCATCTCAAAAAAAAAGAACTGCTGTTGCAACAATACATACAATCAAGAAAAAGATCGATATAACGCCAAATAAAAAGAAATTAAAAAAAAAAAGTATTTATATACAAAATGAGAAGCTTCGGTAAAAAATGAAAAATAACCAAGGAAGTGATATTGCATGAGCAGAAAAAATCTAAAAAGAAGACTACCAGAGCTATAGATATGGACACGAATAAGAAGTAAATAAAAGAGAAAAAAATTAGAATAACAAAAAATAATAAAAATTGCTACATAAAAGACAAAAACAGTGCTAGTACCTGAAAAGATGGAAGTAGTCAAAGATCTAAAAATACATAAAGTGGATTTAGCAGCTATCTAAGGAACAAAGTGGAAACGACAAGGAGCGATTAATAAGAGAGACTTTACAAAGCTCTGAATTTATAGTGAATAGTAAAATATGGTCCATGAACTTCAAACCTATTATATTAAACTGTTTAAGAATAGAAGCCAAACCTCTAGATATATCTTTTATTTGTGCATGCAAACCTATAGAGGCTCGCAAATAGGAAGAGAATGGAAAATTCTACATAATTGGAAGAAATGTATGAAAAGTATCAGAACGGTATGTGCCGATTATCCTGGAAAATTTAAATACATAAATTAAGAAGGAGAAATTTATAAAAGAAGTAGCAGAAAAACATACAATACATAAAAAAACAAACGACAATTGCGATGGCAACAAATAAGACTACCAGAAGTGCAAAGTATGAATACAGAAGGACACATAAATAAACATGGGTAATACCAGGAACAATAAGAGGAACATCACATATTAATAAATAAAAAGCAAAATAGAACAACTACAGACAACAGGTTATACAAGAATGAAAGTGCAGACAGAAACCACTATGTGGTAATTGAGTGAGACAAGAATACAGAAGCAAAAAGACAAAAATATAAAAAACAATATTAAGGATGAGAAAAAAGAAGAAAGAAATAAAAATAGAGAGAAAATAAAAGAATATTAAACGAATAATAGTGAAAAGTAAAAAGTAGAAGCAATTGGTTACAAAAAGAGTAAAACTAAGGAACAATGCTATGATGACGATTGTTAAAAAACAATTAACATAAAGAACAGAGCAAGAAACAAAGGGTTTAAAATAAAGACCTAGAGGATTACAAAGAAATGAATAGAGAAGCACAGAAGGCATGTAGGCAAAAAGGAAGAGGTAGATGGAGGAAGTGATGAGCGAATAAAATCAGGATAGTAAAAATAATAATACAAAAAGCTTTTATCAAAAAATCAAAATATAAAGAAGAAAGAACCAAATGAAAACAAGAGACATAAAAGATGAACATGGTAACGTAGAATACGACAAAAAAGTAAGGGTATTAGGAAGATATATTTCTGTAACTTATTAATCGAAATATAAGGAATTAATAAAGAATTAGACGAACAAACATATAATAGAAAAACCAGAGTACGAGGAAATGAAAAATATTATAAAAAAGGTGAAAAGTGGAAAATCACTGAGATGGAGAGATAGTAAAATAGGGAGAGGAGAAACTGCATAAAACAATAAATAAACTGACAAGAACAGAACAAGAAAAGTAATCATTAGAACGGGAAATAAAAATAATTTTAAAAATAACGGCCTAGAACAGTGCAAGAAATATAAAAGAATCATATTGCCATTATAAGTATGGTACTGATCTGCACTTATTATTTATTGACTATAAATAGGCGTTTGATAGAATTAAGCTAAGATAGCTTTTACAAATATTCAAAATAATGGGGATACCAGGAAAACTTATAGATTGTATTCAAATGAAAATAGGCAATTAAAGGCAACAGTAAAAATAAGATAAACAGAAACATTTAAAATGAACAGGAGAGTTCGCCGGGGAGATGCACTGTCAATGAGACTATAATTTGACATTAAAAGAGGTAATAGGAGGACCAAACGTGCAAAGAAACATAAGAAACAAAGAAGCACAAGTCATAGTCTATGCAGAGGACATAGTCATTATATCAAGAACATGGAATAAATTAAAAGAAGTTTTTATAATTTTTTTTGAAGTTGACGAAGCTCATGTATCAGCATATGTGAAAAATTTGATAAGTATGACTTTATTTTTGACTCATAGTTCTCGTTTTCATCATTTTTCTTGTCTAATTCTTCAATTCCATAGTTAGAAAAAGTAATTTAGTTGTATAGTTCTTCATTTTTTATTTTTCCCTTCAATTGTTAGCAGGGGTTGATTATTACAGTTCGTGAAATTCTCTGATCATATTTTTTTTGTGGAAACTCCACCCAGCTCTTCAAACACGTTTGTATAAATGAAAGTTATCGTGTTTTTTTTATATTTATTCAATCTGGGATTTTTTTATCCAATTTTCTTTGGTTTATCTTATTTTGTTTCAAGTATTATATATATGTATCAATACTTTTGTTGAGTTATCTGCTTCTTGAGTTATTTCCTACTTAATTCAATTAGTTTTTTTGAGTTGTTATACCTACATATCTAAATTCTTTTTAAATTTACACCACTGTGTATTAACAGGTACTTTGTATTGTATTGTCTTTACTTCTTTTTTCTTTTGTTTTTTGTATTGCATATTTTATCTTCTGTAATTTCTTTTGTTGTTTTTTTATAATTAGTGTTAAATCCTCAATTTTTTGTGTGACTAATATTATTATATCTTTTTTCATATAACTAGTAAGTTGCCGTTTGACTTTCGTAGAGTAAACAGGCTCGCTGCTCCATTATCTTCGAAAATGTGTGCCACACGCTGATAAGTTCAATTGCTTGAATTAAATACACCACAACATCCTGCCAACTGTACGTACACATTATTTTTATTGTGCATGTAATTACATAAAGCAATGTTTCCAACTGGAAACAACTACGGCTCAAGACCGCCTGAATCCGAGCATCCGGCAATAAATACGCAACCTGCCCCAGAAAATTACGGGTTTACATTTTTCTTATCTAACGCGCAAAGTACCCAATATCAGTCACAGCTAAATCAATATGCCAATCAACCAATTCATCAAATTCCAAACCATCTCAAAATCCCTCTTACGTACCTAATCCTCACGCAACCCAATATCTACCAGCAATGCAAATAACCCCAAATCAAAACACACATATGTGCTTAGATAAAACAACATATGACAAAGGTGACTCAGCACACAAAACGACGATGATACTCAAGAAAACTCTCCACAAGGTAAACACGAATGGCAATCAGTCAAAAAAAAGGAAAATAAGTCACCTACCAAAAAACAACACACACCAACTCAACCAAACAACCACTACTAATGGATATGAAGTTCTATCACAAACAACAAAGAACAACGACAATTCCACTCAAACTCCCGACAATCAGCAAACTAAAACTCCTAAACCACCGCCAATTTTTATTCATGGAGTGAATGACTACAAAAAAAATGACCGCTAGCATCAGTACTGTAATAGCTACAGAACAATACTATGCATTAACTAACAACATTATAAAAATTAGCACCAGCCTCGTATAGGAAACTCACGTCATACCTTAGAGAAGAGAACATTGTACATCATACATATCAACTCAAAGAAAAAAGGGCATACAGACATACAGAGTAGCCATTTGCAATCTCCATCACACTGTTTCAATCCAACTCATTAAAGATGAGCTAGCTGAATACGGTCACAAAGTACGTAATATTATAAATATCCGTCACAGGTTAACTAAATTGCCACTGCCGCTGTTCATGGTCGACCTAGAGCCCAATGACAATAACAAGAAAATCTTTGACATCCAATACCTAGGTAATATAAAAGTACGGATCGAACCACCCAAGAAAAAAATGTTATACCGCAGTGTCTGCGATGTCAAAATTATGGCCATACCAAGCCGTACTGCAACATGCCTTCATCTGTGTTAAATGTGGTGGAGATCACAGTACTTCTATATGCAAGAAACCACCGAACACCCCAGCCAAATGTGCCCTTTGTGGAGCCAGTCACCCGGCCAACTACAAAGAGTGCTCTATGTACAAAGACCTCCAAAGAGTAAGAAATGCCTCATTCCGGTCAGTAATGAACAAACCACAAGCAAGACAGGAACCACCAAATGCCAACGAATTCCCTCCCTAAATTATCAAAACACCACTAACGGCGAATCTATGCGATTCCCTCAAAATGCAGTAAGCTATCAACAAGCAGTTATAGGAATAAATGTTAACTTATCAACCAATGCCCAACCAACGAATATTAATGAAACACTTTCCAACTTTCTTGCAGAGTTTAAAGCAATGTTCGCACAGCTAATCAGCCAAAACAGCATGGTCCTCAACATGCTTTCAACGGTAATGAATAAAATAGCATAATAATGGCGAACTCACTTAGAATTGCAACTTGGAACGCCAACGGCATTGCTAATCATATACTTGAAATAATAACATTCCTACACCTCCAAAAAATCAGAAAAAATTCAAAGCGCAAAAATACAAGTTAACGCTTTCCCTTATCCACTAGTAATTGCCGCAATCTATAGTCCACCCAGGCATACTATCGCTTTTGAAGACTATGGGGACCTTCTTCAATCCTTAGGCTCAAAATTCATTGTTATGGGAGACTGGAACTCCAAACATACAGCTTGGGGTTCAAGAATTACTACCCCAAAAGGACGCAACTTACTTAAAATAATACAACAACATAACTATGGTTACCTATCAACAGGCGAGCCAACGTACTGGTCTAGCGACCTACACAAACTTCCAGACCTCCTTGATCATGGAGTTGTTAACGGCATAGCAAATACTTACACTAAAACAGAATTCAATTACGATCTATCCTCTGACCACACCCCCATTATTGTAACCCTAAGTTCCACGGTCATGAGAAAAGAACCTCTACCAAAGCTTTGCACCAAACATACCGATTGGGCTTTCTTTCAAAGTTACATCGACCAAGAACTTTAACCCGACATCGGTATACAAACTGAACAAGAACTTGATGCAGCAGTCCAACACCTAACTACAATTATACAAGACGCTGCCTGGCAAGCTACACCCAATCTAGCCTCCTCACAAGATGAAATAAACAACATATCTCTTTATATCCGAGATCTCATTGCTCAGAAACGAAAGGCAAGGAAGAAATGGATGAGAACAAAAGACAGACAGGATAGAACTTTCTATAACAGACTCCCCACCAACTCCACAAGGCGATAGCAGAATCTCGCAATGAAACTTTCAGACAATACATCACAAAACTAACAGCTAATGACAATTCCATATGAAAAGCAAGTTCTACAACAAGTTAAACTAACAAATTCAAGAAAAGCTCCTAGATATGATCTTATAGTAGACGAAGTTCTTAAAAATCTTTCTAGAAGAGTCATACGACTACTCACTACAATTTAAAACAATATCCTACGACTCTGCTATGTCCCTACTACATGGAAATATGCCCAAATAATAGTGATTGCTAAGCCTGGTAAACCACTTACAGAACCACAATCTTACAGACCAATAAGCCTTCTACCCCTCCTATCCAAAGTCTTCGAACGACTCTTACTTAAACGAATCAAAGACGTTATAGATCTCGACCAACTTATACCAGAATACCAATTTGGATTTAGAGAATCCCACTCAATCGTCCATCAAACCCATAGAATCATTAGTCACATACTGAAAAGTCTAGAAACAAGAACTATATGCACAGCAGCATTTCTGGACATAAAACAAGCATTCGATCGAGTTTGGCATAAAAGACTCCTCTATAAGATTAAACTATATTTTCCAAGTCAGGTGTACCTACTGCTTAAATCATACCTAGCAGACTGAATTTACCAAGTAAAAATTAGCATCACAACATCCTCCTATCACCACATAGGTTCTAGGGTACCACAAGGCAGTGTCTTGGGACCACTGTTATACCTAATATTTACCTTAGATGTTCCAACTACACCAAATACAGTGATAGCCACGTTCTCTAACGATACAGCCTTCCTATCAATCAACAGATCATCTAACATAGCAGCAGAACACCTACAGGCCCACCTGGATTATTTACAGCACTGGTTTTCTAAATTGAAAATTACTGTTAACACTGATAAATCCGCGCATGTAACATTCACCACTCGACGTATCGCATGCCCACAAGTCAACAACGTCCTTATCCCAATAAAAATAGAAATAAAATACTTGGGTATGCATCTAGATCAAAAACTCACATGGAGCACCCACATAAAAGCTAGGAGAAAGCAACTAGACTTAAAACTTAAGCAAATGATGTGGCTACTTAGTACCCTATCACAACTCTCTTTATCTAACAAACTTCTAATCTACAAAACTAGACTGAAGCCTATATGGACTTATGGGATCCAACTATGGGGATGTTCCAAGACGTCACACACAAAGACTCTACAGGGATTCCAGTCAAAGACCATCCGCATGATAGCCAATGCTCCTTGGTATATCACAAACGAAATCCTTTATAACGACTTGAACATCCCGTATATAGCCAGCGAAATCAAAAGACTGTCAACTGCATATACAAACCGCTTCACAGGACACAGCAACAACCTTGTCGACCAGCTCTCCGCTCAACCACCCGTCACAAGACGTCTCAAGCACCACTGGCCACTTGATCTACAACTGTATCCTAACCTGCACTAACGCAGCCCCGGGAGCCTAGCGATGGCTACAGCTTCCCTCATGACATCACCCGACAGAACATTTACTTAATACTCAATACTGACTATGAGTAGATTGCAAATCTGCATATTACTTAATAATAATAAAATATAACTAGTGGTTCACGCCTTCTCGCTTGTTTGATTTTTAGTGAGATTAATCTTTTTTCTAAAGCTCTTTGTCATTTTTTAAACTTATGACAATTTTATTTTTTACAATTTAGTTTTGTATTAAGTGTCAGCCATATACATTTGTTTTATTATTGTAATTATCTGCGTTTAAGCTTAATTGGAACTATGAATATAAGACATCTTAAAAATTGCTAGCCCGTTCCACAAATCTTCAGACTTGAGATTGAAGGTGACAGTTGTAAATCACTGGCTAGTTGTAAATTAAGGTAAGTATTTTTTAAATAAAATGTATGATGTATCGTAAAACCAAAGTAGTTGTAATTTTTGTATATTATTCATTAAACATGCTGCTTAGTAAAATGATCTTTATTGGAAATTCTTATAACCCATAAAATTATTACAGCTTATTTTGCCACGATTAATATGTTTTAACAGTTATTTTTCTGTAAGCTTTTATCGTGGTGGGTATGCACGATAAATGTAAAAATTATAGAAAAGCTAGAAAAATTTAGGTCACTATATAAATAATGTAAGACATTTGTACTGAAATTTAAGTCTGATTGTTACTAGGGATAAATACAGAAACAATTCTGAACCTAATTATCTGACACTAGAGGTATTGAAACGTCATTTTAATCTTAAAAACAGATATATGTTTTCAATTATTTAGTGAATATTCCTGTTATCTTGATGTCTAACCCGCATTTTAATTTATGCTTAGGATTTTTGTTCAAATGATGCAAAATTCTACGACATACGTTCAAGTTCTAAGGTCTCATAGTTTTTTTCTCAGCAGTGAGATTAAGTAGAAGGATGCAATAAATTTTATAAAACCCGGGACATATTTTGGATGTGTAATATAAATCATACAATGTACACAAGTCAAATTACCCCATTGCAGCGACGTTTAGTGTTTAAGAACGTGTAATTATCCATTTTCTTTCGTTGCGTGGTAAAATTCCCATTGCAATTCATCGCCAATCGAGTGAAACATGCGGTAAAGGCGTAATGAATGTTAAAAATGTGTGTTCGTGGCTGCGATAGCTTAAATAAGATTGAGAGTTGTGCGACAATAAACCGAAAGAGACGGACCAAAACCATAATTGCGCGATTAAAGCAGGTTCTTATGGAATACTGTTGATTGGGGGTGCGTCAAATCACCTCTAAATTTAGTATTTCCGTAAGATCTGCGCAGTCCATTTTGCATAATCACCTAAAAATGCGGAAAGTTTCTTCAAGGTAGGTACTATAAATTTTGACCGACGAACACAACCCTGCACGGGTGGCAATGTATTAGGACATATTGGCACGTGATGTCGCTATGAATTTTCGACCATGAATGATACTCTCGGTGGTCGCTCATATTCCAGTCAAGCCGCTGTTGCATCAGCAATTTTTCAGTGGACAAAACACATTCTTAAAAAGTGTTCTAAGCAGTCATGGAATCATGGCGACGACGTTGTGAAAAATATGTATGTCTGGACGGAGATTACGTTGAAAAGTAACAGAAGTTTCAACTTTCTTGGACAAGTACTTTTTTAGAAAAAAATTTGGAGACCTTAGAACTTGAACGCCTCGTTTATTTCCACTACAATACCAATTTTAACCCATAGTTTTGGTGTGAATGATTTCATGGGGAAGCGTTTACGATACCAACGATCAAAATTAACAATAATATGTAGTTATCCATTTCTTTAATTTGAATTTCATTAAAAAGGGAACTTAAGAACGTTTTGATAAATCACAAAGATTATGTAAACGATAAAAAAGTTTGTTTATATTTTATTAAAAATTTTTAAGTAAATTTTAAAGTAAACAACAAACAAAACAAAAAATGTTTTACACTTTACTTTTATATTGTGCTACAAGGAATTTACAGAGAAACCTTTTGTCGTTTATGTTAGCCATGTTGTACAAATTAGATATACGTAAATGAATAAATCAGTTAATCAGACAGAAAAGTAAGACAAAATTGTTAATTTGTTTAGAGGTGAAAATATACCTCAAAGAATTATGTATTGCACAATTGTAGGAAAAGTGAGTTTTGTGAAAATACAAATTAAACTGAGCGTTACTTGCTTTGTGCAAAGAATCACCAAAAAGTTCATCAAATCTACAAATGATAATTTCGGAACATCAACATCTAAATTGGAACGAACTATTTCTAAAGATATGTGTATCAAATTTTGAAAAATTGTAAATTATAAAAAAAGAAAACCAAAAGGAATGCCTTGACGTTATCGTATTTTGTAAAGAGAATATTTTGCTCATTAAAATGTTTACTCTCGACTAACAAAAGCACTTATTCTACTCAATTCTGCTGTGACTAGACATGACAGCTTTATGCTTTGACATCATGCTGAAGCAACTTATAAATGGAAAAATAATAAAAATAAGCAGTTTGTTCTAAAGTTATACAATCTGTCTTATCTTTCTTAGCTTCAAGCTTAGCGAATAGGGAATTTCTGGACATTTTTAAATAGATTATTGTACAATAACGACTAGAATGTTACAACAAAGATCCAACTCTATAGAAGAATTAAGGAAGAATTAGAAAGTTGATTTGAGTATCGTCTACAAGTTGATAAGCAATACAAATTAAAAAATTTGGTGTGAACATCACACGACTTTCCTTACCCTATTATTATATATTATACCGTGTCCATCGTCTCGGCCCAGCGCTGCTCTCGTCCCGGAACTTGTTATTTTAAAAAAGGACGAGGCGTGAGTCCATCGTCTCGGCCTTGCGCTGCTCTCGTCTAAAAATTTGTTTATTTAAAAAAGGACGAAAGCTCGAAAGCTGATTAAAATAAACAGTACAAGACAATAATTGACTCGTACCTAAAATTTAGCTACGTCACTGAAGGTAACCGTGCGAGCTCGGCCGCACAGCCTTTCCCATTATCGCCTGCGTGCTCCCTCCTAGCTCTCCGAGCGCGCTGTGATTGGTCCGTTTAATTAATTTTTAATCGGCTATAACTTATTTATTTGACCTCGGATCAAAAAATTTCATTGTAATTTTTTGTTTGTCTCGGTTTGATCTATTCGGTAATATAAATTTCCCGAAACATTTTATGAACACCCGGTATATTAAAAATCCTGAGCTTCAATTTTTTTTCGAGTTCCTATTTTACCAACTTTTATTTTAAATTCATGTTTATTTCATAATAACAAATTATTTTTATTCTCATAAATTTTTTTATCTTTAACCGTTTAGATTCGCGACCGCTTTGCGACCGATTTTGCGTCCTTGCGACCAAACGGCTAGGCCGATTTTTACCAAAAGCTTCGCACTGCGTCCCCTACCTACAAGTAACTTGCATACCAAATTTCAAGTCTCTACCTCTTACGGTACTCGAGATATCCTGTTTACTGACAGACCGACAGACAGACCCACACACACACACACGCGCTTCATATATTTTAAAATATATATATACTCATATACTTTAAAATTACCCACTTTTAGTATGGATTATTTATTTAATATGATAATGATATTAGTTATGCTGTTGCTTCGCGTGTGATTTCGATCTTGTTTAATGCAACAAAGTGCACAATTAAAATAAATTCACATTCTGCTTTATTAGTATTGCATAATGCTAACCGGCGGCCTGTGACGTTATTAAATAATAGTTATTTATCAACGCTACTGAAGTATTAACAGTCGATTTGGTAGATTTCCAAATGTTAAATGCTGTCAGAAAAGATAAAGCTAACAAGGCATAATCTATTATGAGGTAGGCTAACTTGGACTATTCATATAAAAATAGTCATAGCCTGAATAATAAAATACCCGTGGCTTAGAAGCAGCTAATTAAAATAACACCACAATCATCGTTAAAAATATCCGAGTTCTTGCTGACAGGTAGACGAAGTACCCACTTGTAGATTATAGATAATTCGAGATCGTTCTTGTACCCGATGCAGCATTCCATAACAATTTAACTCAAATCCATCATGCGAGCCGCAGCATTGCTAGGTAACTAGGGACATCGCACAGAATAAGATGACAGCTGATTAATTATAGTGGAAAGTGGTAAAACGCCACCACACCCATGTCTGCGAAATGCGCAACGGAGCCACTATTATAGTGCAAGTTACACTGTTGCTACTGGGTTTGTCGCGGCAATTTTCCAGGAGGATACAGTTTCGAATTATGCCTTGTTTGCGCTGGTACTCGTGAATTACGGCGTGAATGTGTTGTCTTGGGTACACATTTGCAACAATTATAGCGCTGAATACAAAGTGGTCCTACTAGAACTGAAATTTTAAATTTAATTGACGCTCATTTTGCTATTGTTTGTAACATTTAATATTTATTTATTGCCGCTCCTCATGTTAGGATGTATATTTTATTTAAATATATAATGGTTTGGTTGAGTTATGTATTGTACTCATTACTGCTTTGTTTTACATAAAAAGCCTTTAAGTAAATTTGAATACACAAAATTTAAGTTTTAAATGTTTCTTTTATGTGTTTATGTATTACAAAATTGTGTATATAAACATTTTTAAGTATTTTTAGGTGTGCTTAAAACTACTGGACATTTTTTGTATCTGAAAATATTATATTAGTTATTTTCTAGTGATATCGATTAAATCTGCTAACATAGAATTTATTTAGTCTTCTTATTATTAAGAGTAGACTATACTCAAAATAAAATTTTTATTGTTTTGTTACACTTATATTAGTGATGTTAAAATGCCAACAGTTGTGATATTGTTAATCCTATTAACAGTCATGTTACGTTAACTGAAGGAATAATGGTCAGGTTTTAATTGTTTTCTCGGCAGTATGAGTAGTAGAAAGATGCGGTTAATTTTAAAAGACACGGAAATATTTCTGAAATTGTAAATTAGATAGCAGCACCATACAAAGTGCACGGATCAAATTATCGCCATTGCAATGAGTATTGATTTGAATATTTAAAATGAAGACGTTTAGTATTCAAGAAAACGTGTAATTTTTTCCCTTTACGTGGGGAGACACCCTTTGAAATTCATTCCCATTTGAGTGAGACATGCAGTAAAGGCGTTATGGATGTCAAAAATGTGCGTTCAAAGGTGCAAAAATTTAAAGGTCGAGAGTTGTGTGACGATGAACCGAAGCAGCCTCGGTCACGAACTAGCAGTACAGAAACCATCATTGTGCGAGTGGAGCAAGTTGATATGGAAGACTGTTGATTAGATGCTCGTAATATCGCCTCTACATTTGTCATTTCCGTGTCATCTGTGGAGTCCATTTTACATGACGAGCTAAAATTCGGAAAGTTTCTTTAAGGTAGATTTTACGAATGCTGACCTACGAACATAAGGCTGCGCAAATGGCAATGTCTCAAGACATGTTGACACGTGATGCCACCATAAATTCCGACCATGAAGGACACGTTTCGTAGCCTCTCATTTTCTAATCGAGCCCCAGTTATATCAGCAATTTTCCAGTAAGCAAAACACACCCCCTAAAGAAGTATTTACAGCATCCATGGAATAATGGCAACGACGTTGTGAAAAATGTGTACGTCTAGGAGAAATTACGTGGAGTTTCAACTTTCTTGGGGAAGTACTTTTTGGAAATCAGTTTGGAGACCTTAGAACTTGAACGCACCTCCTACAACGCCGTAAAAATTTAAAATAAACATCATAACTTACTTTTCAATTTTAATTGAGAAATATATTGCTATTAAATTACTTAAACAAATTTTTTTTAATTTTAGCTAACTACATGCATTATAAAGCTGCGCGTCAATTTTTTAATTAGCAGTAAAGTTTTCTATATCAGGAACTCCAGATTTCAAATAGAGGCGCAAGCTCCTCGTCAAGATTGGTAGATGTCAAGGCCTATAATAATGGGCTCTAAGTATTTTGGACTGTTTAACATTACCACCACAATTATCATTGCCGTTAACATCACTGTGAACACGCACACGTAAATCGTATTTTCAGGGCCACTAACACTAACATTACCATCACCATTATCATTAAGATTAATGTAATTGTTCTAGGGCATACGCATTTTACTAATTGACTGAAGAACAAATTTTAGGAAAATAATTTTTATAAATATGTCAAATTTTATGTCAATAGCAATTTAAAAATAAATTACTTTTACATGAAACATTTTCCCAATCTCAAAAATATATACAAATAAAGCATTGCATTTGAGAAGTCAATTTTTTGAGAAGTTATTTTAAATAAAGTAGTCCCGCCGAAATTAGTATACATTTAATTATCTTTCTTACATTTTAAAATTATAAATTACTTTTCTTCTAAATTGCTACTGGTATTTTGTTACATAAATGTATTATATTTTCAAAAAGTTAACTCAACAATGTGCATATTTTTCCAAATATTTTACGAGACTATTAAATGTTTTTTTAGTGTAATTGAAAATATCTGCAGTTGTCAGCACAGATGTTATCTGGTTCGTGCCAAGTTATATTAGTAGTGTGAATTAATATCAAACAAAAATAAAACATTTGAGATCACGATTGAGCGATAAATTTTAGACAAGTGGGTTTTCATCAGTTTACGTTTTTTTTATCTCAATATTGCATGTAAGCTGTTATGAAACCTTTAAATGTATTTTTTTTGCAAATATTAATGGGCTATGCTTTACTATTTTCAAATATCTTTAACTTAGGCAGTGTAAGATTGCATGCAACTGCATGATTTAGTTATCAAGTAATACTAACCTAACCTCATAAATCAAATATAAATTATTAACGACCGAATATGTTTATAAACTAGTTCCTACAATAAAAAAAATACACGGGAAGGGCAAAAACTAGAAGCAGCGACTGATCCAGAATCGGCGGCTGCAAACAGCGTCTGATTATGTGGCTGAAAAATAACTCACAAGACGTCTGGCAAGCGTTTAAATTGCCAAAACCACGCAAATAAATGTCGACTTTAAAACGTACCAAAAAAAATATATCCCAGGTGGATAGAGATAACTCACAATCCCAAACCGGAAACCCGATTAGCCTTACGGATTCTGGGGGCGGCAAAAGCAAAAGCAGAAAAAAACCAAAAAACAAGAAAAGAAACAACAAACTGCTCATTAAATATTGCAGACCTATAACATGAGGACCATAAGAACTAGAGAAAGACTACATTAATTAAAATATAAACTAGAAATAATATACAAATTCTGAAAGCAATATCAGGTTGAGTAATATATGTGGATATAGCTATAAACAAAAAGGTAACTCTGAAATACATACAAGTATATCTATCAATCACCGCATATGAAGATGAAGAAGTTGAGACAGTCTACGAGGATATAACAAGAGCAATAAATGAAAACAAAACGACACACATAACTGTGGACGAGAAACGAGATGTAGGACAGAACAAATAAGACGCTCAAGCGTGAACTAAGTGTTAGTATATATATATATATATATATATATATATATATATATATATATATATATATATACCTAGGGCAATGTATGACACTAGGCAGATAAAATTAGGAAATAGAGAGAGATAAGAGAATTAGACTAGGATGAGCAGCCAATGGAAAATTAAAGGACATACTGAACATGAATATACCAATGGTATTAAAAACAAAAGTGCAGTTGTTACGTACGGTTCTGAGACCTGAGTTTTGACTAAAAAGATTAAGAACAAAGTAAGAGCCGTAGAGAGAAGGATTTTAGGAATATAACTGATAGATCACAAAACAAACCAATGGATAAGAGAAAAACAAAGTTATAGATATCATAAAAAGAATTGGCTCTTTAAAATGGCAATGCGTAGGCCATGTAGCCGAACATACAGAAAAATGAAATGGCTACATCACCAGATGGAGACCATGGGCAGAACGAAGAAGTGTTGGAAGACCCCAACAGCGCTGGTATGATAAAATAAAGAAAGTTGCTGGACTTAATTGGTATCAAGTTGCACAAAACAGAAACACATAGACAAATATGAGAGAAGCCTATACCCAATGCAGAAAACTGGTGAAGAAAAAGAAAAAATGTATGTATATATGTATATTTAGTTGAGTAGTAATAGTCTAAAGTTTCATTTCTTAATTTTTTATATCAAAAGTCTAAAAAGTCTGAACTTGAAAAATGTTTAACGGAAAAGATTTGACTAGAATGGTGACGGAATGTTGGGTTTTTAGGTAGCTATTAGTACAGATAGGTTTTCTATAGACATTGTGATGAAAACTGTTGTTTAAGGGATTTCTTGTAATAAGAGTGTCAAAAAAGAAGAAATTGTTTTGTTTAGTTATCATGACAAATTTAATGTTGGTATGCATTTGGTTTGTATGGAAAAAGAATTGGAGAATCATTTTTTAGTCATGAGGCTAAATAACAAAAGTATTTTCTACATACCCTATTCAATAGATAGGTTTAAAGTAAAAAAAAGTTTTAAAATTGACAATATAAATTATTGTACATATTTATATTACCTCTTAAAAATAGCAAATTTTTAATTGATATCCTAAATGAAATTGCCATAAACAAATATGTATTAAAAATATTCTACGAGAGTCAACTAAAACTACATCTTTAAAAAGTCTAATATACATTGCAATAATAAAAGCGCGAGTAGAAAAGGAGACGGAATTTTTCATTTACAATACCAAAAAAGAAGACCTCTTAGAACAGTTCTCAGAAATATTTGGTTACATCAAAAATGTTTGCAGAATCAATCCATGATGCGTTAGGTGCAAAGCAGAACACCTGACAAATTAATGTTTTACAAAGTTAAAAAATTTTATGTAAAATGTATGGTTTACAAATATAACAGAAGTTCTACCAAGAAAAACAAATACTAATCAGACTTTAACTTGTGGTAACAAACGTGCAAATAACACAGCGACAACTAACACACTCACGACTCAAGATATCAACGATCTATACAAACGCCGTCGATGATGAAAACTCTAAACATAAATCGGATGGGTACGCTCATGAAACTTATATCATTAGTGATTAATAAAATTATATTAATTATTAAAAATTGCAATAAGAAAATAAATTAAATTGCAATGCGGGGTTGTCAAGGTAAGTCCGGAATTTTCTTAGAGTGGTTGCTGGAAAACCGAAAGACAGCGCATGCGAATTCCTTAGTAGGTAACATGAGTTAGCTTCTTTGCCCAATCAACAACCTACGATTGTCAACAAAATTAGCCGAGAATACAGCCGTAGAGCTGTTATACTCCAAATATTATGTGATTTGGCTGAAAAAAAGCCCAAGTTTACGATATAGTCAAGACCACCAGAAGGAGGACACTGCTGACCGGACAACTCAGAGTAAGTGATCTGATCTCAAGAGAAGTAATGAATTCATCCGCGAATTGAAAGAGAAGATCGATCAGGATCCTGGGTGGAATATAATTAACCTAACAAAAGAAATTAATGTCAACGGTCAGTATAGCAGTGTATCAGGACTTGTATTACAAGTTTTTTTCTAATAATCCTTCAACTGCTGACTGAGAAAAACAAAGCGGACATAAAGTTAAAAGCCTAAGCCCTACTAAACGACATCAACTATAACGTTGGTTTCCTAAGATTCTTTTTAAACAAAAGGAATTTTATGCAGAACAGGACGGTGACTAGTCAAAATAATCGTTGGATTTCTCAAAATGTCTCTACTGAGACTTATAAGTAATAAAAAGGATGTTATAGCATCCCACTTCTTTAAGGATGGTTGAAAGTAACCGCCTGTAGATATATTGACTTACTGGAAAGAGTAGTCAAGCCCTAGAAATGTGTTTAACAAGGTTCTGCTCTAGCACACAAGGCAGAAAAGACCCAAGTATGGCTATACAACAATTCGTATTACCACTCATACTCTCCACTTCTGACTGCAATCTCTTTGACTTCTATGTGTAGAACGTGGTCTAAACGGAAGTCAATGAGAGACATCATAACACCAAGGAGAGCTTAAAGGCTTCTGTCATAGAAGTAATAACATATATAGACATAGATATCGTCTTGAGAAGATTCTGGTCGCTGTTGGGGGCTCCACTGAATAGTTTAATTCTCATTACTATTTACTTTAATGTTAAGATTAAGGTAATTTAATTTAATTTTTTAGATATGTTAATGTTATCATCTTAACTACAAGCCAAGAATCATTAAATAAAAAGCAAAATATCACCAGTGAGTTAAATATAGACTTAACAAGATATAAGTCACCATATCTCTATATTGTAAGACAATACAGGAGAATTTACGATTTTAACAATTTACTGTCCTCCCAGACACAATTATAAAGAAAATCTTCAAGACATTAACAAATCGATTTTTAGCCAAAAGGAATTTTAAATTAAACATAAAACTTTAATTTTTATTAATTTATAATTAATATTCATTACTACTAAATACCCGTGTGGGGTTGCTGGTCCCCCATCGGGCGCCTCCCCAGGTGGCGGATAGGGGGATGCCCGTTAGATATGACGGGTACCGGGGAAATAAAATACCCGGGGTGGACCAAAACCAGCAACAACCGAATGACTGCCGGTATAAGTAGTTCCCTCCTTACTGGTCAACAGCTTCGGGTGGAAGAACCATGGGAGTAGGACACCCTTTTGTCCTGAGGTCGAGAAATTGGCCTTGAAGGCAGATGAACTAGATATGGTCAATGGCATAAGGATGCAAAAGGCAAGGGGAAACCATTGCATTATAGATCCCTAGGGATTCCCAAGAAAAACCACCATGGAGAATCAGCATGAAGTAATGGCCCCGAGTGCCCGGCGTCCCTTGGATGGGACAGGGGTGCGAAGAATGCCCGGGCGGACCCAAAAAGTGACAATTCAAAGAATAGGGACATGGAATGTCCGGACTATGTACGAGGCAGGAAATTAAGGAATATAAGTAACGAAATGAAGAGAAATAAAATTGATATACTAGGCATTAGCGAAGCTAGATGGACAGAAAGCGGAAGGTTACAATCAAACGAAACCGTTATATATTACTCTGGCAGAAATGATAATGTTCATCAAAAGGAGTAGCTATATTAATTGATAGAAAAATCAGTGATGCAGTCATAAATTTTGTTCCTTACTCTGATCGTGTGATAATGATACAAATGAGAGGCGAACCAATAAATATAAATCTTATACAAGTATACGCGCCTACAGCGGATGCAAATGATGAGGAAGTTGAAGAATTTTATACACAGATAAAAGACTTGACACGATATCTCAAGAAACACGAAGTTAATGTTTTATGGGCGATTATAACGCCAAGATAGGTAAAGGAAGAATAAACGATATAGTAGGAGAATATGGACTGGGTCAGAGAAACGAACGAGGTGAAAGGCTAATTCAATTTTGTGAAGAGGAAAACATGATCGTCACAAATACCTGGTTCCAGTTACCACCAAGAAGGCTCTATACATGGAGATCGCCTCAAGATAATAACGAAAGGATAGTGAGAAATCAAATAGATTTTATTCTAATTAATAAACGTTTTAGAAATAGCGTTAAAAGTGCAAAGACCTACCCTGGAGCTGATGCTGACTCCGACCATAATCTCTTAATAGCAAATATAAGAATAAAACTAAGAGCGCTACGAAAATCTACCCATACTACCAACATTAATATAAATGACATCAAAAACTCTGAAGTGAAAGAAAAACTACAGTGTAAATTAAATAAGGAGCTAAAGAAAATAAACATGAATGAAGACACGGCAGAGGAAAACTGGGGTAAAATAAGAAAAACTATAGATCAAATCTCTAAGGAAGTCTTAGTACCACATCGAAAAGAAGCGAAAAAAGAATGGATGACAAAGGAAATAATAGATTTATTAGAAGAGCGGCGACGGCTTAAAAATACGGACGAAATGAGATACCAAGAGATAAAGCTAAAATTACGAAGGAAAATTAAGGAAGCTAAGGAGAACTGGATGCAGGACAGATGTAAAGAAATAGAAGAATTACAAACCAAACATGATGAATTTAATTTACATAAAAGATTGAAGGAAGTAACTGGTAATGTAAAACGTAAGATACCCTGCATACTTAAAACCGCAGATAATAAATTGGTATTAGATCCGGCAGACAGAGTAAAAATGTGGAAACCTATATTAAAACCTTATTTGATGATAATAGGGCCGATATAGATATAGGAAAAGATACAGAAGCAAATATGGAAGGCCCAGAAATATCACAGTCAGAGGTCGACTATGTTTTGCGAATGGCTAAAACTAATAAAGCTGCTGGTCCAGATGAAATCCGTCAGAAATCCTCAAGTTATTTGATGAAGAAAATTCACGTATGCTAACGAAGATGTTTAATCAAATATATAACACTGAAATATACCCGCAGATTGCTCAAATCTACATTTATTCCGATCCCGAAGAAAAATAACCCAACATCATGTAACGATTTCAGACTAATTAGCCTAATGAGTCACGCACTAAAGCTATTACTAAGAATCATACAAAATAGAATATACAGAAAATGTGACATGATGGTGGCCAATTCTCAGTTTGGATTTAGAAGCGGTCTAGGGACTCGAGAAGCACTATTCAGTATGAACACCTTACTGCAGAAGTGCAGAGAATACCAAAAACAACCTTCGTCTGCTTTATAGATTTTGAGAAGGCCTTTGACCGAGTTCAGCACAATAAACTTATACAATCGTTGGCTAAAATAGGACTTGACGACAAAGACGTAAGATTAATTAAAACTTATACTGGAATCAGACGGCGGTAGTACGAACAGAAGATGGCGAAACGAATGAGATTAAAATTAAACGCGGAGTGAGACAAGGGTGTGTTCTATCGCCACTCCT
The DNA here is from genome assembly GCA_036346155.1 of Sinelater perroti. Lineage (NCBI taxonomy): Eukaryota > Metazoa > Arthropoda > Insecta > Coleoptera > Elateridae > Sinelater > Sinelater perroti. The sequence continues at coordinate 6,678,509 of JARFIY010000195.1, forward strand.
GTTTAATGTATACTCAGAACAAATTTTTCAAAATGCAGTTTGGGAAGCAACAGAAGGAATAAAAATAAATGGTGAGATCATCAACAACATCCGATACGCTGATGATACTGCGGTGTTGGCTGAAAATATGGAAGATCTACAAAATCTCTTGACAAGAATAAATGAGGAATGTGAGGAAGCAGGACTGAGTATGAATATTAAGAAAACCAAGTTTATGGTCATTAGCAAAGAGCCTGTTGGTCGAGTTCGACTTACAGTAAATAATAGGTCAATTGAAAGAGTCTTCAAATACAAATATCTAGGCTGTTGGATAAATACAGAATTAGATCCGGATGATGAAATAAAAGTAAGAATCGAAATTGCAAGAAACGCATTTATAAAATTCAGAAGTATGCTGTGTAATAAAGGCCTAAATCTATCAATCCGTATAAAATTTGTAAAGTGTTATGTGTGGTCTATTTTATTTATGGCGTTGAAGTATGGACCCTAAAGAAAGCTATAATGAAGAAAATCGAAGCATTTGAGATGTGGATATTCAGAAGAATGCTGAAGATACCGTGGGTAGAAAGAGTAAGCAATATCAGTATTACGCAGAATTGGTAGAGAAAGAGAATTACTGTCTACAATTAAAATGAGAAAAACGTCATATTTTGGGCATATTCTAAGAAATAATAAATACAATATACCGCAGCTTATAATCAAAGGAAAAATTGAGGGAAAGAAAGGTGTCGGTCGAAAACGATTATCGTGGATGAGAAACATCAGAGCGTGGACTAACATGAGCGTTGAGCAACTGTTCCGAGCTGCCATGGATCGTCAACAATTTCACCAGGTGGTCGCCAACCTCTAATTAGAGAAGGCATTAAAGAAGAAGACTACTAAATAGAGAACAAAAATGTTGAAAACGACAACTTAATTTGTTTAGCAATAAAACAATTTGTATGTTGCTTATCTGACTTCAATAAAATACCAAGCTAGACAAAAAAATTTAATAGTTGTATCTTGAACCAATTTTATCAAACTCATATATACTATAGAATTTCTTGTAATTGTAAAAGAAAAATTATTTTAAAGAGTAAAATCAGAAAATGGCGTCAGTTAACAAGATTTGCACCTGACAAACAAAAATACAACCAGCGCAAGAAAAAATAGTAAAAGTTATTACGTAAGTTAAAAAATGATTAATTGTCCTAACACAGATTGGATTCATAGATTACTCCTTGTGAAAGACCACCATCAAAATAAAATTTTCTATAAAAAACGTGACAATATTTAAACAATAATTGATTGATAAAAGACTGCGACTTATGTTTAACACCTAACCCTAGTTTTTCAACCAATCAATCTCAGCTACCAACAGTAGAAAAAGAACTTAATAAAGTTTAAAAACTCGATATCAGATGGCCATCCCATTTAGGAAAATTAACCAAAGAACTGTAGAGGCTGTTTATAACAAGTCATTAATCTAAATAAAGCACATACTAAATATTTAGCTTAGTTATTTTAGATATTATTAAAAAAATTTCAATAAGTAGACAATAATATTTATTTAAGTGATTTTTTGCGATTGGTTCTATTAAATAAAAAGTAAATTTTCTTTTTGTAGATTTTTATGAGACTGACAAATAAATGGACTAACGCTTTTATGAAACCGTTAAAAGTACATTTAATATTATTATATATTATATATCAAAAAGATTTATCAACTTTTATCACTTGTAACAAATTTGTGTTTGATCTACTATTGAATTATATGAATTAATGCTAGTTATTTTTAATTAAAGTTTTCTAGCAAACTATTGATCACGTGACTATCTAATTGTAAACATGCAATCCTTAACTTTTAAAGAAAGGCTGTTTATTTACATACATTTTACAAATTTAGAAAAAGTTGTGTCACGGTCCGACAGGATCTTTAAATAGTCTCCCTTAGGCAAAGAGAAAAAATTAGAAATAACGATCATTTTGCGGTAAAAACGTAAAACAATCTGAAAATTTTCCGACTTTTAGACTGATTCGGAGATTTGAGACAACTGGCAATATCTGAGATGCCTGACCTGCAAACTCTGCCTGGCTATTTACCTTTGTGACGTCACAAAATATTAAAAATGTTAGATTTTTTCGAAGATCATCCAGGTTTGTCGATTTAGCCAGCAGCTCAGTAAGCGGGGTTTAGCTATAAGAGCATCTAAACTGTCCTAACAAAACATTTGAAAATGTTCTCGTACAAGATTCAAATCTACCTATCGATGAATCCGCATGATATCGAGAGAAAATTCCATTTTGGCCAATTAATGATTAAAAAAGTGGAAGACGGTTCGATTGAAAATTTGGTTTAGTGATAAGACTTATTTTTATTTGCAAGGTTTTTCTAACAAGTAATACGTGTGTATTGGGGTACCGAAAATCTTTACCTTCTAATTGTAAATCCTCTTCATTTAGCAAAAGTGACCGCTTAGTCTCATATTTCTTTGACGACAATGTAAACCCAATATTACTGCCAGATGGTCGAAGAAGATTTTCTGCGAGGTGCAAAGAAAACCAAAATGATCAACGGGTAGTTGTTTGTGCAGGACGGTGCGACGCCTCATTGCACTTTGGAAATTTTTCCACACTTCTGGATAATTTTGTAACAAGTGTCATAGGACTAGACTTATCGGCAATGGAATTAACTGGCTTTCATATTGCCCTGACATAAATTTATATGACCTGAAGGAATGGGTCTGCAAAGGGTCTTTAAGGACACTCGATGATTTCAATAGCAATAAAAAGCAAAGTTTCGGTCATTTGAAGAAACAATCTTTAAACAGTAAATGAGCCTTTTAAAATTAGACTGCGCGATTTTGTTGCTAGTCAAGGTTCACATTTTGAAAACTTGTTAAACTAAACTTCAGACAGTGATGAATAAAACATTTTTTTAAATTTTTAAAATTGGTCAGCTAGCTACGTGAGAAATTTTAAGCAAATATCTTCCGACACATATTATTGATTACCCTGTATAAAATTGTTGCCGATAATATTTATATGAAAAAATAATATAATATATTTATTATATACATAAAAGCAAAACGATTAAAAAGTATTTTTAAATAACGCTTTTCTCAAGGTACAGTATGTCATTTTTCGTTTCTCTTCTACTTTCGACAGCCGGGAAAAAATTATTGTTATTGTTAACTTTGTGTGACGTTCAAAGCCGTAACTAGTTTCTCCAAAATGTTTAAGAACGAAGGACATAACGTCCTTTTTTGTTTTTAAATCAGTTACATGATATGATTCGTTATAGACCGCGACAGATAAACAGACAGACAAATGTACAAACTTACTTTAATACACTGATAGACAACCGATAAAGACAGTATTTCAAAAAACTACATCTCATAATTTTATATTTTAGAATAACATAATCATAGTTTTACTCGTTTTGCATAAATAAACTTAATTTTACCCAATTAAGCTCCTTTAATTAATTTTCTGATGCAACCTTCACGATGCCAGCTGAACTCAACAGATGATTTGATGTCACAGTGATGCTGCTACAACCAACATTTATAAGCAAAAATGGCAAATTAACAATCCTTTGAGAGTTTATTAACTATATTTGTATGATTTAGATCATAAACAATAATAAATATTTTTCATGCGCCATGTTTTAAAGCACGATGCAGGTTTTAAAATGTAATTTTTGCAACAATAGATTTTATTGCTTTCCTTCTTAATCCATGTTTTTAGTATTACCTATTATCCCTAAAAATAGGATTTTTTTAGTACTCATCTTCTACGTAGCAGTGTTAGCCATTTAGGGTTGGTAAGCTGTTGCTAGACATAAGATGGTCTCAATTTGTTTAGACAAAGTGTTCTTGTTACATGTCACTATAATAATTAGCAACAAACAAATGGTTGCCTTTGTTTAGATATGAATTCAATAAATACATTGCAAGAATTTCCGTCTTCATTTTCTCAATGACTCAAACACATCCATGTGCCGAACAAAACTCGTAAAATTTAATTCCATGTCTTGGTAGTCTGCCTTTCATATATGTAGAAAATTTAAATCTTCCGCAGAATAGGAGCACTGGTTCTTCTAATAATAATGTTTCGTTTGGTGCATATGCATTTACAAAATTTTATTTTCCGTAAAGAGTTCTTACTGTACAAGACCCTCAATATCTGTTCAAACCTTTTTCTAAACAAAAATGCCGGAAATGCTGGAGTACAAAGCAGCATGTCAACGAGTTTTTTCATACTAGAGAATTGTAGCTTTTATTGGAAAAAACAAAAACTTATAAATTTTCTCTTTCAGTTAGTTTTATTTGTTTACAATTTCCTTTTTTACTATGACTTCTAGGTGGACGTGTTTGATTACAAAGTTTTATGTTATAATTATTTGTAGCGTTTCCATTATTTGGCCATTCCACATTTTGGAAAGAACCTAAACTGGCAAGCCATTTTCATTTCTATCTGAAAGAATCTCAGCGGCATACACTTCAATGTAAAAACGTCTTATTGGTGTGCAATCATTGTCATCATTGTCAGGTTTTTCCGGTGCACCATTTCTTTCACCTTTAGTTGACTCGTTATAATTCACTGACAGAGCTGTTATTTTAACTTTTATTTTCAAATTTATTACAGCTTTTCCACTACTCACTTGATTAAGAAGCCGCAACAGCTTGGCTTCTTTTTATTCATTTTCTGAAAATACTAAACAAAAAATTTTAAATACCTTAATTTTAACTATTGTAAATTTACATTTTAATTAATCAAATAATTTATATTTTCTATAAAAGCTTACTATATGCAGTCTAAAATCAGATAATAGACAAAACTTACTAGGAAAAGTTGTTAATGTCGATAAATGTGTTACTAATCGCAATAAATGTATTAACAACGATGCTTCCTTTACAGCCATGTGCATACCGAAAACACAGGTGGTGGAAATAGCTGCGAAATAAAATCACTAAATAAAACTGTTGCAAATGTGACACAAGGAATGTAGTAGTGTGCTGGTAAACGTGCATTTAGACAATAGCCACACTGTCACAAAACAACTGTTTTATTTTGGACGTCAAATGCAGTCATGTCATATACTGAACTTGAATTTGACGTCTATAGGTGCAAGTGTCCATTAACGTGTTAGTACATATACATATAGCAGCTTATTAAACTTACTAAAACATATTGCAGTTTCTTTACACATTTAAAGTTATAAAAGAGCGCGTCGCAAATATAAATTACTAAATTTGGAAATTTTTAGAAAAGTTGCTTATTACAAATTAGCACAAATTAAATTTTTAGCAATATTTTTACATTTGTGTTTATGTTAGATTTAAAAGAATTTAACAAAAACCTTTGCGATGATAGTAGAAATAGATGGTACTGTTTAACTACAAAATAAATTTACAATATTTAATCTTACACGTGCTGTAATATATTAATATTACTTTTTAACATTTTAATGTAAGGTAGTTCCTCTGTCCTTCTATAATAGATAATCAAAGCATAAGGTTCATTGGAAGCTTTTTCAACTAATTCGTAATATTTGTATTTGTGATTAAACGTTTATTGGTCCGTAATTATACTACTGTATATTGACACTAGCATTAAGAAAATTGAAAATTAACAACTGGAATTTTTGCAGATTTATTCAAGGGTATAACACAAATAAACAATTAAATTTACAAAATATTTGTCCATAACCATTTACCTTTATTCAGTAATGTATGGCTCCAACTCGGGCTCTTGTGGTCACATCCATTCTTCTTGGCAGTGAGTCAAACAAGCAACGCACTAGTGTCTTGATAAACTGCATCTTATTCACTATTGATACGATCATCTAATTCAGCCAGATTCTGTAAAGGTCGGTGAAAGGTTTGGTAATTGTGTCCCTCACGAGAGAACTTCCATTTTGTTTTATTAAAAAACGTTTAATGTGTACGTGCTACTTGTGGTCAAATGTTGTCTTGCTGAAACATTGCTTGCGGCACCCTATGCAGGAATTGAAGTACACCACGCAGTGTAAGACCTCGTTGTTGTTCAGGGTAAGGCTCTTAAATCCTGACAAATTTAAATTTGAATATGCCGCCATATAGTACGGCTATGATAAATCGTTGCAAGCCATTAGCTTTTAGGAAACAGTCATAACCTCAAAATAGACGAACTGTTGCAAACGAGTGTATAACAGGAGCACCACCGAAGGGTCACGATTATCAAAAGTCTTTGCGCCGGGCGTTCAGCGACTGAAATAATTCGGGTTCGATTGTGTATGATATTGTTGCAAAAGCAGATTCTTTTTTAATAAATTTTTTTATTGTGGATGCCAAGATCAACCGGAGAAATATGTATGTGTTGTGATAAATGTCGTAAAACCGTTAATGTAAATTGTGGTCTCAAGAAGGCGATATGTATTTTAGCAGGATGGTGCACCGGCACATACCAGCCGTTTAGTCTAAAACTGGCTGTCGGATAACGTGGACATGTTCTGGTCTAAAAAATCTGGTTCTAAGATAGCCTTGATTTGAACCCCCTCGACTACTATGTTTGGAGGGTAGCAAAAGTTATACTAACAAGACTAAACTCCCTAATGTGGCACCTTTACGCACAGTTATCGAAGCAGCATTTACCAATATCACAACGCTACTTTACAGAGGGCGCACGAGTACTTCAGGCCAAAGATGGAGACGATCATTGTGGCTGAGGAGGGTTACATCAAATAATTTTACTCCGGACAGGTCACACAAATGGGATGCAAAAGGATTTTTTGTAATTTTAATTTTATCAAATAGAATTTTATTGAAAGAATGTTTTGTTTGTCCGGATTTAAGCGCCGTACCTTACAGGGTACTGGCTGGTAATGTTGCCTTTAAATCTGGTTAGAAGCGACCTATTATTACAATTGATAACGCCTTTGTGCTTTCTTCCTGTGCATCCACGACGTATTAATACCTAATAATTGTTTAAGTTTAAACAAAATCTAGATTTATTAGAAGAGAACCTTAAGATGACTATAGTCTCATACTTTTACTTTCTTGAACTAGCCATCCTAATTTTACAACAATCTTTTGTAACTATTTTAAATTTACCGCCAGATTGCATATATTATTTAAGTACAAAGCATTTTTAGTTTTTGTTGTTTTGTAATGTTGCAGTCTGTCAAAATTTTATCTTTAATTGAAATTTTTTATTTTTAGTTTTATTAATGCAGAATTTTATTATGATGAGAACTACATTTTATTTAATTAAATGTTACATCTTTATCTCGCCTAATGTAATTTGATTATAAATTAAGATTGCGGTAAAGATACTTTTTGTTATCATTTATTTAAATATTTAATGTCATTTCTTACCCTTCCTATTGTAATTTTGCTAGGAGAGATTATATCCGAAAAACATATTAACTTTTGGTGTTTCCCCCATAGCTCCTTTATGCGCTCACGAATATTACTTAAATTTTCGGATAAAATATTTTTACACCTGTTCTGTAATTATGCGAATGAAAGTTTTGACCTTCTCAAATACTTGCTGATAATAGCGTGCAAATCACTGTACTCGGTAAAAATCACCATTTTATTGACTTGTTTATAAGAACTCGTAGTTTGGGACGTTTTTATGGTTTTTTTCTTGAATTTTGTAAATAATAATCGTCGTGTTAGGTATGAATAAGCAGTCTGGCTCTCGCAACATATCCCAAGGTATCCACAGATATCCAAAAGGCGATTTCCAATGATCGTCCCCGTCAGCTTGCAGTACAATTCAATCTCCACAAGAGCACTATTTTCCATTTCCTGAAGCGCTGGAGGATATAAAGTGGTATTGTAAAAAAGTTTAAGGTCGGTTGTTTCAAGGCTACTTCGAGAGTCTTCAACGTCATACGTATGTCCTGTGACAACCTCCGCCTCACGGCAGCCGATTATGTGACTTCAGGAACCCAAAATCACCTGTTCGTGTTATCAAACATCGTTTGCAGCAAGCTGGACTTAATGGGTGCAGGTACACAAAAGCTAGACCAGGAAATAGTGGAAGAATGTGCTGCGCAGTATGTGTTGTTTGGAACAGACAGGCTTCATCGAGTTTGTTGTTCCCAAGGCACTCGTTTTGATCTTAAGTACCAGATTCCCACGACGAAGCATGGAGGCCCAACCAATTTCCGACGTGACTGTCATTGAAGGCCTCTAGGCAAAATTGTAGCGTCGTCTGGTTAGCAGAAATGTTAAGAATGTAGATGAGAAGTATGCCCAACTCGAGGAGGAATGGAAAAACATCTTTCTCTCCTTAATCCATACTCTTTTGGACTCCGTATCTCACAGCTGCCAGATTGTCATTGAAGTCTAAATATTAAACTGTTGTTGATTCTTAGTGATTTAGATTTATTTCGGTGTTCATATTTGATGTTTGTGTCGTTGCTGTATTTTAATAATTTTTGCTGTGCTAATAAGTTTGTTCTAGTTAAGTTGTGTTTGACTTTTTAAAAACCCGTTGAAAAGTCGTGCGAAATAGCTAGAAAAAATTCTCTGGCAATTTCACCGGAATATGCAAAGAATCGAAAAGTTATAGCAAAAATACTGTACTATAGTTGAATTAACAATAGTCTAACCCACTGTAATGACCTAAAATATTAGTTGAAACGTTAACATTGCTTTTTAAGGAAGGAGATTTAGATGAGACTCTCAAGGTGCCACTCTGCTCTCGCCAGATAGTGCCAAAATTTGAAAATAATATAGATTTCTTAAAATACAGCTGCAAGCCTCAATAGCTTGCAAAAGCTGATGTATATATAAGGGTACAAAAATATTAATATTTATAGGAACATGCGAGCATACAATAAATAGCACCTACACAAACGTTACGATATAAACAAATGCAAAACTAGTAGTTCTGTTATAGACGCGTGTTTTTATAATATGCCACTTAAGAATTCCTTTATTCGTTTGGAAAGTAGGCACCTCTTTTATATAAAATACCATGTAGCCCAAGTTGATCCATTTTTTCGGCTGTAAGTTACACCTCGTACCTTTGTAGGACGGTGCTTTGTCTAATGTGACTGGCGCATTAAAATCGCTCCGGCGTTGCTCACTGCGAAGATACTTTTTGTGCGTCCACGTTGTGATATTAAAAACCAGTTTAAACGTGAATACATTTCATGGTGCGTTTGCCATCGTGATTTTTTATTTCTCCACGTTTCATGCAACATTATATTGTAATTATGTTTTACATTGTTAATACTCCATGCATTTTGATTATGCCAGAATAACTTCACGTCGGGCGAGGCTTTTTATCGCCGTGCGCCCGGGGCAAAAGTAATTCTTATATAGGTGATCCACTTCCTCCCGAGTAATTTTAATGGTTTTTAGCTAACTGCACGTAAAACGTACTGTACTATGTAATGGGGACGGATACATTGTTGCCGTGTACATGTTAATGAAATTTATTACGGCTAATACAGTAGCGCTAACTGCTTCATGTGCAAAATAAACTGAAAACAAAGTTTAACATTATATCTCCTTTATTTTACACTATTTGCAGTGTTATTTTCAGGGTAACTCTTGGTACTTTTGTGGTTGTCTGCTATGTTTCTCCTTAATTACATTGTGGCGTTATTTGGTTCTCTGTTACATGAATACAAAACAGTTGTATGTTTGAAATTAAAAGAGTCAATAACGCATAAAACTATGTTTTCTCTGAAATAATTGCTAACTATTATGCTTTGTTTAAAAATTACGGTGTAATACAAAATATTTTTAGATAACCCCTTTGTACTTTAGAAATTAAATATTTTTTTAGTACCAAATAATTCGGAAAGGCTTGCAACAATTTAATAATTAACTGTTATTTTGTTTTTTATCATTCATTTAAAATAAATAAAATAATTTTTAGCATTATCCTTAAATATTTTTATCTGCTTTTCAAAACTTCTTGACTTTTGTAGGACATTACCTTTGCCAAATTTAGTTTGATATTCTGTAGAACTTTGTAATGCATACAAATTGTTCTTTATAACTATTATTTAATTAATTAATTTTGAACAGTTAAAAATATATACGAAAGTTATAAAACGTCAGTAAATGTAAATAAATAAAAGCACGATAGTCGTGGAGCGAAGGCCTCGACCTGCTACATTGCCACGCATAGTTTTGTTTTGACTCTCGGGTGAAAGGCAACGATGAACACCAAATGCTCTCCGGGTACCCCATACACACCTCCTAAAATACATTCTTTCTTTTAAAACAACTAGTTAAACCAGCCATTTGTTCGGGATATGCCTGACATGACTCATAGACTTGCACGACTATATGGTACTAGAAGCAGACCAGGTAACCTATATAAGGGTAGAAGAGCGAAAAAAACATAAATCAATAAAAACATATCAATTGGTAGTAAGCAAAATGCTTATTAATTAACAATACAACAAGAATAGTATCAGTTTTGAAAACAATATCAATATAAAATTTTCTTATTAAAACAATATGTAATTTTTTTTCTTTGAGAAATTTTGCATCTTTATTTCATCTATATTCAGAATCTACCCTTATTATTAAATAATAAGTACATTTTAATGTGTGTTATATCTCCGATGCCTTGTCATCGAAGATACAGAGGTCAATAGTCTTCCGGATACATACACATTTGATCTGAGATGTCTTTGTGCAACCTATAACTGAATCTCATAAATCCAAATGAGGTTCAATATTACACTTTGTATATGAGTATCTTGTTTAATGTTCAAGCAACTAGTATATTTTAGGTTTAAGTGTTTTCTCTTGGTACTTAGCTGCGTTTCGAGCTATTTTATTTCTGTTTTCATCGGTATTGGGATATTTTGAATGTAGCAGACATCCTGTTCGTCTATTCGTAAACGTTATTTGGATATATTTTTACTGTTAATCATTACTCTCCATTTGTTGGTCCAGACCTGTAGTAAAGCAAGGTGGTGTTATAAGTCTTCTACGATTACTTAAGGTGTTTCCTTAACTGCCAAGATAGCTGTATTATCTGCAAATGCAGCAATAACAGTATTACCTGTGATTAACAAATTGGATGAGTAGATCAGGTAGATAAGTGATCCCAGCATACTACCTTGCAGAACTCGTGATTTGATGGTAGTTTAAAACTATATTACTGTACCAACACTTTTTCTTAGAATGTGTTGTAATTTTCTCCTACTATCAGGTCATGATCGGTGAGTTTTTGGGTATTTGCGTGTTTGAGTGACAAACTTCAACTGGGGCGAATGGTATGATTGATAGATGACTCAGCTTCCAGAAAACTATTTGATGAAGTGTGGCTTGTCAAGTAGTTTATTAGAGCATGGCGGTCAAGTATTAAGCAGTAGCATCAAAATATTGGTTATCTTTAATTCTAATGGCTAGGCGAAGGTTTTCATCCAAGTAGTTTCTGATCTAATTCAATTCTGTATGTTTAATACAAACTCTGAGTGACAATGTTTTAGTGATTGTGGTTGTGATAATGACTGGATAATGATTGATGAATCAGTTTTGGTTTTATTCTGCCTTAGTATAGGTATTTAATATACCATTAATGACTGCAAAGTTTAGTAAATCTAGTATTATGTTTAGATGATTTTGTCAATAATTCGATTTTCCAATAGAAAGATAACCAAAGTTGTTTCTTTGTATTAAGCTTATTAAGTTGCGTCCTTTTAGATTGATCAGTCTTAAGTTCCAGTTTGTGTTTTTCGCATTCCACTCACCCCTCGCTGTGAACTAAGGACCTAGAGAACTGCGAAACACTTCGTATTCGTCAATTGATAGGCCATGTCTCGGTGTAAACTATTGGGTATAAAAGATTTTAAATCTGAATACTTGCACTTTCTCTAAATTTTGACTATCACAGCTGAGCTACCAGGGGCTGCTCCATCTGAATGGTTAGCTAGTAAATGTTACATCATAGTATTTTTTAATTTTGACTTTATTGTTGCATCAGCTTCTGAAATAAACAATATGTCTATTTGTTGCAGTTGCAGAAAAATTTCAAGAACGTGATTTGTAATTTCATTGACTTGCCTAGTACCATATGTGTCATTTTAAAGCTATTTTGTGTGTAACTGTGGGAGACATGTTTAGGATTTTAATTTAGAAGTTGAAAAAACATTATTTTATATTCGATGCTATAGTTTGATATCATCTCGTAAATGTTCAATGGTTGGTAATTGTTTGGTAGATTATTGCCTCTTCTTACCCATATTTCAGGATGTATTCCGCGTTTTACTTTCGTGCAGTAAGGAAGTGTTCTGAGCTCGTAGTGATAAGTGAGTGCAACGCGCGAAAATCGTTGACCCTCGGGTCACGTTTATCAGTATACCTCAACTGATATAAACTATTTTTACGTTATATATTTTTGAAACACCAGCGAACTAATCGCAAGTCATCAACATGATTTACAATAGCAGCAATTATTATTATCAACAGCCAACAACCGCTCAACAGGGTTTTCAGCCTCCCATTAATTTCAATCAGACGACAAGCCAGGTAATACCACTATCTCCTGTTATAAATGCTTCTTATATACTTATTAACCAGCAATATATATCCAACACACAAATTCCAAACACATTTTCCCAAACACCGTTACAGATACATAACCCTAGCACATCAACGCAATCAAATAACATGCTTCATAACGATGCAATAAGTAACATGAATACCTCAGATTCTGAAAACAATATTGAATTATCTAATACACCAAGTAAAGATTGGCAATGTGTCAGAAATAATAAACGTAAATGAATATCTAAACAACCAGCATCAGCGAACACTATGATACCTACTATAGATAATAACAGATACTCGGTCCTCCCAAATCTTACTGATGCGGCTGAAATAGAAAATACATCAAACACACAAAATAAAATACTCAAACCACCACCAATATTTGTACAAAGGGTTACGGACTTTAATAAAATAGTCGCAGCACTAACAGATGCTGCAGAATCAGAACAATACAAAACTAAACCACTGGCTGATAACGTAATTAAGATATCTGCCAACACGGCTGATATATATCGCAATCTAATCACACTCATGAAAGAATATAACGTCATATATCACACCTATCAGATGAAAGAAAATAAAGCATACCATGTCGTCATCCGTAACTTACACCACTCTGTTCCCACCAAAGAAATAGCCGATTTACTGGAGGAGAACGGTCACAAAGTGAGATCCGTAACCAACATTAAACACCGAATAACAAAAATGCCCTTGCCAATGTTCTTTGCAGACTTGGAACCTGCGCCAAGTAACAAAGACATTTATAACCTCAGGTTTTTACAAAACCAAATTATAAAGGTCGAACCACCACACAGAAATACAACAATCGTACAGTGTATGAGGTGCCAACAGTATAACCATACTCAGGCCTACTGTAACCGCCCATTTGTATGTGTAAAATGCGGCGGCTCACATGATACCCGATCTTGTAAGAAGACAAAATACTTACCCGCCAAATGTGCTCTCTGTGGCGTAGAGCACCCGGCTAATTATCGAGGCTGTACCGTACATAAGGAACTTCAAAATAATCTTCCCTAATCATCACAACCCACGAACATAGAGTCAGGCCGTGCAAGGAAATACAAATACTACACAAGCACAACCCGAAGATGTAACCCTACAAAAATTTCTAGAAGAATTTAAAACTATGTTTTCACAACTGATGCAACAAAACAACATGCTAACAAACATGTTGTGCACAGTCATAAGTAAATTGGTAAGATAATTGCTAATTCACTCCGTATATCTTTAAGTAATGCTAATGGCATCCTGTCAAAAATCTATGAAATTGAGCCATTTTTAAAGCTAAATAATATAGATATCCTACTTATATCCGAGACATACTTTACGGACAGGTATTTTCTAAGAATACCACACCACACATGCTATAACACAGAACATCCTGACGATACAACGCACGGGGGCACAGCTATAGTAATACAGAGCTCAATCGCTCACAATGAACTGGAACAGCACGAAGAACCGTTTTTCCAAGCAACTACTATTCAAGTCTAAAAATTATCACATCCACTAGTAATGTCTGTTGCGTATTGCCCACCCAGGCATAGACTTTCCAAAGACGTCCTCAAGCCATTCTTTCAATCTCTTGGCAACAACTTTATATGTGGAAGTGACTATAACTGCAAACATACCTACTGGGGCTCTCGTCTAATAACTACCAGAGGCGGAGCTTTATGAACTCATCCGCGAAGAAAACTATGGCTACCTATCCACCGGAGAGCCCACGTACTGGCCCACGGATTTAAATAAGGTACTGGACTTTTTTTTCGCCCAAGGTATATCTTCTACCTATACAGATATAGTCAGCAGCACTGACCTATCATCCGATCATACACCAGTCATTGCTACAATTAGCACTACAATTGTTAAAAGACAACCTAGACCATCCCTATACAACCAAAAAACCGATTGGGACGAATTCAGAAGGCTTTTGCAAGAAAATCTCCAAATGAACATCAGCATGCGCACCCCTAATGATATAAAGGAAGCCACAGAACACTTTACCACTACTGTTCAATCTGCAGCCTGGAAGGCTACGCCCAAACTTCTAAATACGGTACGACAGGATGGAAATATCCCCAATGAAATCCTTGAACTCATCAAGCAAAGAGGAGGCAAGATCTAAATACAGGACTCAAAACCAGCTGAAAAACGATATTTAATAGACTAACCAATGCCCTTAGGAATAAACTCAAACTGCACAAGCAAGAAACTTTTCAACACTATATAACTTCCTTGTCCCGAGCCGACCACAGCATCCGGAATGTTTCTAAAGCTAATAAAAGACCACAGGCTGTTAATCCACATTTAAGAAAACCTTGACTGGGCTAAGACAGATCAAGAAAAAGCAGATTTCTTCGCACAGCACTTTGCCCAAGTTTTCATCCCCTACTCTACTGCACCCGATGTTGAGATTCAAGACTTCCTTCAGACGCCACTTCAAAGTCGCTGCCCATCAAAAGCTTCACCTATACTGAGCTGCTTGATGAAACTCGCCATCTAAACAATAACAAAGCCCCTGGGTATGACCTAATTACGGCTAAGGTGCTTACTGAACTGTCGAAAAACAGTATAACGTTTTTACGAAACCTGTTCAATTCCATATTGAGATGCCAATATCATCGTTAAAACTCGCGCAAATTATTCTAATACCAAAACCTGGTAAACCTGCTGAAGATGTTGCCTCTTACCGTCCAATAAGTCTGCTGCCACTACTCTCTAAGCTGTTAGAAAAACTTATAATCAAAGGACTGTATGATAGTGACATACTGGAAAACTGCATACCAGACCATCAGTTTGGATGTAGGCGGTACCATTCCACGATTCAGCAAAGCCATCGACTTGTAAATATCATCAATGCGGCCCTCGACGCCAAATCTTACTGCCCTGCAGTTTTTATAGACATTAAATAAGGTGTGCAAATGAATACTACCTTTTGCTAAAATCGTACTTGAATGATCGCTACTTCCAAATCAAATATGGCCAACATTATTCTGACCTCCGACCAATCACCTCAGGTGTGCCTCAAGGCAGTGTTCTTGGACCGCTGCTATATTTACTATATACCTCAGATGTTCCCACAACAAATAATACACACTTAGGCACACCTCCTTTCCAGTCATAGCAATCCTCATATGGCATCCTCTAACCTACAAATCCATCTAACTTATCTTCAGACCTGGCTTCCTAAATGGAGAATCAAGATCAATGAAACGAAAAGCACTCACGTTACCTTCACTTTAAATCACTCCGACTGCCCCACAGTTTTTCTGAACAACGTACCCATTCCTCAAGCAACAGAAGCCCGCTACTTAGATTGATTTGCGAATCAAGAAAATGTAGTGGGCGCTTGGTAAAAAGTCGTGCCTTTCCCTCGAAAACCAGATCCTGCTCTACAAAACAGTAATTAGGTCCATATGGACTTTCGGCATTGAGCTATGGGGCTGCTCTTGTAAGTACAATGTTAACATTATTCAACGCCTACAATCCAAAACCATCAGACTGCTAGCAAATGCTCCATGGTATGTCAGCAACTTGACCCTGCATACGGATCTACAAGTCACAACGGTAGAAGAAGAACGTACCAAACGAAGTAACACCCACTTTGTGCGGTTGCATGCCCATCCCAACACCCTTGCATCCAACCTTCATCAGGATCCCCCACCGAGAAGATTAAAAATAAAGAAATGGCCCAGTGATCTTAAAGGAGTGCAACTCTAATGAAACGGGATAACATAGCTGGATGGACTCCCCCTCACGTCAAATGTCATCACATTAGCTCATAGAACATTGATTTATTGTATTACGTTCTGATTGTTAATTTGCTTATAACCAATAAAAAAAATATTTCAGTATTATAAGCGTTATATTGCGTTCTTGGTGTAGGTTATTGTCGTAACTGATTTGATTCTGAAAGTCATTTATTGCGTACAAGTTTTATTTGTTATTTCTCTAAAAGCTGCGTTTTTCACTCTGAAGGTTTTAATCATTAATCTTTATAATTTTCATCACCTAAAGCAAACATAGGTGTAGTCTTAAGATTTTTCTTATATGTTGAGGTTTTGTGTCGATCGTCGCATTTGACGTAGATAAACAGTTTGTTACAGTATGGTTGCTGATGTATTTTCTATCAAATATTTTTTACCGTTTCTGTGTGGTTTGAGGTTTACCATCAAAATGGGAAGAGGCTGTTTAGTTACTCTATATTATTATAAAAATAACTGGGAATTACATTTATATTAATTTTTGATAAACGTCACTCAACAGCGATAATGGCGAAGTAACTTTGCAAACAATCCAATCAATAAAGAAGAGAGGAAAGTAAGACAGAAGTAAGTAAGACAGATGAAGACAGAAAAAACACCAAATAGATAATCTAAAAAATTTTCTTGGTATTAAAAGTTTAAAAGGATCATCGTTATGAGAATTCTTCATATAAAACTACTTCATTTTAAGGAAGTTTTCTTTGTTGCACAAAATAATATTATTTATCATGTCAACCTTGTATCACAAGAGAAACCTTGGGTTAATAGGAACCAGATACGAAGACATAATTTGCTGATTAGCTTTTGTATCTAGATAACGGGCTAACTATATGACTTTATAAAGGCAACTACGTTTAACATCACTCTGAGATTTGACCACTACAAACTTGTTTGTAGCAAGAATTAAAGCATTAAATAATTAAAGAGATCTAGTTGTAAGTTTAGGTTTCCTTCCGTATGATCAAGCAAGAGTACTCCTAACGGAAAAAATAAGGACACTATTTAAAAGTTGCAAAAGCAAAAAATCCAACTACTAATAGAATGTGATACTAA
Organism: Sinelater perroti; assembly: GCA_036346155.1. Classification (NCBI taxonomy): domain Eukaryota; kingdom Metazoa; phylum Arthropoda; class Insecta; order Coleoptera; family Elateridae; genus Sinelater; species Sinelater perroti. The sequence continues at coordinate 6,695,847 of JARFIY010000195.1, forward strand.
TAAGCACCGTACAAGTATAGAGCACAACTGAAAACATCCCGTGAAGTGAATTACCTTTAGAGTTTATTCTTTACCATAATCTGGAAGTAATTAACGTATGTAAGAACTAACCTTAGTGACTTCTTCAGGAAGGAAAGTTTCATGCAATACTCAGATATGTAGGTGGTATGTATTCAACGGTCTCACACTCTCAGATCATAGCTATGTTAGATTTGACGTAAACTCAACTAGATCTGAATCAATTACCTATAGAAAGCTTAGAATTTGTGACTAAAAATTTTAAGCAGAACTTAGCGCTTGAGACTGAAAACTGAATATCAAAACCTGAAACAACAGGACCAATAAAAATGATAAATAAATCTGTTACATCAATAATTATAATAGCATATGAAATAAACGAGAAAAATGGGATAACAGAGAGAAAATAACTGACAATTGGGCAGAATACAAAACCAATCGCCTGAAATATATGCCCCAAGAAAAGAGAAAGAAGCTTTATCAAGGAAGTACTGTGATAACATTGAAAGTATGCCTATATATGCTAAACTACAGGAAGCTTTAATGAAGGAAAATTAAGGAAAATTAGACTCGCTTAAAAAGTCTAATGGGGACACAGAAACTGGGAAAGAAAGTTTGCTAGAGACATATATCCCAGGTAGTGTATACGCGAGAGGTAACAACTTAAATACGAATTAATTGGAAATACCATAACCCAGCGGGGTTGGTGGATCCTCAACCAGGTGGCGGATAGGGGAACGCTCACTAGATATAGTGGGTACCGGGGAAATAAAATACCCGGGGCGGACCAAAACCACAGAGAAGGCAATTTCCGAATGACGGACCTAATGGCTCAATTTTGGGAAAGCAGGAACAGGCTTTCTCCTTATGGAAAGGCGGCGGATGAACTAACATAGTCAACGGCGGCTACCAAAGTCTTAGTAAGTTAGACTACTGAACGCTCCTCAACCCGTCTTGCCAACGTGGGCTTCTAAAGGCTAAAAAACCCTTCATGAAGAAATGCAAAACAAGCACCGGCCCTCAGTCTCCGGCAGCCGGAAAACCGATGGGATTAAACAGCAAAAAGGTGGCGACCATCGATGGAACGGCAAAGAGGGTGCTAAGAATCCCCAGTCTAAACGAAAGCCATCACCAGAAAACCACGAAAACCACAAAACTATGGATAGGAACTCAAAACATAAGAACATTACGAGTACAAGACCGCACACCAGAACTAGAAAACGAATTGGAAACAATTAACTGGGATATAATAGGTCTCAGTGAAACAAAAGAAAAGGAGAAACATGGTTAACACTAAATTCCGGCAATATACTACTAAACAAAGGAAAAGACGACGAAAGTTTGAATGGAGTAGGCTTTATAATTCGGAAGATACATGCACATCGCATACAAAACTTTACAGCCATATCAGATCGTGTAGCATATATAATATTCCAACTGAACAAAACAAGTGTATTAAAAATAATTCAAATATATGCTCCTACAACATCTCATGAAGAAGAAGAAATAGAAGAGTTTTACGACCACATTAGAATCGCCTTAAACGAACCTGTCAAAGGAAAAAAAAACAATACAGTATACTCATGGGAGATTTTAATGCAAAATTAGGTGTAGAGAAAACAGAAGAGGAATATTGGGGAAAACATGGATTAGGACATCGAAACGAAAGAGGGGACAAATTAATTGAATTCTTAAATGAAAATAAATTGTATGCAATGAATACATTCTTCAAGAAACAACCAAATAGACGATGGACCTGGATACGTCCGAATGGTAAAGTAAAAAATGAAATTGATTTCATTCTAAGTAACAATAAAAACATCATTCATGACGTGTCTACCTTAAATCGTTTCGATGTAGGAAGCGACCATCGACTCGTAAGAGCGAAAGTAATAATTAACACAAAGATGGAACGCCTAAAAAGATTTAAAATGAATGACACCGATATTAAAATACAGGACATAGAAAACAAGAAGTAGGAATATCAACAAGCAGTCGCAAATAAACTAAACGATCTCGAACAACGAAATAATGATAATAAAATTGAAACACTGCACAAGGAAATCTTAGATGCTATCTCCCATGGGACCAAAATAACAAAAATAACAAAGAAAGTAAATGGAAAATCCCCAACTCAAAACGAAATACAACAACTTTTAAGAGAAAGAAGACAACTAGTTAGTGAAAATAAAAGAAATACAACAGAATACGGCAACTTATGTAAGACTATTAGACGAAAATCAAAGAAAACAGAATCAAAAGACAAGAAGAGAAATAAATAAAATAATTCAGCAAAATGGAGCAATGAAGGTACTACGACCAACATTCGGGAAAAACAAATATGTGCATTACGAAACAGAAATGGGGACATAATAATAGATAAAGATGAAATACTAAAAATAGTACAGGAATTCTATAAAGAACTATATGAATCGAAAGTAATAAGAATCGAAAACACCCAAGAAACCCGTAAGGAAACTGCCAAAACCCAAAATGTTGGTTCTGAAGAATTGCCCGATATAGAAGAATACGAACTAGAGAACGCACTAAAGCAAATGAAAGCAAATAAATCACCTGGGAAAGACGGCGTCGTAATAGAACTGATCAAATGGGGGACAAAATTAAAACGAAAAATAGTAAATATGCTAAACAAATGTCTGATCCAAGCAGCTATACCGCAAGATTGGAACGATTCCATTGTCATTCTTCTACACAAAAAAGGAGAGCACAAGCGATTAGAGAATTACAGACCGATAAGTTTGTTATCAGTATTATACAAGCTAATGACAAAAATAATAACAAATCGATTAACCATCAAACTGGGCGCATACCAATCAGAAACTCAAGCCGGATTTAGAAAAGGCTATGGAACCAGAGATCACCTATTTACAATGAAACTATTAATTGAAAAAACCAATGAATATATATATATATATATATATATATATATATACCTCTTTACCTGGCTTTCATAGACTTTGAAAAGGCCTTCGACTCGGTAGAAACATGGGCAATTACAGAAGCACTTAAAAACGGTGGAATTGACCAAAGATACATAAATCTCTTGAACAACATCAGCAATAAAACTACTGCTACCTACAAATTACACGATGAAACAAAACCGGTTGAGTTAAAACGCGGGGTTCGGCAAGGCGATTGTCTGTCTCCTAAACTGTTCACGCTAGTGTTAGAAGATATGTTTCGAAAAATTAAATGGGAAAACTATGGGGTAAACATAAATGGCAGAAAAATAAACCACCTACTGTATGCAGATGATATCGTTATCATTGCTACGAACCAAAACGACCTACAGTATGTGGTACAAGACTTAAAACAACAAGCAGAAAAGATCGGTTTGAAAATGAATTTAAACAAAACAAAAACAATGATGCCAGAACATCAGGACATAGACGAAACATTAAAAGTAGGAAATGTAACGATTGAAAATGTTAGTGAATACATATACTTAGGACAAACACTCAGGATTGACCGTGACAGCCAAATAACAGAAATCAAAAGAAGATCTCGGTTAGCATGGATAGCCTATGGTAAACTTAGTTTTATTTTGAACTCCAAAAATATTGCCCAACATCTTAAGACGAAAGTTTTTGATAAATGCATTTTACCTGTAATGACATACAGAAGCGAAAACTGGACCCTAACAAAAACCCACTTGCACAAATTAACAACCACTCAAAGAGCAATGGAACGAAAAATGCTAGGCATATCACTACGTGACAGAAAACTAATGTATGGATTAGGGAGAAAACAAAAGTGACAAATGTTATTGAAGCAATAGCAAATCTGAAATGGGGTTGGGCCGGACACCTTGCCAGAAGTCAAGAAACTAGATGGACAAAAACAATGCTTCAGTGGCGGCCGTGGGAATATAGAAGAAACAGAGGAAGACCACCCAATAGATGGTACAACGATATAAAAAAAAGTGGCCGGATTGAAATGGATACAGGAAGCTCAAAATAGGACCAAGTGGAAGTCAATGAAGGAGGCCTTCGTCCAGTTATGGACCGAAACGGGTTAAGAAGAAGAAGAAGAAGACCCATAACTCTGGTAAAAAAAGAAGACTGAAAGTTTGCATGGGAATCAATTAGTTTAAACCGTACAAGTCTGTAGGGATGGATTGAATGTTCTCTGCATTACTAGATCTGAACCACTTGCTTTACCATTATGTGCTTTTTGTAGGGCGTCTAGTACTTGGGTACGTACTAAGTGACTGGAATCCGGTTAAGTTCTGTTTCATACCAAAATCAGAGTATTATTCCAATGCCTAGGCTAAGGCTTTCAGAACCATTAGCCTGACGTTATTTATTAAAATTTTGAAAAACGTGATTGTCATGTATACCGGAGACAATATTTTGAAGAATGACTCTTTACGTCAAAAACAACTAGGAAAAATCCGTATGCATTGCGTAACACTTGATATATGAAACCTTAAATACAAATTAAAAACGTTTAAAGTCAATGACCTTCGATTGTGATAGATGCGTATAAATACAAACAGTCTTCTTAAATATATGTATTAATAATGATTTGCATATCAAACGGATAAAAGTTGTTAGTCTTACCTAAACTAATCACAAGAGCACAAAGAATAAACAACAACCCAGAGATTGCTCTAGGAACGTTTCTGGATAAAAAGTGCCTTTTACAATTCGCGATGGACCAAAGGTTCGTAAAAAATAGAAAAACAATAATAACTCTAGGAGATACTACTAAGGAGATTATTGTCACCAAGAAATATTTTTAAGGAGTTGTACTTCCGCCTTTATTTTGAAGCCTACTAATTGATAACTCTCTCGCTGGGTTGAATGCATGATAGATTTATGCGCACACATATGCTGATGTCATAACTATACTCATAAATGAGAAGTTCGAGAAAGTTTTAACAAACTTGATACAACAGGCTTTGAAAATCGTGGAGGTCTATTGGTTTCTTGAAACCAAATCATCTCATTTACACTTAAAAGAAACCTTCAGAACTTGGAGAATATAGGAATTAAATACCTATAGTGTAAGAAGTCAAATATTTGGCTATTACTTCAATACTAAACTGACTTTCTACTCTTTGGTAGTAAAACTACAAAGACTTGCCTACATAAAGATAAGGTCGATGTTACCTATGCTTGCAGCTATGATAAAAGTAACGCTAAATCTTTCCCCATTTCACTTAGTGGCAGAATCTCAATAATTGGTAGCGCCATATAAACTAAAAGTAAATGAATATTGAACAGTGCAGCGTATAACGGAAGTTAACACCTAATTTGCAACATACTGGAAAAAATATAAATTTGACATACAATCCGACAAACATAATACCTCCTAAAACATTAAAAAACCTTTTCTCATGTATTATTGCCCTTAAAGTTCTTCTGAAGTGGCGATAAAAAACAAAAATGTAGCTGATTTAAAAATAAAGGGTTTGTGTAGTATACAGAAAAATAGAATACAGAGCAGAAGTGTTTGAGGCAAAAATAAGAACTGAATTAGTGTAAACTTGAGCCATCTCAACTCGGTTTTCCAAGCTGAAAAAATAGCCATATTAAGTATAAAAAAGCATGGTGGAGAGAGGTTTTGAAAACAGGAAAATCTCTATCTAAACAGACAGCCATGCGGTATTAAAAGCTTTAGAAAACACTGAAGAAATTACAAAGTCGTTTTTAATTGTACAGAAACACTAATGATACCGGCCAAACTCAACAGAGCGAAATAGTCTTAGAACACCAATGTTATGAAGGTAATGAAAGAGGTGATCAAATTGCAAGATCAACTTCTGAGCAAAGGCAAATAGATGCCGAAACCATATGCGGGATATTTTATCTAACTGGTAAACAGATTATAGGAGACTCAGTGAAGAAGAAATATAAAACCCATTGTAAAAGAATATAGAGATACTGGCGTTTTAAAGTAATAATGTTGTTGTCGCCCATTAAAATAATGAAGGAAATGTTAAAAGTAAGCAGAAAACAACCAAGGAGTGTGACGGGACTATTAACATGGCACTGTGGACTTAGAAAGTATCTAAACATAATGCTTATTGTTAATAATCCAAATTGTAGGCTGTTCAAAAAAGACAAAGAGACAGCACTACACGTCCTATGCGAATGTCCAAATATTTAAGCAGTTCGGGGATCTGATGGAGCAAATTAACTTCATGGGACAGATTAAGTTTAGAACTTTTTTGCAGTGGGTGAAAACTACTCCCAGGATAAATAAAAAATATTAATAATTTTTTGATTTAAATTATTTGCATAGTATGCAAAATTTAGTAAAAATTGATCTTTTTACTAAAAAACTAAATAAATATGAATAATTAGTATAATAGAAAAGAAGTAAATAAAAAAGGGATACGTACATACGAAGGTAAAACATAGACAAACGTTCATATAGAAATATCGTTATCAAATCTCTGCCCTCCAAGTATTTCTTTTAAGAGCTCAAATAAATGACAATAGCAGAGTGAGGGTATTCCGGTGTAGTCCATAGTTTCTAGTTTATATTTTAGACATTCTCGTAACACGAGATACATGCAATAGTTCTCCCAATAAAATAATTATAAGGCATATTTATGTAAACTCTAAAAAAATAAAAGTAGTAACATAAAATACCCACATTAGTATAATAAACAATTTTTTTATTTGAAACATTTATTTGTACTTATAATATTTTAAAGGCTGTATTAGCTGTCCTAATAAAGAAATTCAATTAATAGCAGTAATGAAAGCAAAACCACAATTACTTACACTTACCTTATCATCAGTAATCCAACTCGGTTCTAAATATAAATTTGTGGGTTTCTGTCTCTGAAAATCGGTGAGTATTCATCCCATTACGTGCAGCGGCGGAGAGGCAGCCGGCGAAAATTCTACATATTTAATGGCACTATTTTTAACACGAACTCACGCTAGATCCATTTTCCGCGGTTCCGGGAAATCGAGCATTTTTGCCACGAGAACACGTCGAACGACTGTCGTTATCCGGCCGAAGGTACAATTTTCGATAGTACATTAAATTAAGCAATTACGTCAACATAATTTGGAACTTATTTGCCCTGGGATCTTGGATGCTAATTGAATTCCTAACTTTATCAGCTTTTGCTTGCATCTATTACGCGCCGGGGGCGTTTGAAGGAACTGACGCTGACGCCATAAAACAAAAGAAAAGCAGAAGCATTTATATCGATCTGCCGGAACGATGTCGGTATTTTATTATTACTGCCCTATTATTTGCCTAATACTCGATTTCCGGGTCGTGTTCGAGCCGGAAACATTAAAATACTGCTCTTTTATATAGAACCCTTCCGGCATTGTTGCTTCCGAATGTTATTATAAGCCCTAAAAAATGAGAAAGATTCTTTGAATGGAATAATGCCCTGAAAGATATGAAAATAGATATGTGTTTCATATAACGATCGTAATCAATATACATGCATTATAAAAATAATACTTAAAAGTTAATATTTTTTGTCTATTATCTAGCTTGCACTAGCGTTGGGTTATTAAACAAATTATGTATTTTTGGTGGTTTGGTAATTATGTAAAATACTGAATGCATTGTCTTTTTACTTCTGTTTCTACCTTGCTTTTTTATTGGTATTGCTACTCTCTTCAAGTCACTAACTTTTATGTTAAAAGTATGTAGGAAGTAATAACTACTGCACTATTGTCTAGCAAATTTTACCATTGCAATGTGTTTGCCATAATAATAGTTTAGATCATTTTCAAACGGATATTGACATGCGCGAAAGAACAGTGTTTCATCATACTTTTTTGAATAGCAAAAATGTGAAACTTAAAATCAAACAACGAATACTGATCTATTATGGTGGTATGTTTATTGCAGCAGCAAGCATTTAAGTGAAGTATAATGTTTAAAAATGATGTGACTTTGGCCTATGTCAGATATACCGAGTTGTAAATCGAAATTTCATTGCAACAGTTAAATTCCTAATAATCATATCACTTCTGGTGCACTCCAGTATTACATATCTTGGAGGTGGTACTCCCTTATAAACTTTCATAAAAAATATTTACAAAATTTGAAGGAAAATAAATGATAATTTTCTTACATGACTTATCATTGAAAGTGAAACTATTACAAAATATAAAAAAAGAAACAAGATATAGTAACACTTTTCATTTTTTAATAATCAGTATATTTACAATCTATAGTCTAATGGAGTATTAGGTAAATTTGAAAACACTGCATGGATATTAGAAGAAACCATTTACTAATGGAACTCCTATAGCAATGCTTCCCAGTTAGGAAGCTTTTAGGTTTTAAGGGCAGTTTCTCTTCAATATTCTGCTGGATGATTGAGTGTCGGTTAACTGTTGTATTAGTAGATTGTTGTGATCTTCAAGCATATCCAATCAACAACAAATGAAATGTTGAGGTTTTAACACGGAACGTCTACTAACGCGCGGAACATTTTGGATCAAAATTTGTTAAACGGTTTTGATTCTTGTTGGTTTTGCACACCCCCATAGTTTCAGATTGATTTGATCATTGTTTTATATAGTAGAGGCTTGTCACTTAATAACCATTTGGACTTTTTTCAAAGAGCCATTGCGTTTGTCTGAATTTTAAATTAAGCTCCTGATGTTTGGTTTGGTTTGGATTTGCTTGATTCACTTAAGATGTTGATCTAGGCATAAGCTCAAATACTTTATGTTTCCTTGACATGTATGGGAAAGTTACTTATAGTAATCGGTAGACACGCGTTTCTTCTAGGGGTTATTTGTAATGATTTAATTAGGTTGATTGCGATGTTCTATTTATCAACAAATTTATTCAATAAATTTAGCTAACGTTGGTGATTTTAAGATGCACCAATAGAACAACCATGCGTAGACAGAGTATCGTCATCAAAAATGACGACAACAGTACATTGGTTTTCAAGTGGGTCAGTAATGAATATTGAGTAAAGGAAAGATTTAACGACACTTTCCTGTGTATGTTAAATAGGAGCTCAATAAAAGTAATAGTTTTTATTTTGTATAGTAACCTAACATAGTATGCCAGAAATAACCAAACGCCTGAGAACATTATATAATATTTCTTCCCTTTATTTAATTTTTTAAATAATTTTCTTATTAAGAGCAGAAGACTAATTGGCATATCAAAAGCCACATTCCCTGTAAATTCTCCAGGTTTATGCATCATTATTATAAACGTGCACTTCCGTAGCATGGGATAATAAAAAATATTTACCATTTAATTGTATATTGTTGTTAACAGTACTAAAGATTTTATTGGCAGCATCTTTAGTATTCGATCCGTTATTAAGCTACAGCCTGCCACTGTATGTTTACTTAATTTGCATAAGTTTGCCTGATTCTCCAATGGTTAAAAAGGTTTAATAGGTAAGCATCTGACAAGCAATTAATTAAAGTAATTAATAACTGTTCTGCAAATGCACCGGGTTTCTCCTTGTTAGATTTTGAACAGTCTCCATTTCTTTATTTTATGTGTGGTTTGTTTGCTTGCAATTTTTCAATTTCTTTGTTGCTTTTCAAATGGTATTTTCTTCTTGTTTATGATTAGTAATGTAATAACTAAAACTGGAATTTCGGCTATCCTATAGAACCTTATAGTCTTCGAGTTAATTCCTTTATAATTTAAATTGTCAGTAGCTTTTTGAGATCTTTGTGTTAGTTGCCATTTTATGAATTAAAATTAACAGTCACATTTTAATTAACCTTCTATAATGTGTGATCTAGGAAAATGTACCGGAAACAGTTCGGTAATTCCTGTTTTGATATGCTTTCCAGTTGCTAGTTACAAAAATGCTTGTTGAGTAATTTGAATCTTTGAAGAGCGGTTTTTGAATCTGGTAGTAGTTTTTGCATTCTTCTTAGTTTCTCGTCGTTCTTAATCTTACCGTTGGACGCCCTCAAAACTGCGGTGCATTTATTTTTGTAAGCAGAAACAATAGCGTCTATCAATTGTTCCATTATATTTTTCTAAGTCTAATTTAATATCTATTTTAGTTTTAATTCTTGTTTGTTAATGGTTATAGAAGTGTGATATCTCAATTGAGCCTGAGTTTATCAAGCGCATACATCTACAGTCCGAATAATTCTCTGTATCAAACGTACGCCAATTTTTAAAAAGCTACTAACGTGTAGAGTGCCTACTGTTAAATCGATTATGATCTGTCTTCGACCTGCTAAAAAAATATATTTATTTATTTTATACTGTCTGTTAGTAGCGGCTCAGGCTCCTTACATACTAGGTAGGCTGATTTAAGGATAATCCCCTTGACCTTTGGCGCTTTGAAGTCTACTAATTACGAAATAAAGTTTATTAGTAGTAGTGCTTTAACATTTTTAGACTATAAAGCATATCTTTACCTCCCACTCAAGACCCTGTATTTCCCCTCTACTTACTCAAGGTTTTTGACAGTCAATTATTAACTGTTATTTGACGCTGTTTACTGTAGTAAATGTTATATAACTTTTATTATTTGCATAATTATTACTCTAAAGTGATTTGAAAGTCACCGAGCGAAGTTTGAAATAAACCTTGGCTTAATAAAGAAACGTGTAGGAAGCTTTGTCTATTGAGTAGGCCAGACTCTTTTCTTTTTGTTACTTTTGCGACGTACTAGCCGATAATATTCTGTTTCTAAAGTTCAGATTTTAAAATTCTTATCTATTCCTGGTATTTTTTGTCTCGGAAATTCTTAATAGCCATAAGATGATTCTTGATATTTTGGGAAAGTTGTTTGATTTAACAATGATTGAATTTGCTCCTTTATAAGGATATTTAGGATTGTCCACCGCCTGCTTCAGCTATTGGTTAGTGTGCTCATTTGCACATATAATCCATAGATATATATATACCTTGTGTTTTCTATCTAAGAAGGAGTTCTATTACTAGAGGTGGTTTTGTCCAAGGTTTCTATTAATTTGTTTTGATTAGATCCGCTTTCTCCTAATCTCAAACAATGTCTGGAAGGTGTCTATCTATCGCGTTCATTTTTTCTAGCTTTACTATAAAACCTGACCTATCTTTAGCTCCTAGGTTCCTAAGACTGCTCTGCTGTTGAGAGAAAAAGGTAGAATAATCCGGAAGCGGGTTTTTTGCACGTCTGTTCTATTTTGGTCTTTAGCTGAGGTTGTTTCTTTGGTTTTTTAGATTTTCTTCTTTTGAGCCTCAGAGAGCCGTTTGAGCTGAAGCTCAATTTTAGAATTGCTTATTACTTCAGCGCCTTCGACTGCTTTTACAGTTTGTGACAGGTAAACTTGCTTCTGACACTATTCCATGGAAACGATGATGCCTTCCAATAAGAGGGAAAGCATCATATATTCATTCATGGAGCCCTCCCTGGAACTTTCACTAATTTGTTTATCTTTCTTGTTATGTTACATCTGGATCTTAGGAGTATAGCGGAAGAAAGTAAGCCATAATGCCAAGAACCCCTTACTATCGTAGAAGGTGTTTATATAAAGGAGGTTATCCCTTAATAAATAAGCTTTTCATCATCCCTGCATCTTATTAGTGCGCATAATATCTTGCAAATTGAGCAGTTTTTATAGTGGCCTCATCTACACCATCCATATGCGCCTGCTGTGGCTACCCTGCTGTACACCAATTTAACATAATAAGATCGTTGTACTAGTCACAGCAGTTAACGATGTTACGATTTGAACTATTGCTTACTGTTTAAGATTTTATTCTTAAAGATTTTCCTACTATTATCAGTTAACTAGTACTTTTTTGGCTTTTTATTTTTGAAGATGTGCCTGGTAGATATCTAAACTCCCAGGGTGGGTATTGTTTATTTTATACCATTAATGCAAATTTGTAAAAAAGAAATATATACACATAGTCTGAAGGCGAGTAACAACAGTTGCAGTTTTCTATTTTTTATATAGGTAACACTGGCTGGTTAGAAAAATTTAGAATATCAACTTTTAATCACATTTTTAGGGAAACAAAATTAAATTAATGAAAATTTGTTAGTTTTTTAATTCTATGAAGATTATGTGTAAATTTGATTATAAATATTTTAGTATGCCAGTTTACTAAAAGATAATGCATGTTTATTAGACTTGAGAAACTATTTTTTTAATCAATGGGTCTTTAGATAGAAATAATTTCTGATTACTGTGTAGATTAAAAAATATATATTACGTTTCTCAGTAAGCAGGCAGAAGTTCCAGACAAATTTTAAATAAGAAAATTGAATTTTCATCTACATAAAATTTAAATTAAAAAAAATTATATGATGTAGAACGGTACCACTAATTTCTGCAACTATTATTAAGAAACTTTAGAAAATGGATGCTTAAGTAAGTCAAAAATTATACAAATTTATGTGATCGTTATAGTAATAAGCCAAATCTTAAAATCGTGGTGTAAATAACCTATTATCAATAAAAAATAATTTCATGACATATATTGCAAAGTAAATTACGACTGTTTTAAACTGCATGTTTTTAGAAGATTTGGCAATAAAACCAGCTCAATTTAAAAGTATCAATTTCTTGCTGTGGTACTTTCAAATATAGTTTTCACAACCAAAATTGTACACATTTGTAGAATCAAAAACCCGATTAGAGGAAGAAATTGTGTTTATTTTTAAAACCTTATAATAATAACTTTCCAACAAGGTAATAAAAATATGTATGTTACAACAGAAGACAATTAACTATTTTTAAAAAGTAACTGAAGTGAACTACAAATACATGGAATGAATTTAGCTTTCAAAAGCAATATCATTCAAAGCCCAAATATCCTATAACTCTGTGTTCATAGATGTAACCAATACAATAAGGTATTGTATAAAGCTTGTTTTACAAAGTAAAGATTTTCTTGTAATTCCAGTACTAATTATTCTTTCATTTATATCTAAAAAATCATTTTTTTCAAACCAAATGTGACAATAAAATCTCGAAGACAAGAAGAACAGACGCAAGTGTCTCCCAATGCAGTGTACTTCAGTGTTTCCTATACTTACCATACGCGTACGATCTACCAACCACAACACAATGGGTATATTCGCGGATGACACAGCACTTCTTTCATGTAACAAGAATCTTGCATTAGAACTACTTCAAGAACATCTAAAATTTCTGGACTCGAGTTAACAGAGTGGAAAGAAAAAATTAATAAAGACAAATCAATGCATGTTACGTTGATGACAAAATATTCAATATGTTTTCCAGTTACCCATTTTGGTTAATAAAATAGGAAGTAAAAGTTAATGAAAACAAATTAGTGCATATTAGACTCGATACGGTACATTTAACATGTCATTAGGTTATTTTTAACAACACATGAATCTCTCAGGAAGAAGAAGTTAAATATCTTGAATGTCTAGATCACCGATTGACATATAGATCTACCACTAAAAAAACTGTATTGGCTCATGGGAACAATCTTAGCACCTACACTTGAAAATGAAATATTACTATACAAAACCATGATATGTCCTGTCTGGTTCTATAGTTGTGAAATGTGGGTCATTCAACGTTTCCAAAACCCCTAAGATAATTTTTGGTGCTCTATAGCTTTTGTTTAGGTAAACGATCGTGATATTTTAACAACTGATCCCAACGCGGTAGTTAACCCATTAGCCAAAAAAACTATAACCAAAACACATCAAAAGTGGGCAATAAAGTTAACGTTTAAAATAGAGGAATCATCGATGGGTGTGTTCCCTAAGACTTAATTTAATTATCTACACATAAAATTGACTTGTGAAATTATTATGATACTGCTACTAGAAATTGTTATGTTTCTTATAATTTCTTTTTCTGTAAGTATTTTTAACAAAACTTAGACCTTATTAGTGAATGAGTAAAACTATGGCGAATAAAAGTTAACCGGTCCAAATCGGTGCAAGTTACCATTAAACTGTCAACATCAATGGAGTTGAAGTTCCAGTCAAAACAGAGGCATAATATCTGGACTAGTGCCTTAAATGGAAGAGAATCCAAATGAAAATAGAATAACCAAACTTAAAGTACCGAGAAATGTATTGGCTAATTGGAAGATAATTCAAAATAAACATTAAAAACAATGTGTTACTCTATAAAGCCGTGATAAAATCGATTTGGACTTATAGACTTCCATTAGGGGGTTGTGAAAAACCATTAAAAATAAGTATTATACATAGGTTCCAGTCAAAATTACTTCCAGTAGTATTAGATACGCCTTGGTACTTTAGAAATCAGACCATCCACAGAGACTTAGGTTTGCCATTCGTTCAAGGAGAAATACAAATACTTCCTGAAAAATATTGTACAAACTTTTTAGCCACTTTAATCAATCATGAAGGCTAAACAGAATATAAACTAATGATTTATGATTTGTACAAATAGTATAATGTATTTAAAATGACTCCTCCCTCAATTCCATGTAGTTGTTAATACTTTTACTAAATATCTAGCAAGAGTAGATCTTAAAAATTAATAAATCTTTATGATCTTTTCTTGTCATATAGCAAATCAAAAAAAGTTGTTTAGAGATTAACTTTATAATTTTTCAAATATAAATAAGTTATGATAAAAACTTTATGAAGGTCAGTGTCATTAAATGGCAAGGTATTGTAATTTCAGTCTATATACTTGAGATTAGGTCGTATAAAGAGAAATAATGATTCGCTTTAATTATTTCGTTAGTTCTGCGCGTGAATCCACGTTACCGTTTACATCACCGTAATAAAATCCCTTATTAAAACTAATTACTCCGGACGGGTTGTTATAAGTGTGTAAAGCGTTCCATCCGGCGTTCCGAGCAACAAACAATAGAAAAAAACTTGCTGCCATAATTATAGGCCACCCAACACCGGTCATTATTAATTACGAGCGGGATCATTATTAGAAACTGCATTCGCACTCCCTTTCGCCTTTGTAGAAGTTTGGTAATTCCAGATACGCCGTAATTTCGCGAGGTAGGTACCTAGGAGACGGCGCGCCATAAAGCTCGGAAAATGTGACAATAGACCGTCGCCTGAGTGTAACCATTAATTTCGTTAATTAATTACCGTCTTAATTAACCACTGTAACTCACAAAAGTTCATTAGTCCTGACCACTAAACTGCTCCTGATGTGTATTATTTTCACATCGGGTAAATACATATTTCTAATTAATTGGCCGCTTCTGATGCAAAGCCGCGGAATAAGAATAAAACGGGGGCATTAATTAAAACGTCAGCCATACCGCCTGAAACCAATAAAGCTACTTGTTTGTAAGAATATCGCTGCCTCAAGAAAATAATAAGCAGAAAGCTCCCGAACGTATGCAACCATTAAAATTAATAATAAGCCGAGATTTCGCGGCTCGAGTTGGACGGGAAGCTGCGCCTCGCCCGATCCGGCTGGTTTCGGCGTTTCGGCTGCTCCCTCAGCCATTTGCAGAAGAAATTGGCGCTCATTTGCGTTAGCGGGCTCGTCAATTTTTTGCAAGTGTGCCCGTAGGAATATCTGCGAGGTATTTCGCGCGTTTCTTCAAACTTTTGATTTACGAGGTGTAATGTTCGCGCAGCCTTGCTCCCAAGAGCGTTGCTGTTGCGCGTTCGTCAGCTGCGGCAATTAAACAAATTGGGCTAATTACCGGATTTTAATAACAAATCGGGCAGTCGCAGTTGTTTCAAATTGTGTAATTTTAAAGCATGCGTCATGGCTTTATTATAGCGCTTTAGGTCATTTTTACTGGGAATAGCCTCCTGGTTTATTGCGTAACTTTGTCCAACTCGCTTGTAAGGAGCTGCTTCTAAGGATGCTGCTGATGCTTATTTAGAAAATAACAGCAATCACGATTGTCATGAAACAAATTGCTGGAATATGTTTTATTTAAACTTTTACATTCTGCAGTCTGGATGACAAGAAAGTGGCCGTAGTAGTGCCACTTGTTTTAATTCGTTTGAATTTTTATGTTGTGCTCTCTTGGCACTATATAATTTGCTAGCCACTGAATTCGTTATCCCTAAAATGAGTGTTTTTAGTGGATCATGTGAGATGACCCTAAACTGACGTATAAAGCGGCTGCAAAATATGTGCGGAGGTCGGGGGCATTCGTTAAGAAGCGGATAAAAGAACATTTGGAGGTTGGGAATGTAGAAGATCTGTCGGAGAGAGAAATAGTCAGTGTACCAACAGTGAAGAAGGATAAAGCGATCTTGCGTCTTTTGAAGACAAGCCAGGCCTTTTGCTGTGCTGTGCCCAAATAAAATTTTGCAAAAATAAATTAAATTCTCCTAAATACAATTAAAAGTTGTCTGCGTAAAGAAAACTTTTCTTTTCGATTAGCTTTGAAGAAACCTTTATCAGAAGAACACGTGGAAACACGACTAGCGTGGGCAAAGGAAAATTTGGATCGAGATTGGAACGAGTTTTCTTTCTGGACATGGCTTTCTTTATCAAAAGCGTGATCATAGATTAGCATTAGGATTCTTCAACGCACAGTAAGAGACCATGCAATAGTTAATGATTGGGAATGCTTCTGTAAACGCGGTTTTGGCTGTCTCTTTGTGTTTACGGGCAATTTAAAAAGTTTTGATGTTGATAGATCAAGTTAAGTACAAGAAGACAATGACCTTAACTATCGCAGTAAACTTGCAGTACGTGGAAACAACAAAATAACGTCACTACGTTGGAATAACTGACAGTATCCCCAGATGTTAATCCCATTGAAAATATGTAGTCTTACAGAAAAATAAAGCTCAAAGTAAAGCTAGTGTATACAGTAAAGCAGCCGTCATTTCAAATCTAAAATATGGCAGAAAACTTCGTCGAAAACTCATATAAATCATTGTTTATTAGCCATTGCAAACATGTAGCTTAGAGAAGAGAATAATTATAATTGTTTGTTTTTATGGTCATTATTACCATTATAATTATTATTACCAATTTAAACTCAATTTAAATAGGGAAAGCGGGGTAAAACCGAGTAGGCGAACGAAACCGGGAACTTTTATATCCTCATGATTATTGCTGGTGCTTGTCTGCAAAGGCTCAAATAACTGCAAGGCTACTATTACAGTAGTTTGAGCTGAGTTTCAAACGTCTCTACATGTTAGATTGCTATATATAAATTTTTAATGATTTTATTTGAAAACTACTGCGCTACTCTCAAGATCCGTATACTTGAATATTTATATAGGCAACTGTGTGCTTTATTTCTTACATTTTAAAATATACAAGGTACATGACTGATCCCAATTTTTTTTTATGTCAGATATATTTATATCATTAGGGAGTAATTGGCAGTAAAACGCCACGCTTGCCAGGCGTCTTGGCGAGTTGGGTAGGATATGGGTAGGATTGAATGTGGTGTGGTTATGATTACAAGGTTAGGACATGATTTCCCTCGGTATTGGGAGTTGAGGGAGAACCAAGGCTCGCGTAGGCAGGGTCGCTTCCCTGAGACAGACCTATCTCTACCGAGGTCGTAGAGAGTGTCTATCCGCTACCACAAAAAGCAACATAGAATCAATGAGAATAGCACAAAGGGGAATGGAGAGAGCAATGTTAAATATAACAAGGAGAGATAAAGTTAGGAATGACAGAATAAGATCAATTACAAAAGTGACAGACATTGGTATTAAGATTGCCCAATTAAAATGGGGTTACGCAGGACACGTGGCGAGAAATGACAAAAATAGATGGAACCGTAAAATAACTGAATGGAGACCGTACGAGCATAAGAGAGGAAGAGGACGACCACCTATGCGTTGGTATGATGATTTTAAACGTACAGCTGGACTAAATTGGATCCAAATCGCACAAAATCGTGATAGGTGGAAGGAGTTAGGGAAGGCCTACATCCAAAAATGGATTTAATTAATTACATAATTAATTGGGCTTAGGAGAAGAAGAAGAAGAATATATTTATATCCATTTAATATTCATAAATATGACATCCTTGAGTTGGTAACGGGTTTGCAACTTGTCATAACTCGCCTGGAAGTCTTGATTTGGAATCTCTTTCAAAGCACTTGTCACAGCAGCCTACACATCTTTAACAATCCCAAAAAGTTGTCCTTTTAAGTGGATTGGAACTCACGAGAAACGGATACATAGTTTTTCTTCTTTTCATTAGTGAAAACGTTGAGAAATAATCTAGCGCAAATATTCTACATCTTTCAATTTTTGGATGTGCTATTCATAAGTGTAAAAAATAGACAGCAAGAGACTTATTATTCTGATTTACCAAGTGAAAAAACTTTAATGCATCATTTTTAAAGTTATTGTTCGCAAACCGCTATTAACGGTTTTAAAAATACTGAAATATATCCAACTAATGCAGATGTAACTTTTGGTTTCACAGTTGTCTTCTCAGAAAGATTGAAAGATCTAACATACATAATAAACAATCAAAACAGCAAACTAAATAATTAACAAAAAATTGATTTCTCTACTTCCTTACAAGTTGCGACACTATTGATAAATCAAGGGCATTAAGCGTTACCCTTTTAAATCAAAAGATGATCAACATGTTCATTTTCCTAAGAACACTAATATTCTATTCAAAAGTCAAAAAAATTTAAAGGAAGATGAATATAACAACAGAAGCATCTTTCAGTCGTAACTTCTTTCTCATATGCGTTAAAACTTAAACAAAAAGAAGTAGGAGAAAACAGCTTCAAGAACTT
This sequence comes from Sinelater perroti, assembly GCA_036346155.1. Classification (NCBI taxonomy): domain Eukaryota; kingdom Metazoa; phylum Arthropoda; class Insecta; order Coleoptera; family Elateridae; genus Sinelater; species Sinelater perroti. Next base: position 6,714,487 of record JARFIY010000195.1, read on the forward strand.
TAAGAAAAAGCTTGCTAACAATACAAGAATAAAAAATACCAAGAAGCAAAAGAAATCATTACAAAAGAAACTCCACAAGAAGAAGATTGCTGATCGTACCAAATTATATTCTAAAGAAGGAGATAATTCTGATGCTTGTATAGTTTCCATTAAATTTTGTTCAAACTTCAAATTGAACGAAGGACTGATCTAGTGGTTTGGGCACATAAATGTTGTTTAAATGAAGAGAAAAATAATAGTACTTTTGTTATACTTTTTCTATAAAGTTGTTGAATAGGACTAGAAATGTCAAAAATTTATTAATCTACGTTTACGGTATATAAGATTTTTTAGGCAGTCAAAGCTATAGTATTTGAATTTCTCAAGATTTTGATGCATTATCATATAAGACCTAGGACTACATAGCTGCTTACAAAAGACATACTGGACACTCGTCAGCAGATAAAAGAAATCAAAGGGATTGTTGACCGAATACGCACATGATTACCACAGAAAAATTTTACAGATTCAAGTTTACAGATTTAAAATAATTACAACACGTATATCATTATATATGCGTCTCGTATATGCGAATAGTTTATAGATGGTGATATAATGTTTGTAATAGTTGGCTGGGGAGAGTTATCAACGAATAATCGATATTTATTTTTAAAGGAAGGGTTACAACTTTGTTCATTGTATACCAAAAGAATGTTTAGAGGGTGTGAATCTCTCGAACTATAAACTTTGCTAAACTCACGTTTGGTTCTAGCAAAACTCACACACAAAGCAAAGACTAATAACTTGCCTCATTTTCTGAAGGTAGATAATTGAGCTAATAGCACAAATATTATTCTTTTTAATTATAAATAGTAAGCAGTTCTAAGAAACATAGTTTTCTCATATAATGTATGTAGGTGGTACTATTGATTAACAACTTAAATTAATAAATTTTTAATGGATGTGGTATGTCTACACATAGAAGATTTAATGCCTCACAAATAAGTTCGGTCTGCAAACTAAGAGGTTGTGGTTCTCATATGTTCGTTTTCTGCCTGGTCGCTGCGCACTTTTTCTGATATGGGGTGATGTGGCAAGCACCTTAGATGATCGTCATTATTACCTCAATTATTTTTAGTAGCTGGATAGACCAATCGCCAGGCATCAGAGAGCTTCAGAAATGAACCCGGGTTCGTCCGTGTTGCAGCGATATGCCTTAATTACGCCTTAATGGCGCTCAAAGAATTTTATCTCCCTTAAAATTTAAGTTTATAATACGTTTTAAAAAAATAAAAATTAGTATATTGTTTTATATAATTAAAAATCATTATAAACATAATAAAAGTGGACTATTAGGTTTACATGAGAGGTTTTATTAATTTGTTAACTGATTTAGAAAGAGTTGCATTTTATACAATATACTGTTTTTAGAAATAAATAGAGCTTTGTGCGCTACGCTTTCTGTGCTCTAATTACGCTCAAATTACAAAAGGGTAAACAAATGTACAAATGGGTTATAGAATTTCAAATTAGTGACAAATCATGTTACAAACTGACTGACAGAGCCAACTGGTTGAACTATCTGAACCACCGCTTCCTCTAAAGGGCACTGTTAATTAGATTGAAATTTAAACCCAATATTTTTTGTAAACTTTTGTAATTTAATATTTTCCGTATATTCATTGGGTCAACATAAAAAAGCGTGTGCCCAAAAATAAAATAACAGCTTTTTATATTTAGTTTCTTCGAATGCAACGGATGATTCCACGAATCAGGGAATTATATTAAAATAGAAGTTTATATATATTTTTAATTTTTCAAATTTTTTTTTTGTTTATTTAAAAATTTACGATCTGTTCTATGAGAACATTTAGTAAATAGGATAATTAGTAGGTACAACATGAGGGGAGAAGTGATCCAGCGACCACTCTCCGTATATGACTTGCGTATGAGAAAGGTAATATAAGTGATACTCAAGTAATTTAGTTTTGTAGGTCAGTGTAGTCAGTTTCTGTTCAGTCTTCTGGGTACGGCTAGTTCATTAATTAGGTGGATAACCTCCTCATTGCGATGCCCTAGGAGATTGAGGAAATAAGTGGTGCTGAATCTTTGGATTTCTTCATCAACTGTAGGAATGGCTAAATCATCGTGAATGGTTTTATTGCTTATTTACTAATGTGTATTTAGAATCATGCGTAGGATTTTGGACTGCAGTCGTTGTATAATTTTTGAATTTGAGGCCTTCGTGCAACCCCACAGCTGAATTCCATATGTGCAGATGGGTTTTATAATACATTTATATAGAAGTATTTTATTTTCTATTTTCAATTATTGAAATTACCTCCAAGTAACCAATACATTTGTCGAATCTCGTTGTTTATGTGGTTCTTTCTAGATATTAAGTGTGGCCACCATGTCAGTTTAGAGTCTAGTATTAGTCCTAGGTATTTGACCTCGTTTTGGACAGGTAGCTGGGTATTGTTAATGGAGACATTTGGGCAGTCGATTTGTCTAGTTTTAAATTTATTTGTGTTGATTTAGCGGCATTAACTTTGATACACCAGGAACTGAGACATTCTTCAAGTTTGTTTAGATGAGTTTGGACACAATCAGCAGCTAGCTGAGGATCATTGTCAACTGATAGGATCGCAGTATCGCCTGCAAAAGTGACAATGGTTGTGCTATCAATAGATGGTATGTCCGCCGTAAATACAAAGTACAAGAATGGTCCTAGGACAGTGTCCTGTGGTACTCCTGAATCGATTGGGTGGATTGTGGAAACATCATTATTACATTTAGATTGGAAAAATCGATCGCTGAAATAGGACTTTAGGATGAGATAATAGTAGGTAGGAAGGATTTGTTTTAGATTAAATAAAAGACGTTTATGCCAAACACGGTCAAAAGCTTGAGCAATATCTAAAAATGCTGCGACGCAAACCTTTTTTTCTTCCAGACTTCTTATGATCTCGTTAACGATTCTGTAACACTGGTGAATTGGAGAGTGTCGCTCTCTGAATCCGAATTGATGTTTAGGTAGTATCTCGTTCAGGTTAATATCAGTCTGCATTCTCTTTAGTAGTAATCTTTCAAATATTTTAGATAGCAGAGGAAGTAGGCTTATAGGACGGCATGAAGAAGTTGAATTAGGTAGTTTTTTTCAGGTTTAGGTACTAATATGATCTGGGCAAATTTCCAGGAAATGGGAAAATAGGTGAGTCTTATCATACTATTGTAAATAGTAGTTAATATTGTTATTGCCTTTTTCGGTAGTTTCTTAAGAATCTGGCCAGTTATAAGATCAAATCCAGGAGCGTTGTATGTTTTACAATTCTTAATTTCATGTTTTATTTCAGATGGTGTCAACGGATTGATTGGGAGGGTCATTGGACATGGTACAGCTAAGGAATTATTGATATTCTCAATATTTATGTTAGGATTAAGTTCTGGAGGACTAAAAGTTTGGGCTAAGTGCTCTGCAAAAGCATTTGCTTTCTCTTAATCTGTACTTGCCCAGGTTCCATCTTGCTTCTTTAATGGTGGTATGTGATTAGTAGGTCTTCGCAATATTATTAACATACGACATCGAATTAACAAGCAACCACTAATGCTATTTTATGTAGATTTAGAACCTAAAAAAAAAATAATAAAGATATTTACAGTTTAGAATTCATAGGACATATGCGAATAACGGTTGAACCGCAACATAAAAAAAGCAATATCATACAATGTACAAGGTGCCAACTATATGGTCACTCCAAATCTTAGTGCACACAACCATACAAATGTGTTAAGTGTGGAGGTTACCACAACTCCACATTGTGCCAAAAATCCAAAAGCTCTCCAGCAAAGTGTGCACTTTGTGGAAAAGATCATCCTTCGAATTATAAAGGTTGCGAAATATATCAACAGTTACAAAATGCAAGAAACAAATCTAGAGGAAATAATAATCAAAATTGTAATCAACCCCAAATTCCACATATCCAAACACCGAACCAATCAATACAATAACAACGAAGAACGGACTTTCGAACATATGCTGATGCTGCACGAGGGCTAAACACAGCAAATGAAGATAATGACTTCAGTGGCCAACTCAACCATTTTCTCACCGAATTCAAAGCAATGTTCAATCAGTTAATCTCTCAAAACAGCATGATACTAAATATGCTATCAACTGTCATCAATAAACTAGTCCATTAATGGACATTTCATCTTTACGTATAGTTTTTTGGAATGCCAATGGTTTAGCAAATCACAAAACAGAAATAACTTATTTCCTACAAATTAATAAGATAGATATAAAGCTTATATCTGAAACTCATTTTACAGACCGATCAACATTTAAAATACCATCTTATACGACTTATTATACCATTCATCCGGATGGAACAGCGCATGGAGGGGCTGCAATACTCATATGATCTGAAATAGCACATCATGTACTTCCTTCATTTCAAACTAACAAAATACAAGCTTCTGTAATTCATGTCGATGCTAAACCGAGATCTTTTATCATAGCAGTGATTTACAGCCCACCTAGACACGCAATCAACACCGTCGAATATGAAACAATGTTTAACACTTTGAGACCTCGCTTCGTAGTTTGTGGAGATTGGATTGCCAAACATTCTGACTGGGGTTCCAGATGTATTACGCTCAAAGACCGAAATCTACTACGCCTCATTACAAACAAAAATTATTCGCATTTGTCAACTGGTCAACCAACTTACTGGCCAACTGACCTAAACAAACTTCCTGATTTGTTAGATTTTTTGTCATCAACGGCGTTGCAACTAACTACCTTCATATTGAACCTGATTTGGACCTTTCATCTGACCATTCCCCCGTTATCCTCACCCTTAGTACCCATATTATTATAAAATAAAATCCACCCAAATTAGTCTCTCCAAAACTGATTGAACTAGCTTCCAACAATACATCAAAGATAATTTAATCTTGAACATTAAATTAAAAGAACCTAGAGACATTGATGTTGCTGTACAAAACTTTACTAATGCAATACAAGAAGCAGCTTGGATAAGTACACCAATACCAATCACAAATAAACAAGAAGTTACTAACATACCGCTAGAGATTAGACAGCAGATTGCACAGAAAAGACGTGCAAGATGCACATGGCAAAGAACTCGCAATCCTATTGATAAAAATACATATAACAGGTATACAAGATTACTTAAAACTACACTACAAGATTTAAGAAATTCTACATTTGAAACATATATTTTTCAAATTTAAAATCAGTTATAGATAGTAGACCTTAAAGTTATAATTTAGACAATCTACTATTAATATTATATAAATATTGCATATAAGACGGCTGAACCGTAACTAGGAATTAAAAATTTGCCATACAACTTGTGGTGTCACTGATATCATGATAGAAATAATCTTTAAATACACGATAGCAAACAGGATTTCATATTTCCTGATAATACAGGCATCGGATTCAGACAGCTAAATTCAGATGCTTGCAGATTACGTGTGGCCTACAGTATCTGGATGAACTAACATAGGTGACATTATTTTCATGTAGGTGCTGGTTCACCCCATTTGTTCTTACTGTGCGCGCGTAGTTAGACCAGCACTTTTCAGGACGTTGGTTAGGTAAGCTTCCAAGAAGTCTAGATTTCATGCCATGTGATTTTTACGTACGGGGTCACGCAAAGCAAAAAGTTTACAGGATAAAGCCTTGCGTACTGAAGGACTTGAAACTACGGATTCGGGAGGCTTTCAGCAATATCTCAAACGACTTCCCGCAGAAAATTGTTTAAGGAAATCGGTTGACGTCACCAGTTACGGAGTGTGTGTTCAATATTAAATTTAAAGTCAAAATATTTATTATTAATGTTAATCTTAAAAATGACATGGAAATATTGTAACTATCCGATTTTAACCGAAAAATGTAAGTTTCTGTTAAAGTTGTTATGGAGTTAATCATTACGTGAAAATAAAAAGCAGAAAAATCAGTATTTGCTTAAACATAAAATTTTTGTTATAATTATCTGTTATTGGTTGAAATGGTGGCGTTAGATGACAGTTGGATAGTGTCAGACCTTAATCAATAGTTTTAACAAATTGTTTACCTTATTAATGCAACAAAAGTGATATCAAAAATTTTTGGGATGAGATTGTCAATCCCATCCCAAAAAATTTTGATATCATTTTTGTTGCATTAATATTAAGGTAAACAATTTGTTAAATCTGTTGATTAACATTACCTACATAAGATTAAAAAATTATAATTATTTTATTTAAATAATAATTTTTTCGTAAAACGTAATATTAACATATTTATAAAATACTAATACCTCGTCCCAACTTTGTTAGAGGGGTAAAGGATTGCCTTATATAGAACGTTGTGTTAGATAGCAAAGTGAGACAAAATAAATCTACTGTAATCTAACTGTAACATAATTTTTAACAATAAAAATTACCGTTCTTGAATAACAAAAAAATATATAAAATTAATTTTTTTATTATTTATTTTTATAGTTAGACCTCAAAGAGAACATGCGTATTTTTCAGCGCGAGTGTTACTGAAAGCGGGATCTTGGTTGCCATTGTTTTCTTTTTAATTATCTTTCTCAATAACTCCAAAATATTTTATCTTATAACACGCCGTTGTGGCAATGATTCAACTGCCAATATCCTGTTAGTTTTTTAGATTGACATCTATCACAGATTAAACGAATTAAGCCTGTTTCACCCAATTTTTTTTCGTATCAAGTTACACTGATGTTGATCTGGACTAACCTACAGCGCCAGAAAAAAATGCTAGATAATCGCTCAACCCACGTGGTTTTACCCCTCACCTTCAAATACATTTACTGTTGTTTGAACGTATAGTGGAGTTAAACCACATCGGTTTATTTGTATATTATATTATTGACAAACCCCTAGTAGCTTTGCAATCATAAAATTGAAAGTGTTAAACTATTGCGGGTAGTTTTCTCTTTTTATTATCGGGATGTAGGACACTTTACTGTAATTTTTTTGTGAAATTTCACCTATTTCTTCTCTTAAATTCATTGCCATATTAGTTGAAAGTTTGAATAAAAGTTTTGTTTATTTCGTATTAAAGTGTCTATTTTGGCCAAACGTTCTAAAGCCAGCTGTAACTGATGGAAACACTGTAGCTATTTAAATTAATTTAGTTAAATTTTCAAAGTCTTAAAATCTTCCAGCTCTACACTCGGCTAAAAAAATTGGTATTCTTGTTGCTACTGAATTTAACTAACTTTTGTCTTTAAGTTTTAAAGCATTTTATACCCACTCGATTTATTCTACAGCTTCAGAACTAGTCTCTTACTCCAAATTGACAATATCGTGGTCTGCAGAAAACTCACTCTTTGTTCTTTAACAGTGATATTCAACACCTTTAGTTTACATACTAAGCAATGATATTTAATAATACCGAAATTACATTATAGGTTTTGCGTTGCGGTTTTAACTATTATAATTAATAACTGTTGTTAATCGCAATTCTCTTGATTATTAATTATTATCTGCAGAACGGTCACAAAAAAGTACCAATTACAAGAAATTCAAAATACAATAGTTAAAACTGTTAGTAATTAAAATTTTGTACACATAAAAATGATTTTCAATTTAATTATACCTTTATAGAAACCGGTAAATTTTTTGGAGGATTAACACTCCTCCATATACTGAAAAATGAGAAACACTTATCTAGATTACTTAAAGCTACTTAAAGCAAGGAAGCAATTTAAAATAGAAAGCATTATTTTTTATATTTTTCCATACGACCATTTCGTGAATCTACACTTTATATGTAAAGTAATATTTATTTTAGTAGTTTTGTACTTTGTTTATACTAAAAATTTATTTATAAATTTTAAAATAATATTCTACCTGTACAAGTTTTGCTCCGGAACTTTTTATGTCTAAGAAATCTCCAACCGTATCAAAGTTGTTCACAAAACTTTTTAAAAACAAACTTTTTAACAAACGCCTCCACTTGTTAAGGTGTTTTCGGTAAAAATGTCCTTCTAGTTGCTATTCATATTAGGATTAAATTTTTGCCATTAAAAATTTTCTATGTAGGATGTTCCAAAAAGGTACACTCTTTTTAAATGATAATAAGCGCATTACTAATTTCGTTAGAAACATTTCTGGGCAAATAAGTGGAAGTTGCCGCATTTTGCTTGAAAATTGTTTATAGCGATGTAGCTAATTTTAAGTTAAATGGCTCAATTAATCGACCTGCTGCGTTCCACAAAATCCGCATATCGTGAAACACTATTTGAACTCACGAGGTGTTACAGTATTGGAACAACCTAGGGTTATTCGTTTTGATCAAATTGTTACTGGTAACGTTTACCTAACCTTGCAGCAGAAATTCACTAGTCCACCCACATGTTGAAGAGTTGTCTTTTCAGGAAGATAGACCAGCTCTTAATTACTATTTTGATATAAGGGAATACCTCAATGTCGCTTTTATAAAAAAATAAATTAAGTGATGAAGTGGAGTTGAATTACCTGTACGTTCTAGATATTTTACTTTCTTGTACTATTTTGAGGGAATATTTTAATTATAAAATTTAATACAAGAACAAGCAACAATAAATGATTGGATCTGTGTCTTGCAACAGATTTTTTAATCCATTGATCGTTATTATTAACTGTATTTAAAAAAAATTGGTTGTTATTTAGCTGAATTTACTGTTTTTGAATAATTAGATTTGCAGGTTGAACTTTGTTGATTTTTAGAAAGTTCTTGGCGTTTCAGCAATACTTTCATGCCATTACAAGAGAGGTTGTAGGTAGATCTTTCCTTAGGGTCTCAATCTGCCCACTGTCCATTATAAACTATGAGCTATAGTAGATTAGCCCTTACTTGCTCTACTTGACTATATGTAAAATCAACAGTGAATATAAATGTGTTATTAAAGCAAAAATCTGTTGGATATGGTTTGCAAAATATGATGACTGTAACTTTAGTCTAAAAGATAAACACACAGAAACTTTTAACAGTAATTGGAAATATCAACAAACCAAAAAATTGAATATCAGAAAATTTTAATCTGCAGTTTACGTTATCAGTACATAAAAATAAATCATTTCTTGACGTGTAATAAAAAATGAAACTCATCTGATAACTCACATAGGAAGCAGCAATGGTTATTTGTTAAAAGGTTATTGAGAAGAACCAGACTTACACAGAAAAAAGACTCGTCTTTGCCTGTGGTAGTATGTCTACGGTTTGGTGTACTCTGAATTATTAAAACTTGGATAAACTGCCACTCCAGTCTTATATATTCAACAATTGGAGCACCTAAATAATTTATTTAGCATAAGAACTTTTACCTTATTCTGCTTAGTCTCCGTATGTTGCGTTATTAGATTATTACTTTTTTAGATCTTGTCAATATTTCATATAGAAATTAGTACATTTATTTTTTAAATCTAAGCTTAAGTGTTTTTACAAACAAAGAAAAAAAATTAAAATTTATTTTGTAATTATTAATTAAAACAATTATATGTAAATAGAAACTTATGTAGATATAAATAAATATTTTAAACTTAATGAGGTTTACTCAATGCACCATAAAATAATTGCATGTTAGTTTTATTGTGTAATAGTTACATTTCCAACATAATATATATTTGCTCTTAGTAATCTGTTTATCTACATCAATATTAGTTTATTAGTCCCTTTCCGCCTAAAAGAGATTTTCATGAAGCTCTTTTCAGACATAATTTGAGATTGCGGCAAAATACTCCTATATTAGCCAACCTTGTTATTAGACTAATGAAAAGCGCTTCCCCACAAAACCTAGCTTAACCAGAATGACAGTAATTGTTATTTTGACGCCAGTCGCCCATTTTAAGTTTCATATAATCTCGCCGGCAGTCGCCCAATCTGGAACTGCTCGACTGCAGCGGCTCACAAAAACCCTGGCTTGGTGTCGGAAATCTTAAAATCTAATGCGCATTTAAGTACAACTTAGGTAGGTTCCTCAATCCGCCGGCGACTTCGTTTTTGTTTCGCAAGATGAGCAGGGCGATAGATGATTTGACACTATTACGCCGAAACGGGGCAATTTCTAGTACTTCGGCCGAAGCATCCAGCAACAATGCGCTCTAAGTGATTGATTTAGATCGAGATGGTAACGCTCACAGTCATGGCTGTTTTTGTCCGAAGTTTTTGTGCCCGAGGATGACCATGTCGGGTCAAATGTTAATGTAATGAACTTAAAATAGCTTTCTGTCGAAAATGCGGAAAAAACTGGAATAAAGGGAATATGACCGCCTGCAAGGTGTTGGATTCGTGACGAAAGCGATTTAGTATCGAGAGGTCCAGAGGTTATCATCATTACGTTCGAATTTATTATTATTGTTGAAAAAAATTGAGACAGCTGTCATGATTATTTTATGTACAGGCGTTTGGTAATTGGCATAGGTAATTGCACAGCCGTGTCCGCCAGACGGAATAATTTAATCTTATGCATAATGCAATAACAGATATTAAGTACATTACTCTTGGATTCAAGAATTTGCTTAATGTATACCTTGTGACATTCACATTAAACATGGCTACCGGATACACTTTAGTACATTTAATATTTGCAGTAGGAGGGCCTGAATTATTCTGAAGTTGTATTTAATTCACTTGACTTACTTGTTTCAATTAAATTTACAAACTGTATATAAAAGCATTAATTAAATATTTTGACAAACTGCTTATAATCTAAATAAATAAAAACTAAAATGGCATGGCAAGGATAGTTCACTTTTACTCTTGCTTGTAGGAATTAATTAAAAAATTAGTTAATTTGTTAAACCATAAAAATAATACATATACACTACACTTCAATTATAAAGTACAACTTGATCAAACACATTATCTAGATCTGATGGTTTGATGCATTTTAACTTCTGATTTCATCAATATTCTCCAGTAGTTTTTTGCACCGCTAATTGATCACGATATTTTATAAACTCATGCTTAATGTCTCCTTGCATTATTTTAATTTTCAACTCAGTGTATGTCACAAAGTTTAGCACATTTAAAGAACTATCGACGCTACTTCTTAGTGTTTTGTTTTGAAAACGTTGCAGTATCTTTATGTCAGAGGTACTGGCAGTACTGCACAGTTGTAGATCTTAGGTTTCAATATAGTCTTATAAAGTAACAATTTATTCTTTAGCTTAAGATGCTAAATTTGGCAAACTTTGATACCGAGTTTCTTTGTGTTACTAAACATATGTTTACACCACATTCATTTTTTGTCCAAATGGATTCCCAGATATATCTTAAATATCATTAAATGTGAAATGCAACTGTTATAAAAAAATATTACAAGAGGAAGTCAGAACATTTGCAGGAAAAAATAACAACTGGAGAATAACCTGATGGTACAAAGTGGTACAACAAGAAACAAGATTAAAGAAAAAGACATAGATAAAAAGAAATACATAAGAAAAGAAAAACCAAGTTAGTACTACAAAAGGCAAAAAAAACTGGAAAAAAATTGGAAAAAGTAAAACAATTGAATGTAATACACCGAAGAATTTTGGAAAATAATAGAATCAGTAAGATACAAAAGAAATAAAAATATAAAAAGTATTACATGAAAAAAATGTATATAAATGCATAAGGTGGTTAAAATGTGGAAAGAGTACTATAAAGAAAAACAACACTGTTAGAGGCACAATAGAAAATACTAAATCAAAATAAATGATGTAGAAAAAAATTAAGTATTTAAAGAAAGGAAAATTATCAGGTATCATTTGGATAAAAAATATATGTAACATGCCTTGAAAACACTGAAGAGAATAAAATTTCAAAAGAATGAGAACTAAACACAATCCTGCCAATACGTAACTCAGAGAAACGTATAGAGGGTGAAAATTATAGAGTAATAAGTTTAGTACCAGTGGCATTTCACATATGTTCAATAAATTACAACGTAGTAAAGGAAGTAGTACAAATAAATAGAAAAATCACAGGAATTCCAAATAGACAGAGGTGTGAAGTAATGGAATTCATTAAGTCCATGGTGATTTATCGTTTATATGAACAGAATAATAAGAACACACCAAAAATAACAGTTGTATATAAAAACTTAATACCTATATAAATAAAAAGGAAAAATATTGCAGATGATAACAGAAGATATAGGAAAAAAACATGGCAAGTCAGTTTATAAAGTGAAAAAAAAACGGAGAGAAGTCTGAAACAATAGGGTAGTTGGCCGATACCTTAACGGAAAAATGGATGTGTAGGAAAAGCAGAAAGAAATTTGTAGAATTTAAGTGTTGTTTAATGTTACTGCTAAACATATGCTTCTATTCAACATGAATGTGATATGGAAAAGTTCAACTTTATTGATTCGAATTCTGTATTTTCTTAACCATTGTTCGATTAAAGTGCGGTTACATTGCAAGTTTTTACATACCATCATATGGGGTTGGTGTGCGATTCCAATATGGCAAGAATTATTACTGTTGTTAATGCTGTGGTTGAAATGTTTGTCGCAAAGTAAATATAGTAATAACTGAATTGAGATCTGATGATTTCATAGAAAGTATTACCGCACATTGAGCAATAACATTTCCAGTTCTAGCTTATTGCTTACGTCTTTACTATTCTATGGACTTGACTTATTATATTTTGATGGATTCTAAAATCTATCTGATGGTTTGGTGTAAGCTGTTTGATTTCCAATATCAGTTAAAGACGTTGAAGTTTTTAAATCACTTTTTAGGTAGGACAAGCTGCAAGGCTATTTTATTTAAAATTTTTCATAATTTTAGAATCACGATGATTTGGACTAATTTCTAGTTTATGGGAAAGTATGTTAACCATAGGATAGCGTAGGAGAGCCACTTTTATACACTTAGGTGTAGTGTTTTCCAATTACGAGTGGTTAGATCTTATTCTGGTAACCTTTTTGGGTTAATTGTAAATAATATAACTTTCTGAATTTTAGTAGCTGCGAACTTCTTTATAGATAGATGCATTTAAAATTACGTTTCAAGAAAACTAAAAATAGTAGTAAAATACTTTTCAATGTGCTCAGCAAATGCGGAGACATTTTCCTTGTCGTTTTTTGTCTATTTTCCATTTGGATTTTTAACTGGAGGTATATTTTGATGCGGACGTTTAAGTTTCATTGTAGATTTCCACAAGGAATATTCACTAGCTTTCGTGGGAGATAGATTGCCCTCTAATTTGAATTTTATTTCTATCAGGAGTTGCTTGCCAATCAGCTTTCTGTATGGCGCTTGTAATCTAGTCAGCCCCTTTATGTAATTCTTGGCAAAGTTTAATGATATATCATGGTTTATTAACTTATTAGCGTTTTCTATAAACATGCCCCATTTAGCAAATTTACTAAATAGTGTAGGTTGTCACTGTTTGTATAAAATTTGAAAATATATGGTTACTGCAGAATGATCATAAAAGATCTAACGACGAAGCAGCTGTTCATTGTTCATTATTAATATTTTTTTGCAACGATCGAGTGCAGGTTATTATTTTTAATTACAGCTATGAATGCTCTTTCGTTTGTAATCGTAAAAACCTGTTTCCTAGAATTTTGAAAAAGTCCTCAAATTCCTCCCTTTTGTCATTACAGCGGGTAACATACAAATAATTTTTTATGGCAATGTTTGGGGCTTGGAAGTAAAAATATAGTTTCGTATTTTAATGTAAGTTTTCTCTGTGCAGTGCGCTTACAGGATTCATATAAAGTCTAACTTATTTATTCGGAAATAGTCTTTAAGTTCCTTTGTGTTTTTACTCAAGCTATTGGAATTTCAGTCATTAAGCTAATTTAGTGCTGTTGTAGGTTTTAAATTGTACTATTTTTGTCCTATTTGTGTTTCTATCATATTCTTTAGTTCACTCAGAAAATAGCAGCATTAGCTTGGGTTATGTGTGTATCGATGAAAAGTTTTTAAAAATCTCTGTCACTATTCATAATTTGCTTCAAAGACGAGCTACTTTCCTGATATGATGTTAGAGGGCGGAAATAAAATTTTTCAACCTTGTAGAAAGGCTTAATTCCAAGATTACGCAAAAATGCGGTGTTTATAAGAAACAATTTAAAAAATGGGCATTTTCTGAAAAACAAATTTTTTCTATATCCAGTTGGTTCAATTAATATAAGTGATATATGTGTAAGTGCCTAGTAAGGCACTAGTCATCCTTTCATAGTAACTGGTCATTTGTTCTATTACATTTTATGGGTCTAATTTCAAGCATGTCATTGACTATGGCCTTTCATAGCTCATTGGCCGATTTTTTCTAAAATACCCAGTTTTCAAAAATTATTCGCGCAAAACCGAAAAGTACAAAAAAACTGTTCGTAAAATTCTGGCCATAACGAATAACTATGACCAAATCCAGAGCTCAGATCTCAATTTATTAAGAACCTCTAGTAAACCCCCAAATAAGGCGGTGACGGAAGAAAACCCGAAGACATTCGATAAGAAGTCTGGGTGCTTCAGACGTGTTTGGGAAAGTAACACCTAGTCGTATCTGATCTTTCTCTTAGAGTTTATGTCTCACCATCAGCAGCCTGTCGTTGACAATAATGGTTATACCACCAAATATTAATTCTCTAAAATTGTTTTTGTTGTCTCTTTTTATACCTGATAATTTTTCATTTTGATCTTTAATTATGTTTGATGAAATTTTTATTTAAAATTGTCTTTTGGACTTATTTGAAACAAAGGGTACGCACCAAAAAAGTAGTAGTTTTAGAACAGAACTTGGAGCAAAAAAAGTATTTTTAGCAGAGATTGTCTAACAAAGCAGTAGAAAAGCAAAAAAACCTCGCCTCGGATGCTCCTTGTTTCTCTCCCGCGTTACACACAAAAGCATCCAGATCTCTACAGAAATATATGACATTAGTCTGTTTTTTAAACGTAAGATTTTGATATGATCTAATAGGTATTTTTAAAAACTGAATATTTTAGAAAAAAATCGGTCGATGGGCTGTGAAGGGCCATAATGAAGAGTGTCGTTAAAGTGAATAATCAAATTGTCATCTATTATTGGAAAATGACCAGTGCCTTACTAGAACACTTTTCCACATATCAGATATATAAAATGGATCGAATGGATAAGTTTTCAAAAAATTGTTTTTCAGCAACGCCGTATTTCTGTGTGTCCTGATTGTCAGCGTTGTTGGTCCTAGAGATCTACACTAACATACATTTTTTTCGCATCTTTTCTCGCTCTTGGAAAAAATAGAACTCCTTGGCATTAGACCTTCCTACAAGGTTGGTGATGAGAAATTATTTTTCCACGCCCATATCAGTACTCTAACATGAATATTTTGAGAATTTGTTATCTCCCAACACATACTCAAAAATCAGTGAGGCGTTTACGTTTAAAGCACGTTATGGTCATAAATATAAATTTTCAAAAGCTTTTGTCCCATACTGTAGGTCTTGCGTAGTTTGTGTATTTTCTGTTAGAAGTATAATAGCTCAAGCTGTACCATTTTTGCATGAGCCTTACTGAAATTTTTTGTAAAATTAGTTATGCTTTGTGTTGTAGTTGCTTATAAACACGACATTTCTTATAATTGGCTGGGTGAATACCACTGCAGTTTAAACATATTTTTCATTTTCCCAAGCAATCTGCTATTGAATAATTTCTCACGCACTTTACTCTTTTGAGGCGTTGGGAACAGTAGTTTCACACTTGGCACATTGCAAGCATCTTCTTTTAATTGTTGCTAATTCAAATTGGACCATATATGTAAATTTGAAGTCGCTTAAAGTTGTAGATTTCAAATATCAGAAGTAATAGTCACCCAGAATTTAATATTCCGCACATTCATAACTGTGTGCTAGGTGCATATAGTTCTCTTTTTATTAGTTCAACGTTTGACGAAAAATGGAGGTGTTTTAGAATTATTCGAAAATTTTTTGGGCTTGAATGTATGGAACTCTGTATTTTGTTCCTTTAGGTCTTTTATAATTGCTAAGTAATTTCTTTTGTTTTTGGTTGTATTTTTATTTGCTCAGAGCTAAGTGTTTTTAAAACATAATTGTTTGGTATCGTATTTTCGAGTATTCCAGTTAGTGGTTGGATATTTCTGACACAAGGTACAAAGCTCGGTGGAGGCTTTCGTTCACTGTTATGGTTTTTATTTTCATAACCACCTACTGTTTCAACCTCTATTAACTTCTTGTATATATTTATAGTTGGCGTATGATTACATGGTTTTGTTGATTTAACATTAGTCTCTGTTAGAGATTTTTATTCTTTTTTTATTTGTTGTTTTTCTCATTTTGCCTTCACTGGACGATAGTGGTGAAAAATGGTTATTTGCTGATTGTAGCCAACTGTAATACGATATCTTAGGAGTAGATAATAATAATAATAATAATAACAGGCCTTAAAAGCCCTTTGGGGTCGTAACAGGATAATAGGTCTGCTACAATCTAGAGCCTACGGTACACAAGGGTAGTAACGTGGCTAACGCTATGTACCGACCGCCTATTATTACCCTAGAGTTTGACCTCCAGGTACTTATTTATTGCAGCCTGAGTCGAGCTGGACCGTAAAAATGCCAGCGATTGAATTGGCGAGAGCGGGATTCGAACCCGCAACTCTTGGTTTCGTAGTCTAGTGACCTATCCCCTAGGCTACCACGGCACTAGGTGTAGATAGTTGGCTGTAATAATGCTTAAGACTTCGCATTTGTACAGTTTACAAGTACGCCTCTAGTTTTTGAACCACTTGAAATTCAATTCTGATCGTAAATTAGAAATGATTGCATGTTTTCCAATTGAATTGTTTGATAGTTGTATTTACGGTCAAGTTAAGTAGCCTTGCGGCCTTCATCTAGAATTTCGATGGTCTGAGAATGAAATTCGAAATCCGTATTACAACTGTGATAGAAATGATTTGTTTTCAATTATGCCAACTTGTACAACACTTTAAATTAAACTTTTTTCTAGAACTTTTTGCCTGACGCCCTCTTTATCCATGATACCCTCGTATAGGAGAGAACCGTTGCTCCCCTCACAGCTGACTAAGTTAATTTAATGCAAGGAGATATAAAACCAGAAAGATTTATTTCTGTTTATGCTTCACAAAAAAGCTAAATTTCTAAAATGGAATTTGCGCCAGGCTTTAAATTTAACAACTTTGTGGCCGGCATTCTTCGAGGCAAAAAGCGCGGATCTATTTACGACGTGTACGCAACCCTACAAATTTTTGCCGTGCTTCAGGTCGTCAAGTATTAAAACGCTAAATCAAGGGTGGCTTCACGGAGCCGCGCAGAAAACATGAACCAGAAACTGTTGCCATCAAGTTATTTGCATGCAAATTATCCGGTAGTCCAGTGATTTAATTTTACGGCAACATGATTTAATCATAAACGGACTGTTTCGTATCGGAGAAGTGGCAATAGTACGCCCCAGAACCGGTATGTAAATGCATTCAAAGAAGCTCAGGAAGCCAGTAACACCTCCTAACTCGAAAGAACGCGTTTGTTGAATAGGTGCCACTGAAACTTTATAGGCAAACATTCGTATAATTTTTCTCTTTAATTTATTATCAGTAGTATCAATGATTTTTTACAATTAAAGTAAATATAGATACAAACTGATAATAATCGTAAGTAAAATAATATAAAAGTTTTTAAATGAGGTGGAGTATATTGAAGTATGTATTACCGTATATAAATTTTTTTAATTCTGTTATTAAATTACATTTACATAAATTTTACATTAAATTGTTGATATTAAATATAAAAGAGAATAAAATAATGTACCTTGCGATCATCGTTCTCTTTCAATTAATGTGAATTTGTGATTTATATATAATGTGTGGCAGCGGATGATCTTTCAAATGAACCGTAACGTTCGCTGATAAATGAAGTGACAACCCAATGCAAAAAAGTTAATGGATTTTTGTTAAACGCTCTAAACGGCGATTATCCGTAATAATAGCTATAATAATGACTTGACACGCAAAAACTCCGGGCGGCGTCTGACTTGCAAAAGCGCGGAATTACCAAACACAATACCATCTTGATTGCACCAATCCCGAGTTTTAATTTTCTGGAAAATCAAACAAAGTTGCGTAACAAAACACTTCATTTCTGCAAACAATGCTGAGCAAACAATTAACCTAAACCGCCATTACATTTATGAATTTACTAACAACGGCTGGAATCATGAATAATAAAATGGCGGAAAATGTTTTCAATGAAAATATTGCATTAGACTTTTCTTCCCTCTTCTGCCTCGCCCGCCGCACTCGGCAAACATCCTTAAGCCTCTTACGAGTGCTAGGGCAAGCGTAGACGGACGACAATTAACGTGGCGTTCAATTAGCAAGGAAGCTTTTAGCATATTGTTTGAAGGCTCATAGATATTCATAAAGTTTACGTGTGCCAGAGTAGGTCGCCCTACATCACCCGCTATTCTTGTGTCACCGCTGCCCCTAATTGAATTGGGCCATTACGCTTAAAAACTCGGGCTTCTCCACGCTGCAATGGCGCTGCGGTTTTTCCGCAGCCACGTTGCTGACGGATGCGAATCTTAATTATGATCTTCAGGATTCCTAAGATCATAAAGTCTGGCTGTCTGTTCTGCAGAGAACTGATCTCTCTTTGCCAGATTTTTTTGTATTTGGCGTGTCAGCTTTCCGCTTACAATTATAATACAACATAGTTTGTGGAACCTTTTAAAATTAGTATTAAAATTACAGACTGCCAGTGCGTACATCAGTTTTTTATTATTTTAAAATTAAATTTGCATAAATTTAATATTTTTATAGATTTACAATAAGAAATTTTTAAATCAATTTTAATTTTTGTAGGTGAGAATTTAGAACCTTACTATTCTTTGCTTAAATTGTAGCTACAAATTTTTCTATATAGAGATTTAAAGTTAAATTAGCAAAAATTACAAAATTAGCTTTGATTTTTCCAATTAACAGAGATATTCTTAAAATTTATTTCTATATAATGTGCAATTCTTATTCTAAGAGTCAAGAACATTTAATAAACTATTTTTTTTGTAACTCTAACAAACAGAAATATAATTATACCAGCAACATTGATTAGAAATGAAATTAAAATAATGTAGTTTGAAGAAATATCTTAATTTAATTAACTCTCTTGAAGGCAATACTTATCGATGTTTTGTCTACATCTACTGACTGTTAGTACGGCTGTATTTAATCAAAACTGTTTGTGACTCTGACACAAATAATTAATAGTCATTTAAGAAAATTTTACTTTTTAAATATCAAAACAAATCTTGTCAGATTTCTAAAGGTTCTATTTAATGTTTT
The DNA here is from genome assembly GCA_036346155.1 of Sinelater perroti. Taxonomy (NCBI): domain Eukaryota; kingdom Metazoa; phylum Arthropoda; class Insecta; order Coleoptera; family Elateridae; genus Sinelater; species Sinelater perroti. Next base: position 6,733,784 of record JARFIY010000195.1, read on the forward strand.
TGACAGCTAACAACTTCATGTTTTGCTATAGTCTCCCTGCTCTGTGGCGTTTGGAATTTACCTTTTAATATTTTAATATTAAAAAGATAAATTCCTTACGATCTCCTTTATCCAATTACATTGTTATATACACTTTTACTACTGCTATATAAGCTAAATTAGTACAAGACTGACAATCTTGGACTAATTTATCTTTTTGTCTTAAAACGCCTGTACAAGCGCCCTATAATTTTCGGGGGTTACAGGACGGATGATGATGATGTAAGCTAAGACAACTTTATTTTCTTGTATTTGTGTATTGAGTAAGATTTTTATAAGCGATTTTTTAGATGTAAAGTTCGTATTTTCTTTTTAAATTATTTTACTAGCTATTAAATATCGTAGTTATTGACTCAAAAACGTCAACGTTTTGAGTTATAATCACTACTGTCGATAAATCTTTTTCACTAAGTCTTCAAAGAAAAGAAAATTATTCTTGTTTTATTAGATACAGAAGCACTGTTTTTATATCTTCAATTTTTTTGGGTGTGATAGGAATATCTTAAGTAGTAATAAACCTGCAAAGCTTGCAACGCATAGCGAAGTGGCGAAGCAGCCTCCCAAATATGAGAACCCTTTAGTTGACCTTTGACCAATCAGTTTCAAAATCACTAGCAAACAAGCCTTTTTGGTCACCTGTCGATTATTCAAAACAGAATTTGGAAATTCCCAACCGTTCTCGAGTTTTTGGTTTGAGTTTCGGACAGACAGACAGACAGACAACATGAAGTTAGTAAGTGACTCCGCTTCGCTTCGCCACTTAATAAATGTTCTAGTAGCGGTTAAATTTAGTATTAAAATTTTAGTTGTGTTTATAATATTTAAATGTATTATACAAATTTAAAGTTTAGCATAAGTGCTATATATATTACTCCAGATATTGAAGACAATAAATAGAATAATGTTAAACTCACGAAATTGTTTTGCCCATAATTTAGCTGTTGCTAAAACTGAAATTTGTTTGATCTAGTATTTTTCCATATGGTTTTCCCAATTGATATACACTAGCCACCGTTAGAAATTGAGATTATTAAGTGACGAAGCGAAGTGGAGACTTTTACTAACTACATGTTATCCACCTGTCTGTCTGTCCGTCCGTCCGTCCGTCCGTCCGAGCAAAAACTCGAGAACGGCTGGGAATTTCCAAATTCTGTTTTCAACAATCGCCAGGTGACCAAAAAGGCATGTTTGCTAGTGATTTTGAAACTGATTGGTCAAAGGTCAACTAGAGGGTTCTCAAATTTGGGAGACTGCTTCGCCACTTCGCTATGCGTTGCAAGCTTTGCAGGTTTATTGTTTTAGTAAAACAGTGTTAATACAATTGGCATTAAATTTTACGAGATTACAACTTTAGTATTTTATTATAGAGTTTTCAAATGTAAGTAATACTCTGTACCAACAGGATAGTTGTTTGTTTTAATTTTAAAATGCGTATTCTTAAAAAAGAGCTGCTCATAAATTATATAAGACAACCACTTCAAATTATAATTATTACTTTCGAAACACTTAAAGGTGAATAACTTAAATTAAATTAAAACAGTTCTTCAAAGTAAATTCAGAAAATTATCTACAATGTTAAACAATTTTCCCATCAAGAAGGCCAACGGAGCATTTTAAAAAGAATGTAAACACTGATCCTGATATTTGTAATCTGGTTTTCAAATGTCTTCAAAATTATAACATTGCTGATTATTACCACCTTTTTCAGAAAAGCTCAAGGATGGGCCTGGTCAGAAATAATTTATTCAGTTTACCAAATTAAGAGTCCTAAGTCTTGACAAAGTAGTGTCTTCGACTATTCATGCACAGCTGTCATTGTTTTTGGAAGTCGGAAGCAAGCACATCTCAGCATATCTGTCACAGCCGTTCTTTTCAGCAACATTTTCTTGCAGTTTCCAGCAGTTTAGCAGCAACTCCTCGTCTAGTTCCTTCCTGTTCCTCTGTCAGTGTGTGAGAAATTATTTTTGCAATGAGTTTTCGTTTTTCTAAATCGTTTTGGAAAAGGAGGATGGACAGATTGGGCCACAAATTAAAAATTCAAGTACCCAGACGAAACCTATGTCAATCGAAAACCTTAAGTGTCCTGAGCAATATTGTCTAAGGAACCAACCCGGTACGATCTCTCTGAACAAAGATATAAGCCTTAGAATATAGAAAAACAAGCCATAGCGCCGGTACGGAAAGTCGTACAAAAATGATCTCAGTGTCTAATGATAGGGGACAGGCTGCTCTAATACAATGATCACAACCTAAAACTGAATATGGCCTTGACCTAATAGTGGGAAACATCAAATTCAGTGAGTTTCGGAGGATACTAAGAAAGCGATCTGAGATATCGGCCTTAGGACTTTAAAAGAAAAAGGTCATAGCGCCGGCCAGAAAATCAGAACTTAAAATTTATTCTGCTCCGAGCCTTAGACCATGACCTAGATAGAACCTTTAGTTTTGTCTTATATTCCAGTTAGAATTTTTTACAGTTTTGTTTTATGCGGGGGCCCAGCATCCTCCTTTATAACACACATCACTGTTCAATTTTAGATTTTCTGATATCAAGTGCACAATAACAGGACGGTCTTCTTTCAGTAAATGTCTTACTCATTCCACATTTGCAGCGGTATGTGATGTGATCTTGTACAGAATATTGACCCTCTTAAAAACCTCTGCAAATCCTTGTTTATCACGTCATTCGTGTAACTTTCAACATCAACAAGCCGAGCAATAGATTACTAGACATGGCTCTGCCACCTAGTAAGTTTACGTACAAATATTTTCAAGGCTATGTCTCTTCATAACACACATCAAGTGAGTGAATAACACTTATTTTTTATTTAATTACTACAGATACAAAATTTAAAAATCAGTCCTGGATGTTTTCTAAGATTGTATTTGTATGCTGCAAGTTTTCACTATGATGTAGAGGACATATTGCGAAGTCAGCACTATTTTAGCTAGGCTTGATACAATAAGGGAATTAGTCCCAAAAGTTCTCTCGTCTGTAAAAAGATTAGTGATACCTTAACTGGGCCACTTGCAAATTTTTAATCTTTCTGGAAAATAACCTATATAGCTCCCCTACACAAAAATGGTGATAAAAAAAATTGCTCAATACCGGCCAATCCTTAAATTCTCCGCTTTATTTAAGTTATTTCAGAAATAATATTAATAAAACTTGTATTTCAAGTTGCTTATGATATCTTACTTCTTCAACATGGTTTTATTAATAAACTACCTACACGCCAATACTAGCCATGTCGGCTAATATAAATGCACTAAATTCTCTTGATATCAATTTTGAATTGAATTGTAAGTTACCATTCTGATACAATAATGTTAGCAAAGTGCAACAATTATTGTTTCAGCGAATTTCAGACTTGCTCAAGAGTTCGTCCTGTAGTTTTCTTTGGTTTTTGGACGTCTGTAAAGCTAAAGTTTTACTCAACTTTTAATATGTTCATAATAATATTTTACCAGATCTCTTTGCAAATTAATTTTTAATTATAACATGTAATTACAACTTAGGCTAGGTTTATACAAACTGCGCTTTTGGAATCACCGTTAAGTTTTTATTTTTATTATTGCACTTGCATACAAATCTGCAAATTGCAGATACTGCTTCTATTTGATGTGTGAAATGACAACAATTTTTTTTAGTCTATTCATCTTTTAATTCTTAATATAAATACCAAATTCTCCAATATGCTTTTTTCTTTCTGTTCAAATAATTATGCTTATAATTCAAATCTGTTTGGCACACTAAGATTTTTCAACTTAATTTTATTTTAATTAGATATATTTATCATGAATAGATTGTTATTTAAAAAGAAAATATTTAATCTTGCTTGTAAATTACCTTTTAAATCTCAATATACTTAACCTGTCTAATGTATTTGCTAATTTACTTATATTATTAATATTGTTTTTTGTTTTCTAGTTTTTTTATTTATAGTATTGTTTAGTATGTTTATATATTTATAGTATTACACTAACTAGAGATATGTTATAATGGAAATAAATTAATTATTCTGCTTGGTATAAATTCAGAAATTTGTAATTTTTATTATACTTATAAATTGTATAAGTTTTATACAAAATAATACAAAATTCTTTAATTTAATATATATGTAGTGTATTGCATGTTCTTGACCATTGATACATTCCTTATAGGGGTAGTATTATAGTGTTCACGTGTGCGTCTATGTGTGTATCTTTAACTTATTCACTGAAGAGAGAGTTAGAGTAAATAAAGGCTCGTTAGTATTTTAATTAATTTCTATTATTACTTTATTTGTTGATTAAATATATTGTTTATGAAAACTCTAAGGTAATTTTTTTCTTAAATTTGTACATATATGTATACACTTGTACTTTTAAATCATTTATTATAGTTATATTAATACATTTCTGGGATTGGCTATATTTTATTTCTTTTTGCAATTTGATTTTCCTGTTTATATTTAGCAAACATAGAAGTCTCTTAAATATCAAAGTCTTTCTATATATATATATATATATATATATATATATATATATATATATATATATATATATATATATATATATATATATATATCACACTTTTAACGTTTTAATTTATAAAACGGTATAGAAGCATCACGTAACACTAAATCAGTATTGTTTGAATTATAAATAATTTTTTTAATACTAGAAATACAAAGCCTTTCTTGGCCTTGTACAAATATTTAAAATACACATATAATTTACCTTGTTTTGTTAGCAGAACTAAAACAAGTCGGTGCTGTAGTACACAAACTTTTCTTCAAACTTTCGAAATTCTCATAACAGTTTTTAAACGAATTTCACATCTGAAATATTTTTTTTGTAAACGTAAACTATATCAGCGTATGCGTATCTAATAATGTTTTTATAAAAATATAGGCGTTTTAAAAAACTCAGATCGTTTGACGTAATAAGAAAGGAATGCAGCTTATTATTTGTTGTAATCGCATTAAGAAAATAAATAAATTCCGTACAGGCGAATTGCACCGAAGAATTTTTTTTAGATGGTTTTTGTTGTTCCGCTGTAATGAAGGACGGGTGAGCAAACTGCTGAATCATGGTTTGTATTTACAAGTTTCTCCGTGAAAAGAATTTTTGTGTCCCGTGTACTTGCTGTTTTCTTGTAAAGCGTCTTATGTTGAACTAAAATAGAGGCTTGATTTTCTTAACGCGACTATATAAAATGCTAATAACTATTTTCTTGAATTTAAAACACTAAATATATTTATTTTATTAGCGATTCTTTTTTTGCCCTAAACTTTATTAAAATGCGCATTTTCTGTGAAATGGGGCGGTGTATTGTAAAAACTAAAATATGCTTTCATTCGTGCTGAAAGAGAGAAATTCTTGTTAAAGCAACACGACAAACGTATCGTGAAGAAATTATCGACCGGCGAGTCGTTTGCATGGAAGCATTTCCCTGACCTAGCCAGAATTAACAAGATTGATTCCAAATGCAAGATAAATGTGCAGCGTTGAGTGCAGCTGATTTATTGTTAGGAACGGCAAGGCTACTACGGGCGTAGAACAAGCGGCGACAGGAAAAATTGTATGCATACCAACAAACCCTTAATGCCCACTTAGTTAAAATATTATGTATTCAGCGCAATTTTAACCGAAAGCATGCAGACTACTTAAGCAGGTTCATTCCACAATACGTCATGGGAATTGACGCAATAAAGCAGCCGAGCCGCATATTTATGAAAGCAGTCACTATCTATATGTGAGTCAGTTAATAAATTCGATGCTAGAGAAGCTGCGGCCTACAAATGTAGTACAAGCTCCCATTATTATACATACAAATCTTTATCATTTGTTACTCGGCTGCAGTGATACAATTTTGTGATGCAAATTTTAAAGTATCGGACAATATAAACAGGACGACAAAAAGAAGCGGCTGATGTACAAAGTATGAATAATGAATGCGACTCATTTTCATAATAAATGCATACAGTTTATGAATAAATTATTGACGCTAGAAGCTACTGCTCCGCGGAGGCTATATGGTTAGCATAAGTTTCCTTTAAGATAAATACTTCCCGTTAATGCAATATTATGAACCGCGGCATTGCATTTTATCTTCGTTCGGGGTATTTTCACTTTACATAGCAAGCGCACACAACTACCATTTTATAGAGCATAGCTAGTAAAGTAACTTCATTCTTTCTTACTATCCTTACTAAATTGTTATGCAGTGTAAAATTAAAACTAAATTTCATGGAGGTTGTTGTTTAAATAAAATAAATGTAAAAAACGCTTAATAATACAAAGGTTGGGGCACAAGTCGCAAAAACTTTTTTTTCATTGATAAGGGATGGTATCACAAGATAGTCGTGTGTCTCAAGGAAGCCGCGTGTTTATAGTGTGTGTGTGTCTACAACACAAGGTGGACCTGTGATGTTCTGTAATTGTGCAAGGAGTCATGTTAAATCAGTCGTCAGTCAACCGCCATGCGAGAATACGAGCGCGGGTGGAAAATTTGAAAAGTACATATGAAAGGATGAAATGAATGGGCATTTAACAACACGTCTATATTGTGCTCCTCATGTTCATTAAGGTTGTCTGTTCTTGGTTGCTGGTTGCTTCACGTCCTCGTTAATACTTTACGCGCTGTTTGGTATGGAAGAGCATTATTCTCGACAGCTGCTAACTTTTGCTCTACGAAAGCTGTTCCACCCCAAAAAATAATTAAAAATGATGAAATAAAAACATAAATTGCAGATAAAGCTATCTCAGCGACTATAGAAAATGTTGTTCATAAACAATTTTTGGATCCGTTATTTTTCTAAAAATTTACTTAAAAATTTTAGGAAAACTGTTTAAAGATAATTTTTCTTCTTTCTCTTCTATGTTTAGTTACATATCTGAGTGCTTGGGGGTCAAACTTTGGGTAATAATAGGCGATCAGCACATAGCGCTAGCTACGTTACTACCCTTCTGTATCGTAGGCTCTAGATTGTAGCAAACCTATTTTGTTACGACCCCAAGGGCCTGGGTTATTACGGAGAATTATTATTATTATTATTATATCTGTTCTTCACACTGTAGCCGATAACGTTTCAGTTTTGGTAGATGTCAGAACCCATCATTAGAGTAATCTCTTCAGTGATTAGGTTGAATTTCTTTTCTCTTTCGGTCTTATGTCCCTTGTAAACAGCTTTTGTGTTGAATCTTGGTTAACTTGTCGTCATTGGCTCTTTAAATGCGTTTATTCCACTTATTTCATCTTTTCCTGATGAATTTTATGATATTCGTTATGTTGCTCTCATATACGGTTCTATTTTTTATGCTACCTCATCTATATATTTTTAGTATCATTCATACTACACTACTAGACTTCCAGTATAGTATATTTTTGTCTTACTTTCTGTTCCTAGGTATTCATTTTTACAGATAATGTCTCTTATTACTAGACATCCAAATACTAGTGTCGCTATTATGACTTTATGATAGTTATTTCGCTCACTTGAAAACTCGAAAAAAAGTTTCTATAAGTTACGCTCAGAATTTGCTATCAGTAGTGCGTCGTTATTTTTGGTGCTTATATATAGCCATGTTCCTTTCGCTATTGATTATGTTGTCTATTAATTCCGCTTGTGCATCCAATAGTGTCAGTTAGACCTTTTCCGGTTTGAACTCTTGTTGTCATGTTCATGTTGACACCTAAAACAGTTATTAACTGTGCATAAAGGCTGGCATGTTAAATTCGATCGCCTTCTTCACTAACCGGGGGCTACAAATAGAGCGTCAATTGTTAACCTGCTTTGACGAAACCTAATTGTTCCTCATTTATACTTACGTATATCTGAGATCGCCTTCGTAAACAGCCTTTGTGTTGAATTTAATGATGTTGTTCCTCTGTATTATTCGGATTCATTATTATTACTTTTTTTTAAAGATTGGGATGGTTACACTAGTTTTTTATTCCAACAATACTTTACCATGTTTTATTATGTTATTAAAAATATGTTTAATTCTGCTTCTAGAGGTTTTTACCTACATTTCAATAACTCATTTTTTATTCTATCGTTTCTCGGAGCCTTTCTGTTTTGACAAAGGCAAAGACATTCTGGCAAGTCTTTAGCTGATAATTTGTAAAACTTCATCCGCTACGTTTGGCGGTCGCACATCGACAATCTCTAGGTGATATAGAACCGAATGATTCGGGCAATCTTTGGTGCTTCACGGTTTATCAAGAACATCGACTTGCTAACTATCTAAGAGTAGATCTCCAGTGCGTCTAATAACTCTTTTTCATCCGTAGTCTTTACAACTACGAACTGGACACAAAGATTATGGTTTTCTCGTAAGATAGCACGAGAAACCATTTATCGCAGCTTCCCAACATCCACGCTATGTTCACCGAAGAGAAGGGGGTTACGGGTTGGACCCAGAGAGATCAACGTTAGTGTTCTCTGTATCTACTTCATCACTATCACTGTTCAGTGATGTTTTTTGTACTAGAACGTATTTTTCTGTTGTATATAATTCTTGGAAGTGGTTTTCCATTGTTTATTATTGAAAGATGTGATTTTTGTTTCTTAGCATTGTCTAAATTTTTTGCGGTCTGTGTAGGCCTTGTTCTACATATTTTTGTATATCGTCTCCAATATGTTGCTTTCAATTATTATTTTTTGCGCAACTATGGTATGTGTTCCGAGGTTCTCGTAGTCTTTGTAGCGTATAAATCCTTTTTCCTTCTTATTTCTAATCCCTTTCATCTTTTCTGCGAACCAAGCTGTTTCGTTATGTGATGAGTATGTTTTAACTATTTTTCTGTCGATAATTTCTACGTCTCATAAATATTGGCTCTTAATCTCGCCCAAGCATCTTCTGGATTGTTGTTGTCATTTATCAATCTTAGACTAATTTTATTTTTTGATCTTTCTGTGTACAGGTATGTTGTACTATCGTCTTGTAAGGATTCTAAATTGAAGTTCACCGTATATTTCTGTTTTGATTGTTGTTTCATTCTGATCTTCACAAGCAGTAGTGACTAACATTTTAAATTTCATCGCCATTTTTTGCGGCAAAACCAAAACAGATTGTTATTTGTTGTCATTAGTAAACGTTGAGATTAAATTGTAGAAATGTACACAATCAAAGTAGAGAGTAGAAATTATAAAAATTTACTTTAAAAAATTGTGAAAAATTTGCTCCTTTTCGTAAGGCAAAGTTAATCAATGATTTTGAATCAACCGGTTCATTCTAAACAAAAAAAGCAGAGGCCGTTCTAGTACAGCTCATTCGAATTAAATCATAGTTGGTGTAAATGAAAGTGTTGAAGAAAATCCTTTCGCATCAATCCGTCATCGCAGCCAATAATTAAGCATCTCTAGAAGATTTGCATTTCTACGCTTATAGTGGTAATATTCCGAAAAAATCACCGGCGTTCTTAGTAAACAAACTTGTCGAATTTGAGGATTTACAAATTCAGTAATAATTAGGGATCATTCTCAACGTATCACGGTTTGGTGTGGATTTTGGAAATTTAATGATTGTCAATGGAATTCGATAACATGGGATAATGCAACAAGACAGTGCAACATATCATTTAAACCATACAATTATTGCAAACAAAATTTAATAGTTGTGTTATTTTGCAACGAGACGATGTGAATTGGCCGACAAGAGTATGTGATTTGACATCGTTAGACTTTTTTCTTTGGGTTTATCTTGAGGATTAAGTGTACATCAATAAATTGCAAAGTAGTGAATACCTGGAAGAAGATATTCGACATAATACTGCTGACATTTTCAGCAATTATATAAACATGTCATCGAAAATTTCATCAAAAGAGTGAACATGTATGTGCTGCCACGTCAGATGCTTTGTTTTACATACAACTTCCGTATCTCTGTTTTCAGATAAAGCAAAATTATTATAAATGATTAAATAAAAAATGTATTTTATTAAAACATTAAAATGTCGCCTTATTTTGCTTTTCATTTGCTAAATTTATCATCTTTACATATACTATGCCAATTGGAATAAATTTTCTGTTAGTTATGATAAGTTATTGATCTTGTGTGTTGCTAACAGCGTATTTGTGTTCATAAAACGTATTATTAATTTTCAAGTTGATTTGGATATGAACAATTGTACATTATCTTTATGAAAACACTGTTTGACACTATTAAGTGGAGTGTTTCCTATCCGTGCTTGAATTACTAATTATAATAATTTAGTGGTTACCAAGTATATTTTCAATTAAATATTGTAGTTTTTTTGTAAAATATTCTTTTTTTTTTTGGTTGACATGTCAGGTGTATAAATTTTAATCACATACAGATATTTAGTGTCAAATAACTTTTATGAAACCTGTAGTTACGGTAAATTTCGTCAATATGTGGTATAAACTTCTCGTGCAACAATGTTATCATAGTCGTCGTTGCTTACTAATTTTTATTTTTCCACTGTATATGAGGATGTAGTTTTTGACATTTACTGAACCTTTTTGAAATGCTGCATTCCTAACTTTTTTTTGTATTTTCTGTTATCACCTCATGCTCTTTGTTAGTACAGAATTTGACGTTCCGTATTTAAAATCTTAATATATTTTCCTTCTGTCATCTCTGCTTTATTTCGTTTTCAGGTCGTCGTCACTTTGTTTCGAAGCAATGCTTGCCGCTTGAGCGTTTAGGTTTTTTATGATGGGTAAATTACTGGCCCGATCCGTCGACCCTTTTTTTTAACCTGGGCTTGGGACTCGCAGAAGCCGCCGCTGAGCTAGTTACTCTACCTAACGACTAACCCGAGGCGGAAGGGAAAGATACTTGACATTCATATATCAAAGTCTAATTGACCTTAACTACCAAATAAAACTTGCTTCAAATTAACTGGTTTGTTACCAAACCTCCAATAAGTGTGATATTACACATTGGTATCAATTCTTGTATTAAAGCAAATCATTTTTCTTTCTCTAACAGTAGTTATTACAAGACGGTTACAATGGCCTATCTAATCATCTGCTATAACCGTTACCAATATTTTTCATAAGTAAAAATATTATAGAAAAGTCCCTTAACACTTGCCAAAAATTTGGATTTTAGGTGGAAATTGATATTTGATCCACTATTTCCAGAAACAGAACTGACAATAACCGGTGTCGCAAAGCAGTTTTACGATGCCAAAAAACAAGAAAATGTGAACCTTGTGACTGTTTCTAAATAGTACAAGTGCTTTGAATGAAGGGCACTTGCAAGTTGTTTTGGATTCCAAACTTTCATCAAATACTATCTACTGAACTAGACGTCTCGCATGTGTCTGTTTCGAATTATTTGTGTCAACTAGACTTTTGCACAAGAAGTCAAAATAAGACTCATGACAAGGACGACGATAAGCAGTTTTTATTCAATTGCATTATCTCTTGTGATGAAAAAGTGAATAGCTTCTATTGTTTTATAGATTCTTGTTCTTTAGTATCGTATGCAAATCTTCTTTGCAGCACATCTCCTTTGTAGGTCATTTTGCAGCAATAGTAGAATAAAGCTCAAAGTTCAGTTTTATTAATTGCTAGCCAAAAAATGTCCCCGCCCCTAAATAATAAAAATGTGATATATTTACTAAAAGTTTTAAAAATAGATTAAGAATAAACCTTACAAATGGTAAAAATAATGATGATTACAAAAATATAAATAAAAAAGTATATAAGAAAAATATTAAAAAAGAAGGTACCGATAGTTATTACACTTTGTAAAAAAATCAGTTATTTTACTTATTCTAATATAGTGGGGTAGTTCTGATATTAGACGCAATATCTCAAATTAACTTAAACAGTAATATATTTATCAAAAGCATGATTTGACTGATGTCTACCTTTGTTCTACATCGGTTGCCAAAAGTTGTACGCGTGTTTTTAATTAAATTTACTGTATGAAAACCACAAACTGCAGTTTCCGGGGAGGGTGAATAATTAAAGAGGGTTTTGACAACACATAACCCTTCTTCTGGGCCGCGCAACGTGGGAAACAGGGGCTACGTGTACAGATACAAACAATGTTATTGTTAGCTTCGGCAGCCGATACAGGACTGGCGCTTTAATTGTTTATCAGCAACGGACGTTTCGGGGAATGTTTGTCCTGCCGAAGCAGCCAGTTTAATCGAGAACGCCGCATCCAGGCATTTTCAATTCCTGCACGCCGAACACAGGAACTGGCACCAAGGCGCAGAGCCGTCAAATTTATGAAGCGTTTGTGTAGTACGCCATCTGCGTTCGCGACTTCTGCAGACAACCTGATAAAAAATTAACCAACCGCCTCCTATGCGCATCAGGATTGGATATTTTATTTAGTAAATCACTTCGTCTACTTTTCGCAGAAAAACTTTTGTTGCGTTTGCATGAGACGACAGTTGAATAATTTTGTCTTATGGTCATTAATTTAATAAATATCCATAATACATACGATAGCAGTTATTAACAATTACGTTTAAAGTAATAATAATGGCATGTCCTAATCAAATATTCTTTCATTCCTCCTCTGCTTAGTGATAATTATTATTTTGGGTAAGGCAAATAATATGTTTCACTTATGTTTCAAATTTATCATCTTTTAAATAGCAAGTTCTTTTATACTTGCTTGTAAAGTGGAGGAGTGGCGAAAACGCAATATTTCCTGCGTGCAGCAACATCGCGTCTGATTGTCGCAGGGTATTGTCGTAAAACGTAGGAAACCACGAACAACATCAACTGGACAATTCTGAGCAGTGAGCAATAACATAACTTGTTTACATTGCGAGCATGGTGAGGGGCCTGAAGTGGCATGATAGAGATACAATCTTCCTTTACTGACAATGCACGCTGTATGTTTTATGATGAGTAAAATGCTTCTTTTTGCTGCTAAAATAGTGTATTGTTCCTGTAAAAAGCGACCCAGAGCGATTTACGTCTTTTGTACAATATGCTTTATTGTTAAACCATACGTTAAGTTGGTTTGTTGCTTTTTATTCAACAATATTGCTGTTGTAAATGCTTTTAAGTTTATTACATTATTTGTAATCATACTTATAATTTACAGTTTGCGGTGTGTATATTTTTAGCCAAAATTAAAGATTATCATCTAACCCTTTCTAACAAGTTTCTGATTTTTATACAGCCACATTTTCGGGGGGCTAACAGAACTACAAGAAAATTTAAATTTAAACAGTAATAAAATCAAAGAGCTGAAGCTTTTTCATGTAAGTATTGACAAATATTTTTTAGAGAAGAAATCAATCTTTTTTACACAAAGTTGAGATGACTTCAAAAGCATGAATTTTACACTTGTGTAGTTTGCATTAGTTTAAAAAGAAATCAGGACTAGTTGACGTGTTGATTACATTTTTACAAAGTTGGCTAAAAATGACACATTTTCGTTTTTAACATATTTTATATCTTTTTGTAATATTGAGAATACTACTTTTTGTACCACTCTTTCTTCCAACGTTTGTTTAAGATGTTTTTTTTTCCTTCTACTGTAAACTTTTAAGTCGTAGACCTAAACTGTGAAGAAATCACAACTGATATAATTTAATTACTTGTTTCACCGGTTTTAATAATAAGTATTTTAAAAGTAAACGTTACCACGCTTTCCTCAATTAACTCATAACCTGAAGCTATTTTAACATGTTTGTATGTTTAAACATTTAATGATTTTTGCAGTTTAATTAATTTTGCGATATTGAGAGCTTTATGCTGCAGTAGCAATTGACGGATGTTGAGGCTAATAGTTGTTTGTTCCAAGTAGAACAGTATAGTTTATTATAAGTATAACACCTATAATTCAGAAGTATGTTATTTTAAACTTTCTGTGTTGTCGTTTTTCTAATATTTTTAAAGTATTTTTTTAGTATTGCAATAAAAAATTGCTGTAAGTTAGTGATTTACGTCTTTCAGAATAATTTCAGAGTTTTTAAGAGTTGGAAAACTTGAGAGCATATAACTAATTCCGAATAACTAGAATTAGAGGCGAATTCTCCGTTGCCTTCCTTGGCACTTAAATTTTCATTGCCAGTTGTATTAGAATTATCTAAATTTACCTCATCATCTTAGTTTGATCGGGTTGCATCTTCCTATTCATCATAACAGAATCTGTTTTTATTCAATGGGGATTATCATTCATTACTGCTGAAATGAAAAAAGTCATTTTCACTTTTGAATATATGGAATATTTCTTCAACTACTTTCTCTAGTTTTTTCCGTCATTTACAATAGTAAAAGTAAGTATATTCTTGACAAATTTGCCATTTTTGAATGTGTCATTAAATATTTCATGAAATAAGAATATTAAAACACTTAAAACCAATTATATTTGGAACACATATAAAGAAATCCATGTAAAAATTTAAAATTATTGATTTTTATGGAGAAAACATTACACCTGAGCGTATTTGTATTCATTTAAAAGGTTGAAAAAAATACTAATATTTTGGACAATATAACCTATAGATATAAACGAAAATTAGCTTAAGGTATATTATCCTGTTAGTGTTGAAAGGATTAACAGATGCACAATTCTGCTTTCATCAGTCATTATTGATCAAATGTTATGATCATATACTATACGTGCTCAATCACCGATATCTAACTCCCAACTGCCCTAATCAAACTATTGGTATTATATAAAGCATTTATGATACATTATCTGTATGAGAAACTAGCAGGAGCTATATTAGGTAGGTAACTCAAACATAAACGAGATTTTTCTTATACTTCTTGTTCAGCGTAGTCGTTGCTGACCCAGGAACAGCAATTTTTTGTATCTCGATTGAGCAGTTTCCACTTTTGTTAAATGTGAGCCTAAATAGATAATGTAATTTATAATTTTTGTATTTTGGTTCTATTACTTATGATGTCTACTCTTATTAGTTTAGTTTTTAGCGGTTTAATTTAACTCCATAGTTGGAAATTACGATTTCAACATTTTCATGTATTTCAGTTATTTTATTTTCGTCATCGGCAAATAGAGTAATTTATTCTTTTTCTTTTAACAGTAATTTTTCTTTGCCATTTATCAAGGGCTTTTCGTGTCATATACTCCTCATAGATGTTAAATAAATCGAGAAAATATATACAGCCTTGCCGCACTCCTTTTTGTATTTTGAAGTTTGTGGAGTATCTGCCTTCCAACCTAACTGTTGCTGAACAACTTTCTTACAATCGTTTTATGAATAAAATTGGGTCTTACAAGCTTTTCATTTCAACCAACATTATTTGCAGTTTTGACTAGTCTATATAGCCGAAAGCCTTACTGCAGTCCAGACAGGCACTTTAAACTCTCTTGTTTTTTCAATTTTCCTTTGGGTGTTCAGGAAATGTTTTCTAATGTCGTTTTTATTCTTGAATACCACCTGTGGAATTTCTTATTACAGAAGATTTTTTAGAAGTTGTAAGAAAAGTAAGGGTATTATTTTACTAGCATATAAGATGAGAGCAATAATTTTGTAGTTTTTGCAGTTTTGTGTTGACTGAATTAACAGAATTTTTTCTTATATATCTGATTTTTCAGATATATAAGAAGTTTGCTTAGTTTGACTGGTTGACAATTGTTACTATCTGAGTAAAGATATTTACAGTGTTCCTTTAATTTTTTTATTTTGTTTATATTAATAATACTTTTTCTATTACTGACTTTCATTTACCATGATCTAAATTTAATGTCATTATCTGTCCAATTTCTTTTAAAATAATCTCATGTTTGATTGTTGTTTTCTGTTTTTTTGCAAATTTTATTTAAATATTGAGTTGCCTTTTCTATTAGTCTTTAATGTTCTGCTCTTTTTTCTTTTTTACGACCTTTTTTTTATCTCTTTGATGCCTAGCATACTTTCTTCTGAAATGGTTTGTATGTTGGTGTAGTGCTTGTCTGTATACTTTATATGATACATAGTTTTTCTGCAGATGGTTCATTGTTGTAATGTGTATTTTGACTTTAACTATTAAAAATTTGTGGTTGCTGATGGTGTTTAGCCTCAGATGTTTTTGCATTAGTTACACTTGGCTTTTATCTATTTGAAGTAGATTGTAATCAATTCAGTTTCTGTATTTGGTTTTTGGCGCTTCTCATGTATAACAGCGTCTAGGTTGATAATTAAATAAACTATTTAAAATGTTAAAATTGTTTATTAGTTTCTTGCCTAATGCAATTTTCCTACTTTAGGTTTTCTAATTGTCCTTCTTGGTATAGCTAATTTTGGTTTCAAAGTCGCTTACAACGACTATCATTTCTTTGTTAACGATTGTTTAAAGTTGTCGCTAGAAATTTATGATTTTGTCCTTGTTCATTTTGGTAGTAATATATAGATTTCAATGACATACATTGTGTTGTCTTTGTATTTATTTTTGTCGTTGAAACTGTATCCCTGATTAGATTATAACTTAGAATTGCAAAATATTGTTTTTTGGATGCTCTTATGGCTACATAATTTGCGGATGTTATTGTGATTCTTCCATGTAAAGTAGCTGTTGTCTTTCTAGTTAGTTTTATTTAGATGTACCTACCAGGTCTACATTTTTAACTTCCGGTTCAATAATCTAGAGTTTTCAAATTTGCACTGCCCAGTACTGTTCAATATCCCAGATCGCAATTTCGATTTTTTTATAAATGGATATTTTATGTAGTATTTTTGTTTAATTAAATCTTCTTATACCACCCAACCCTTCCAGATCCAAACAGGAGAATATTTTGTCACCAAATATATTTTATTTTAAAACAAGTTATGAAATTGATTAAGAACACTTTATGTGATGTAATTCTCTGTAGCTGTCTTCGCGGACCAAGGATTTGTGACAAGGAGTTGAGCAGATGATTGGAACTACTTTAGCTTAAGTTGAAAATATCTTCTTATAAGTATACTTTAAAAACCATTTAAGGCTCCATTTTACAAAAACATGTTTTGAATTTTGGACTACATCACTTCTTGGTTGGCAACAATGTTTGTTTTACGTTGTTCTCTCCTGATGATCGAGTCCCAACACTTTATTTTTCTTCGGGATTAATATTTTCAGTGGTGGTAGTTCTTCATTTACTCGAACTATATGATCTACCTATTATAATATGGCTAATTTGATAATGTTAATTATGTTTGGTTCTCTGTAGATGTTATACAGTTCATAATTGTATATAGTTCTTCTAAGTATTTTCTTCTCAAATGTTTCTAAGTTTTTATCTTTGGTAGTTATTGTCCATGTTTCGGCTTTATATGTTAATAGTGGTCTAATAAGTTTTTCTAGATATTTGGCCCGTTGTAATTGCTTTGTCAGTCCAAAGTAGGTTTGTTAGATAACGTTATCCTTCTTTGTATTTCACCATTATTATTGTTATTGCTTTTAATTAGCGCACCAAGGTAAACAAATTCGTGCACTTTTTCAAAACGACATTAATTTATAGCAAACACTTCCGCACTTTTGTCACTACTTTGTTTGCTGATGTAAATATACTTATTTTTGAACGTATTTACAGTAATCTCATTTCTTTTGTTGCACTTTCAAGGTATAAAAAGTCTTCTTAAGGTCCTTTGTTGATGTTTCGATTACATTAATTTCGTTTGGATACGTAAGAATTTGACTTGTTGAAAATCATTCCTGTAGTCTCGATTTTTGCATTTCGAACTGCTTTCTCTAAGCTATGTTAAATAACGTACATGATAGTATCACCTTGTCAAAGTCCTATGTTTGTACTGAACATGTTCGTGAGGTCATTTCAATTCACATTTTGTTTTCTACCCTGACCATTGTTAGCATATTTCGAGATCTTTAATTGCTGTGTATAGTATTCATTTAATTATACTGTCATATGCGCCTTTAAAATCAGTTAAGAGGTGGTAGGTTTTAATGTTCATTTTGTGGTTTTGAGCAATTAGTCTGAGAGCATTTATTTGGACTGTAGTTGATCTGCCTCTTGCAAAAGCTACAATAATACCTAGATTCCGATTTCTGTCTTTACTTGTGGTTGTATTCTGCTTACAAGGATGTTTATAAATATTTTATAGTTATATTAAGGAGAGTTATTTATCTCCAGTTGCTGCATTTCAGTTGACTTCCTTTTTATGTAGTGGGCAAATAATACCAAGAATCCATTCGTTAGGCATTTAGGCTTGTTTCCATATTTGTCTTATTATATGACATAATTGTTCCTCTATAGCTTTTCCACTTTTTTGAATAGTTCAGCTGGGAGGTTGTCTGATCCCAGCAATGTTTTGCTCTTCTGTCTTTGAATTGCTTTTTAACTTTGCCTTTAATGGTACTTTACATTTTTCTTCTTCTGTATCTTCTTTTAATATTTATTCATCCATTTCCATTGTTTTCTCTAAATTTTCCCCATTTTGATTTAGTGTCTTTTTATAATGTTCTTGCCCGTGTTTTAATATTATGTTTTTTTATTTATGATGATGCCATCTTTATCCCTGCACATTCTGGTTCTGGGTTTAAATCTTTTTTTATGTTATTTGTCGTTTGATGTAGTAAACCCGGATTCTTTCTTTATACCTCCCTCTCTCTCTCGTGTGTTTTAGATTCGCGTTTAAGTATGTGTTTTATTTTTATTATTATTTTCTGCTATTATAAACAATAATAGAAAACAAAAATATTTATAATTTCAAACTACTTTATCAAAATTTATTTTTTGTGGTTTGCAATTTATCTAGTACGAAATAAACTACACGAATTTTACCGACAAACTTTTAATAACTTGGTGTACTATTCAATAGTATAATTGTGACAAGATATTCCTATTGCGCTATAAAAGTCAATAAACTACGATTGCTTATGTTAAATTCCAATTGTAAATTGAATTTATTAAATTGTAATTTATATAATAAAGTAATAAACATTTACTACTACTAATGGTATTACGTAATCATTTCGGCTTCATTTAATCAAATAGAAAACAAAGCTGCAGCGAAATTGTTATAAAATTACTCGGAATCGCGCTGCTACGAACAATTTAAGCTTCCGGTAATGTGTGTACATTTGCAACCGGAATCTTCCCCGAACGCCGGCAAAGAGGTTCTCGACATCTCTTCAGCAATTTACGCTAATTTTACTGGCTAAGACAGGCTTCAAAGCGGAGTCCGGTTCGTTGGTTCCGTCTTTATAGTTGTTGCTCTACTAATTATAACCGGCTGCTTTTGCGCTGCTCCTGCGACACACCTATCATTTTCATAAAACGCGATGTTGCTTTTTGTCAGCATTCAGTTCCATACACTTGTCAATTAAAGCGCTGCGTTCTTTGCGGGGCAGATTAGGTTGTCGTTAAAATCTTTGTGCGCGCGTACACAGCGATTGGCTAATGAATGAACATGAATCCTAGCATTCAATCAGTTTTTCAGCGGCCTGCCTGTTTATACTTATATAGAACTCATTAGACGTGGACTCATTTTCTTTTTAATAAATGTATGTGGTCGAAGTCGAGATCAAAAGCTTCATTATACCGAATACTTGAAGCAGATCAAAGCCCAGTAATTATTTCTTAAAGGTCATCTAGGACAAAATTA
Source organism: Sinelater perroti (assembly GCA_036346155.1). Taxonomy (NCBI): domain Eukaryota; kingdom Metazoa; phylum Arthropoda; class Insecta; order Coleoptera; family Elateridae; genus Sinelater; species Sinelater perroti. Next base: position 6,753,312 of record JARFIY010000195.1, read on the forward strand.
TTTTAGTAAAGTACCTATGGAAGAAATATGTATTAATGTAGTTACATGATAACCGAGGAAAGAAATAAATTTACTGTAAAGTAATTCTTAATATATATCGAGATTAAAGACTTATAGTTCATATACAATTAAAGCAGTTTTATATTACTAATTAGTGATAAAATAAGGACTTTCAAAACAAATTTATTTGAAAAAATATTTATTGTTCTATAATATATTGTAATGTAATTTTTATCGTAAATATATTTATTTTTGTTTAATTTTTTGCTACTTAATTCTCGCAGTTATATTTGAATGACTTTATTATAGAAAGCACATCCAAATCCAAGTCTACCTTTACCAAGCGCCCAGGCGTATTAGCTTTTAATTTTTTTTAACGAATTGGTAGCAATATTTAAAAAATATCAAAAATTGATTGAAAATGTTTAGTTCACACTAAATGGCAGTATGTCCTTAAGAACCAATTTTAGCTATGTGCGAGTTAGGATATGATATCACATAATTTAAAGGAGTATATTCAAACAATACTTTTTCAATGTTTCTTACAATTTTTTGTAGTTAAGCACTTTTTCTTTTGTTTTTTATTATTTATTGAACATATATACTTTTATATTTATTAACCCTAAATATGAAAAAAAAAGAAAACTGAATATTAGACATTTAAATAACATCTTATTAGTTTAGAATTATGTTCATTTAATATGATGTTACTTGATACTAATCTTCTTATTTATTATTTATAGTGTTATTACAAATAATAATGAAAACTAGCATAGTACACAAAAAAAATAATAAAGCTTAAGGCATTAACACTGGATATTATTTTAAACTTTTAAAATACAAAAGTGTACAATGTTATTTCACATGGCGTATATAATGCAAAAATATAGGACGGTAAAGTGGTATACAACTTCCATTACTTAGGAAAACTTTTTCCATTGTTCGAAAGTAAAAAGATGTTCCATTTGATATTGCACATAGATTATAGTATTATGCATAGCATATGCTTTCAATAGAAACATTCTAATTGTTATACTTCATTTATCTTTGCGGATAAAATTATTAAACCAAAAAAGTTTTATTATTATTTCATAAAATATGTACATAACAAATTTGAAGATTGTCAAACGAAGAACGAGACGAGTGAACTACCTGACAAAGATTAGAGAACTTGTTTCTGAAAAAGAAAGGACAGGAAAACATTGACGTAAAACGAGACGCCTATTAAACCGCGAAACCAAGAAGACAAAAAACGAGACTTTCAACAAGTACCGGTGGGAGCTTACTTATGGACAGCCACGCAAAAAATTAAGAGACTCAAACTTTTGACAATGCATGCCACTTCGAATAAGAACTAAATATGGATAAATGACTGTCTAAAGACTATAGCAACAAATATTTTTACATTCGATAAGAAGACGCTTACTTGGAATAAATCCCATTAGAACTGGAGTACCACAAGACAGTATTATGGGTCCCATATTTTACTTACGACATAACTCAAGCTATTTGCATATATGGCTGCCAATAACATACAACAAAGTGCTAAGGAGCATAGTATGTCAGTGTCATCTGGAGATCTAAAAATGGGAATGGTGGCGGGTGAGATTAGACGATTCGCTAAGCACGACTAACATGATCCAGCTAAGAATAGTCCAAGTGCAATACTGTACTGAGTGATGCAATGAATAGTGGAAATGAATGATGCAATCAGAATGAACTCCAAGACACAAATCGATTAGTTTTAAGGTTGCATTAAAGTAGAATTACTAGTAAGCTAGTTGTAATGTAATTAAATGCCATTCAAGACAGGAACAAAGGTAGTGAGTCAAATTTTAAGATAAAAGACATCAAAGCTAACTCTAAATTGAGCACAAGCACAAACTAGTTGTATAAGTAGAATGTGAGTTAATGGTATATGCATTATAAATGTAAAAATTATACACAAAACAAGTTTTATTTTAGTATTTTATAACATCTTAACGATAGTAACTACGTGATCGGAAGCTACATACTAGGAGTTAATAGCTTTCTAAAAAAATTGCTTTAATAAGTTTCTCCTTCTGGGTGTGAATTTGATTCACTGCACTTAAGATTTTGGCTTATTCTGTCCTATAAAGTAATTTACTCTATTAGCCCTATATTGCTAAAAATGATGGGTCCAACCTCTGTTTCATTGCAGTTTTGAGCTCCTAAGTGTTCAAATCTTTTAGACTTGAGAATTGAACGTTCACATAAGACGTGTAGTGCTATCTATTCTTCTTCTTCTCATAGTGTGCAAGTTAGATCATTAACAATATGCGTTGTGTTAAAATGCTTTTGAAGGCTATAGCGTTCTGCTAATAGACTTGTTGTACTTCTTAGTTGCTTCCTTATTTATTTTAGCAATTCCTTTGTTTTCTTGCTAAGCGGGGACATCATTGGTGTTTTAGAGTGTGTGTGCCTTTTATTTACAGTAATTTTTATGTTTTTCTTTCAGTAGGTCTTTGGTAATCCTTTTTGTGGTTATATAAAAAATCCAGGATGTAGGCTTGGGGCCTATTAATTTTTCCTCAGAAGCTGAAGTTGACCAGCTTCTCCGCACCATGGTGTTCTTGGACCCATTCTAAGGAAATTTTGTTACGCTCAGCCGGTATTACCAGTGCTTTTGTACAATTAAGCATTTAACTGAGCTTAGCTGTTCATTTAATAAGTGTTCCAGGAAGTTCTAATCAGTGATATTTATTGTAAATAATAAGAAGCTAATTGTTAGTACTAACGTCAATTCGTGTTATGTAAATACTTTTGACATTTTTGTGCAGTGCACGATTTCTTTTTCTTTATTTTATTTAGTTATTCATTATTTTTACGTGTCAAAAGACGAAATGTTCTACAGTACATTTTCAATATTCGTTACTTTTGATTGATATATAAATTTATATTTTAAATAAAGGCCTTTTTGAGCAAAAGGTTGATCAGAACTAATCGGAACACGTAATACAAGGAGATGTGTTTGTTTTCAAACCCCTCCCCACAATACTTTTTACTCATATTGTTATGTTTGTTATTTCAGTTTTGACGACTGAGGTAATCTGACCTTGCCTCAAACAATCCTGCTCCATAGACGTGTTCTATTTTTAAGTCATTTATATACCATACAAATCCTTACCTTTAAATCAGTTTTATTAGTTTTTTTGAATTAAGCGTTGGCTACCCATCTACGGCGCACTTTTGGATGATCACTTATTTTTACTTTATATGCTGCTGTCGTTCCTTGAGGATTCCACCATTAGGGAAAGTGGAAAAAGTTTTAGCATTGTTTTCATCAAGACTTTAGGCGTAGATAACATCGCTCCAGTTATCTCTACGCAAACAACTCTTCGTAGTTTATTCAATTTTCTGATTACTATTCTGTTTTAATACCACCAAAAGATACAGGCACATGTAATATAGCACATGTTCTAAATCACTTTGTTTATACCTATAAAGGCCATTCTTAGTTTCAGACTCTAAATTTTACCTATTGTTCTTCTACAAACTTCCAAGCCCTTTGTGGTTTAGTTAGTAATTTTTTTAAATGAGGATTAAAGCGATTAAAGCGATATTTTATGTTTGGAGTAACTCCCAATTATTTGACTTCTTACCCTTGAAGTTTTATTATAAGTACGAATAGGATAGTCAAAGTCATGATTAACGCATCTTTAGGTATAAACTTCTCTCAAATCATTAAAAAGAACACCAATTGCTAAGCTTTAAAAGAAAGGCGATGGTATACTTGAAGACATTCCTCAGTGACTATAGTTGTCTTGATAATACCTTCAAGGGTTATTATCATAATATTTTCCTATTTTCCTGTCTGTCGCTGTCACAAAATTATGGATTTTTTAAAATTTTAAAATGGATTCTTATAGGAAATTTTACGATGATTTCAAAATCGAAATCAAAAATTTTTTATCTCGAATAGTTTTCGAGATATTCGACTTCGAATTTCGGGAAAATTTCGACATTACGATTTTAAATGTGATTCTTATAGGAAATTTTACGCTGAATTCGAAAATGAAGAAAAAATTTTATGTCGAATAATTTTCCACATATTCGATTTCGAATTTTCCCGAAATTCGAAATCGAAATCGAAAGGTTTTTTTAAGTTCGTTCTGGGATTGCTTACAGAGAAATCTCTTCGCCGGCCCCATATTTATAGTTAGTTTGTGTATGGTTAGCTTTTGAAATTTATTCGTTTGATATGTAGCCTTGTCATGTTGATTAAATCGTCGGCTAATTTCCAATATATATATATATATATATATATATATATATATATATATATATATATATCTGTGTGTGTGTGTGTGTGTGTGTGTGTGTGTGTGTGTTCCAATGCATTTGTATTTGAATTGTAACTTGTCGCAATTCACTATTCTGGAGGTGTCCCTAGTATCCGTGTAATGCCCATTATATTCTTTAAGTGAGTTTATTTTTTTTTAATTTTATGTAGTTTTATACATGTAGGCGTGCCTCTAATATGCTCACGGTACTCCTTCAATAAAGCTTTTCTTAGCATGTATTTGTATTTTAAGTGACTAGTTTTGATTTATGCCTAATGGTGAGTACTTTCAGCTTTGTAGCCCATTTTTTTACTGTTGCTCTAAGAGTGAAGAGTTTATCGTTCTACCAATTTTTCTCTTCTTGTTTAAACAGGTAGTTGTTTTCATATATATCCATAAATCCCAGGTTCCTGTATTAGTATAAAGTCAATATTATGATAAATAATGCGTTTTAGTGCAGCAAAGAAAAGTGTCTTTTACATTTTTACCGGCTAGAAAATTTCTTAGAAAACAACTCTGGTTTCTTTTTCGTTTTTTATATTTATTCATTTTCTTATTTGGGCCTTGTTTGGGTTATCTACTATCCTCCGCCTTTTGTTTGAACATCTTAAAGGCCATTCTTGAAAAGTTTAGAAAGGGCCTGCTATCCAGATTTGAGATCTTGGTCCAGGATTTTTTATCTAAAAAGTGATTAGGTGGTATCCATTTAAGCAAGGGTTTTATTTACTGCACATTGGGTTTTCGTACTGAACCTTAGGTTTTGAATTCTAAGTCTATTACGAATTTTTTTCCGGATCTTCAATGGGTCCTGGAATCCATGTTGTGATCCTATCTGGTTTGGGTACATCCATGGCGTTAATGACATTAAATTACATACCCTTTCCAGGGTCTGCTTTTTTCCATTGATGCACCTTATCCAGTCTTCAATGCACTGTTCGAAGTATAACACTGAACCTTAGTGAAAGTTCTTTTGTTTTTATATCGTTTATTTTAGAAATAAATTAGTTCTAATTAGATTCATTTGGTCTTTATTTATAATCGTATCAGTCAAAGTGCTTTTATAAAAGATAGAACTATCTACTTCTCTGTTTTTTTTAGCAGTATGCATTACGTTTAAAGTACTGTTATCAGATCAGTTTCTATTCTAATCTCCTGTTTTTTGGTTAGTTTCGGCTACTTTGAAAAAAAAGAAGTTTTGCTGAGTGCACTGATTTCTATAACTTTTGTAGCTCCAGAAAGTATTCTTCCCCCCTCTTGGTGTTATCTCATTCTAAAAATGTCGCCCTGTTGTTTGGATGGTGGATTCTGCAGATAGTCACAAACTATATTTAGATAGAATTAACTATATACTTTTATCCGTAAACTGTAGTGAACCCGATAGGTGCCACACACATGATAGGATTTAATCGATTTTGTTTTGTACCTTATTTAAGCATTTAATTTTTTATAACGGTTTTCTTAGCACTTCGGGAGTTTCTAGAACATATTGTTTCCACAGTTTATTTGCATTAATTATATTATTCTTAATCAATTCTTCTTATTATAATAACAGTTTTTCTAAATATAATAAATGGTCATTCATTTTAAAAAGGATGGCTTGTATTAAACATCAAATTTAAACTATACACTTTTCTTGTTTTGCGTTCTAATACTCTAATACTCTAATTGATGCCATCTACGATACTTATAATTTTTAAATAAAAAAGAATTTTACGAAAGAACATCAAATTATTGTTAAAATATTGGAAAGTTTGTGAAAATTTTGGCTAAACGCTACGAAAACTCGGTGGAAATTTTGGTTAAAATAGTGCACCAAATGGTTAGTAATGGGTGCAAATGCTTGTATCAGCGTGAGGTTAAAAATATCGACTCGGCATTGTGTACAACAACTGGACATTTCAAAAAACTCCCTTTAACGAATACTCACCAAAGTTCTGCACTTTATGCATAGAGATTAAACTTGTTGGCCATTTTCAACATTGGCAATTTGATAATTGGTATTTAGAGTATTATAAGATGCATTCACAGTTTAGGCCAAAACTTATCTTTAGCAATGAGATGCATTTTCACCTTGATAAGTTCATAAGCAAAACAAATTATCACATTTAAGATTCAAAAAATTCTTGCGTAACTTATAAAAAGTAAATGCACCTCCAACGAGTCTCTATTTGGCGTGAACTTTGGGTAGATGACCTAATAGGCCACACTTATTTAAAGATGAAGCTGAAAATGTTGTAACTATGAATAACTAACGTTATCGTTACATACTAACTCACTATTCTCAACACCAACTGAGCAACATGCATCTGGAATAAATATGATTTTAGCAGTTTGGCGCTATTTGCTAGGTTTGAGGAACAGTTGATTCACCGCAACAACTTTCTGGTCTCGTTAGTTTATGAAATTCCATCAATATGATCAGCAAGATTTTATGATTTAAAAATGTGCGTCTTATTTTTGTAAACTTATTTCTAATTCAAGGTTTACGCTAGCAATCCACACACAGTTGATGACCTTAAGAACGCAATTCGACGTGCTATAGATGAAATTGATCAAACCATGTACAGAATTGTAATTGAATGTTTTGTGAAGAGAATCAAGATATGCTGTGAAACCGAGGTGACCTATTATCAGACATAATTTTCCATATTTAATCATAGATTACATACTTTAATACTCAATAACAATTTAATAATAAAATCAAGTCCAAGGTCGTTTAATTTAGGTTATATTTTATTTATTGATTAGTTCTCGTTTATGTATAGCATAAAAATACAATTTATAGCGCAATATTAATATTATGATGGTATCTAAGTAGATTGGCAAAATAAGTTTATAAATCTTATTCTTGAAATATTTGTGTATTCTGTTTAAGTATGGGTTTCGTAAAGATGACATTAAATAATTGTAAGTATGTTAAAAAATGTCAGTCAAAACTCCGCTATCTGAATCGGGAGATCAGCGCCGCCGCCCAGAAATCCTGGGATGTCAAAATTGGAATTGGCTACCTGCGTTTCTTCTGCAATCTCCATGTCCACAGCTGACCTTTTGAACTCACGTATGAGATGTGGTGCTGTTTGTCTCTGCTACCTCGCTGCGTGTTCCTATCAGCCATCAGCGGAGACTTGTCAACTCCCAGTTTTCTAAGGTCATAGAACTGCCCACGCAGCGGTAAAAATAATGGCCTGCGCCTCTTATATTTCAGTCGAACGCATGTGAGTAATTGAAGTAATAATTATGTACGTTCCTCTCAACGTCTTGATTTGTGGAACAGATTCGGCCGTGTAGATCTTATCTCGGTGCAGAATCAAGCCTGACCAGCCGAACAAATGACAACGTTTATGATAAAAATCGGTAATTTAAATTTTAATAGCTCACCTCGACTGTGGCGCGACACTGCTATCTCTGTGTGGATGTCATGTGGATTAAGTCTGTTATGCGGACTTACAATAGCAGACTCATTAACTATTTACACCTTAATGCAGCATAATAAAAAGATTACGCTTTTTCGAGTTATTAGATGAAAGATTAATATAAGTGCGGGTAAGTATAATGCGCGGTCATATTTTATACTTATGATATTGAGCATTTCTCGTTTATCACAACGATACAGCTAAAACAAATTTACTTTTAAAAAGGCAGTCAAAATTAATATGACTTTTGTTAATAATATGTGCTTTGCTTTTATTTTGCGTATATAGGAAACTATTAACTTTTTTATAATATTAAGAGATGATAGTTCTGATCCGAAACATAAACTTGTAGGGAGTGCGCTACGAAAAGTCGGATACTGTGAGGATGATAGGATCTAACAATCTCAACGTACTGCGTGAAGTTAAAGCATAAACAACAGACATAATCTAGTTTAGTTAATATCAAAGTTTGGTATATTATAAGTGTTTTTGTTTACGCGTCCTACTTTGCCCCTACTAAAATCCATACCAAATTAACATTTGTGCATCTTACTTTTAATTCTTAGAAATAAGGTTTCCATATCATTGTTGGGTCCAAGAATAACTTTTAAAAATTTGATTTTCTCATTGCCTAATAAATGTGAATTTTTATACAAAGGCATGGTTTTTTATGTCTATTTTCTATTAAGAACTTGCATCTAATTTGTTTTACATTATTTGCCTTTTGAATAACGGCTACTTGTAATTTTCTGTTGATATTTTCCATATCTGGCAGCATAAAAGCTAAGGCAATTTACATAAAAACATATACCAATTTTGTTGCTAGAATTTGAGATCAAGACGTTTACAGCAATAAAGAATAGGGCAATCCTTAGAGTTAAAATCTGTTTTTTTATTTGCAGCTTAAAATTCCTAACTTTCAAGAGTATAAATAGAAGCAGATTTTTCTTAGCGCTTTACTTATTTTATAAACAATTTTTGTAATATATGGTATTGTCGTGTTATATGGCAAGCTTTTTGGAAATCAAATAACCAGCTTAACAGTTTAACAGAGGGTTACTAAATCACCATATCAATCAATTATTTAAATTCTTTTCATTAATTTTCAGTATACAATGACTTCTTTCCTTTTGAGTAGTAAGTTTTTCTTTGTCATATTCTATTAAATGTTGAAAATACGCAGATCCTAAACCTTTAAAGAAGTTTTTGATTGTTTCATTTGTAATACCGTTTGCCTTAAGAGCGAACGTTTGCCAGACGTAATTGCATTTTTTTGTTCCACTCTCGTCAAAGAAAAATTGAGTTGAAATCTAGAGGTTCTTCTCTGATTTATTTGAAACTGAAAGTCTAAATGATAATTAGATAAGCTACTGAATGTTTCAAAATTGTCTGCAACTAGTTCAAAAATTCTATTTGTATCTAGTGTTGTGTTTTTTTGTTGCACCTTAAATATGTTATAGAAGAATCGTTCTTAAACATTCTTGAACGCTATTGTCAAACTAAATACTTAATACGTAGACATTCCATGTTGTTCTTTTGCTTTACATTTTCTTTGTGTGCCTTTTTTGTACTCTTGTTCTTTTAAATAAAATAAAGTTATTTTTTGTTGTATGGTGTTTGAATTTATTTCAAGCAGCCTTTTTATTCCTAATAGCCTTCTGTACTAGCGGATTCTACTAAATTATTTTTTATTTATGAACTCTATCCCCGATATTAATTTTTTGGCAGAATGTGGTACGTTACAGATAAGGTTATTTATATTTTTCTTTACATTATTAGATAAATTTAGTAGTTATACCATAGTGTGAGAAACTAGCTTTATGGAAAAGCGATTCCAGGATACAAATATATTCTATTTGTGGTGTATTCATATATAATTATTTGTTATCAATAAAGATATAATTGTTGGATGAATGCGCAAAAAATATTTAGAACGTACATTAGCTATCACTTCAATGCTATGTCCCCATTAGTTGCAATATTCTAAACTTTATAACTCGTTGCGAGCTTTGAAGTCTCCAAGCAGTGTAGATAATTGTGATAACTGTTGTATATTGTATTAAATTCCTGCAAGTAAATATTCCCGTGTGGGGTTGCCAGTCCACCATCGAGCGCCTCTCCAAGTGGCGAATAGGAGAATGCTTACCAGACATGGTGAGTACAGGGGAAATAAAATACCCGGGGCGGACCAAAACTGATAAATTAAAGAAGACAGCGGTTCTACTATTAAAGTATGGAGGTGGTGTCTCGGTGAAACGGTACATCTTCATTTTCAAAACCTACAGGCAGCAAGGGAATCTCGGTTCCGGTTGTAGCACCGCGATGTGTAAGGCAAAACGAAACTAACACATTACAAACTCCCAAGGAAACAATATGGCAAGTAGAAATGAAGAAACGGCCCCTAGTCTCCGGCAAACCTTAAATGGCTAAAGGTTGCAAAGATTCCCCCGGTGTAACATAACAAACTCAACATACAAGATGAGCATGTAAAACGTGAAAAGTTTACAAGAATCGGGTAAAATGGTTAACTTATAAAGAGCGATGGAATGTCTAGAAGTCAACATATTAGGAGTCAGTGATATCCAATGAACAGATAGTGAAAAACTTAAAACACCTAATGGAAACGCTATATACTACTTAAGAAATGAAGGCAATAACAATGATAAAGTAACTATAATAATAACAAAAATATAAAAATGTGTGGAAAACTTTATTTTAATATCTCACAGATTAATAATATTACAGCTACGAGAATATTCCACAAACGTAAATATAATCCAAATATATGCACCAACCGCAGATAAACCGGATAATGATGTTGCCGATCTATACGAAAAAGTAAATGACCTTCTGACTAGCACAAATAAACAAAACATAAATATAATAATGGAGGCTATGAACGCGAAGGTCGGAAGAGAAAGAATAATGAGAAGCTAGTAGGCAAATTTGTACTGGGAAAAAGAAATAATAAAGGAGACAGGCTAATTCAGTTTTGCCAGGAAAAAGACATAATAATAATAAATACCTGGTTTGACCTACCATCTCGACGTCTATATACGTGGAGTTCACCACAACACAACAACTGAAGAATAGTTAGAAACCAAATCGACTACATAATAATTAATCAACGCTTCCGCAACTGTATACTCAGTGCCAAAACATACCCAGGAGCCGAAATACATTCCGAACACAATCCAGTAAAGGTCAAGATGAGAGCTAATTAAAAAGAAAACACAAACACCTAAACGGAATAAGAAGTGACTGTGAAAATTAAACAAAGCATTAAAAGCATCCAAAGCACCAATAGCAGCCATAGAGGCCTTATGACAAGAGTTCAAGAACAGTATAATAAAAGCTAAAGACATAATAAGAAATAAAGGACAAAAAACATTTAAAAAAGAATGGATGAGATAATAGAAGAAAGGAAAACTTATAAGATAATAGATACACAGAAATACAAAACAATACACAAAGAAATAAAAAACAGTTGCCGAACAAGAATGGTTAAAATAAAAATGCCTAGCAATAGAACAACTGCAAAAAAATATGACGATTTTATCTTTATAAACGAATTAAGGAATTAACGAGAAACCACAAGAAAACTACACCCGTAGTACTGACAGACGACATTAACAGAATTATTACAACACAAAATGAAAAAATGAGAACGTGGAAACTATACATTTAAGAATCCTTTGCTGACACACGATCAACAACATACAGGAAGATGACACAAACAAAAAAGAAGGACCAGACACCCTAACAACCAAAGTTGAAAAAGCAACAAAGACATGTTCTAAAAGAAAAGCTCCTGTACCAAGTGACATCAAATCCGAATTTTTGAAACTGCTGGACGATAAAGGAGTCAAATTACCGACAAAGCTGTTTAATCTAATATACCAACGAGGCAGTATACCAAACGATTGGCTAAAATCACTATCTCTAAAAAACCAAACGCAAGGAAATGCATTCAATATCATACAATCAGCCTCATGAGACACGCACTAAAGATATTTCTAAAGGTTATATACGCATATTAAGCAGAAGAATGAAGAATACATCAAACACACGCATTTGAGGTTTAGAGCCGACATGGAAACCAGAGAAGCACTACTCTGCATAACGATTTTAATAAAAAATGCTTAGATATGAGGCAGCATTGTATATCTGCTCCATTGACTTCAAAAAATCTTCCGACAAAGTCCCACACGTCCAACTTATAAATTCTCTACAACAAATAGGACTAGATAGAACTTATACTGGCAGTAAAATGCGGCAATCAAAATTGATGAAAATCTTAGTGACGAATTAAACATACAGAAAGAAGTGCACTAGGGATGTATATTGTTTCCAACATTATTTAATGTATATTTAGAAAAAATACAGTAAAAAACAGAAAGTATTAAAGTAAATAGTATAATACATAACAGATGACACAGTTCTGATAGCCTCTATTGAAGAACTACATCAGCTACTAAACAGCGTTTCGAAACAAAGTAATAAGAGTGGGGTTAAACATCAATATCCAAAAAAGAAAGGTTATGGCTATCAGCAGAGATAATAACAATTTGAATATAATGCACAATAACATCATAGAGCAAGTAAGAAAATTTAAGTACTTAGGAAGAGTTATTGACGAACTATTCAACACTGACACGGAAGTAAGAGCTAAAATAGAACAAGCAAATACAAATTTCTTCAAACTCCAAATTGAATCATATAAACTGTAAACTGTAACCATATAAAAATGGAACTAAGGTTACGCATTATAAAGACATGCGTATATCTTACGTTACTTTACGGTTGCGAGGCATGGACAATAAAACAAGACACATTCAAACGACTAACTGCATTTGAGATGTGCACATATAAAAGAATACTAAATATCCCATGGGCTGATCGAGTAACCAACGCCCAAGTACTTAACACACTAAACAAAAACACCACCGAAATAAAGAATATTATCAAAACAACGAAAATAACCTATTTTAGACACACCATATACATGACAAATACGATATACTTCGATACATAATGCAAGGCAAAATCGAAGGAAAACGCGCTAGAGGAAGACGTAGAACATCCAGGGTGAGTAACATCGGAATCGAGACTGTCCTGAACAGGGATAGGTTTATATACACAGCCAGAGATAAATGGAGATATGCCATACTGTTAGTCAACCTCAGACCTTGAGACAAAACCTATATTACAATTGTTGGGGTTCCGTTCTAACAACTATTACTTGTAGATGGTAGTCAGCTGGAAAAGCTTCAAATTTTGAATAATCTCTTATAATGATGGACCAACTGCCTCTCCGTCTAATATTTGAAATTACATTTTTTTCTAACTATTAAATTTTCACAGATAAAAGATGTGTATCTTAAAGACAAGTACATATTGGGTTATATTGTATTAACGATAACTTTGAGGCCCACTCTTACCTCTTATAAACCCTACATAAAATAGATTTTAGAAAGTTTATTGTTTTCTTCTGGAAAATGGACGGAAACTTTCTTTTTTCTGTATTTTAATGCTTTGGATTATTTATGCGTTTACTGAAAGAAGAACTGGTTTGTAGGGTAAGGAGATCTTTAAACTGTCTCTGAGCGTTAATTAATTTTAAAATTGACTTGCGGTGTTATTTAGGGCTCCTTTCTTAGCTACTTTGGATAAGAACTCAGGGTGTGGGTGTGTGCATAACTATTTTACGTCGAGCTTTAAGGAAGAAAACGTTTTGTGTAATACCGCTTTTTATTTGTAGATAGTGCAGTTATTGAATTATCTAGGTGGTTGTTTTTACAGTTGAGACAAACCGGAGCTTCTTAGGACGGTTCTTTTCCACTTTGGTATTTTCTACATTCACAAGTCTGCTAATTATGGCACTTAAATAACGTGTGATCAATTCTCTGACATATAAAACCTGGCAGGTGGCGCACCCAGTCATTAAAATTAATTAAGTACTTCACACAGACTATGTGCGCGACGACCGGGCAGTAAAGTCAGATATATGGGAGTCTTAACCTCTCAGTTCGTAGGCCGTGCTCTCACGCGAAGCGTTAGAGCCTTAACATTATTATAAAATACCTGTCAAGCGATGAAATATATAATCTAACCTTTAGAGAACAAAATGCAATTTAAATTTTGTCAGGAATTCAAGGTTTATTAAATGTTAAAATATGTTTTGACATATCTAGAAATTCATTATGGTCTTTGGGCTTTATACACTTAATTCTAATGACATTTTGTTATTTTTTAAATTTATTTTAGACTACAATTCAGAAAATCGCGACAAAAGATAACATCTCTAGATATGTTAAGAGCTCTACATGAGATTGTCCCGAAAGTAATTTCAAAATGTTTTTAGTTATAAAAGGTTGAGTAACAGTTAAAGTTTGAGTTAATAAAATGTGATAAATTTTCTGAACCTATGTTAATTTTCCTATAGTGTTATATAATAATTCATTTATCCCAAAGGGGTTTTCTTATTAAAATTTTCATATAGATTCTTTATGACTAAGAATCAGAGTAAAAGCACCCCTTCCTTATTTTTACAATTCTTTATAATTGGTCCTTCTTAATGATTTATTTAAAATACAATAGCAGAGAACTTACTAAAAAAGGCTAAGTATTATTAGAGCTTACGAGGTATCTGAGAGGTACACTTATATAGAGTCATGCATCTCTCGACACAGTATACATAATACCTTAAACTTCTTATTGAAGTAGTTCTCTCTACTTTTGAAAACTTTAACTTCTTCACTACTGTTTATAGTGGATAGTAGATATTGAGTCACCTCCTGCTTTAGGAGGAAATAACAATAACAATAATAATAAAAAAATTGTATATGTCAGCATAGCTCACGCCCTCATATTAAAAAACTGAATTGACATTTGGTGAACAGGCGTTTACAAATTAAATATATTATGTTAAAACAATGTACATAAATAGATATTTTCTTGCAAACATAAATTGTTTAATTTCTATTGCTAAAATATAATTTAACACACAATTTAAAAAAGGACACTGGGAAACTTCTAACACAGCATGTAAAAATACAATCATAAAAGATGCTTCAGGCCTCTGACGACTACGCAAATGCAAGCATTAAATCCTTAATACAACTGTAAAGTACGGAAATTGCCATGCTGCTCAAATTATCGAGTTTTGTATAATTCGCTTCATCTAGTTAGGGATTTGCCACGTTTAAATTTATTTTGGACTGAGTGGAGCTGAATGTTTCGTAAATTGTTTGAGAAGTAGAGCGCGATAAGAAAATTAGTACAATTCTTTCGACCTGCTTTGCACGACAAATTGAATTTGTCAAGGAGGATTTACAATGACGAATTTCGTTCAGGTCTGTAATCTTTCGCCTTTGCGCTGCGGGGCTGCAGCGGTAGTTTTCGATGGCGCGAAATTGAAAATTGTCGGAATACTTAGCGATCGTTTATTTATTTGCCGCAATCCGAATAAAAATAAAGTTTCCGAAGTCTGGCAAACGTGTCGTTTATTCTGTTTTTGTATTTAAATTTATTCAATCGAATAAATCAGTCGATTTCGTGTGTAAAAGCTGGAACCTTCCCGCACAATTCCCGACGTTTACGTCTTCTTATTTGAATACAATCTCTTTTAAACATCGATTTGTCATTTAAAATTTAAATAACACAATATACACATTGGCATAAAATACAATAGAATTCGCATTACCAAACAAATATAAATTTGTCCGCTTGTTTCCCCGAGTTCATCCAATTCGATATGAACTCGCCATCTGGTGCTTGTTTTCCGAAACGATTTTCCCCATTACGTCTGTTCACTTTCCTTTTCCGCGGAAAGAAATACATTCGGCATCGCCAAACGACGTAAAGAGTTGATTGAATCGGAAAATACAAGAGACGAAACAAGAAAACACAATTTGTAAAGTTAGTAAGATGCGAGTTTCCGAGGCAATGGGATCTTCGGTGATCCAATCGTTAAGTAAGAACGTGATCTCTGCTATCTATTCCGAACACGTGTAGCAGCTACCTTGCATGTGTATTAACTTCCACCGGAATAAAATATAATCACTTTTTGATGTAACGCCGGTATGTTCGCTCCTACGCCTTGCGCCGCCCATTTTTATTGCGAGCGCGAAGATATGAAACTTTCCTCTGTATTTCCGATACCAATTTATTTTAGATGGCATCGCGTTCTAAGGGAAAAGTATCTTTTGAATTTTGTCAATAAATACATAAGAAACTTTCGCTTACCCCGCGTAGTGTAGTGAAATGTATCGTTACAGAGGGAACAAGTAATCTTGATGAACAGGATCTGATGACAAAGAGTGGTCGTTAGTAGCAACACTGCTAAAGACATTAAAGAGCAAAGACGGGTAGGTATCAAAGACTCGCTGACGAGAATTCGATCGAAACAGGCAGAGATGAACGAACTTTTCCGGCCAAAAAGTTCCCAAACTTGCAACACTTCAAAGTGCAACCAAGTATGATGCGATAGCTGGCGGCCCCTTTCATTCTGCCCCTATTTCGGAGCCGCTAAGGGCGACTATCGATTGAAACCCCGATTCATGCAGATGTTGGGTTTTATTTAGATTTTGATATTAATTAACGAAAAGCTGATAAATAGGAGAGCATGTTGAAGCTTGTGAATGCTGATGAGAGGATTATTTTGGAACAAATTACACAGCTTCTCACCGAAGAGTGACAGTGTGGTTTTAATTATTAGATTACAAAAAAGCTTTACTGTCTGATTACGGAGATACTTTTAATTACAACCAGTAACTTAGTTATGAATATAAAATTTTCTGTAAAACACATTAAAAATTTAAATGAAAATATAAGTAATTCTTTTTAATGACTTAATTAAATTTATTTTTATGTAACATTTCTTTTACTGTCGTAATTAAATTCTAATAATAATTTGTTGAATGTCCATTTAAAAATATAATTAACAACTTGCATTCAATACTCAGCTCTAAACCAGTAATAAAAAAGTAATATATATTTACTTTATAATTAAAAATTCCTAAAACATAATTGTAATGCACATAAGGTAACTTCCAATAAAAACATTACTGCTGCCGTGTATAATTATTATTGTACGACGGTAATTTTCTAAATATTGGTCTGTGTAATCAAAAAAACTTAATTTTTTATTAGTCTATAGTAAAATATAATTTAATAAATAACATATAACATTTAAATCAATGAAGCTCCTATAATTAGGTTGTGGATATAACTATCACGGTATCATCTAACCCAAACCAATAATGTGGTGTGACAATGACGGTTATTATAAGCAAAATTTATAAACATAAATAACAAGCTATTCTTCAAGTTAACAGTTCTTTAAGGTTGTTTGCATAATTAACTATAAGTTAAATTAGCTTCTATGCGGATTCATCTAGGTAAATCTCAAAAACAAATAAACAATAAATATAACATTAAAACACAAGATAGATATATTCGCATAATTCAAATAATAGCATTGAGAATCATATTATTCTATGTAGCCTCCAAAAGCGGCTACGACTTTCTTTATTCTGGACCTAAGCCTGTTGCAGGCCAATACAACTTCCTCTTTATCCCATATATGTCAATACCTTTATGATAAAGGCTCTTAATTTGGCCTTGTTGTTATGATGCCTCTCATTGATCTTCACATCGACTACGTTCTACAAGTAGTAGTCAAAGGGATTGAAGTCGGAGGAAATCATTGGTAATAAAAACTTGTTGTATGGCCATGTCTCGGTATTCCAGGCCTTTAGGTTAGAGCAAAGTCTTGCTGGAACACACCCGCCCAGGGCTCGACAGTTGTTTTCAGCACGTTGATAGTCAGCGGTTACCTTTAAACCTTTTTCAAAGAAATGGGACCCTATGACATTTCCTTTACTGCTTACTTCAAAGACATCTTAAACTGTCATTTTGGCGATTGATATTGCTGCTTTTTTCATCTGAAAATCCTAGAAAACCAGCGCCGTCGTGCTTGATGCCATTCAGCAATGCTTAGACCTTTAACTTTCCTTCTACGTTGTTTTTTCAGTCAACAGTTGGCTGTTTTTCAGGACAAAATACTTGTAGTGCAGATCCTAATGCACTTTAGACTAATAGTTCGGCTCGTCACGGCCATTTGTTTTCTCAGGTCAGATACTGACCGAACTTTTCATTTAATTCGCCAACGAATTTATCATTTCTCTTGCGATTAGATTATTTACCGTGAGTTTCCTTGCCAGCAGTTATCTCCTGAAGGTGGTCAGATTTCTTATACTTTTTGTCTACGTTGCAGTGTTTCGAGCAAATGACAAAACGGGCAAAAATCAGAACTCCTCAACAAGTTCACGTTTTGAAACCATTTATTTACCTCAAATATGTCAACTATTGAGCTATAATCACAACTCAATTCTAGGATAATAGAACATAGAAAAAATATAATTTGCAGTTATACTAAATATAATATCGTATATCATGACTAAAAATACAAAATTCATACATACATACATTGCCTTAAAACAAAAAAAAAAAAACGAATTTGGTTTGTGGTCTGTAAATATTTGAATTTGAACAAACATATTTTTTAAACAATGGAAAATGTGACACAAAAATGATCTTATCACAAATTCGAGTCACTTTCGTCATCGGGAAAGTTTTCAAAATTTGTAATATCTGGGAAAGGCATATCTCGGTTTTTAGGAACTAAGAAATGTTCTCTGAGGGCGTCTATAGATGGCTAATAGTCATCCAATTCATCGACATTTTCCTTGCATGCCCAAATCTTTCTCTTCGAATTTCTTTATATCTGGCTTCCAGACATTCTTCGGCCATTTCTCCCATGGTTACTTCAAAATTGCAACACAGCATCGTACCCATGAACAAGTATTTTGTGAATAGACATGGATATATTATACCACAAATATTTTGGTTTCCACGAGAAGAATGTCAAATTTATTAAAATTAATTTTTTATTTACAATATGATATCTCCAAAATTAATTAAATAGACTGTTTTCCATTTGAAGCAGCAATTGTACATTATGGACGTGATAAACTAACAGCAACACTCAATTCATCCGCGCTATGTTTGCTCGTCGTTTTCTATTCTACATTTTTTTGAACACTTCTCAAATTTTTTTCTCGGATGATCTTTACATTTTCTGTCAATGACACAGATAAATCTTTCGGAATCGATACTTTTAAAGCTAAAAAAAAACTTTTCTTTATCAGAAAATACTTTTATGGACGTCAGTACTTTTTCCATATAAATTTCAAGTCTAGACACATTAAACAGTAAACGCCAAATAGTCATCAAACTTGCATTGTCTAGATTTTGAATATTGCAAGCGTTTATAAACAGTTGCTTTAGCACATGAACTTTTTTGTTCTGTCTAATGAAACCCAAACTTCGAAGCATTTTGCAAAAATTACCCGCACTGAATTTTTTTCTGAGAAACAAAAAGTAAAAAGTATATTTTTATATATATCTTTTTTGTGGGTTTTCATAAATTAAAATTTCTATTTTCTAGTATCTGGTAAATATAAATAATCCAACGTTAAGCAGGCAGAAAAATACAACAAAATTTATATAATTGCATATCTGAATCTATTTTCTCTATCATAAAAATATACGACACTAGTTAATTTTAAATAACCTGCGGTTTCACTGCAAGTACAATTGTAAATAAATGGCATCTATTAGCTGACCCTCCATTTTCCTCCTACTTACCCTAACATTAGAAGGTCATTATGTTAATAATATTCTAATAAATTGCTATAATATGGCTACTATTTTACTGACTTAAGGATTAATTGTTTCATGTTTCGATGTCTGCCCACGGCTCGATATACTATACGTCGTAAACTTAGGCCTTTTCGTAGTCAAACCATGCAATAATAAATAATTTTCAGTTTTTTTTATTGCTATTATTTAAAAAGTATTTGCTATATTTCAAAGCATGGTACAAGACACAGTGGACGTTTTGATATGTAGTTTTTACAGCAATATAATGTTTCCGTAGTCAAGAATAATATGATTATCTTCTAGTCAGCTCTATGAATAGTAATATTGTCCTTATAATTTGTTACTTCTAATGACTGTCTTTTTTTCTCTACTAAGCGATTAGCTGCGTTAGGCATGCAAGGATAGTCAGCTGTTGTTAAACATAAGACGTATCGTTTGCTATCTGATTTTGGTCTTGCTATATACGTTCTCCCTTTTTAGTTTACGAGTTTTTTATACCTTTTGGACGAAGTGTTTCTGTGACATATGCCTTCTTAACAGGAAATTTGTATGCTAGTGATCGAATATTATAATAATTATCCACAAAAAAAAACGATTTTTGTTTGGATATAGATTCTATAGTCTAATGACTAGACTTTCTATTGTTGTCACAATTTCTTTATTTTCTTGAAGACTTTTATAAGTTTCATTGTTCAAAGGATATCCTTATTCTGAACAAAATTCGTAGAATTTAATTCCATCTTTTATTCGTTTTCTTTCCATATACGTCTGAAATTAAAGCTTTTTACAGAAGAGGACTAATGTTTCATCTAACAATAATGTTATTGCATTTGCAATTTTTTCTAACAGTTTAAATTTTTTTTATTTTCGATAGTCGTTTGAATATTTTTCTTTTAGTACGTAAAATACTCTCACTAATTGTTTAAACTTCCTTCCAGGCAAAGTTGCAGGAAATGTTAGATGATAACGCAGTGCAACAACAAAAACGTTTTCTTATAATTGAGAACTTTAGCTACGATTAGGAGAAACAAACTCAAAAATTTTCTTTTAATTTAAATTTACTCTTTGTAATTTACTCTTCTACTATGCCTTGTATGTGGTTTTGTTTAATAGGAAAGTTCCATCCCATACCAATTTGTAGCTTTATAAACATTTCCATTTATTTCATCAAAAATCTGAATGAATAAAACTTGTTCATCTATATCTGAAATAATTGGAGTAGCATCTACATGAAAAAGGAAAAATTCTTATTGGTTTTATTTGGGTATGCAAGGATTTTCTGGTGCATCATTTCCTTCACTTGTAGTTGTCTTCTTCATTATTAGAATTCTAAAAGAATAATTCTTTTCATTGCCAAACAAATAATTGCTCTTATTTTAAAATTTATTACTGCTTTTCCCACCACTTACTCTATTCTTTCTCACACATTTTCTGTGAATAATAAACAAAAATTTTAAATGCATTAATTTCAACTTTTATAAATTTATATTTTCATTAATATTAATTTTCTATAAAAGTAGATTGAACGTAATATAAAAACTCACCCATAGAAAGTAAAATGTATATGTATGAATCATTAACGACGATAGATATATTAGCAACAATGCACATGTTTCCTCCTTCACAGCCACGTGCATACCAAAGAAACAGGTGGCAGCAACAGCTGATAAATAAAATCACTATAAATAAAACTGTTGCAAATGTGACACAAGATTTTGTAATAGTATAACAAAACAATTCTTTAATTTTGGACGTCATGTCACATTTTGAACTTGGCTTTGACGTCTCTGGACGCACGTGTCCAATATTCTTAAGCTACCTATGTTAAACACCGTGTTTAAATAAACCAAATTATTTTTGGGGTGGTTTGTTATATATTTTATTAGGTTAAGTTGAGATAAAACCGATTTATTCTGTATTGCCGCCTATTGTATCTGTAAATTGTTTGTTACAAGTTATATGAAAGCAATTTAAGTTTTTAAGAGATTTATGTTTGTGTGATGTTCTTGGTTTTAGTTTATAATGTAGACAAAAATTATCTAAAATATTTAAGTTTTCATGTATATGAAAAAGATTTTCTTAATTTGACTCTTGAGATATGTGTAAACAAAAAAGAAGCAAAGTCATAACAATTATTAAAATCTATTTCAAAATCCATGATCAACTAATGTATATTGCGCTTGTACCATGGTTTAATGTTAAAATCAAAGAATTTTGGTACTCCAGTCCTTAGTTTCTCGATGCTTTGTAGCTGTAAATAAAGTAAGCCGTTGAGCGAAATACACAGTAACCTGCTTGTGAAAGGTCAAAGTTACAAGTGTGGTGACATGATAGTGTTATTGCATCAGGTTTTGAATCTTTGCTTTTGTTCTTTGGAATATATGGAGAGAAACGTTATATACTGTATTGCTATCCACTTTTTGCTTGCAAAGGCGGCACGATTACTACGCCAGAACAAATTCAAAAAATATGGAATTTCAAAGTTCCACCAAATTAATGAAACCGTTAATTAGTATTCATATCTTTTAGGTATGGAAAAAAGTTATTTAAGTGTAGCCTGAACTTAACCATTACTTACGCATTTCTGGGTTGCGGAAGAATGTCTACTTTTTGTTCAAGGTAAAAATTCGTTTAATGAGGTTACAGGAAATTGTCAACAAATTTTAACTATCTTCTAAGTTTTTTTACTCAAATAATGTGAAGAAATTTTACCACTCTTTTTTATTATTTCGAATGTATTGAGATAAAGTTGTATAGATGATTGTGAAGTCCTAAATTTACCTGATAACTTGTTCTTTTAGTTGGAATAGGTTGAGCTATTTAAGATATGTTTTTACTATTATGATATCTGAGACCAAACCTTCATTTATTGTAGTTAATAGTGTCATTTTCTTTAGTAATTTAAATGTATTTTCGCATTTCTGTCATTTAACTTAGAATTTATATAGTAAAAATATCTAAAACAGCTTAACTTGTCTTTTCATTTTTAATCTTTCAAAATAGATTAGCAACAATTTATCTGACAAACTATTAAATTGTTTTGAATAGTGAATCTTCAAGTGTCCCAAATAACGCAATTAATTATTGTTTGCTTTATTTATAAAATTTGTAATAAAATAAAAATTAAAAAAGTATAAAGTTTATGAAACATTCTTATATATGAAAATTGCTGAAATAGCTCATAAAGTTTTTGAATCGTTAAGCTTTATTAAGCAGTTGTGCTTAATTATTTAGAAGAGTGGTTTCTAGTTATCTGAAGCAGGACCTCTTATTGAAAAGAAAAATGATTTCTAATCTTTTTCTACGTTTCCCGTGATACTCTAATACTACTTAATTTATATTAAAACAAAATTGCACAGCCAAGTGACCGGAAGCACGTGTTATTAAGTGGCTTAAATTGTTTCCTTAACTTTGACGCCACTTAGCACTAATAGTGAAATTTCTTTCCTCGTGCTTTGTACTCTCTTTCGCCAAGCGCGCAATTGTTTTCTATATATTTTTGAAATTTTTCACCATATTCGAGACAGTGCTGAATGACACTAGAGCTTTTTTGCTTTAGGCAAACAATTAAGGAAGATGAAGCAACATTTACAACTTGTGTATTGTGATATTAACTAGTCAGTGCAACATTAAATATTTAATAAGTTACGAGTTATACTCATTATTTCAATTAAATATGGATCTAAATTAGAAAGTAACAAGAAGACTTTAAACATAGTTTCATCGTTAATTTCAATAAACCGCAGTCCATTATCTGTAGAAAAGCCTTGTCTAAAGAAATCACGGAGCCACTTCAATATTTAAATAGCAAACATCTAGACAAAAAAGACATGGCTGTGAAATTCTTTGAAACAAAGTTGAACTCCTATAAAGAGCAAATCACTACTACTAAATTATTGCTTAGCAGTTATGAAATTGCATGTTATATTGTAAGTAAGCAAGTAAGTCAAACACTGAGAGGAATAATTTGCATGGCTGAAGATAGTCAAATACAAATTGCTGAGAATATTAAAAAGTGCAAGTACTTTTCGCTACAGATAAACAAGTCTACAGATCTAACACACTGTTTATAACATTTATAAGATACGGTAGAAAAATTTATTTTATACTCAGTTTGAAGAGCGTACCATCGAAAAATGTTTATTCGAAATTTTTGTGTTGATTGAGTCAAACATGATGCCATTTGTTCTGATTGTGCCAAGGCCAAAGCCATTAGTTTAGTCTTTTAGCAAAATTACAACATGCTTCATGATCTACAACCTTTTTTACATCATGTCAAAATCTTTACCCCCAGTTCTTTAACGAGACTTTCCAAAGTGCGGTGACCTACAATTTGAGAACCACTGCTTTAAGAGAATGAGCTTTGGAATTAATTAAATTTAAGGGTAACTCTTATAAATGCCTTATAAATGGCTACTATATGTGACCTTGACAAACTTGGATTACATGCAGTCAAACAATAAAAGATTATCAAAAATTGATTTATATTGTTGCTATAGTAATTTACATTATTTTCCAAATAAAAAAAACTACAAACTTGCGTATTATTATTTTAACGGTTTTTATATTTTTGTCAGCCATTTTGCACTTTCAGTTTGTTTTCTATCGTTGCTTTTTGAGTTTTATTGCTGCTTGAACTGATGTTGCTCGGGTAAAAATAACAATGTTTCTATTTTTTAAATTAACTTGTCTATAGTGCTTTTAATTATAATAAAATTAAAAGTTTAAAAATACTTCAAAATATTTATTGCTTTCACAAATGACACATTATAATCATCACTACACTTGACAGATACAATAATACTGAAATTTTTCCGGTCTTTAAAGACGTGCCCTATTTTAACAGTCTGCAGATAAAATTGAAATAGAAAGCTTGACTGTTAAGAAATCATGGCCAGAGCTATTACTTTTAAATGTGCTCATAGGTTCCAATAGAGCGAAATTTTTACATTATTTTCTCCTTGGCGACCGCATTATTCAGACGATAACAAATAAACTTTGTTTTAAGTAAACAAATTTGTTGGAAGTACACAACATACAATTTTATAATGTAAAACTTAAAAAAACAATGACACCCATTCCAAGATATTTAAATAATATGGGGTAGCTATAATGTAATATACCAGCGGTGTATCTCTTACAACTATCAGTTTATATAATGTCAAAATACAAATGATACACTGAAATATATTAAATTATAAGAGTTGTATTGGTTTTTGTTGATTTTAATTTTCAAGTAATAAAAATAAATTACGAGTATAAAATTTTTCAAGTTCTAATGGCCGGCATTTGGCATCCTTCCATGCCGAGAGCTTTATGGCTACGGCTCAATAATCCAATGTTAAGACTTCCGTTTAGACATCTTGATAAAGCAATAATAGTAATTTGGATCAAACGAATATATTTAGAGAGAATGAGGCAAATAAAAGGTTGTAAAGTAAAAAACATTGTTTAAACTCTTTTTAGTCTGTAAATATCCAGATAACCAATTTTTAAAATAACAATTTCTTAAAGTTAGTGATACAATAAATAAAGTTTTTATAGAGACTTGATTAGACTTATAGGCGTTCCTCTGTACTGAAAAATAGTTATGTTACTTGTAAGAAAATAAATTACATGAATTAAACTTTTGATCACTTTTAGTTCCAGCTATATAACAAAGTCATGTATATGTCACTAAAAGTAGGAAAAGTAATTATAAGAAAACATAAATGCTAAAAGAGATTTATTACTACTACTCATGTTTCGTGACCTGCCTATTTTTGAGAAAAGTATATATTTTTTAAATCAGATACTCAGTTATAAAAAATTGTTTATTTCACAATGTTAAAACACTTACCAAAAATGAAATGCTTAACTGCATTTATCAATTTTTAGAAGATTATTTGCAACATTTTGTTTATATGTTCTTCTAAAAGTTATATATATTTTTTTAAAGAAAAATAATTTACGAATTTTATAAAAAATGCAGTTACTAAGATTAAATTGCGAACCAAAATACTAATTATAAATAAATAATTATGACCAACTAAATATAAGAAAAAAAAATTTTTTAAAAAGTTAATTAATATTGAAATAACATCTAATAATGATCATGCATCCATCGTTTTCTAAAGGTAACTTTGGACAGGAATGTAAAAGCATTCGACCTAAAAAAACACATGAAATGAAATACACTGTCTTCCACTCTGAGAATACCCGATCCCGTTTCGAACCCCGCGTTGTCAAATCCATCATCAACAAGAGATGAGCTCTTCTTATCCATCCTATTCTCCTACCGAAGCTCCTGCGGACTACCATGCCACTCATTTATTGAAAAACTGGCAAGTCAGTAAAGTCTATAATAATTTCTATTTGTTGGTAACCGACATCAAAGCAAAGAATTTAATTCCGTTTTAGAATAATTAACCTTATTCATATTTAAATAAAACTTGTTCTTGTAAAACACCGAATAATTATGCATCAATCTATATCACTTGTTATCAGTTTATATTTGTTGTAATTGTGAATGTTGACAATTATTATTTGCTATCATTTATCTTTATTTCTAGCTACTTATTAAACGAAATGGGAAAGGCTATTAGGTTTTAAGTTGGTAATTTATACAACTACAACAATAAAAAATGTTTAAAAAAAACGTCTAGATATTATAACTGTCAATACCAGTCATATTGACTAGAATCGCGATAGCTGAATTTTACTATTTATTTCAGTAATATCTCGATTTTTCATTTTGCGAACGTTTCTATACCAAATTAAATTCCTAGTTTCCGTTTTCTCCAATGCTTTAATAAACGTATCCTCTCTTATACAAATTTTGATCTTATATACATGCTCTGATTTTAATATTCTGCACCTTCGCCTCCAGTCTTTACTTATCTTCATCCTATCTAAGAGTATACTCAGTACCATGGTATTTAGTATCCGAGTTTGATTTATTTTTTCCTTTAGTCACAACAATTTTTTTTTTGGATTATTGCAAATTTACAATCTACTTAATAAAGTAATAAGTAAATAGGTTGAAAGAAGTTCACTTGAGTCAGGGGCCATCCATTGACGGCTCTCTGGATTCACCTAGCTAGGTCTTCTGGCCATATCCTGTTAAGTCTTCTATTTTCCAATGGTTGTCTAAACAGTTCACTGATTAGCTCGTTGCTGTGGGTTAAGCTTCGATTTTTGTGTTTAACAGAGTAAGCACTGGTGACGTCGTGTATAAACGGTATTTTGAGGTCGTCGTGTATGGTGTTGTTTGAGACATACCAAGGTGCATTTAGTAACATTCTGAGGGTTTTAGAATGAAAGGTTTGTAAAATTTTTGTATTAGATGGTTTGCTGCAGCCCCATAATTCGACACCATATGTTCAAATAGGCCTAAGAATGGTTTTGTATATGAGGAGTTTGTTCTGTAGTGAGAGCTGAGATCTACGATTTATAAACCAAGACATGTTCCTCACTTTTAAATCTAATTGACGTCTTTTTGCCTTAATGTGTGTTCTCCAAGTTAGTTTTGCGTTAGGCCGAGGTATTTAACTTCTTCTTTGACAGGAATGGGAGTGTTATTGAAGGTAAGAGGAGGACATTCTGCTCTTCGTGTTGTGAACGTGACTTGACACGACTTATCAACGTTTAGATTAATTTTCCAGTGCGTAAGCCAAATTTGGAGTTGATCAAGATAAGCTTGCAATTTTGCAGAAGCTCGTATCGGATCGAGATCTGTAGAAAGGATGGCTGTATCATCAGCGAACGTTGCTAGTAGTGTATCCTCGCTGGCTGGTATATCAGCGGTAAACAGTAAGTACAAGAAAGGTCCCAGAACACTTTCTTGGGGCACACCAGAGTTGATAGTCTGGTAGTCAGATAATGAGTCTTCGAATTTAACTTGGAAGTAACGGTTGGACATGTATGACTTAAGGATGAGGAACAATTGATTTGGTAAGTGTTGTTTAAGTTTGAAAAGTAAGCCTGCATGCCACACCCTGTCAAACGCCTGTTTTACGTCTAAAAATGCTGATGTATACATTTGTTTTGCTTATAAGCTTTCTTTGATTTTATTAACGATTCTATGGCACTATTGGATAGTGGAGTGATTGGGTCTGAAGCCGAATTGGTGGTTAGGGATTAAGGCATCTATATGTGTTACGTTTGCAATTCTCGTGAGGATAAGTTTTTCGAAAATTTTGGACATTACATGAAGGAGGCTTATTGGCCTATAGGAAGTGGCATCAGTATCATGATTATTATTGCATACTTCCATAGTATCGGATAGTAGCACAGACGTAGTATGCTGTTATATATGGTTGTGAGTAATACAATAGCTTTTCTAGGGCAGTTTTTCAGTACTTCACCTGTGATGAGATCATATCCAGGAGCTTTATGAGGCTTTAAGAGACTTATTTCTTTTTTTTACTTCTGCGGGTGAAATGGTGGAATAGGCTTGGGTGGGAGAGACATCTGACAGGGGGCGTTTAAGAATGTTTGTATTTCGACATTATCTTCATCATCGTTGAGGATATCAGGAGCGGAAAATACATTAGCAAGGTGTTCTGCGAATCTGTTGGATTTTTCAATATTCGTCCGCGCCCAGCTCCCATCAGCTTTTCGTAGAGGTGGAATAGATACTATGGGTCTTTTGAATTTCTTTGTCGCGTTCCACAGGGAGTGATTATCAGTAGATAGATTGACGATGTAGTGTTCGAAGGATTCGTTTTTTGCTTCTTGGATAGCATTGTGGAGATTGTGCGTTATTCTATTTAAATAAGTTTTGTCAAGTGGATTCCTGGTAGTCTGCCACCTGCGCCGAGCTCTGCGCTTTGCGATGACCAATTCTCTAATATGAAGCGGAATGTTCTGATTGTTGCGAGTAAGACCATGGGGTTCTGGAGTAGAGGTCCAGGAAGCGTTTTGTATTAACGTAGTTAGGTACTGCACAGCTTCATCTATGTCCTCCTTATCTTTTAAGCGGATATTTAGTGATATATTATCGTTGATATGTTGACGGAATAGGTTCCAATCAGTCTTTTTGGAAGACAGTCTCTGTAGTCACAACAATGAGTTCAACTTTTGTGTCGCCTGTGTAGCTTGAATAATTCTGTTATCAATTTATCTTTTTTTCCGTCTTGAGATATTATGGTTCTCAAATAAATATATTTTTTACATGTTCTTATCACTTATCCATTAATATTCAAGTCATTCCTTGTGCTCCTGTTATTAGATATTTTATTTTTCATAATTTATCTTTAGGAGATTTTATTTTTATACTTGCACTAGTTTTTTCATCATGTAATCGTTATGCGCTGGTTCGTATAAAACTTTATTTATTTTTTAATGTCTTTGTTGCGCTATACCTTCGGTTTCTACTTGTAATTTTGCGGCTATTTTTAATTTGTACAAGAAGTCTATAGATTTGTTATTTAGTGATTCTAGGTTACATTTATTATCTTTTATGTTAATGCTTCTTTTTATACTTTTGTGTAGACAGTACTTTGTATATAAATCCTTATGTCTGACTTTTTATCTGCTAGTTTTGTATTTAGATAGACTTGCCTTGTTGGTTGATGCCGGGTAAATTTGTGTATGTTTTTATGTTCGAAGTACACGTTTATTATTTTGAGAGTAAGCAAATGACATTTTTCTATCAACCCTTCCCAGTTTCTATTGATAGCTTCTTATCCAAATCACCCTACTATTAGATCATTTTTTCTTCGACCAGTTCTAGCATTTAAATCCCCTGTTATTATTAATTCTTTTTTGTTGCTCGTGTCGCTAAGGAGTTTTGTTAAATCTTCCTCAAATTTTTCTTCAATACTAGCATCTTCTGATGAGGCATATACTGCCACTAGGATTCTCATATATATATCCTGCTTTTGCCCTTTTATGTTTTGCTACCCCGATATAAAACATAATATAGTCGCCAAAATATTCATTACCATACCATTTCTTGTCTCAGTCAGTATTCCGATGTCAATCTTATACTTCTTTAGTTCGTGAGATACTTTTTTTCCTCAGTTCACAGTCTTTGTATGTTCCATGTTACTACTATTAACTTTCTGTCTTTTGAGCTTTGTTTATTTTTGGATTTACGTTTGTGATGTCTACAATCTTGAGCAACAACAGAATTGCCCCTTCCGTGTCGCTGCGGCTTCCCTCTAAACGAGGGGTGGATTTCCATCCGGAGACTGCTTATCTTATGCAAATTTTTCATTCTATTATTTCTTAAATTATGTGATGAGTTGTTAGCCCATCGTCATCTATATTCAGCCGCCCACTCTGGGTCAGACGCATTTTGGATCAGACGCTACTTTCTCTCCTACTCTTCATATCTGAACAGCATTCCTCAATCCGCCACCCAGAAGACGTGCCCGATGGGGGCTACAGGCTCCCCAGACGGAATTTTAGTAATTATCAATCGTAAATAATTTACTATTATATTTTACTGAATTTATTAACATAAGGTATAGCCTAGTACTCGCGTAAGTCCTAATTTTTATGCAGTTCTTTATAAAATAAAATCGTTGGTAAAATGTTTGCAAAAATTATTTATTTTTTTGTTCGTTGGTTGTAATATCAGGTTTATCTTTAAGAATGTTGATTTGTACCAGCGTTCTTAAAGGTTGACTATTAGCATCAAATACTACCTACTTAGTTCCAATTTATAACTTACAATTAACATCTGTGTTGGAAACAAATGGTAAAATTACAAAATTTTAAATTCTAAAATTTTGACCTCAATTATCTCAAAGCCGGAGAATTAAAATTACCAAGAAAAAAAGTTGCGGAATTTATAGCAGATAGGTTCAGCCTGGTGGTTCACGTTTTTTTATATTGAATTTTTTCCAAATTGACATATTTTTAAGTGCGATTTTTTCTATTTTTCCGAGGGCTAGGAGATCACCACGAGGATTACACTTGGAGCATTGAAGGCAAAACGGACGACTAAAGTGGAGAGCCCTAGCTGCCACGAATTCCTAATTATTGATGAGTATTGAATTTATACCCTGCCCGCAAGCAAAACTAAGGTCATAAAATTTGTTTTTGCGTACAACCCCTCAACCGTTAATTCCACAACTCTGACACACCAACTCTATTAAACTCCAGCGTTTTTAACCATTTACTTTTTTGTATTTTCAAACTAATATTTTATTTATATGTAGAGCAGCTACTGAAGTTTTTTCGTGGCTACTTATATTGTAAATATTGTCTGCATTTGTATTTGTATTAAATACTTCATTTAGCTATTAATTCTGGCAAGAGGCAGTATATAACACGATAATTTCCCCGCACTAAATTAATATTAAGGTTGTTTTGTATCACATGATTAGATACGTGTATTAACGATGCGTCTAAGTATTTTGTTCTGGTATATTTGTAAGATTTTGATGTTAAGAGTTACTAGCAGTACCCCACAATTGAATACAGTACGTTCAGATATATCAGTTGCAACTTCCTGCCTAGTAACCAATACACCCCTCCTTTTTAGATGCATATGCAAATATTTTACATCTTACATTTGTGGAAGCATAGTATTATTAAGTGTTAAGGTTGGGCATGTTTCTCTTCTTATTTTAAACTCAACGTGTGATAATTTTAGTAGTTTACTTAAATCTCTCACTTCCTCGATCAATTTTCAACTAGACTTAGATGGAACAACAAGATCGTAAATATAACAGGGTTGGTATCTAAAGCGACTATATTTGTATTAACAGGAAACTTAGCTGTATTATAAATTTTTGATATTAAAATTGTTATCAGAATCTGTTTACCAAGGTTTTAAAATATTGTGCATAATATTGCTTTTTATGCTCATGTTTGGGTAGTTAGCATACTGTTATTCAGCAAACCTTTGTGGACCAGTATGATGACGTTAGTAACTTGCATGTAATTATATCGATATTGTTCCAAGTTATAATATTTGATTTTTTGACTTATAATGACTATTGCTTATCCATAAGTTTCTCCGTTAGGATGTGTTGTACATCAAAAGCAGCCGTTTAATGTTTTAATGTACTTAGACCAGTTTACTGAAAACAGTACATAACTGATTATGTTCCATTAATATGTTCATCGAAATCTGTTCGTTAATGAGTATTGTGTGTGGCGTTGTCAGTATATTGTAAGCTACGGGGATGACTTGCTGCTTGGGAGTACGTTACTCTAGGTTGAACCACTTATGTCGATATTTTATTAGTACAGTGTCATTGTTTATGAACCCAGCACTTTCTGTAATTAGCGGATTGGTTTCCGTTACAATCCACGTACTTAACGTAGCTTTTTATTTTTTTGATTTATGGTTTACTATATATTAGAAGCACATATAGCATTGGTAAGACTACTTCTTAGTGTGTTCGCAGCTTTGGCACTTCGCACGTTGCAGGATTTACTTTTTCACGTGGAATGCTTTAATTTTTACTATATTGCCTTGAAGCAATTTAGCATGACCTATTTTTTTATTGTTTTTGCGTTTTTAAGGGGCGGCGTTTAGTATTCTACGTATTATTATAACAAATTTTTTCTAATTATTATTATAACTATTTAATGTTTAACGTTGAATGTATAGTTTTGAGTATAACACAAACATATCTGTCGTCCTTGTGTTTAAACGTGTGAAATTCATCATTACAAACTTTCAAAGCTTTAATAATGGTACTCAAATTTTTTGAGTTTTTGATTATATTTCAACCCGTTGATAGCTGACTGTAGGGTTGTTGTTTGTTAAGCTTTCAAGCACTTGAATAAACGGTTTGACTCGTAATGCAAAGATTGGAGATACTGTCGTTTGGTGTTATTTTGTCAAATCTAATATCATTACTATTCATCACTTCTAGAATATATATTCTTTCTATTATTATTAATTTGCCACTTTACTTCTTTGGTAGTGCATTTGATTGATATTTGTTGATAATATATTTGATGTGGTGAAACCTGACTGTAACTTTGTGTTTTGCAGATTTATTATTTTTATTGTCTAGGTATACAACCCTTGTTTATAAGTTATTTGCATTTGGGAATTCTGGTTATAATTGACTTGTAGATTGCAATATTTAACATGCATTTTATCATGATTAAATTCTATAATAATAATAATACGTTCGTCGGCCTTAAGGCCTCTGTTTAGCTATTTTTGTTGGACTCTTAGATTTAGCCTAGATATATATATTCAGCAGTATATTTTTGCTCTGTTCGGATACTAATTAAATTATAAGTTAAAAATATAAAAAACCTCGAGACAAAAACTAAAAGCGGCCAAATGACCTGTGCTAGGGTTGTACTGATATTGATTCAGAACAGTGCGAAGATAACTGTGTTACTTCTATTGGTTTAGCTAAAAGCGACCGTGTTAAAATAATTTTTGATCAAAAAAATTTTGATGCAATATAATAGGGCCGGTTTAGAACATCTATCTGTTACTTTATTTTTTATTTGTTACCTGATTACCTATTTCCTTTTTTTCATCTACTATTGTTGTTTGTCGTGGTTTATTTTTACTAGATTTTTGTATAATTGCGTTGCTTCATACTCTAGGTTGCTATTTATTACCATAAAATCTAATTTTTATCATCTATCTTGCAATTACCGTATGTCACTGATTGTCATTTACTTTCATATGCCTTAAAAACTTTTATTTCACACATTTTATAAACACACGTGAATAAAAATGTTTGTAAGTTTAAGATCGTTTACATTATATGTTTTTAGAAAGAATAATAAACGCCCAGTGATATTCTATAGTTGTAATGCAATAAAGAATCTTACAAATACACAACCAGTTCACATTTTAAATAACATCTTTTAAAAGAAAATAAAATTAGTAAAAGAATAAATAGTCTATTATTTGTAGTTTTGCGATGCAATAATAGTTAATCTGCGACTCATTCGAAAAAGCACATAATTAGTTTTATTATAAAAGCACAACAGTGCGCTACGTGCATTTGAAACATTTATCATTTGTTATTTCGCTTAAATAAAATGCGATAGGATTTACTGAACATGAAGCACGTGTGTCGGTTTTATGGAACGTAAACAATGCGGAAAGCTTTGCAAAAAACTTATTGGTTTGCAAAACAAATAAACCAAAATGTTCAGTAAACAAACTCAGATAAGTGGCGTCGAAAACACGCATTCGTATATAAAGAAAAATTTGTTGGAGATTTTTATTTGTACGAATTAAATGTTATTATTTCAAGTTAGAATACTTAACTAAACTGTCGATATGCACTGCGCGACAGCTGTCACTCCAATGATTTTACAAATTTCTTAATGATGTCTATTCTTTGAAAGAAAGAAATGTTTAGTTACTAAAATAGGTGCAGTTAAGTAGAATTTTAAAATTTTAGGAAAAGTATTCATGCTGCTTAACTTAAAAAGTTCGTTACTGTCTATCTGTCGGTCTGTCGGTTCGTCACAAAATTTGAGATTTTTTAAAATTTGAAAATGAATTCTTATAGGAAATTTTACGCTGATTTCGAAAATGAAGTCAAAAAAATTCTATGTCTAATAATTTTCGAGATATTCGATTTCGAATTTTCTCGAAATTCGAAATCGAAATCGAAAGGTCTTTTTAAGTTCGTTCTGGGATTGCTTACAGAGCAATCTCTTCGCCGGGCCCATGTTTTAATAGTATAATTGATTGATCTCAATACTATAATAACTAGTGAAATAATTGCAAAGAAATATTTTTCTTATTAATTTAACTGCACATTTATAATCCGTTTGGATTAAAGTAATAAGTAACATTGATAATAAAGTATATGATACAAAGGAGACATTACTACTTCGTTATATGGCAGTTAGTCTTGTATCATTTATCGCATTAAGGACTGTGGCCACTGACGTTGCAATCTTCTTTTGACTTGTAGCATGGGGCTACGATTCTCTGAATTGCATCATTTATATATTTTATTCCAAAGTTTTTTTGCTTGGTTTGATTGTGGACATACCATGGTGCGTCTGTCATTACTCGAAAAGTTTTTGATCTGAATCTTTGTAGTATTTTATAATCTTTGTAGTATTTGTGAGATCAACCCACGGAAAATGTTTAAGCAGCTCAGACACTTTTTAATAAACATTATTTCGGTCTTAATTGGCAAACTCCGGTTACGGTTTTAGTTCAAGTGTAACTCAAGGCATTTAATGTCAGTCTTGACTGAAATATTCTTCTTGTTTCCAGGCTTTCTATTATGTTATTGATAATTTAGTGTTTCTGTTGGATAGTTAAATGATGTTCACTAAATCCGAATTGGTATGACAAAGTTGTCTGGACTAGGTTTAGAGTATTTTTTATTCCATTAAGCAAAAAATTTTAGAAAATCTTTAACATAATGGGTAGTATTCTCATTGGTCTTTACGACTCTGGTTACTTTGGTTTTCTAGGTTTAATAATTATAATAATTTGCCCATACTTTCACTGTATATCAAAATATCAGAATTTTACTATCATAGATAGTTGTTAACTTTACTAATGCTTTTCTAGGAAGGTAATTCAGTGTTTCACCAACAATCAAATCATAGCCAGAAGCTTTGCGAGTGTTTGATTGCCTTACTTTTTTCCTATTTTAGCTGCGAAAAGACTTTTACAGGTATTGATAATTGACACGGTGACTTGATGAAGAGTTCAACTTTATTATCATTATAGTTGAGATAAGGATGAGGAATTGTGAATAGTTGCCTGAGATGTCCGGTAAAAAAACTGCTTTTTCTTTATCGTATCTAGCTAAATTAAACTCTGTTTTTCTGATTGGCGGTATTGCAATAGTGTTTAGTGGTTTTACATATCGTGTGCTCTTCGTTAGATACATTTGTAATAAATTCGCGAATGTTTAATTTCCTGTCCCTATTGTTTTGTATAACTGGTGCACTCTTTATAATGTGTACTAAATTTATTTTTGTTGCTCACTAAGTATTTTATAATACAGTGGGGATGGAAAGAGTTTAACAAATTCTGTGGAATTTCATTTAATGTTTGTTTAATAACACAAGCCAAGTTCTTAAGTCATCTCCACACATTTTCAATTACATTCGCGTGAAGATACTGAATTGTAGAACTTAAAAACAACGATTCATAAGCTCAGCTGCGTAAATGGCAGCATAGTATTGCCCAAATATCAACTTTGTATATTTTTATATTATTTGAAGCAAAAATTTTTTGATATTTTGTGCATCTTGTTTGCCACTTAAAATATGCAGGTCCTCTAGAAAAGATAAATAATTATCTGTACTACAAAGTACTACCTATCTTTGAAATCCGCCTGTATTATTTAAACAAAACCTTTTTTTTAGTATTATAAATAATGACTGCTCTGTCCATTTCGTGTAATTTTCACTGAAACTTAATCTGGATTTATTATCGTGCTGCTTTACGAATTTAAAGTTTTTTTTTTTTGTGCCGTTTGCAAATCAATTGAAGATTGCGTTCATTAAATAGTACACAAAAATGTTTACTTAGTTTTCTCTTTTTGAAGTTACCGTTTATTCTTCTTTTATATTTTTTTAAATATTTTTCATATCCTTTACGAAACTGTTGACTATTGAAGCACCAAGCCCAACTATTTTTACAATTTCTCTGTTTAACTATCTTCAATCTTCTTTATTTCCCCTGTAGTTTATATTTTACCACTAATTAGATTGTTGAGCCCTATTTTACATTACTAAAGTGATTTTATCTCTAATACTTGATATTGCCCCTTTAAAATTAATTTTATAAAATGGTAGGGTTAGTTAATGTAGAGGATCTAGTTAATAATTTTTGCCTACAAGCAATACCACATAACATATACTTTTTTAATGTGGTGTACACAGAACAATATTAAGCTACAGGGATAATTCGGAAGGAAATCTCATGCACGAGAAATGGGCTGAAATAGCGATGCCTATGCTGTGACATCACATGCAGTAGTTTAGTGGGCAGTCCAAAGTAAAAGAAGAAGATTGTGTTGCATTTTTTTCGTCCATTAGATCAATTAAAAATGAATACTGCCATAGAAAATTTAGACTAACGTGAAGTGCGTGCAGCAATGCGAATTCTACGCGTAAAAACTGTTGGCAACTGTGATACGCAGCAAACTAATTTTAACCAGCCATGTGTAATGAGTGAAGATGTCGTACAGCAATGATGTTGCATGTTTAAAGATGGAACATGAAACGATGACTTGTGTCGCACCGCTTTGACGATGACATTGTGCTTCAAGCTGGTGTTATAAGGAGGCTTTATTCTCAGGCGGGAGAAGCCAAGTTGTATGAAAATTATGATGAAAAATAATGCGATATTCTAGGTTTCTAATGGATATAATAAAGATTCTGTATCTACCCCTGTCAGTGACAAACAAAACCTGTTTCCAATTACGCTCGTATACATGAATTAGTCTTAATTGTATAATATTATCGAAGCTTACAGAAAAAGTGTAAATTTGCATTAAATGCAAATTACTGCTTCTAAAAATTGATATTTTAAAATTCTCTTAATATTCATATATGTACATATCGATCTACCGCTACAACAGTAACATTCATTATCAGGCCTGAATCGTTACTCATTGGAGTGCGAACTCTTATCGGACACATGAGACGAAATTTGTCATCGCCGGAAACAAAGGCATATATAGAGATAATATTAACAGCAATTCAATTTACAGCAACCGGGAAGCAGATAACTTATCAATAAATAACGCTGCGAACGTTTGGCTGCTCTCTCTGCGCGGCGGTTACGTACCGCTGATCCGATAATGCGTTTCGCACATACAATTGCGAACAACCTAAATTATGCAGCGCCCTAAAACAGGCGGCAACAATATAATCGGGCGGCTAAATCGGCGGCCAGCTCGCGAAGCGGCGGCTGCGAGTAGCAACTTGTTAGAAGAAAAATCCGGCGCCGCGCGCCAAATTGTTATGTTACCGAGTTTGCTGATTAAGCGTAATTTATTGGAAAGTGGTAGTCATAAAATAGGTCCGGATAAATTCGAGGTAATTATAACCCTGCCTGTTGAGGTCGCGCGTAGGCGAGGCTACACCGTTTAATTCCTGTTCGGATAAATTGCGCAGCTTGCTGGACCTGAAATGCTTATAGTATCAGCGTGTAAAGTAATTGCAGCATTTAGCGGTTTGGACGGCAAAAAGACTACCACGTTTTTCCCCTTTTGATTCTCGTGTTTTGTAAAAATCATTTGTTTTTAAGAGCTATCGATTGCTGCATAATCATTATTATTTACACTTTATGTTATCGGTATTTAAAAAATGATTATCAATACAGAAGTGGTTTATGCAAAGTGGTTAGAATACTATTTCTAGAGTATCTTCACAGTCGATATATACATAGGCTACTTGATATCTATTGCAAATTGGTAACCCTGTGTGTGCTAGGTATGATCTGATATTTGCAACATACAATTTGACATTTTTGACAGCATACGCACTCAGAATGTTTTGTCTTGCGGACGCTGTAGGTTTTGCTTTCATTAAGTTAAAATTTTCTCTGACCAAAAAATTAACCTATGAACATTTTTGTGGATGATTTTTTACGACCTTGGACGTGGATTATTTCAAGAACAGTGCGTCGATCATCTCACTTCAACTTTTAGTGATGAAGTCCTCTACACGAGGCCACTATATATCATTGATTTAATAAATTTAACCGTGATCGTAGTTCATTGGCGGATGAATTTAAAGAAGGACGCCCAAAATCAGCTGTGGTGTTGGCAAACATCGAGAAAGATCGTCATGTGACTTATCGTAAAATTTCACAGAAGTCAACGATCGCTCAAAAACAGACTCGATTGGTTGAAAGAAACTCTCAAGAAATACAAACACAATACTCCAAACACCCTTTATAACTTTGTCACAAATGACAAATCTTAGATTTATGTGTTTGATCTTGAAAGTCAACAATGTCTTTTAAGATTAGGCAAACTCAACAAAAGTCGTTCACGCTCGAAGCACTTTGAAGCAAATAGTTACCTGTTTTTTTTTGAAAAGCTGGACAAGTTGCACTATGGTTTTAGAGGATCATACAACGGTCAGTTTTGAATGATACACAACCATTTGTTTGCTAAGAGTTTTCGGAAAAATAAGAAAACCAACTATTTTTACCTTAACAATACAAGCTCACATACATCGACTCAAACAACTGGCTTTTTAAACACCCAAAACATCAATTGACTATTTATTTTTGCTTTCACATGTGAAGAAGAAACTGCATGAACGATTTTCGACGCTGGAAGACGGCTGTTGTGTTCAAAATGTATGTTTTAGAAATACCTGATTTGCTATGGAAAAATATTATAAAAATTGATTCCAGCATATGCAGCTATGTATTTGAAAAACAATAAAAAGTGTTTAACATTAAACATTGGTTTTATTTCAAAAACTGCGCCTGTTTATATTTCTAGATTATAAATATTAAAATTAAATAATAACAAAAATTGAATCTGGGATACAGGAGGGTAGATTTTGTAACTTACAAAAATAAATTTTAACATTTAATGTTTATATCACAAATTGTACGCAATGTACAGTATATGGTGCATGATACGTTTAAAATAAATGTTTCCAAATCGATTTATATCACTATAATACAAAGATAGTAAATATATGTATAGTTTAAAATAACTTTTTAAACAATCCGACTATTTTAGCATATGCGGTACCACAAAATATTTTTGGTTATTTAGAGTCAATTTAGGATGGGCATTTATGATTGGTGTCTAAACTTTGCAAATGATTCCTATTGTATTCAAACTCTGGAGGTTTTTTCAAAAAAACAACGGTGCATCTTTTACCTTTTATTATAATACATTACTGTGTTACAAATTAAGAGATTTTATTTCACAAGAACAAAATATTCCAAATTGTGGGTCTGTGTTTGATTGACATCTAACATTTTCTTGTTTTTCATTGCGAATATCTAAGTTATGCTTAAAATATTTCTCTGTGGCAGAGCCTTTAATTTCCCTGGCTTGTAATATAATTTTTTGCTTCTTTATAAGTTACTGATGGAATATCTTATCATTACTACTTTTAGTAAGATAATTAAGAGGTGGCTGTTGGGCAGAAAGCACTAAAGGCAATTTACACCCTTAATTTAATTCTTGGCTATTTGTTATTTAACCAATATTCCTGGTACTTATATTTGTGAACTGGTTTGACAACTTCAACACCTTGTCAAAATTGTATATTATTTAGTACTAAGCTAGAAACGATAATATATGTTAAGGTGCTATTTATTTAACACATATGTTTTTGCTAGCCTAGTAAACTTTAGACAGCAAAATTTACCAGCAATTCAATATCATTAGCACATATTATATTATTAATTGGCTTCGCTTTAAATATTATTACTCATTTTTCTTCAGTGCTTTCGCAAATACAGGGTGTCGTAAAATTACTTGATTATTTTGAAATGTTAAGAACCTTTTTATTTATCTCTTAATTTCCAATTTATATTTTTTAATTGGTAGTTAAAAGTTAGAAAATGTAACATAAACAAATACACTATTTTCAGTAAACTGAAATATTTTGAAAACCTTCGGTTAGTGGTGCTAACATAACAAGCTTATATATAATTTTTGTAACGTAAGCCAAACACTTTGTACAAACAGTTGTTTAAAAGTTTGTTGAAAAACGAAATGTTAATTATGTCAAACATACAGGAAGTCCATGAAGTTGCGGATAAGCAAATATTATTGAGTGTGTTATCCATTAACATCAAACATCTTTCAGAAGACGATCTTCTCAATTAACAATCTCTCCGTGTTCGTTACAACAAATTTTGATGCAAAACCTATGTATTTTACCATACAAAATTGTTTTAAGTTGTTTAACCTGAAGACCGTCAAGTCCGCTTACAATATGCTTAGGAGGTTTTAAACCTTTCAGAATATTCTGCAAAATTTAATAATGAGTGGCAAAGCACATTTTCACTTAAGTGAAATTGTTAATAACAAAATTGACAGTTTTGCGGTAGGGTCCACCCTAGATTAACACAGCGTGCAGCTTCTGTGACCACAATATTGGGCCATATTTTTTTGAGGAAGAAGAGAGCGCTGTCACCGGTCAACGAGTAACGCTATAAGGTAATGCTGAAATACTTTCCTTACTACAGTTACCTAATAACTACATCCGCAATCTACTCTGCTAGAACCATAATAAATCTTTTAAGATAACACTCTCAATCATTTCATCTCAAAAAAATAGTAATGTGAGAGGGCCACTGTATTGACCGAACTTTATGGTCCCATAATTTTTTGGGAGAGCTCTCTTAAAAAGAGAATTTACGTTATCAATTCCCCAGACTTAAATAAGACTAAAACATAACATTTCCCCAAAAACAATAACAAATATTTTTAAAGATTTGTGTTTAAGAAAAGTTAACTCATTTTACAAATACATTTTTTATTTGTAGCGTAAAAAAATTATGAAAATGAAACTTATATTTCATGTTTGTTTTGTTTATAGATTTTGGTGTGTGCGGAAGTTATGCAACAAATAAAATGATCAGAAAGAAGAACATAATAACTCTATTTTATAAAGGATACGCCAATAGGATGCATAAAAGTAAACATCAATTTGACTCAGACGCCATGCTTTTTTTGTCAACCCAAAGTCATTTTTTTTTGTTTAAGGTTTGCCATTTTTGTCATAGAGTTACTTCCGATTGAAGACCGCGTTAAAGTAATTAGAGAATACTACAAAAGTGGTGAAAAAATAAAAAACACCAATCGCGCTCTCCGCGATTATTTCGGTCGTCACAACCGTTCAAATGAGACCACCATCGATTGTTTGGTGCGAAAATTTAAGGCCACTGGTTACGTTGGTAATATACCAAAGAGTTAACTACCCAAAAGTATTTACACACCGGCAAATATCCCTGCAGTTAAGAAGAGTGTGAAAGAGGATCTAAAACACTCAATAACTCATCGATCACAAGAATTGGGCCGTTTGTGCACATAAATTAGAATTTGCACGCTTACAAGATTAAGTTGACTCAAAACTTTTGCCAACTGAGCATTTCAATTAACGTGTGTTCTCTGATTGACTCCTCCAACATCGTGCTATTGATCCGAATATTTAATTGAAAATTATCTCCCGCGATGATATGCATTTCACATTTAAAGGAATGGTAAACAAGCAACAGTGCCGCACTTGGGCCAATAAAAATCCAAGAAAATATCAAGAACAACCAATGCATCCTCAAAAAGTGACTGTTTGGTGTGGTCAAAACTTGTCGCTAGGCCATTTTTTTTCGAAAATGGGGCTGCAAATGCGGTTACTGAGAATTCTGAGCGGCATAATTAATGACTATTTCTTCCCCAAACTTAATCAAACCGACATAAATGATGTTTACTTTCAACAAGACGGCGCAACATGCCACACATGTGGTAATATCAATTTGTTGCAATAGAAGTTCGGTGAATGTTTAATTTCGAGAATTTTAGATTTATTTTGTAAGGATATCTAAAAAGCAAAGTCTACGTGAATAAACCAGCCACTACCCAATACCTCAAGAATAACGTAATTGTCAAGATAAATGCCAATGAAGCGACTTTATGTGAAAATGTTACCGAAAATTTCGACCATCGTATCGACGTCTGCAAAGTCAGTCGTGATGAACATTTGAGTGATATCGTTTTTCATATATAAATGGCATACATAAGTGTTTAAAATAAAATACCCTACTATATTATATAAGCATCACTGTAGTTTCAATAAGCGTTTACTTTCTTTCGTCTGAATTGGCGGACTCCATATTTTCTTATATTCTATATATTGTTCGTAATTCATACAGTTCAGCGCTTTTTCCTAGCTAATAGACATCTTTGTAATACCCATATATTATTGTATAAAAATTTACGTGCATAATAAAGCGTCTTAATTTTCACTTTTTAATAAAACGGCTGCATATGTTTTCAAAAACATCATTTCGTGATACTTGAAAACCAGCCTATGTAAGATTAGTGCTATAGTAGATCAGCTACAAACTTGACTGGTTAAGAAGATTTTTAAAGGTAAATCTTAATTTAATTAGGAGACAAGCTAAAAAAATGTTTTTGCTCTCTGTTTTATAATATTCTGACAGTTTTGCTGATTTTTCTATACTGTGGAATTTGCATAACATTATCTTCTTAATGGTAGTGAACCAATCTGTCCAGATATTTATTGAATGTATCTATGAGAATAAGTAACGCTGCTGTTACTCATAATTTGTTTTGTTAGTGCCTCTGATTGTAGCTCATCTGATTTAATTTTTTGCCGTACAAAATTACAAAGTTATGTTGATAAATGGCCTATTGACAGTTAAAAGCGAGCAGAAAAATGAACATATTTTTACTACACATACACATTGACAAGAACACTCCAACATCATTGACGATAGATTATTAGTTCAGCCATACAAGTAATAAAATAGTTCGCGCTTTACTTTAACCGCAAGTTTTGTAGTGCCGATTTAGACCCGAAAGTGTGAGTACGAATTATCAACATTTGGTGCCTGCGATAACCAGCAATCGTTCTGGTAACAAACTTTATTTATATTTAGCAGTAAATTTTTTAACACATTACAAGAGGGTGAATTGAGTGCCATCATGTCTGTTCACAAAAGAAATTCCGATCACCTTTCTCCGCCTATCACCGATTTACAAAAAAATACCAATGGAATCCTGAATCATTACTCGAAAGAAATAATTTAAAATTTCTACGATCTAGCGTCCATAACAAGAAAGAGGTCAATAGAATCATTATTTAAATAAATTTTTTACCACTGAAGTAACGATAAATGGAAGTTATAAAACATTATCGTGGTTTTGAATTCTGTCAATTCATAATACACCGAAAATCACTTTGCCACGATTTCAAGGTTAATTAGAAATATTAAAAAAATTGTCGAAAAATATTCAAAAACCTGCTGACTACAGATACTCTTAACCATAGAACACGAATACCTAAAATTATATCCAAGAAACAAGAAACAACTAGGAACCTTTTGCAGTACTCCTCACCAAAGCAAAGGAAA
This sequence comes from Sinelater perroti, assembly GCA_036346155.1. Classification (NCBI taxonomy): domain Eukaryota; kingdom Metazoa; phylum Arthropoda; class Insecta; order Coleoptera; family Elateridae; genus Sinelater; species Sinelater perroti. Next base: position 6,796,748 of record JARFIY010000195.1, read on the forward strand.
ACTTTAACGAATAGTTTGCTTCACCCACAAGTGTCTGTCTAATTTGCATTTGATACAGATCAGCAACACTCTTTAAAGTCAAATTTATCATAATTAATTTGATTAAATTTACAAAAGAAGTACAAAAATGTATTATATGGACTTAGCCGTTATAAAAATACATCATCATTGTTAACTTTAAATTTTTTAAGGAAATATTAAGGGGGTTCTAGTACTTGTTATTATTCTTAAATACATAGCATTCATAATCAATAAACACCAAAGGCAATTTTACGACCTCGAACGCAACCTAGAGTCTAAGAAAATAGATAAAAGCCAGCACCTTTAAAATATGAGAAATTTACTACCAAAATTTTTAACTTAAACATCTTACTAACCATCCTGTTCCAAAATTTTCTATCACCATATAAAACGGTTTTGTTTTGCTTAATTTCTGTAGTACAATAATCTCATCCACAAAATTAGATTCAAATGGAAAAACGTAGTCTGTTCATCCTTCCCTTTTCATGGACAATAGTCAACTATTAAGAATGAACTTTTTTAATTTGTTTCATTGGCATTACAAAACAAATAACTTATTTAATCATTCCTTCCATAATTCCATGAATGCGTGCGTTTGAAACTATATTCTAACATCCATTTTTCTTGTGCAAATCAAAATTTTTTCTATTAAGCTGCGATTTTGTTTCTATTCATGTTTGTTGTTTATTAATTTTAAAATCTATTAATTATTCTTTTCAAAATTAATCCTTACCTTCGAAAACTATCGGAGCCAAATCAAACTTAACAATGGTTTTATATATTTCGTAGTGTATTTATGCAATTGCCAAAAATAACTTAACCAGTTTCTTCCAATTTCATATTCTTCTGATCGATTTCCACTGCACTTAAGAGACTTAACGCAAAATAGATATGGATTTTAGAACAATAACCTCTGAATTAGTTTTCTTAAATTCCTAAATGTTTAGTCTATTTGAAGCCCAGATGGACCTACAGTTTAATATTCTGAAGGACCATGAACCAGAATTTTGGACATGCGTTGTTTTAAGCTTAAAAAATTCTTCTATAACGTTATCATTCTTAATAGACATAACCTGAACCAAACGTTATAATCGTTTATACTATCAATTTAAATAAGAACCATGATTAATAAATGGTCCAGTTAAGGACATCTTACTATAAAACTTGTTCGTTTTCTGTAAGCTATTCATCCAAGGCTCTTATATTATCAGCTAAATATTAGGAATAGACCAGAATTACAAACTTATTACACCTTTGTAATTATAGATTTTATCAACATGAATTCGTTTACAATTCTTAGTATCTATCCAGCGCCTAAGATCATTTGGAAATTGAGTCTTATTATTAAATGTATTAACCTTTGTATTAATTACGCATAGAGAAATTGATAAACATGCACATTTAGTTTAAGAATGTGCTAATTTCCATTTATCAGATACACAGTAGAAACAACCTGACTGCGCGAAATCCCTCTTTCTCCACCTTAATCTAGATCTTATGGCTGCTGCTATTCAACGTCTGATATTTTATTTTCAACGTTCATCATATTCAACGAGCATTTTGTAAACTCGAATTTTATTTATTGCAATTTATCTTTTATATATTAGACTCTTGGGTATAAATTAATAGAGGTTATAAAAAATTCAAGAGAAAAAATTTACGTTTAGTAGGTAACAAGATAAGTATGCTTTTCTGATTTAATGTACAATAATTTTGTTAAGTTGCTAATAAACAAAAAGTGTTGTAAAACTATAGAACACTTAATTACAAAGCAATTTGTTTAATAGAAAATAGATCAAAAGTTATGAAATTTAACTTGAAAAATAGAATGGATCACATTCTGGAATAAAATGGTACAATTTTATATGTACATCAATCTAAATATTATTGTTATCCATGGAAAAAATATTGTAGATACAAACAACTCCTTAAAATAAATAATTAACTCTGCCTTTGTCGTTAATAACAAAATACAAATTATTTAAGTAATTTAATGTTTAAATTGTAATTAAAATATAAAGCTTTAGTAAAGATTTAACTTGAATTCTATTAATTTTAAGTATTTGAAGGGATACTGTGAGTGCAATTAGATAATAATAGCTAATATAGTTTTTATGCATTTACGTAATTAGTGATTAATACAATAAAAATAAAAAATACAAAAATGAAATAAAACTTAAATAGCCTACTCCAATTCGTAAAAATGTATAATAATCTACATATCGTTTGATTATGACAAAGTAAATAGAATCATAGGCTGTTATATATTATTTATATTTTTCAGGTTCGTAATTACTTAATTAAAAAGAAATTTAAGAGTAAAATATACACAGAGCTTATAGCAAACATAAATGAGTAATATAATAGAAAGTATTCCTATATTTTATAAAATGTACTTAATTTATTACATACAAATGTACACTATAGTTATATAGTAGTGCATTTATATAATTACATTCCATTAGTCTAATTTGTGCACTAATGGCAACGGATACTTAATTTAATTTTATTATTATTTCTTAGGGCTCATAAATCTTGCACAGCTCCATTTAAACTTTATTGCATTCATTTATGCATTTGCATCGAAAAAGCAATATGCCCGATAAGGTTTCTGCTGTTGAATAGCAAAAAAGTGCTTTATGGGAGTGATACGAGACCAACGCACCACACTTATGTTTAATGTTATGACGTTGCTTAGAGAATCTGGTTTTATTTATCGCGTTATTAATTGCAGCATTTAAAAATAAAAAATACTGTACAAACTTAAAACTCATGTTCGTATGTGCTGCCCTAAATACGCTTTAACGTCTCACTTTATTATTACGGCAGAAGTAAATTTATCGATATGGTTAATTAGTGGGCTTAATAGCACATCGATTACATTGCCATTGCGTTCTGACAAGTTGCATTAATTATCTTTAATCAATATTTTGTGTTCCACTTTCGGTTTAGTCGGCGAATATAATATTTAAACCTACGTGATTATCGTTGATTTCAAATTTAGCAGTAGTTGATCATTAGTATTGTTTTACATAACTATATTCTTTTAACTAAATAATGACGATAAATAAAATAGAACGCTTGTAGCTCGTTACGTTAAAGAGCGTACAGCGTGACACTGGCAAAGTGCCTAGCAACTCCATTTTCATTTGCTGATGTAGTCTGTAATCTGCATCACCTTAGTGATTTATTCCTTGAAGAGCAGGATGTGACATATGATTTGTGAGGTCACATTTCAAGGGTGATGAGCATGCAATATTATGTGCTGTTGGACAGTCTTGCTCGTTTTGTAGAATACTAAGTGCGTGGTTTATTTTTAAGGAATATTTCTGCTCTAAACGGGCCGAGTTCTAATGACAAGATGCATAGACAAATATTTAGAAATTTACCAAATTATTGTGCTAATTTATTACCATACTTGTAAACCTTTAACAATTTGTCCTGGCAAATCGTTGTTCATCATCAACGAAGCCACTTGAAAATACGGGTACGTAGGAGCTACTTCTTCAGCCCTTCGATACGGCGTTTTTTCGCAGACCTGGAAGTCGTCTGTATAGTTTTCCGATAGCAGTTCCTTTGCCATTACCTGTCTTTGATGTACTACAGAACTGCTCGAAAGTGCACGGAAATGCATGTGCCGGGATTCTAGGCTTCGCCTGGTCGATTGCAATGCAGGGAACGTGGCTGCTAAAGGGTAAGTTTATGCAGCTGTAATTCATGCTATAAACATGAAATTGCTGCCAAGGAACCGAAATGTTGGCCGTGATACGTACGGTGGCACACAGAAATGTGACTAGCAACCAATAATTTATTTATAACGATCGAATTTGAGCGCTTCCAGGGGCATTTTACAGCACAGGAAGCTATCTATCTCTCTCCAAATGCATCGAAAATTTCAGACCAACAGGCACTGTTAAATAATGCATGTGTATTATAATTGAGATTCTCAAGCAAAACGTCAGAGAACATTAGTAGCTGTAATAGATACGCTGACGCTTCTGTCTGAGAAATAATTGAAATGTTAAAATATATTTACTATTATTATAAGTTATCCTGCAGTTAAATAATTATTTTGCTAATACTAACGCTAAAAAATATATATATGTTAAAAGTTTTTATTTTACAAATGAAATTTTTATTATTAAAATTTTAAATTAATAAAATATAGATTATCTACTACAAATAATTATTTGTTAATACACTTAATTCTGAAATGACACCGTTAGCTGTAAAAAAAATTGTTTTTCCTCAAAACATTATTTTTTTAAAAGAGTTCATTTTTATCATTCATTGTGCATAGTTGTAAAAAAGTATTTAGTTGTATTATTGGTTGAATCTTCATATAATTTACATTTGAGCAACCCGTTAGCAGTCTATTCAAGAAATTTCCTTACGGTAATAGTAAGCAACATGTACAGGGCAAAATGTATCTTCCTCCTTTTTTCTGCACAAAACAAATTTTAGTTATTAGATAAAATTATATACAAACTCCTTAAGGTTTTTTTGAGCAAGAGATAAACTCAACCCAAAAAGCCCACACATAATACTTGTAATTCAACTTGATGTTACCAATCTGGATGATATTTCATCAACAAACTCTGCAGTTTTATATTTTATTGTATAATGTCAGTGTTTTTGTTCCACCATTGCACATTGCTTTGCCAGTAAATCAAAAGTAAAAAGGGATTATACTTCTTAAGTGAAAAATTCTGTTCTGCCATTATACCTGTCTGTAATATTATGTAGCCCAAAGTAAAGTGACTTCTTGCAAAACTAATTTGCTCTCCAATTTCAGATGTGGGTTTTTACTGTGTATTTAAGTAATGACTATGTTATGTAGAAAACTTCTATTATTGTCTAGTGAGTAAAGTGATGATAATACACAAACCAAGAAAATTGTAAACGTAAGATCAACTTTCAAACCTAACAACTTAATTTTAGGAATATTTCCGTATATCTTCAGTTAAAGTTAATTTTATGCTTCGTAAAATTAGTAAAGTATTTATTTTTGCATTATAAAAAAAGCATCAGATCTTTTTTAGCTTAACATTCATTGCTTTTCTGTCTGTACTATTTAGTAAACCGTGCTCAGCAAATTTCGTTTTTATGTATGGAGTTTCAAAGTCAACTATACATGAGACAGTAAATCTTGTTGTAAATATTATAGATAATATAATTTTATAAATGTTATGAATGGATTTGTTTTAATTTATGGCTGTGCTAAAAAACACTTATTAATAAAGATATCCTAATACTTATGAAGTACTGCATATCAATAAGCACGAAAATTATTCACTAAAGTTGATGGTATTATATGGACCAAACCTTACTTTCTACGGAATTAATGAAAGCTGGCTAAATAGCATTTACAATTGAAGAGTTTTGTAAAGTACAGTAATATGTAGATGTTTTGGAGGTGGTTGGAGGTCATTTCTAAAACAGTAAAAATAATAAAACAGATTTTCTTTAACTGGCCCTACAGTAAGGTTGAGCACCTTACAATATTTTACCTACAAAAAGTAAATAGTATGCAAACATACATACAAAACATTTACAAGGTGGTCCAAATGGACCGGAACTAATTTGTGAGTAAACAAGCCACACTACGCAGCAACTGTGAGATCTTGAAAGAGTGGAGCTCCCTCTTGCTCAAGTCCTGTCCAGTCCTGTTTCAGAAGTTGCTAGAGTAATGAGCGAACAAAAGGTACCGCGGAGCATGGAACAACGTATTGTGATCAAATTCCTCCTTGGAGAAATATCACGTCTGCTGAAATTTACCACAACCCCAAAAATAGTATGGGGAAGAGTACCTCTTACGGAACCCGCGTGTTTGAGTGGTGTAAGTACTTCAGGGGGGGGCAGAGAGTGCGTGGATAATAAACCGCATAACCGTCGGCCACAAACATTCGTGACACAGGCGCAGCACTGTTAAGGAACTTGGATCAATGCTATCCATCAGTGTTAATGGTGTAAAAACATCGTGAAAAATAATCTGAATTATTGCAAGGTACGATTAGTATCACGTACTTTGAAGGACGTGAACAAAGTGATGCGTATGCAAGCTGCCAGTCGTCCCCTACAGCAGTTTGAAGACGAAGGCGGTGCATTTTTGAAGTCTATAGTGACCACCGATAAAACGTGAGTATACTGCTTCATTTCGAAGCCCAACAGTCATCACGCGAGTAGTTCCAGTTCTCTTAAACCCAAGAGAGCGCGAAGGAGTCGTTTGACAGGAAATGTGATGGCAACATCCTTCTGGGACTGGCAGGGGGTTATCAATGTAGATTTTCTGACGGATGCCTGTAACGGTCAGTGCAGTTTATTACTTCTGGCAACGGGTGTAAAGGAAAAGATCTGATCCAAGCGGAAGACAGGTGGAAAGCGGGTAGCCTTCCTTCAAGAAAATGCATGCCCACATAAGCCCAAAACAACAAGTCTCGATTTGGTCCCAAATGATTTTTACCTGTTTGAAATATTTAAATCGAACTTGCAAGCCATGTGGTTTATAGAGAAGAACGCTGTCGTCCAGACTGTTTGGGAGTGGACACATCGCCAACCAAAAAGAGCACCAGGATGCTTCCAGAAAGTTGGAAAAATTGTGTTGACTTTGAAGGGGGTACGTTGAAGACTGACATGTGCAAGTAAGTATTTTTTGAATATTTGAACCACTTTGTATATTTGTGTATTTCATAACTATTAAATTAATTTAAATAATACATAACTAGTTTATAATTTTTCTATGCATATATTTCTAGTATAAATGGAGCTAAGTTATTTTTTTATAATTCTCGAGACTTGTCTCCCATATTATATTTAGATGTTTAGAATTTTTTAGTGCAGTTATGTGACTAAATTCTACATTATTCTTGTGATGAAAAGCAATAACTCTTTTCTGTTTTACATTTTTTCTGCTTTTACATCTGCTTTTGTTCTTTACGTAAATGCAGTTGTACACTACAGGTGATGTTACTATTTTCTTGCCATAGCTTCATGGAATATCTAACCCGTGTAATACAGCAAAATCTTTTTAAAAACCTAATATAGCTAATTTACTTTACCTTTTATTTTTCTGTGCCGTTTTTTCTTGAATTGTCTGTAAAAGAAGTTATAATGTAGTTATTTATAACATGAAACACAACTATAAATAATATACACAAAATAATACATATTAACTCTATTAGGAATCTATTTTAGTACTATATTTTAATAGTATGGCATGCCTACATAATACAGTAGCGTGAATAAATCTGACATACCTTTTTAAAATGAGGAATATTTTATCTTTAATGCATTAATGTCAAATTTATGTGCCACAAAAGTAAATGTCGTAATAAGTTTATACAAAAAATACAGGAAATAAAATTAGAAGGCAATTTTAGTTAAGTGATTATCTAATATATATTTGTCTTATCTCCCTAACTTTCTTTCTACACTTATAATTCTACCTCCTCCTAGACGCTTCAACCGATTTCCTTGAAACTTCCACACCACATTCACAACTATATTTGCTAATTTGGCACAACTTTAACCGTTTTTGAATTATTTAAATATTTTGAATATTGTCGCAGAAACATGTGGAATGTTCTACACGACTGCCTGGCGTCTAGATCAGGCTTCGTCGACGAAGCCTGCGGGGTCCCAGCTGGTACATATATAAATATGGACAAGTAGCGATACTTGAATATTAAAATTTATTATTTAATTTACTCTTGTTAATATTTTATTGGCCAGCTATTATTTTTGATAACCAATTTACATCTTTTAGGTATAGAACAAGAATGTATAGAACAAAGACAACAATTGTATGTTATGCTATGATGCTGTCCTAGTAGCAGAAAGGGCAGACCACCTTTAACAATTACTAGTGAAGACTGCGGAAATATGTAAAATATATAATATAAAGATATCAGCGTACAAAACTAAGTGTATGACCATAAATAAGCAAAGAGCTTATAAGATGTAAATTACAAACTCTAGGCGAAATTATAGAACAAGTATCCTCCTTTACTTAATATAATAAACTATGGAAACCTCAAACAGCAAGTAATGCTACAAGTTGTAAAGACAGCCCATAATATGGAATAAAAAATGCATAAGTACAGAGATCAAAAGTCGGATTTACAAGTCTACGATACGACCAATATTAAGACACGGTGCAGAAGCAAAAATAGATACACAAAAAACTGGACAGATGATAGAAACAGCCGAAATGAAGACTAAGAAAAATAGTAGAAAAACACCGATTAGTACGGATAGCTAGAAATAAATAGCCAACAGAAAAACGACCACCTGAAAGAGCAACAAGAAGGTGGAGAAAGTCATCATAATAGTAGGGAAGAACGGGAGTAACCCTATAATAAAGAAGGCAGAAGAAGAAAAAGAAGGTATAGAACTGACTAGATTTCTAACTTCTCTTGCAAAATGCAGTTCTAAAGCTTGAACTAGGAATTCTATTAGTTTTGATTTTGTTATTGACTTTGGTTTAAATTTGGTTGATATTCTTCGTCGTAAGTTTTGTTTGGAATTAAAATCAAGTAATTATGGGTGTTAATTGAAAACTGAATTAGTTTTGCCCTGTAGTAACGTGTATTATCGTCCTTAAATATAAATCCTCCATAACCAAACAATCCTTCTCCGCTATTTAGTATTTTACTTTGTGGAATCATCATCTCAGTTATGATACTTAGTTGGCCAATGTGTTGAACATACTTAAGTTCGGGTAGTTTTGGTTAATTTTCTTCTCTAAGTAATCTTCTGATGATTAGTCACTGAACAGCACTTTCTGCTACTATCCTGTCGTTCAATTTTTAGCCTCTTGAAAATGAGTGTCTTCTTCTGTCTTCGCCTTACAGTGAAAGTATACCAACAATAACAGCTTCGTACCACAGTTTTGTTAAATCGGTTGAATTGAGACTTCTGTTGGGAAGTTTGTTCTTCTTAAGACATCATATAAAACTGTTTAATTCGGGTAATAGAAGTCTGATTGCATTTAACTTTAGCAGCTATTTCACGATTATAAAACCTTTATTATGGCAAAAAATTATTTGCCATAGCTTCTCAGCTGATAGTTCATGCCTTCTAGGACAATATTTTGCAAATTATGACAAGATTCACAAGTAAAATAAATTTTAAACGCTATTGCAGAGAATTACTTTATCATTATTTAATTAGTATATAACCTGCTACGAGGAAGTCCTAGTTGAACTTTCTTCTTTAACACTAAAAAAAAAAATTAGTTGAGGTATTGCACGTAACTGTCGCAACTGAATTGCAAATAAGGAAAGTTTGTGCTAAGTTGTTAAGATGCTGGCCGGCGAATAGAAATATAAGTTTTGACCTGTGTTAGAAGGAAACTAAATTTTTGTAGAAAGTGATAACTGATTATGAATTTGGGGTTTTTAATACGATCCGAACATAAAAACCAACTTAATGGCACGCTAACAAAAATAAAAGCGGTTCTTATTGTCTTTATTGGCTCTAAAGATGTTGTCCATACCACCCCAATAGACGGGCAATGTTAAATTTTACATAAATGTGTCAGTGTTAGTAAGGGAGTTTCTGGCAAAATAAACTGTGACAATACTACCCCAACTTTCCTTCAAATCGGACCTATCCTTGCTTGACATTTTTTTGGTTCTCCAGTTCAAATACAGCTTTCAAAAATACTATTTTGGAACTATTTAAAATATGTAGGCTGCTGTGACGAATACTGTGAAAGAGTCATGCTGCCGACAACGGTGTGCTGATGTTTAAGAATTTTATTTTAACAAATATATAAATAAATCTGCAATTGCTTCTAAAAAGTTTGGTAAGCGGTATTGGAAAAAAAACAAAACAGAAGATATAACAAGATCACTTTTATTGGATTTTAAAATAGTCTTCATGGTTTACAACGCACTTTTAACAACGTTTATAAAGCTTCTGAAAATTTCCAAAAAAGGTTTCTTTAGGAATAACTTACAAATTTCTTGTCACACTTCTAGAATTGCCACTGTGTTCGTGCGTTTTTCATGACGCTTATATTCCGATCGGACTGGTAGCACCAAGTCTCATTTTTTGTGACGACGATTTACAAAAATAATCATTGATCTTGATCAGACATGGTAATCAAAAATTCAAAAATTTATTTCTGATTCGTTTTCTATTCGTCTATAAGCTTGTGCAGCACAAACCGGAAACAAATTTTGGACTGCTTAAACCTGTGGGCAAAAGTGCGCACAGTGCACTTGCCAATTTCTAATTTATCCGCCATTAATCGTAAAGTCAGTCATTGATTTCGCCGTAGTATTTTTCGCACTTGCTCGATTATGTTTGTAGTTCCGTTTGTTGAAAGCCAACCCGAAGGCGGTTGGTCTTTATTCATATTTATCCCAACGAGAAAGTGTTTGAACCACTAAACAAATATTTTGCTCACGGCTTCGGCCTTGTATATAACAAAACCAGGAGGCAGTGAACAGAAGATTTACATGGATATAGAAATTTTTGGAACATGTTACTGTAAATGCATAATATTGGCACAGTAAGACACAGCATTGTGCACCTGTATGCGATCACTCCACAAAATACAATACTGTTTGCATTAATAGTACACATTATTGATTGGTAATAATTATTTTACCATATTTCTTATAACCTGACGTATTTCCAGATAGAATAGGATTGTACAGCGTCCTCAAGGAGCAGATAAAAGCTAGCTCAGGCCAACTTTGTCTAAGAGTCTGATGTAGTCCTTGAGATTAACTAAATTGTTTGTCACTTGAATAAGCCTTTTTGACAACTACCATAAAGATTTTCTGTAATGTTAAAGTTGGAAGAGAGTGATGTGCACTGCAAAACGTTTATTTGTTGTTCTTAAAATCAGCATCGAACGTTGCATACGGTATGAATACTGCCGTTGTCTTGTTAAAATATGCATGTTTAACCTGCCATAGTATTTTAAAATGTATTTCTTACCTATTCTAGCATCTGCAGGTACATTTCTGAGTTCTATCTATATGTTAATGCTACTAAAGCAACGGATCCATGATAAGATACAAGTCTCCATATCATGCCTGGACCAACATTAGCTCGCCGTCTTGACAAAATCACTTTCTCTTTGCGTAAATCATGCCAATAATAGAAAATCCATTCGGTTCATCTAAACTGAATATTTTGTCACTTTAAATGACATTTTGTCATTCTTGTGTCCAAATTGGAGAGCCTCAATGCGTTTAAATTAAATCGCCGTTGAATTTTTTAACGTTTCAATAGTAGACAGCTCTTAGTTAGCTTCTGAACAGTTTACTGACATATTTGTTTCCATATTTTCTACAATTTGTTCAGCTGTTAGGGACAAATTAGTTGTTTAGCGCACTATAGCCCGATAATGCCTATGATGGAACTGGTCATTACTTGGTGATGACGACTTAGTTTTTATTGCAATAGATCTCAAAGGATATCCTTCTTTATGAAGCACCTCAACTTTTCTTCTGTCAGTAAACACTTTTTACTTTAGCATCATATTTTTATACATATATAATGCTTATCAGGGACTATTTTATATAAAATAATATTGAACAATAATATGTATTGTTTGGTACGTAAATTTAGTGGAAATCTACTATTTGATAAATTAATTATATTAATTTTTTTTGTAAGTTTACCAAGAATCTACAACAGAAAATGCAAAAAAATTGTCAAATTTTAGATCGTAAACTATTAATAGTTGAACGTAAAGTATTTGCACTTTTGTAAAATTAAAAAGTAAAGTGAAATGATATACAGTTCTAAAGTTCACTAATGGAACACAAATTTAGCTCCTCAATTTTTTAAAGCTTCATTAGCATTTACAAACATGTGGCTTAGAAAATAGATATGATTAATAAAAAGATGTTTCTTAAGCGACGTTTATAGAAATTGAAAATAAGGATTTACAAGTTATTCAGAAATTATTTTCCAAAGCTTCTCACCTGATAGTTCGTGCCTTCTAGGACAATATTTTGCAAATTATGGCAAAATTCATAAGTAGAATAAATTTTAAACGCTATTGGAGAGAATTACTTTATCATTATTTAATTAGTAGATAACCTGCTACGAGGAAATCCTAGTTGAACTTTCTTCTTTAACACTAAAAAAAATAGTTGAGGTATTGCATGTAACTGTCGCAACTGAATCGCAAATAAGGAAAGTTTGTGCTAAGTTGTTAAGATGTTGGCCGGCGAATAGAAATATAAGTTTTGACCTGTGTTAGAAGGAAACTAAATTTTTGTAGAAAGTGATAACTGATTATGAATTTGGGGTTTTTAATACGATCCGAACATAAAAAACCAACTTAATGGCACGCTAACAAAAATAAAAGCGGTTCTTATTGTCTTTATTGGCTCTAAAGATGTTGTCCATACCACCCCAATAGACGGGCAATGTTAAATTTTACATAAATGTGTCAGTGTTAGTAAGGGAGTTTCTGGCAAAATAAACTGTGACAATACTACCCCAACTTTCCTTCAAATCGGACCTATCCTTGCTTGACATTTTTTTGGTTCTCCAGTTCAAATACAGCTTTCAAAAATACTATTTTGGAACTATTTAAATATGTAGGCTGCTGTGACGAATACTGTGAAAGAGTCATGCTGCCGACAACGGTGTGCTGATGTTTAAGAATTTTATTTTAACAAATATATAAATAAATCTGCAATTGCTTCTAAAAGTTTGGTAAGCGGTATTGGAAAAAACAAAACAGAAGATATAACAAGATCACTTTATTGGATTTTAAAATAGTCTTCATGGTTTACAACGCACTTTTAACAACGTTTATAAAGCTTCTGAAAATTTCCAAAAAGGTTTCTTTAGGAATAACTTACAAATTTCTTGTCACACTTCTAGAATTGCCACTGTGTTCGTGCGTTTTCATGACGCTTATATTCCGATCGGACTGGTAGCACCAAGTCTCATTTTTGTGACGACGATTTACAAAATAATCATTGATCTTGATCAGACATGGTAATCAAAAATTCAAAATTTATTTCTGATTCGTTTCTATTCGTCTATAAGCTTGTGCAGCAAAACCGGAAACAAATTTTGGACTGTTTAAACCTGTGGGCAAAAGTGCGCACAGTGCACTTGCCAATTTCTAATTTATCCGCCATTAATCGTAAAGTCAGTCATTGATTTCGCCGTAGTATTTTTCGCACTTGCTCGATTATGTTTGTAGTTCCGTTTGTTGAAAGCCAACCCGAAGGCGGTTGGTCTTTATTCATATTTATCCCAACGAGAAAGTGTTTGAACCACTAAACAAATATTTTGCTCACGGCTTCGGCCTTGTATATAACAAAACCAGGAGGCAGTGAACAGAAGATTTACATGGATATAGAAATTTTTGGAACATGTTACTGTAAATGCATAATATTGGCACAGTAAGACACAGCATTGTGCACCTCGTATGCGATCACTCCACAAAATACAATACTCGTTTGCATTAATAGTACACATTATTGATTGGTAATAATTATTTTTACCATATTTCTTATAACCTGACGTATTTCCAGATAGAATAGGATTGTACAGCGTCCTCAAGGAGCAGATAAAAAGCTAGCTCAGGCCAACTTTGTCTAAGAGTCTGATGTAGTCCTTGAGATTAACTAAATTGTTTGTCACTTGAATAAGCCTTTTTGACAACTACCATAAAGATTTTCTGTAATGTTAAAGTTGGAAGAGAGTGATGTGCACTGCAAAACGTTTATTTGTTGTTCTTAAAATCAGCATCGAACGTTGCATACGGTATGAATACTGCCGTTGTCTTGTTAAAATATGCATGTTTAACCTGCCATAGTATTTTAAAATGTATTTCTTACCTATTCTAGCATCTGCAGGTACATTTCTGAGTTCTATCTATATGTTAATGCTACTAAAGCAACGGATCCATGATAAGATACAAGTCTCCATATCATGCCTGGACCAACATTAGCTCGCCGTCTTGACAAAATCACTTTCTCTTTGCGTAAATCATGCCAATAATAGAAAAATCCATTCGGTTCATCTAAACTGAATATTTTGTCACTTTAAATGACATTTTGTCATTCTTGTGTCCAAATTGGAGATCCTCAATGCGTTTAAATTAAATCACCGTTGAATTTTTTAACGTTTCAGTAGTAGACAGCTCTTAGATAGCTTCTGAACAGTTTACTGACATATTTGTTTCCATATTTTTTACAATTTGTCCAGCTGTTAGGGACAAATTAGTTGTTTAGCGCAGTATAGCCCGATAATGCCTATGATGGAACTGGCCATAACTTGGTGATGACGACTTAGTTTTTATTGCAATAGATCTCAAAGGATATCCTTCTTTATGAAGCACCTCAACTTTTCTTCTGTCAGTAAACACTTTTTACTTTAGCATCATATTTTTATACATAACATATATAATGCTTATCAGGGACTATTTTATATAAAATAATATTGAACAATAATATGTATTGTTTGGTACGTAAATTTAGTGGAAATCTACAGTACTATTTGATAAATTAATTATATTAATTTTTTTTTTAAGTTTACCAAGAATCTACAACAGAAAATGCAAAAAATTTGTCAAATTTTTAGATCGTAAACTATTAATAGTTGAACGTAAAGTATTTGCACTTTTGTAAAATTAAAAAGTAAAGTGAAATGATATACAGTTCTAAAGTTCACTGATGGAACACAAATAAAGCTCCTCAATTTTTTTAAAGCTTCATTAGCATTTACAAACATGTGGCTTAGAAAATAGATATGATTAATAAAAAGATGTTTCTTAAGCGACGTTTATAGAAATTGGAAAATAAGGATTTACAAGTTATTCAGAAACATTCTCGTAACCGTGCTATTCGGAGACGCCCACCAACAAAGCAAACCCATTTAATTAGAGCCAATTGAAACAAAAATAAACTTTATCTTAAATGATAGTAGGTATTTTTAAAAAATTTAATGCATAACGCTTCATAAAGACTAAAAAAATATTTTTTGAAAGATGAATTGTTATCTCGTTTAACTTTACTAGGCATGTTACCTAGAGGTAATGAGTAAGATAAATCATACAAAGGAAGAAAAGTTTAGTTGTAGCTTTAAATTCGTTTTTCAATGTTTGGTTAAGTTGCCTTGATTGAGATTATATTGTTTTACGTTACTTTCTATCTTTATAGTCTTTCTTATTGGTTTCGCTTTGTTTAATAATGATGTATAATTGTTTTTAATGCGGAGCCGTGTGTATATATTTCAATATATTTATTTAATTTTTATTTATAAACAAAATGGTAATATATAATTTTAAATAATGTTTAAATTCATGTCTGACAATTATCAACGTGTAATTTCATAATTTGTATAAATAACTAGCTCTTTTTATGAGACAATTAGATCTTGATTATAGAAATTGAAAACAATGATTATTAATTAGAGACCACTAAACAAAAACAGAAATCAATCAGCAAACTGCGAGTGCTTGTAGAACGTGTTAGTAACAATTTTCATGAATCATTATATTAGAATTTCCCGGTGGCGTCAGCAATTTAGTTCAGAACATATTGCTATAAATAGAATGGTTTTCTTTCTTAACCACTTACTTTATTACATTATATTTTATCAAAACAAGGTGACTTTTACGATAGGTAAATGTTATTTCAAAATGTATAATTTAAGCGGCTTAATATTTTAGAAATTGTCGTACTAACATGTTTTTAAAGGTTGCTGTACTATAAAAATTACAAAGTTGTGATGAACAAGAGTAGTTGAAATAACAAAGACAAAGTTTTATCTTACCATTTATTATTAATTACAATTTTAGAAGGCCCGCGTAAAGGTATGTATAAAGAGAAATTAAATTAAATTTGTTATAAACCTAAGATGTTACATTACTCATAGGTTGTCTTAGTAAAAGTTGCAAGTATTTAAAGTACATCATAATTTTGAATTTAGAAGATGAATTTACTGATTAAATAAATTATGTTATAAACCACTTGTAAATTAAATTTGTAACTTTGTTCGTTGAACAATTTTTAAATGAGGTTTTAAATGTTTTAATTACCAAAACAGAACACAAAGCGTTTAATTTGAATGTTGTTGCAAATTGATTGAATTTTTTTGAATACTTTGATATTCGGTGTTTTATGTTTGCGATTTTGCTTTACATGTAACTCTATACTGCACAGTATGTTTATTCTTTCTTACCGATAAAATCGCCTAAATTTGACATTAATCAGGCTTGCGCAGATGTAGCGAAATGGGTTAGTACAGACAAACATAAATTATCCTGACTGGAAGCATATGATACTTTAAAGTTTCTAAATATACACGTTTTCTAAGTAATAAATTTCATTTTAAATTATTACAGGATGCATTTTAATATCGTTCGACAATTTTCTGGCTTCGTAGCATGTTAACCATTTTATAAAAGGTGCAATATTCAATCGTCGGCTTAAAACTGGTTCAAAAACTTATTAGAGGTAACATTAGTTCCTCAAATGCGGCTTCCATTCTTATGGGTTTATGTAGCAAACTTTTACTTCAAGTTATCAAAGTATAACCAGTTATAAGAAACCGACAGTTCATACCTACTATCTATAAAATTAAACAAAGACCTTTGAAATAAAAAATATAAAATAGTGAAGACTTTCGAGAGGCTGTCTTGGAGTATTTTTGAGATGAAACTTCAAAGTATTCTTCCAAGTGTATTAAAGTATTTTATTGTTTTATTCCTATCATTTTTAGATATAGTCGAACCAGAAAATTTTGACGCTTACCTCATAAGATTGGCTAGGACAATGTAGAAGAGACTTTAAGGCTTTAACAGAAGAACAAGCTGACCATCGGTTAGTGTGTGCAGGCAATAGGTTGACAATTCTCAGCATATTCTGTTCTTACACAGGGTTGTTAACTATTTTTGTAATCCAAACAGATAAAATCAATGACTAAGTAAAAGCTAAGTTGCAGAACTTGTAAGGCATAAAAATTTTGAGGCCAATGTTATGCTTTTTGTCTGGTAGAATTACGAAAGTGTAATTTACTTTGACTTTATTACTAACAGCACGATAGAATATATTCTAACTTGCATTAATGGCACTTTAATAGAGTCAATCTAAGATGGCTGTTACGCCAGACCACATATGACCCAAAGAACTAGGGAGGTGTTAAAAGAATTTATTGAAATAAAAAGATGTCTTATCTATAGTCCTAATTTGGCACTATAAAATACCGTCTCTTCCTATTAACAAATCACTTCTTAGTCGGTTGCTTATTTGTTAAATTTTAGGATGTAGAAGAATTGTGTCATCATTTATTTTATTTCAATTTACGACACATATAAATCTTGTAAATGGAAAGGATATATTTGTTAAAATATTAAATAGATAATTTTCATATTTCAAAGCAAATAGTTTATTGCACCGCTTTAATATTATCTTGCAAACTTCTATCTTCAAGTTGTTACAAATTATATTATTTGTTTTAAAATTATTATATTTCCTACTAATTCTCTTAACACGAACGTATCCTTACAATTGGTTTACTTCCAGTGTTTTTTCGTTTTTTAAACGATTCATAATTCAACAATTTCACTTTTATGTAGATTTAAAATTAATTCCGTGTTGTTATTTTACTACTAATCGCATGTGATAACAATAGAATTAACAATACTACACCACTAGTTTGAAGCCTGCAACAACATAAACATTTTTAGGAAAGTTAATTGCTGTAGAAATAGGATTAGTTTGCATTTTGTCGCCAAATATTTGTATGGAGTGTAGGAGATTAGTTACTTCATTTACTATACGCCTAGACTGCTTTCTAAACAATAAAATCAAAACACGCTAAAGCGTATGGTATTCAGGGATTTATTTTATTATAAGAATGGCAAATATAACATGTGAATAATTTACTACAAACATGTTTGTATCAGTTTAAGGGATAACGAACAACAAAAGTTCTAGTTAATAATTAAGTTTGCACTTGTTATATTTACTCTTCATTATCAAATAGTTTATTAAATTCTATAATTAAAAAAATAAATAAAAATTATAATTATAATTACTTATGTCGTAATAAAATTACCTCTTAGTTAGCAACTTTACGGAGGCAAAAATGATTTTACTGTTGCTCGTGTTACTTATTATTTAATTTTATTTTAATACATTTAACCAAAATTTGCAACGAATGCACCAATAGTTTCTCGTCTTCTAAAACATATTATTTTTTGTTCAGAAATAGAAATCCAGTCTAAATGATTATAACATTTCAACGCTTTGAAGAATATAAAATACAAATGTTAACGTTACCTCGCATAGGGATTAATATTTTTTTAACATTAAAGGAAAAAAGAAGGCTACATTTAGAAAAGTAGTTAAATAAAATACATATGTCAATTTTTGCATCCCAAGAATCTCCAAAAGACTTTTTATATAAAAAAATATAATAATTTTCTCATGGCATGTTAATATTTAGAACGATGTTACAAAGTATAAATAAAAACATCTAGATCACTTAGCTTAGCAACTTCAAAAATTACCTATTAGTTAATTTTTTAAAATTTATATAAGTCGAATAACAAAAAACATGTATAGAGGGGCTCTAACACTGTAGCAAATGATTATTTTTATTAAGTAGTTTTATTTATTTAATGTTTTCTTTGAATTAAAAATACGCAAAAAGAACAGGTGCAGCGTTTAATAACTTTAACACGTTAACAAATAGCTCAGAAACTATGCAAGTCGTACCACCAAAACAACGGACGTCTCATTATTCTAATCTTCTGAAAAAATATAGAAAATTATATGTAAAAGACAAAGAACTAATCAACAATTTGAATATTAATTGTAAATTAACAAAAATAGATATTCGAAGAGCACTTCAAAAGTACCACGTACGTTAAGGATAGAACTATCTAAATAAGGTAAGTATAAAATTAAAACATATGCAGAACACATTTAATAAAGCAGATCAAGAGTCTATTCTCTAGAAACAGAAAAAAGCTCAACATATTAATAAAAGAAGATATTCTCCTCTACATATAGAAGAATAAGCATGGTCCCATCTATGGTAAAACTATTTTTTGGCGACATAAAAATTAGAGCATATAAAACAAAGTAAAGAATAAAGTAGTTTTGGAAAAGTAAGATCGTGTTTAGACCATATACATTGTGTTAAACGGTTAATAGAAAAAATAGGGACAAACAAATAAACATGCTTATAAACTTCATAGATCTTAAAAAGGCATTTGATAACTCACCCAGATGTGAATTGTGAAAAGCTATGAGAATAGAGTATATATAGAAAAACGTGATTGCAGATAGTTCAAAATATGTATTACAAAGATATAAGTACATAGACAATAAAAAACACCAAATATAAAAACAACAAAAGATATCACTCAAAAGTGCAATCTGTTATCATTTCGGTTCATTATATATACCGAAAAAGCACTGAACATGTAGTACAGAAAAAGTTCAGAAATGGGAATTTAAATAAATAACTAAACTTTTCTGCTATTTGCGGATCATTAGATAGAGTTCTTACAAAATTGAGGTGTAAAACATCATTACCAAAAAACCCAATATATGTGTGTAGGTGAAGAAATAAAGCATACCACAATAAAGAATAAAGAAGTCAAAGCTTCTACAATATTCACATATTCGGGCTCACTTTTTTCAGTAGCGAGAGGGAGATCTACAAAAAATTATTATCGAAAAAAGCAACAAAAACATTGTAAGGAGCAACACGAAATGAGAACATTAGTCAAGACACAAAAAAATATTTTATAGTTTGTTAGAAAACATGGAGGAGAAATGTAACCTCTTACGGAGAATATACAAAATAAAATTTGAACGGCAGAATTAGATTTTATAAGGGGCTTACGAGTTACAAGACGGAACAGACTCAAAGCCAAGGATTTTTGGAGAAGACTGAATCTCACACAAGCAATTATAAAAACGTTAGAAAATAGAGCTCTTAAGACGGATGCAAAATGGCATATAGCTAAAAAATTGACTCAGAGGTCTTCAAAAGGGAAAACAAAAAGATCCAGACCAACCCTTTCTTGGAAAATCTATACAAAAATAGCTAGAGAAGAGAGATTTGCAGAAATCAGACTGGAAAAGACAAATACTGAAATAACAAAAATTGTATATGAAAATCGAAGCAGAAGAACTTTAAACATTTTCTTTCCAAAATTACATTTCTGTTTTTACATGCAGTAGAATCTAAAATTATTTATCAGTTATTATCTTGACATGTTACTATTTTTGTATTCTATATGACACAGGATATTTTCGATATTCATTTATTTTTCTTGAGCTGCATGGCAGATAAACTTCTTCTTTTTCTTCTACATATCAAGGATTACCTCACTTGATCTGTTCCACCTCAATCACTCTCATCTCCTTCTAGGTCGGCCAGAGTCCCGTTTACAGCGAAGTTAATACTTTAATGCCATTTTTGGAAATCGGCTTTTCCCAAACGTAGGCATCTAAGTTAGCTTTGTTATTCTTAAGGGTTATTCCGCAATTTTTTAATAGTTCCGTTTCGAACCTTGTCTGTTTTGCTGTGACATTCAAGTGTCCTTAAACATTTTATCTTGCTACCTTAAAAACGATGGGATTTTTCCCCTATCTCTCACTAACATGTAGTAATATAGTGCCCAACACAAGAGATGACAGCCAGTGTTTGCCTGTCATGTGAAAGTCCCTTATTGCTCCGCACCGCCAATTAAGCAAGACCCTTAATCCTACAAACTTTCCCCAACCCAACGAATCTCCTGCCAAACAAACTTTCACTTCCAGCTCTATAAAAGATCAAGCAGGTCACACGAAACGTCAGTCTTATTCAAAGACTCATAGCTCTCCTTGGGTAGTAGGCAGATCGAGACCTCGAGTGAAGAGCTAACCTCCTGAAAATGGCATCAAAGCCGATGGCGAAACGTCGAGAATTTTCTCAAAATAGACGCGGTTCATCCTGTGAACTAAGTTGTTTAAACATAGTTAACCGCGGAAACCTATCCGAACGTATATTATTTGTTTTTTTTGCTGAAACAAATTATATTTAATTGTATATTTTTTGCATGACGCCGTACTAAAGGCAAATTATAAAAAAGATATTATGCTACTCAAGTTATACAAATTAAAAGTTTATATATTGCTCTTTAAAATATTCCTGTTCTATTACAAACTCTTGAACAAAATTAACATACAATTTACTTATTTTTATTTTAGTCCGCCTAGTGGGGTATTTTTAACGCAAAGGCAGTTTTTAAAGTATTTTAAATAAAATTATGGTTAAGGATTACTTTAATATTTAAATACTTCATACAAAAAGCTAAAAAAGCTAAAGAACTGGAGAAAATAATCAAAGAAATGATTAAAAACTAACAATGAAAATATTGAGTATTTTTGACATTTTATCACACGTGATGTAATAAATTTTAAGCACAATCTTAAAAAGTGGGATGGAAAACCTTTGATTCCATAGATGATTAAAGCCGTTGCCATATTGCGAGTGAATGGCCCCCATGAGGGTTAATTTACAAAAATGTTATTAGAAAATTGGATCAATGCTGGAGTAAGTGTGTCGTAAGCCAAGGATTAATCCACATTTATGGCCCAACATAATTGCTTGTAATTTCTGCTATTCATGGCAACAATTAGTTGATCAAACCTTGTAATATGCTAGCGCTAGGTCATGGAAAATCAAATATCTGGGAGAAGTAATAATTGTCAGTAGGGGGAAGAAAATTTCACTACGTAAACGGGTTGTTATCCACGTGACGCAAATAATCCGGCCCAGAGACACGCACACGTCTTACACACGCACGCAGGCTTTATACATGGCAGGACACCAACAAACTTTCAAACGCAATTGTCACACGCAATGGGAGCCCGAACAGTCCTCCAACTGTTCCTTGGCGAGGAAAAGCTCATCATAATTAGCTCTGTACTTTTGTTGGGCCGTTGCACCTGCTAGTGGCTTAGATAATTATTATCTATACGTGGCGTAAGGTGAAATGCGATACAATAATGGCGGGGGCTAAATTAGCCCCATTTTGCGTGTCCGAGTTTTTCTGGATAGCGCGTCAGAAATACTTCCTAATTCCGAATCGACGTATAATTCATATTTGCCATCCCGGCAACCTGATATTGTTTTGCAAACCTGGGCGGGAGGAGCGTTTAGGCGAACAGGACAAGGCATACAAAATATATACGGCCAGATATCTCATGCGGTAATGTATGGTGAGTGGGAATTATTTATGGCCGTTAAAGTGGTGGCAACTCAGTTACTAATTTATAGGCAGAAAGCGGTAATTTATATGATTGTCCTTGTTCGCACTTGTAGGCTATCGCGTGTTTACATCGTTGTTAATGTTTCCGTTCGTTTCGGGAGTCGTTTTAGCGCTCTAAATTCGTTAATAGTTTGAGCAAACGTAAAACAAACTCGGCTAAGTTGTCACATACTAATGTCCCCCGCTGCAATTGGAAAGTACCTGTAAATCTTGCTTCCACTGGCACCATATACGTCTCGTACTTGTTAGGAGTAGGCTGCTTTTTAAGTGTGTAGACGCACGCTGTTGTTAGAGAGAAGCCAGTGCGTGGGAGACGGGCGCGACATGACCTCAACCTTAACCATGCAACTCCCTGGTCCTTATTTAGAACCTCTTAGAATTATTAGTCATTACGGAAGCTAATAATTTTTACGAAGAAGCCGTTTGGTAGGCTGAATTATTATTTCTGTAGAATGACTTATTGCTCGCACATGGCTATTTTTTGTCTGTCAATTAATGTCGGTTATTCGAAGCAGGAAATAATTAACTTAATTATAAAATACTAAAAAACAATAAATATTTTGTTTATTAGTACCTACTTAAATAAATGGGGAAATCCAATAACATTAATCTTTTTATAAAAGATTATTACGAGGATGAATCAAATATAAACTAGAATTATTACTAATAAAAATACGAAAATGAAAAGTTATTTTTTACATGATCTTCTCATTTACACATGCACATATAAGTTGGTCGATACCAGCTAATCATGGACAAACACTTCGACAACGTCGTTATATTTCTGCCCTCCAAGTGTCTTTTTTTTGTAGTCCAAATTTGCTGCAGGGTGGGTGTTTCGGTGTAGTGCAGAGCAAATCATCAATGTTTTGTTAATTTTCGAAAGCTATATGTAACCAGGCGTAATCAGGAATAATATGAGTGCCTAAGCGCTGCTACAACTTATTCAAACTTCAGAAACAAATTCAGCAAGTTGGCGATCGTCTTCGATAAGGCAGAGAACAATGAGAATGTTCTCCTTGTTACAATGATCCTAAAAAAATTGTTTATAGTTCGCACTCATTTTCGCCTGAAATATGTTGCCTCCGAACTGAATTTAAAACTTTTCAAAATTTTGGAAGATTCAGTGTTTTCACAATACTTAAAAAATTCCAGTTTATGTTTGATTTGCCCATATATAAAAATTTTTTTTATAATTCTATGTTTCAGTATAGAAAAAATTACTTTTTGTTTGTTATTTTATACTTTGTTGCTACTTTAAATATTAAATAAACATTTTAATTATTATAAGAAAAACTCAATTTTGTATAATTTTTGTTGTTCCGTGTTTATAATATTTCAGTTAGATTCTTCTTTGATTTTAGATGCAAAAGCTAGAGTTCTAATCCTTTTCCCTTATTGCTGGAAGCGATAACTTTCATCGGGAGAGCCTGAAAAAGAGATTTGTGATGCTGGAGGAGAAGAAACAGCGGGTTGTAGAATCATAGCAGGATGATACAAGAAACTTAATTATGGTGACCTCGACCTTGAAGATCAGCACGTTTTGATCATCTAATCTAAATAACAGAGACTTTGGATGCCCAACCATCTTCGAGCACTTGAGTTGGTTGAAGTTTTATGCTAAAATCGTTTCTGCAAAAGTTTATACTGTGAATTTAGTGGATTTTTAAAGGCATGCTTTATTTTGAACTTATAGCAAATGGTCGCACTATTAGAACCAAGCTCTGCTATCAGCAACTAGACCGTACCTAAGACAAGCTTAAGGGAAGTAAACAACGGTATTGGTTCGACAAAATCGCGCTTTGTTTTAACAGGGCAATACTAAGTCGCATACCAACAAGAAAAATTTGAAAAGCTGGACGGTGTTTAAGTTCTATCACACCCAGCCTACAGTCCAAGCGTTGTTAGATCCAATTAAAACCTCTTTCGCTCACTGGAACACTTCTTGGTAGTTGGTTCAAAACTTTCGATGGAGATAAAGAAGCGTGTCATAAGTACATCGATTCAAAGCCGGTGGAGTGCTATTTCAACCAGATCGTAGAAAATTGTTTTGAAAAATAGTTGTACGTATTAGTTAAATTTTTCCACATAAAATAAATTTTTTTAAAAGACTGACAAAGTTCCTCCTTAATGCAAGAGTTGGTTTTAAGACAACTTATTTTTAAAAAGTATAGTAAAGTAAGTAATGGTTTTGATTGGTATCAAATTTTAACTCGATTATTAGTTATCTAGTCATTGAAGATACATAAGATATAAGGAAACAATTCGTCAAATTTTAAATATGAAGAAAATAGTGCGATACTAATCGTAAACAGTATATGAAAAATATGATTTCATACCAGAAATGTGGAAGAAAACATAACGTTGATGGATATTAAATAACAAGATATGAGAATATAAAAGAAAAAAAAATGTAATACAGTTTCCAGCACTTTGATTGACTTTCGGGATTGCCTTGCTGTATTATATGTAAGTACCTCAAAATTGGTGCTAGAATGTATGCGAGGTTTCTTCTAAATAACTGCCATTTCCTATTGTTCGAGCTGTGCGCACGCAGCACGGCAAGATTCCTGAAGAGCATTATATGCGCTACTGATCCATGCCGTCTGGGTGGATTAACGTGGGGGGGTTAGCGTAGAGAAATTCGTTACAATATTAATTTTATAGTTTGAAACTATGCATCAAGAAACTCCATATTACTAATGAATTCTAAAATGTCAATTTTTGAAAAGCGATTGCAAAGGAAATGGTTATTTTTGGGGGAAATCCTGTAGACTTATGTTTTAACCTATCAATTTTCAGAGTGCAGAAATTAGTTATTTCTTACAAGTTCCTTGTACAAACGTATACTTTTTAAGAAAATTAACGAAATAAACAAATATATAATTTTTTTTACATATTAGAACAAGTTATAACGTGTTTGGCTAAATATTATTGGATGGGCGGTACGGTGGTATACAAACACTAGTAGGAAGTAACAGAGCTCAAACGCAAATGCTTATTTAAAATATTTTTGGTTAGAACTAACGGTAAGCAGTTGATATAAGATAAAAAAGTAAAAATTATTACCTTATCAGCTCACACATTTTTGACTTTACAGTGCTCGCACTCTATTGTAGTGTTTTCTATAAGAATAGAAAACTAAGACCCTCTAATTCGAAAAAAAATAACTAATTGTAAAAACAGTATTTTAAAAAAGTTTGTTATTGGAATATAGATCTAAAAATGTATTTCAAATTACATCCAAAGTCAAATAAAATTTTTTGTTAACAAATAAAATAAAATCACATTGTTTACATGTATAGAATAGAGAAAAAATTTAGTGATTAATAAATGTAGCATTTAATCAGTTAACAAACAGTTCGGACTGCGAACAAATAGGACTACAAACACTTTTGCGAAAGACTTTTATGTTCGGACAACAAATATATGTTCGGATAACTAACTTCTTGCAGTACATTTGTAGAATTATGTTTTACTGCCTAACTGTCCAGAATGAAACTATGACAATTGTTTATCTAACTTTTACGTGTGGCAATTGATTCCTGTTCTCTGAATTTTCCCAATTTTCTAAACTTTTAATAAAAAATAATCTGATATTAACAATAATATAATAATGGTGAGGTTCTAACGTCTCGCGTAGAAGCATGGCTTGCGAATTAAGAGCTTGAAACTCTCATATGCCTTTAATGAGCGGTTGTCGCGCACCACCTTTGATACGGAGTAATGTGGCAAGCACCCTATCTTAGACAACTGCGTTACTACCCTTTGTTCTTCTAGCAACTGAGTAGGTAACCCGCCAGGCTTCTTAGCCTCAGAAATAAATCTGGGTCCGTTCGCACCGTAGTCCCGTGCCTCAACCACGCGACCATACTGGCGCTAATAATATTATGGGGATTAAAAAGAATGGAGTGTCAAGAAATAAGTTTAGCAGAGAAACTGAACAAGGGATAGTAGACAAGTTAAAGAGTGGACAAAAAATATACGACGTTGCTAGGCAGTATGACTTAAACAGGTCTATAGTTAACACAATGGTAGCTAAAAAAGACATAATCAAAAAGGTTAAATCAGCTAAAGGGTAACTAAAATTACATCTGAAACAAATATATGTCGTCTATAAAAAATAAAAAAAATCCTTTGAGTTTTATGTAAATATTGAATAAAAAAGTATAAATAAATCCATTTTTAATAATGGCTGCTTAAGGATTGTTCATTAAATATCAAAGATTACCTTCAAACTAATAAATTATCATTGAAAGCACTGTTACTATTGAAAAGTGCTTCGGTAGACCCAAAAATATTGAAGATAATTTGCTGGACCACTTTCCCCAGATATCAGTTTAGTTCTTGACTTTAAATACTACTTTGTCGGTTTAGCGATTGGATTAAGAGATTATTGCAAATTCCAAAAAATTGTACATTTACACGCTATTTTGAAACATGGCAGTTTTTATCAAGGATGACATTAAAACGTTTTCGAAAGAAAAATGTGATATTATTGAAGCTATGCCGCTCATTCAAAAAATGTAGTCAAAAGTCATACAACGAAAACTGCGTCCATTCTCTATTGAGGGAGAAGTTTTCAGAATATGCTATTTTGGATTTTAAATGTTACTGATAACACAGCAAATTATTACAATCGATCACCTTGATGCAACAAAAGTTACGATTTTTATTTTTAGCGTTAAAAATGTTTGTACAGCTTTTTTGTTAATGTCATGGTGTATCTGAATTTCAAGAATAAAGTACAATATACCTTAAATTTCTCTTTACTGTTACGTGAAGACAAGATAAAGATAAGTCAAAATATTACAATTATCTATAAATTAATATACTACCATAAAAGAAATTTTACTCTTATTTGGCAATTTACAAGGAACATGACTCTTTCTAATCGTAAACGCTAAGAAAGAACCACATTGAGAACGATAAAGAAAAATCAAAATCAAAAAAAAAAGATATAAAAAAATATAAAAAAAATAAATAATTTAAATATATAGCAAAATTTACACAGATATAGAAAATCTGGTACTCTCTTTGACACTTCAAAAGTGGAACACTTAGATACCAATATAATTACCGTGTCTGTTATCTAAATACTATCTTAAACAATTTACATCGTATTATAATAGGTGTATAAATAAGTTCTCAGCTTTTTTTTGCAAAATTAAAGTTTTATTTAAAAACAAACAAAAAAAGCTTAAGTATCAAGGTATTCTATGTTGGCATCGATGACTTTTTGCCATCTTTCGGGTAGCTTGCGAATTTCCTGGTGATAGAAGCTCAGCGGCTTCGAGACGATAAAGTTATTGATCCATTTTCGGACTTCTTCTTCTGTTTTGAAGTGCGTATCAGCCAAGTGATGCTGTAACGACCGGAATAAATGATAATTGGAATGGGCCATGTCTGGGCTATATTCAATCACTATCTAATGATATCTAAAATAAAAATAAAAAAAAATATTGGGGAATAAGTGGTAATAAAACTAAAGAAACAACCAAAATATACATATTGGAATAAAAGAAGACGACAAGAAAATATAAGAAAAGAGTGGAAAATAAGTTTAGCAGAAGTGATGAAAACATTAATAATTTACCACTTGTAGAGTATTAAAAAAATATTAATAATTATTGTTTGACCACAAAAGTTAACAGAGAAAAGAAACAAAACGAAAGTAAACCAACGAGTTAAGGGAGGAAATAAATAGCTGTAGAAAGAATACTTAGGAAACAGATCAGTCTAAAAATGCGACAGGTACAAAAATCAAAGGCATAAAGTCAAAATCAAGGTGAAACAAGCGAAATTAAAATCGTGAGAAGACTTTGGCGGAAAGATGGAATTAAAAATTATTTTACAAAATACTTAGTTTTCTTAGAAAAGAAAAATCGAATAAAGGTAAATGTACAAGACAAAAACGGAAGGTAATTAGTAAGAGAAATGATACTTTAAGGTTATGGAAGGAGTATTTTGAGGAAATGTTAATGACAGAACAAACGTAAGAAGTAAAAATAGATAAAAAATAAACCAAATAGTACAGAACATACAGAAGAAAGTGAAGTACAGAAATAAATAAAAATAGAGATAGTTTTAAAAGTTCCAAAAAATTTAAAAAGAGGTAAAGTAGCTAGCTATTATGAGGATAACAACAGAAATGGTCGAAAACGTAGGCAACCAAATGCTAACCAAACGATTTAATAAAGCATAGCAAAAAAGAGGATTTCTAAAGAGTGAAAGATAGCAATACTATTACCAATATACAAAAAAGACAATGCACTAACTACAGAGGACTTACATTGCTGTCGATAGTAGCCAAGATATATGAAAAGATTTTAGGAAGGAAATATTTAAAAAAATGGAAAACCAGCTAGAACACGCACAGTGTGGATTTAGAAAGGGTAGAGTAGTGCAAGATTATATATTAATAGTTAAAGCACTAATCGAAAACTTTACATCAGATAAAATATTTTACTTAAAGATAAACGTAGATAAAACTAAGGTGATAGTAATAAAAAATTAATTAAAAAACTCCAAACTTTTAAATATAAACGATAATCTAGAAAGTGCAGACAAGGTTTATTATACATTAAAAACATATTTATTAAAAAAATAAATCTCTAAGAAAATGAAAAGTATAATGTTCAATACCACATTTAAACCCATATTGACGTACTGAAGTGAAAGTTGAGTTTTAACTAAGCAGATATAAAGCAAAATTTAAGCCAAGGAAATGAGAAACCTACAGGATATAAAAGGTGTTACAAGGAGAGGCAAAATCAGAAATGACGAGATAAAAAATGAATTAGAAGTAGAATCGATCTCGAAGAGCATCAAACTTTAACAGCTAAGGTGGCTTGGACATATAGTGCGGATGGGAGAGGAAAGGACAGCAACAAGAATATGGGAGACAAGATGACAGCAAAAAAGAGGAAAACATGGAACAAAGAAGTAGTGAACAATTTAAGACAGAAAGGATTGACCTGGCGTAAAGTGAAAAAAATTGTCAAAGATCAAAAAATAAAGATCATAGTGTGGATATAATTTTAATTAATATATGTTTAACCTAATTTAATAAGCTTATATAGTTATATTGTAATATTTCTATGTTATACGCAACATTGTAATTTACCTTAACATCTAACAATATATTAAGGTTGCTGATTATATTATATTATTATAAATTCATTAAATGTCTTTCACGTAAATATATTGTTGCAAGTTTGATGAAGGTGGTATCTTCCTCTCATCGAGCTAAGAAAATTAGTTTCCATAACTATTAATTACTTATTTAATTTTTGTCTCGTGTATGCCAATTTTTGACAAAAATTGTCAAAAATGGCTTGATTTCAAAACCCTGGAATAGTATAAATAACGATTTGATAGAAAAATCGGTGTTCGCTGTTTAGATCTCGAGATACATATACCGAAGTCTCTTCTCAAAAATGAGATCATTAAGAAAAAAATATTCTTGGAGAGAAATGATTATCGCAATTTAAATCACTTCAGTAATAATTTTACAATTTGGGTTAATAATGCTATAACAAATTTTTAAAAATCCTTGAATCTTTTAGTGCTGCAGTTATATATTAGGTAAAAACTACATTATGTATTACCAATATTTAATTTTAAGGGAAAAAGAAGTATAGTATTTCAGGGAGCTAAATTTTTAAGTTCTTGAAATTGCAATATTGGCACAATACGGCGGAAGTCCGAGCAAGCACGTCAAACTTTGAAACGTCAGCAAACAACTTAAGCTCGGAAATGAGAAGTCAAATCAAATATACGTCCAAACGTTATTACGCACTCCATGATATTTTTGTGTTTCTCGTCTCAACTTTGGACAGGTCGAGACCCTAAATATTTCAGCCGACGCTCCGGAGCAATTTGCCAGGCTCTCCCAATCTCACCCTTAAACGTCACGTTCCTACATAAATTAATCGAATGCCTTCTTCAAAGAGCAGAATAAATTTCTTGCATTCTGCGCGAGTGGATGTACGGCCGTTCCGAATGTTTCTTTTTGTTCCGGCCGGATAAAACGCCAATTCTATTAAGCAAATCAGTTTCGCGGGGGAGGCGGCAAGTACGCGCGCGATCGCGCGTTGACCCATATCTGCGCCGGCGGCGCGGCGGCAGCCGGGCTGAAACACGCCGCCCCTAGATAACCCAGGAACTGCTCCTCTTCTCCTGGCAATGACAAGCCATAACCGTTCATCCCGGCAGGCTCATCGGCAGCGCGGAATTCATATCAACGAAATGCTCATATCTAAATTTCAGTTACTATCAGGAATATGCTTCGGGACGAGATGCCTACGGGATCGCGGGCGCCTGCAAGTGATTTTATATCCTTAAGGATCCGACTTTATTTCAGAGGGAAATTTTTAGGCGCCCGAGCACTAAAGAGGAGCGGGCCATTAAAAACATTAAAAGCGATTTATGAATAAACGCGGACATAGTGAAGTGTGAGAGATCCTGAAGCAAAATAAAAACAGATGGCCTAATATATTTTTTACAGCGCGAGCGAGGCCGGCCTAATTTAATCCGCGCTATTATCTTGAGGCACAGGCCATTTGCTTTTATTTCTCCAACTTTTACAACTGCAATTACGATTTCAAGAAAACATCAGGCCGATCCAATAGCCGTTACTGTTATTGTAGTACAAAAGCGCGAGTTCTGCAGTTTCCGGCAGCCTCCGGCCTGCCAGGTTCCTAAGGGGCTTAGATTTACGCCTGTGCGACCTTCGGCCTAACTTCATAACTGCTGTACAAAGTGTTAAATGTTTGTCTTTTGTTGAAAATGACGCCGCTCTCCGAGTGTTGCTTTTCCGCTATAAAGCAATAAATACCTTGAGATTTCATCTATAAACCCTACGCTTTCAGGCAGGCTTCTTATTAGATTTAATATCACGCCGCGGCAATAGCTCGCTATATCAGCTGTTAAATCATAGACCCATATATTTCTCAGTAGATAGTTCTACTCTAATTAAATTCTCTATTTTAGTAAAACTAAGACTGCATTTAGAGTAGGTCGTTACTTTTATCTATTAACTTCGTGGTTTCAAGCGGGCGCCGCTTCATTTAACTTCAAATCACTTAAACTTAGATCAAACATTCTGAGTTATGCGCTACATTAAACCAAATACATTACTCTTCACATTAAACTTATAAATTAAATTAAGAATCAAATATGCAAAACAGGAAATTAATTAATTATTGGAAATTTATATATAACATTACTCTTTCACATCTCTCTTTTATTTACTTATTCATTCCCTTATTACCTACCCTTCGTTGTTAAATATTTAGTGCCGTTTTTTTTTGCCTGAAAGATTAAATTTCCAATGACATAAATTTTCGACTACAGTTTCAACTGAATTCAAAAATATTTACTATTTTATTAATCCTGATAGTATTATGCTGGGCTTGTGCTGGAGGATATCAGCGGCGGATAGTAAATGGCCTTTATACAGGAATATCTAACTAAAAAGCAGTCCGATATATATATATATATATATATATATATATATATATATATATATATATATATATATATATATATGTATGTATGTATATCAATAAGGGCACTCTCTTGTCAAAATCAACAGCATGGAAACGCAGAAGGCAACGGAAAACCATTGCATTTCAAATCCTAATTGAATACCTCTAGAACAATATTTATAACAAAGTTGAAGACAAAATGTTTCGGAGTCCTAGTCTCCCATTCTAATTTCCGGGCCGGAGGGGGGGGGGCAGGGGAGATTTTGAATGAAGCTAAGAAACAAGACATTTCAGGATCGGCATTTGGAACGTGTAAAGTATGTTCCAAGCAGGCAAGACCGTAAACATAATCCAAGAAATAAATAAATTACACAGCTTGCATAGAAGTACGATGTGCAGAATCTGGGGTATGCCAGTTAGACATAATAGCTATTTATGTACCAGCAGCAGAAAGATCTGAAGATAAAATCAAAAAATTCTATAGAGACCTCAACAACACTAAAACATATCAAGTGTCAAAAAATGACACTGATTTTGGGTAACTGTAACGCAAAGATAGGCCTATGTGATAATAAAAATATAGTTGGCAGTCATGCACTAGCTACCCGCAGTGAAATAGGAAACCGGTTAGTGCAATTTTGCAAAGAAACACAACTTTCTATAACGGACACCTTCTTCACTACCTGGTAGACTCCTGTTCACATGGCGAGTACCAAACGACAGAGAAGGAAAAATAATCAAAAACCAAATTGGCTTTATAATGATCAATGCTTTATTCCGAAAATCTATAATTTTAGCCAAAAGACACTCATGAGCTGATATCTCATCGGACTACACTATTACATACTAAAATTAAACTGAGATTAAAAAAGAAACCGAAGGAACAACAAAACACATAACAAACGAGACATAAGCAAATTAAAAGATGAAGGCATCAAAAATAAAGTTAAAACTAATATAAGATAGCGGATATACAAAAGTACCATTAAAAAAATTGATGACTATATAAGGCACCATCGAATCAACAACCAACAACTTAATGACGAAGACCAGATTAAAGAAAAAATAACGCATTAATAACGACATATTAGATTTAATAACAGCTAAACAAAAGGTAAAAATTGCAATAGCAAGAATTAAACAAACTAATCAAAAATAATAACAAAAACCAACAAACCGGTTGAATAAATAATGTGCTGAGATACGAGAGTTGGAAAGGAAACACACTACATAAATACCCCTCGGAAAGTAAAACACACCACAGGAATTTCAAAAAGACCAATAAAACACTCCCAACAGATTAAAATGGAAACACAATCTGGAAACCCAAAATAAGATTGAAAACCTGCGATGAATATGTCGAAAAGGTTTCTTTCAAACGAACAAGGGGAAGAAATGGGACCTATTGATGCAGCTGGATGGATCATCCATTACCAAAACAAAAGTTACAGCAGCAATACGACAAATAATAAATAGAAAAGCTCCTGACTCGGACGAGACTTACACCGTATCAATAAAGCTAATAAACAAAGAGTATCTGGAACTTATAACTGATTTATTCAATCAAATATATAAGACAGGAGTGATCCTATAAGACTGGTCAACTTCTACCGTTAGACCTATCCCCAAAAACAACAGAGCAAATTAATGCAAAGAATACAAATTGATAAGTCTGATGAGTAGATGCTTAGAATTCCCTTGAAAGTCATACATGAAAGAATATATAGAAAATAGAAGAACATATCAGCAACACAAAATCTAGGTGTAGACGAGGCACAAGTGCTATTTATCCTACATATTTAATAGAGAGAGCTTGTGACGTAAATAGTGACGTATATATATGTTTTACAGATTTCGCTAGAGCTTTCAATACATTTAGATATCAGAAACTTGAAACAGTTTTAGAAGAAATTGGCATTGACAAAGAAGAACGACGAATCATAACGAACCTATATTGGAACCATACTGCAACAATTAGAACAGAAAAATTAATATTAAAATAATAATAGTTCCCCTTAATAGGCCTTGAAGGCTCTTTGGGGTCGTAACAGGATAGGTCTGCTACAATCTAGAGCCTACGGTACACAAGGGTAGTAACGTGGCTAGCTACGTACCGACCGCCTATTATTATCCCAGAGTTTGACCTCCAGGTACTTATTTATTGCAGCCTGAGTCGAGCTGTGCCGAAAAAATGCCAACGATTGAATTGGCGAGAGCGGGATTCGAACCCGCAACTCTTGGTTTCATAGTCTAGCGACCTATCCACTAAACCACCACGGCTCCAAAATTGACACTATTACAGATAAACACACAAAAAGAAGTGAAAGAGGGGTGCATATTGTCACCCTTGCTATTTCATATATACTTCGAAGGGTTATTTAGAGGGACCTTGGAAAAACTACATGTAACCATGACAATAAACGAAATGACCATAAATAACATCTGTTACGTCCACGACTCTACCATATTAGCCGTAAGCCCTGAAGATCTGCAGATGCTGATAGACCGAATAGTAACAGTCAGTAAAAAATGTGGCCTAGAACTAAACTATAAGAAAACGAAAATTATGATTATTAACAAAAGAAGCATTAATCTTCTTTATAGAAGATAAAACCAAAATCCTAAAAAGAATATTAAAACATTAATTTTCTCGGCTGTTATCTAAACGAAAATTGGGACCGCACAAAATAAATCAAAATCAGGATAAAAAAACATGGAGGGCATTCTACTGCTTGAAAAAAATGCAGTCTCTCATTATACATCAAAACCAGATTACGGTTTATACGCTGCTATGCATTCTCAATACTCTACTATGGGCAGAGACTTGAACTTTCACAGAAAACACTATGAGACGTCTGGAAGTATTTGAGTACTGGCGTTACAGGCATATTCTGAGAATTTCACAGGTCTATCATGTGTCAAACAGAAGAGGATTACAGTAATTAAACAAAGAAAAAAATTCTCAACTATGTAAAATTAAGAAAAACCGCATACCTTGGACACATAATGAGAAATGAGAACTACGAACCTTTGCAGTTAATATTACAAGAGAAAATCTAAGAAACAAAGAGAATCTGTTCAATGAAAAATTTCATAACTGAAAAACTTGGGACAATGGATCGGGT
This sequence comes from Sinelater perroti, assembly GCA_036346155.1. Lineage (NCBI taxonomy): Eukaryota > Metazoa > Arthropoda > Insecta > Coleoptera > Elateridae > Sinelater > Sinelater perroti. Next base: position 6,831,655 of record JARFIY010000195.1, read on the forward strand.
TATTTTCAGCTATTTAGATCGGTAGCTGACAAAATAATATAAGCTACGATGATCGCCAACATCTACTGAGGAAATGGCACTGAAAAAAGCGACTAAGAGAGTAATGTGGTGTAATTGTAAACAAAATTTAAGTGTCATAAGTTTTTATAAACTATAAATTCAATAGCTTCATTTTTTATGTCCCATTTTTTAAATAAAGTAGTAAAATAGAATTAACTGTGTTATATAAAAAATAATTAGTATTCACAATTATCTGTTAAGAAGAGAGATAATAATAAACAAAATACCGTTTTATTTAAAGTATAGTAACCATTTGTAAGCAAAATTGAAGTTATTTTAATTTTTTTTTAAAACCTTTAAACCCTTATGTTATAAGAAATATATAAATCATCTTTCTGGTGATTTGAACTGGTAAAGGTACTAGAATTTTGATTATTTCAAAGCTTACTGTGAAAGTTTATTGTCAGTAAAGTAATGAATCTTTATTGTTGGAAATTATAAAATTTAATCAGAAAAATAATGCCAGAAAAGCTAAAATCGATGTTTCTAACAACAAAAATCTATGGGGGCAAGAGAAATATTTTGAACATTGATTTTCACTTATTATTCTTGATTTTTACGCTCAAATTTTACAATTTATTTCTCAAAGGTCTTCATCTTCAGATGTGTCCAAATTTAATTCGACCCATATTAACTATTTCTACCATTCTTTGAAACGGTAGCGTTTTCGAAAATTTCTCAGTAGTAGCTTTTGCATTTAATTTTAATAATTTATTTTTCATATCTGCAACAAAAGAGTTGACTTGCTTGGACAGTGTATGAGGTAAACGCAAGTTTACAGTCAGACTATATTGCAGGGCCGATATAAATAAAACAATATAGTTATTTTTAAATATAACCACCATGTATTTCAACATAATTTCATTTCAAAATTGGCATTTTAGTGCCCTTTGAAAGATACTCTGAAATCTGTATGTGGAAAATTCTCCAAAACAGTCTTCCCTAATTCTTCAATATTGTTAAATTTCCTACTTGGGAAGTTTTTCTTCAGTTTGAAAAATAAATAGTCACGGAAGGGTAGCTTTGAACTGCAGGATAGGTGAGAAAACTCCTCAAAATCAGTCCTTCGCAGTAACCTGAGAAATCACGGCCTTATGAACAGGGACGTTATCGTGCACAAGGCAGACAGTTCGACTAATAATGTCACTCTTTTTCATGCTAAGATCACGCAATTAATACAGTAAACTGATGTTTATCACTGTACCTCTTTTCTTAAAATCAAGTAAGAAACTTCTCTTTAAATTACAAATATGTTACCATGTTTTTTAGCCAACTGAGCTATCTTTGCTTTCCTTCGTCGTTTTTTGGTCATATACACCATTCCATTCACTTACTTTTTCCGAAGGGATCTCTTTAAAAAATTATTTTGGTACTTTTTACCAATATTTTTCTGGTAGACCGTCTTTCATAAAAATTAATTTTTTTTGTTCTTAACATTTTTTCTAAATAGTGTAATTTAATTTGCCTCAATGTCCTTTATAAAGATATTGGACAAAATAATGAAAATATTTGTGGAAGTTGGAATATCTTATATTAATACGGTGTTGGTCTACCATTAGCAGGTAATACAGCTTGAAATCAGGACGGATTATACCATAACAAGTCCTGAATAGTAGAGAGTGGAATTTGAAGCCATTCTTCATGTAGCACAGCCTCTAGCTTAGGTAGAAACGAAAGAGGTGGAAATCGACGTCAAACCCTGTTTTGCATAACAGCTCACAGAGGTTCAGTGATATCCAGGTCTAGGGACTGGGAGGACCAGAAAATATGTTAATCATAAGTTAAGTAAGAGCGTGTTCGGGATAGTGTGGAGAAAAAATTATTTAAAAACATTTTTAAACACATAGACATATTGTGCTCCATCAGAACAAAGATGCTATTGTGTTAATAATGTGTCCAGTCACCACCGGTGTCGATAATTGCCTGACATCTTCAAGACATGCTTGCGACCAAATTGATGACGTATTGATGCGATAAGGACTTCCCAATGGGACGAATTTCTCGTATTAACTGCTTCAAAGTGAACACTTTTCTCAATTGGATTTGTATCGGGCGACCGCAACGGCCAATCAAGTGTAACGATACCAGACTGCTCTTTCCACTCGATGCAAAGCTTGCTGCGGTGTTTGGGGTCGTTGTCCTCCTGCAGGATCCAGTTCTCATTTTTCTTGATGAACTAACGTTCGACAGTCGGTAACAAATGTTTCTTTCTCGAGCATTTGAGTTGTACAAAAACAGATGCAACATTCCGAAACCCAATTTTGAGAAGCAGTCCCAAAGATGCATTTTTATTGGGTGTTTAACGTTCCGTTGTACCAACTTGTTAGTTGAGGATGACCAGGCTCGTGGAACGATAACATATCCCAAAAGGAAATCTTCGTTTGTACAAATTACATTGCTTCAATCTTAGTCGATATTGTCCTTTGCCTAAGCGAGTTGCTTCATCACATGATTTTCACCTAATAAAGGTTTCTTTACTGAACTACGACATTTGATATCATGCGAGGATGGGTTCGAATAGCTACCTACAATATATCTACATCTTTCTGTTTTAATTTTGCTGCAATGTTAAGCCCGAGTTCCGCGGTAGCAAGTTCTCAATATGTTTTTCGACTTTAGCAGATACTTTGTATATCAAGCCACGTTCCGACAAGTCATCGACCGTTTTTGTCTTCTTATATCGCTGCACTCACTTGCTGACGAATTTATTCGACATGCTCATGTACTTAGCATCCGTTGCATGAGGCATTTTCGGACCTTACAAGTGGGTAGAGAGGGACACAGCCTTGTAGTGCGACGCGTACGTGGCACTTATGGTGCTTTACGCGTTTATCTAGCAAGAATTCAATACCAACTAAATCTTTTGTGGTAAAGTATTAAGGACAAAGGTTTCTTTTCTCGATTCACGAAATAATTAGGGCGATACCTTTTACCAACTGCTAATTATGACGAACATGCTCTTACTTAACTGACTATAGAATTCCCATCTGGAAATAAAGTTTGCACCATTGGGTTAACTTAGTTTATTACAAATCGAATAGTACAAGAAAGGCATTATTTTTATTAATGATACTTTTCAAAATAAATTAAAGAAAGTAGTATTAACAACTTTCGCGTTTTACTTCGTAAAAAGAAATAACAAGGTAAATAAATTTTTCTGTTAACTGTGGTGGTTAAGTTTGTTATCTAGTTAAAGTGAATGAAGAAGATAAACTTAAAGTGTTTAACAAAAAATCCAATAAATTTAAGATATTAAATCTATTACACTTGCCTACTCGAATGATTTACTGCAAAATAGCGCTTCAGACAGAAATTACGAAAGAAAAATTTATAATTGCCGGATTAATATCAGGAGATTTATGAACGAGGCGTAAATAACGCTAGACTTCTGATGAATTTCTGGGCCGGCAGTCGTAGCCTGCATTCCAGATTTAATCGGAATAAAAGGGAATTTTATTTGGCTTGCACTTTTAGATAGCGCTGTTAATACCGTTAAATTGCCCGTGGTTGTTGCAGGCTACAAAGGCTTGCCGCGGTCAGCAGGCATTAAGGATTCTTCTGCATTTGCGTCAATTCGCGCTGCTATCTTTGTCTCTGCGAGGCTATCGCGTGTTTATCGGCGTCCTACCCGTGCTTTGGTCTCTGTTTCTTCTGCCTTACGCACGGCGTTCGGTTATCTGCGCAACCATCGCGCTGCGATCAGAAAAGTTGATAGGGCCCCAAAGGATCCAAGGAATGGTAATTAATTATTAAATCCTATAAATTCTCGGGGCTGTAAGACAAAGATTCGAAATGCTCGCATTTTTACCCAACGCTTTGGCGAGTTATGATGCTGTGCCGCTGAATCTACAAGCCTTGCGCGATGTGCCATGGAAAAATTTAAGTCGATTAAAACGTCTCGAGCGGCGCTGTTTTGACGCCCTGTCATCATTATAACTAAAGATTCTTTAAGGACGCTTAGAAATTCTTCACACCGCGGAGCTTCTGTCATTTTGGGTTATCTTAACACATGTTAGCTGTCATTGCCCTCGAGATAGCTTGTGGGGTGGGTTTCGGGACAGAAATACACACACACGAACCTGCATTCCTGCAATGATTAAACAATTTGTTGGCAGTATATTTAGAACCCGTAGCGTGATTTTCCGCCGTTCGAACACTTACGGAGGAAAAAATGTTTTACGCCGAACGTCTTAACGATTGCCGAAAAATTGGTGTGACACCCGACAACGCAGACGAATTAATTTCATGCGGTCCCAACTAGCCGACGACTTATTAATGTTAACAAGTCTGAAGTATTTTGAGCCACGTCAATGTAATCTTCGTAAGAAGAGCTTGTTGCACAGCACAGGATAACCAATTTCCATAATGTAATGAGATTGGTCAAATACCCGAAAGGGTTTGTTATCTTTTCATCTATTGTGAGTTTGTCTAAATACAAAGCCCCGCAGTGAGGACCTAACAAAGAATTGAATCTGGCGAGGTAGGGCCAGATCAAAAAGGGCTAACTATGAGAAATGGTTTTTGTTAAATTCGCTTTAGATCAAGATAGGGTAACCGCATCAACGTAATTTTAAGCGGGGATTCGAGAGGACTGATTTTGTTCGCGCAGCAGCCTGAAACTTACTTTTAAGGAACTCGATGCTTCAGCGGCAGGCCGTTCCCGAGCAAAAAACGCGGATCTGCGGAGATACTGGACGTATCTGCGTTTTAGATTGCATTTAGGCGGGCACTCGCGGCGCCGCCCGCTCGATATAAAGAGCCGCAAATCATAAGTCATATTTCCCCCTGCATACCGGGGCATCCCTTGCGAAGCGCTAAATGAATTTCAAGGCTGCCAACCTGTCTGTAGACGTGAAAATCTGCATTCACCTTATACCCCTTATGGTGTTGGCTCATATCAGGTAATACACCTCTGATGGGCGGGTGACAGTAAGCGCCGTGGGTTTATGATAAAAGCAAAGCAACGCTGAAAACTCGCGAGTATTTTTAGACTTAGATGTGCGGGGATTTCGGAATTACAATTGTTTTGCTGCTAACTCTCCACATAAATCAAAGTGCGGAGGCAATAAAAATAGCTGCTGATGGAGAAAGATAAACGTATATAATCGGAGGTGGCGTTTATTACGCCCTAAAAATAGCTTAATGCCTTGCTTGCATTGAAACCACGTAGCGGCACAATGTAAATGGTTGTTTTTAAAATAAAAATGAAGACTTGGAAACATCACTGTCAGTCTTCGCACATAATAAAAGCAGATTAATATACTACTGTTTATTAATTACTCATAATTATGTTGATATTAATTATATTTGAAATATTATCGCTAATATAATTCCTTCGTTTCACAGTCTATAAATTTTCTGTACCGTCTCTATAAAGAAATGTTAAAAGAGAACAAATAAACACAACACAAATTCATCAAAAACGTTTAAATTTTATAATATCGCTAATACAATACTATCTTATAAATAGTAAGTACGAAATATCTTTCTGCAGATCAAGCAGTGAGAAAAATGTTTATAATTATAAATTTTAATTTACTTTTAATACATGCGTCAACAGAATACAACCTACCTATATACCTAGCGTTTGTTGATTACGAAAAGGTGTTCGTTAGTGTAGAGCTATAATGGACGCTTTTTAAAACGAAAGAATAGACTTTAGATACTCCACCTTAATTCAAGACATATTCAAGAATGCAACATTTACTGTTAAACTATAAAAAGAGTCAAAGCAAGTAAAAATGAGAACAGGACTAAGACAGGGAGATAATATGTCTCCGAAACTGTTTACAGTTGCATTGGATGTGTTCAAGAGACTAAAGTGGGAAAACAAGAAAATAAACATAAACAAAGAAACACTAAATAATCTGAGATTTACGTGGTGCTAATCACAGACAAAATTAATGAGTTGTAAGAGATGTTGGAAGAATTAAATAAAGTCAAAAAGAATAGGATTAGGAATAAATAAGAAAAAGCAAAATACATGTTAAGCATAATGGAAGAAAACGAAGGAAGGATAACAATAAAAAAACAAGAAAATAAGGCAGGTAGATGACTACATCTATTTAGGATAAATAATAACCAAAGGAAAGTTAAACCAAACAGATAAACTAAAGAGAAGAATAAACAAAGATGGAGCGCTTTCGGAAAGTTAAGCTACGTGTTTAAAGAGAACTTCGGAAAATACCAAAAACCCAAGTCTATAACCAGTGAATTATACCAGTAATGACGTATAGCACAGAGACTAGCCACTAAAAAGGACAGTAGCAAATACAATTAAAATAGCTCGAAGAGGAACGAAGCTGGTAATGCTGGGTATATCGCAGCGTGAGAAAAAACGAACACATGTGTATAAAGAAGAGAACAGATGTAGAAGATATAATAACTAAGATGGTACGAGATAAGTGGAAATAGACGGGACACGTTGCTAGAATGGGCAAAGAAATCGTACAATGGAGGTCCTGTAGGGAAAACAAAATAGGGAACGACTAAACATGAGATAGATTAATGACATCAAGAAAATTACAGGGCTAAAATGGATAGAAGCTGGCAGATGATAGAAAACGGCTGAAGACAATGTGGGAGGCCTATGTTCAAGACCGGACGACAAGGGCTAATTAAACAAGAAGAAAGATAAATGTAAAATGTTACTTAGTATTTAGTATAGATTTTTTTTAAATATTAGTTTAGTGGTATGCTTATTGCTTTTTATTTTGCGATAGGTAAGATTCATTTAGTGTATCTTTAATTGGCCCACATCTCTTATGCCCATAATGTTGTATTTGTAATATTTTTTGTACTTTTTTTAATTAATAAGTTGTTTGCTTTTTTTAATATTTGACTATTCTTTTGTTTATAGCGTAGATATTTAGTTACTCTTGGCCGTAATGCTAGCAAAACTAAATATATGTTGATCACAAAAAGCCAGATTTTAGATAAAGATCTCCTAGTAAATAACAAAAGGATAGAAAAAGAGCAAAGGTATCATGCATACTTAGGTAGAGTAGTTAATGATCAGTGGAATTATTTGCAGGAGGTACAATGTCGTAATAAAAAAGCAAACAATGTGTTCCTTAAAATGTCGTCATCTTCAAACGTCAATCAATACTACGTCTTCTTAGCTTTGACTTTTGATATTCGGTCCTAGACTGCAACAGTAGCAACCACAAAGCAGTTAATAACCTCGGAATATTGGCGTTATTAAACAATTTTAAGAATTTTTATAAAGGTACCATGTAACTAATAATAAAGAAAAACACCAAAATATTGGTTACTATAAAAACATGAAAGCTTGAATAGTTAGAACGCATTTTGAGAAATGGAAGAACTTATGACTTAATGCAACGAAGATATAAAGATTCCAAGAAGACGTAGATCTGTTTGTGAAAGAATTTTTTAACAAAAAATCTTAGAACAATAATCTTAAAATATATTGTCATTGTTCTTTTATTTACTCATTGATATCTTTACAAGCAGCTCCGGTGTACAACATGCACGTCTTTTGCAATTTGTGTAATTGTGTAAAACTTTCGAAATTTTTTCATTTTTCATATGACCGCAATTATCTATTTTTTGTTCTTTTAGTGTTTTAGATAGTTTTGTTTTTTTAGTTTTTATTTCCCTTACATTACACGTAACTATTGTAATTCTATCGTTTTTGTCTTGTAGATCCATTCGGTTTTGCTTTGTAAAAATTTGAAATATTTTTACATTTCTCCTGCACAGGGTACCAGATCTTAGACAGATAATTAAAGTGATAGGACTGCCATCTTTACGTCACTTAAGTTACCTAATTTTCTGTTAAGGTTGTCTTCTTTAGTTCTTTAGCCAGTTTTACGGCGCGAAGAACTCCGTATTGCCCACTACTTTTGAAGTAGACTTTCTGGTTGATTAGGATTATTAGTTTATCCTTATGAGCGTTACATAACTTTTGTATATGTATATGAGTATATTGCAAAAATGTTGTGTTAAATTAACATTTAAATTGAATATTAGTGAAACAACTAGAATTTATTTTAATTTTTAGCGTGCAGCGAAGCTAGGGGTATTGTTATAAAGCCATTAAAATTTTTCAAATATTTACTAACGTAAGAGGTAAATTAAAAATTAGTGTTTTTCTCCGGAATATTATTTTAAGTATAGTCAAAAAATTTGAAGATATAGGCAAACATTACAGGGACAAAATTTTTAATAGGCGTATATAAGTATACTGAAAGAAAATAATATAACTATACTGATGAGTAAAAGCAAAAGAAGCAGTAGAGAATATGGCAAATATTTTGTATAATATAAAAAAAGAATAATAAGAAGGAAGACAATCTCTGAAATAAAAGTGTAAGATAAAAACGGAGACATTGTAAGAAGAAATAAAACAGAAATATATTAAAGACTGAATAAATATATAAGAAGACTACAATACAAATGAAATAATGGAAATACAACAAATAATTGAGGAATTAAATATAAATGAAAAAACGATTATAAGAAGAAGAAATTAAGAATGCTGGCATAGATGATAACACAGCAGAACTGATAAAAGAAGGAGACAAACTAATCGAAGAAATGGCTATTAAACACTATATGAGAGGAAGCAAAATTCCTAAAATAATGGAACGAGACTGCAATAATAAGATTGCCGAAAAAAGAGATAAAGCAGGATGTTCAAACTGGATAGAAATAAATTATTAAATACAACAAGCAAAATATTTACAATAATTCTTCATAGTGAAGTTGGCTTGAACAAAACATTAAGAAATAACCAGGCCGGAGTTTATACAAAGACGGCCGTGCATTGATAATATATTGTTCTACATGATATCATATAACAAGCAAATAAATAATTTTCATACATTTAAAGAAAGCTTTCGACAAGGTGGACAGAAAATAAATTTGGTTAATATTAAAAGCGTGTAAGTTAATATGCATGATTTAACTTCTTTATGTAGATTATATGGCAAAAATAAACGTACGAAATGTATTAACAGGAAACATAAAGATTGAAAAGCGGCGTGAGACAGGAGTATTCCCTGTAACCCATATTACTCTTGACTATAATTGATTTAATTATAATAACATAAGACGAGAAAACAGGAGGTTTTATGAAACACCCAGATATAAAATTCGAAGACAATATTTATCTATTAACGGAAAAGTCAACACATGCGCAGAAAAAGTTAAAGAAACTGAAGAATAAAGTAGAAAAGTATGTATACAGAGATAGCAAATATTATGGAAGCAGGAGAACACAGAGAGAAAATAAAAGTAGCAAATAACTTTAATGACAGAAAAAAAATATAGAAGAAATAAAGAATTTCAACTACTTAGAAAATATTATATATAAAAGGAGAGATAGTTAAATAGACATAAAAGCAAGTCCATGAAACCTTCAACGTACTTCAAAAAATTCGGCATGCTAAGAAACTACACAGGAAGACAAAAATGAGATTATTTAATACAAATGTGAAGACAATATTGCTACATGGTTCACAAACAAGAACATTAAGTTCAACACATATAAATAAATTAGAGACATTCATAAACAAGTGCTTAAGAAGAATACTGGAAACAAATTGGCTAGAAATAACCACAAATAAAGAACTATGGGAAAGAATATAAACAATTATAGAAACAAGAAAATAGAATTGGGTGGGTCACACATTGAGAAAGTCAAACACTGACATAATAAGACAAGCGCTAAAGTACAATGTTAATCGAAAAAAAAAAGAAAAGCCATGGAAATAAGATACAAAATAAATTTACTAATAAATCGAGTAAAATTAAAATAACATATAATAACAATATAGTTAGTAACTCTGTTATCACAACAACGGAAACGTCAGATGTTAAATGCCAAAGAATCATCAAAAAACACCTATGATTTTATGGAGCTAAAAGACTGATGATGATGATGATGTTGATAGTCAACATACAAACTTAACATAATTTATCTGTGAAAGTGTATATACCTCAGACAGATAAGTAATATAATTTTATTAGTTTCATCAAAATATTTCACGCTACAGTTGTATGAGAATAATTTGTAATCTTAAATTATTTCAGATATATAATTTCTCACAAGCACACTTTAACTTAGTATATAGAGAGCATTTCGGATCACTGCTTTGAAAAAAGTACACCAGGAGATAAGTGCAAATACACTATTCTTTACGTCAAAGCTATCTGGTGTTTTAAAAAACGCTTGCTGGTTTTGCAAGCGACTAAAACGAAAAAGCTTATTCAAAAGTGTAACTGAAAACATAAACTCATAAATTAAAAATAGTAATCAAATTACAAGTTAATATTAAAAAGTATATCATAAGTCAACGTTTACAAAACATAAAGAATTGTATTAGAAGAATTGAAAACTTTTAATGAACGACTCATTTGCAAAATACGTGTTCTATACCTCTGAAGGTACCGAAGAAAATAGAGCGGTCTAAAAATGATTTTAGGTATATGATAAACGAGTTAAACTAATGTTGTTATTGGTTGTTAGCTTAAAACAAGAGTGGGTGGTTGGAGGCTTGAAACCGAGGAGGTTTGACTCCCGCTTTTCTCAACACATTGTATATTTGAACTAGAATTAATCTTAGTTATAAATTAGTAAAAAAAGAAAATATATTTTAATTAACTATCCGTATTTTAACAAACTTTTTGAATTTTCAGCTTATTTTTGTCCTTATACAAAACGATAAGAGTAAGTTTGTTTGAATATTCATGTATATAAATGAATTGCCGTTGCTTCCGCAGTTGATTAAGCCGACCTTTCACTATGCGTCTCCTACATGCCGTAACTTTAACTCCACCATCTTCTATTGCTGGGTAAACAAATTCATCGTTAGGCTGGTAAATGAACATCTTCATATTAATGAGAAACATTTATAGTTAAATTAACAATATCGACTCTGAACATTATTCAATTGCACTTATAATTTTCTGTAGAGCACATCATTATTCTCTTTTTATGAACAACTACAAGTTTACACATATTACACAAAGTAAGTATTTTATTTTATTAGGTTAACATTTTACACATCCATTATAAATATCAAATATAATTTATATATGGGTATATTGTTTAGTTTTGTTGTTAATAACTGCTAAAGTTAATTCCCATTATTTACGATTTATTTTCAATTACTATCATCGCAAAAAAGTATGTAAAGGTTGTTCCATAAATTAAAATTACACACTTACAAAATCTAAATTATTCAAAAAATATATCTCAAAGACTTAAGTATAAAATATATTTATAATTGTATGCGAGACATACATTTTAAGTAAAAAGTTTAAAATTTTTAATTTGCCATGATGTTTAAAACTTGTAAGAATAGAAAAATATGCATCAATAAGCTAGTAGAAAACCCTAGAAAGTTACACTAAGAATCCATCTATTTCTCTAAATTTGTAGGTTGTGTAGACAAATTAAACACTAACACATTATATGGCCAAAAATATTTCGACACGTGTCTAGAGAAGTGAACCTGGCTGGTACGGGTATTGAAATGTCATAGAGATAAAAGTGCAAGTAGTAGCATATGTAGCTCATATACGTGTGTTAGACAAACAATGGGTAAAATATCAGTTTCGCTATAGGTGCCTAAATCAACTGTAACTGATGTCATTATAAAATAGAAACGTCTATGATGTTAAACAGCCACAAAACGTAGTGATACGCCGCAAAACCTTAACGATCGTAGCCGTCGATCTCAGAGGATGGTAATGATGAGAAATCGGATATCCTCAGTCGTTACTAGCACGAGGATTGTTCGTCGGGAACTAAAAAACATGTGTTTCGCAATTGTGAAACTGCTCACAAGTTTAAATAAGCAGAGTCAATGCCAAACATTGCCTGCAATGGTGCAAAGCTCATCGCTATTAGACTGTGGAAAAATGGAAAAAATCCTCGGAGTGATGAATCTCGCTACAAGATCTGGCAATGCGTTTGGGTTTTGTGAATGCCAGAGAAACGTTCTTTATCCGAGTGTATTGTACCAAACATTTGGTGACGGAAACATCATAGTCCTTTAATAAATAAACGCTGTGAAGTATCTTAATGTTTTTGATAACCTTGTTTTTTCAAGCATTTTACAATAGACCGTTCTAACATACAAAGGGTAATTGTTATGTCCACACAATAAATGTTACTCTGCCTTAGTTTGAAGAGATGAGAGTTAAAAAAGTAAACTAGAATTTACAGAGCCTAATTTGGAATCTCATCCAACACCTCCAGAAAAAATTAGAACACAGAATACGCGCTGAACTCATCACAGCTCTCATGAAAAAATAGAAGGTAATGTTCCCAGATAAGTGCAGGCTGTGATTGATGCTAGAGATGTAAGACACTTTGCTAATATAAGTGCAGATATTGAGTGAGAAAAGTTACATTTACAACACGAATAAATATGGTTCTTGTTAGATTATCGTTTGTTTATATTATCTTTCTATTTTATATTATATGACGCGTTTGCTGCTTCTTTTGCATGATTCTTTTTTACTTTTTTTTAATCATTTTTTGCAGTACTTTTAATATATATTTTTAATCTTTCTATTTAAAACTTTCATCGTTCAAAACTAAAAGTTTTAAAATAGAGAGAATTTGGTAATAGGACAGGAAGATGTAATCATATCAATATTTTTGATTTCTATACTTGTATTAAACTGTGATTAGATCTAGCTGTCTCTTGGTCTCTTTGTCGCATTTTTAAATGTGAGTTCCTGTATGTGCTTGTGAAGCATCTGAAGAGCTTGTCCTAACGTTTTTTCCTTATCTGACACCATGGCAGCAATTGTGTTATCATTTGTCTTCCTTTCCTTCAACTCATTTTTTTTATATGAAACGATTACAGGTTTTGTACCCAAACTTTGTTCTTTTGTGGTATTTTTCCGTTATAAGCATTTACGTTTAGTTATACTTTAAGAATTCTACCTTTATGTTATCATTGCACTGCATTTCTTATTAGGTTTTACTGGTATAGCTATATCTTGCGCATTAACCCTTTCTCTAATGAATCTTTGCTTATATATTATTTGGTATTGATCTGTGTTCATATTCTTGCTGTGTAACCTGGCATTTAACGTACTAGTTTTTGATTGTAAAAACTACCAATTAAAACTAATAAAAGTTAGAAATTAAATAAAAAAATACGCATATTTTGTATATTTAAAAGTTTTAAACAATTGTTGCTTTATAGAATAGAAATTATAATACCATACATTGTGCTTGATTATATTTTGGATATACCTTTGAAGAAAATTTATTAGAAAAAGGCGAGTTTTTGTTTGCCTTCTTTTATCAGAGAACAAATATTGTATTGAATTTCAATTATCTTCAGAAATTTTTTAATACGTGCTATTTAAAAAGTTAAAATAGAATATTTAATTTGTTGGTACAGGTATAAAAAAAACGCACGTCAAAAAACGCTATGCAAGTTATTCTAAGTGTAGTAATACTAAACTTTTTATGTAAATCACAAAGAATATGAGAACTAATAGGAGAACAATGTGTAAATACGGTTGAAATGAGTGGCAAGAAGATAAAGTCACCTTAGGCTAAATGGTTTGAACAAAGATAAATGAGAATAAATGCTAGGAAAAATTATTTATTCCAACGAAAGATCTTTTAACACGTTTTTTGAAACACGCGAGACTGTTTGTGTGTATTATAGAACTAATGAAGCTTATAATACCGAGTGTTATCGTTTGTAGTAAAACAAAATCTGATGTTCTGGAGTTGCATGGTAGCAGTAAGAGTGCGTATCAGCTAGTTTTGTACATTTGTAGACACATACAGGTATGTTGAGTGTTCTAGAACCATTCACTTAAAATTTTTAAAAGTAGGACATTTTCGGCATAACAATGTCCTTAATCATACAACACATACTAATAAGCAGCAGTGCAAGAAAAAAAGTATCAAGCTTTTCCATTAATATCTTCAGAGTCCTGATATAAATTTGCAATTAGCAATTAATATGTTAAAAATAGTACAACAGAAGTTAAAGCAAAAAGGTGACGTTATAAAATATATAATTTAAGTGTTTTACAATAATTATTTTATTAAAAAATAACGATGATTGAAGATATCTAATTATTTTTCTTGTGCCTTGTTCGTTACCGTCGACTATCACATCGGCTATAATATCTTTATCGACAGCCGCTCGAAAGAGTGATACCGTCAGTCTATGATAACAGTGACATAGGTTCTGCAGCCAAGATGTCTAACTTCTACCTCTTTTTCTAATTATCTTAACTTTCATGACAAGATGTAAGATATTATATCACATGCCGGAAATATTTAAATTTTCGAATTTTTGTTGTTTTAAGTATCTCCCTCTTTTCATTTACCCGATGTAATATGTCCTTGTTACTGACTTTATTAACCAAGCTCATCCAAACCATTCCCGATACACCCAGATTTGTTATCTCCCGGATTTCAATTCTGAATAATATTATTGAGAATATATAATAGTTTACGAATCTACGTTTTCATACAAGGTCAATATTCTTTCTACAGAGTACTTTTTTCGTTCTAAGAAAAGCAGCAGGCAATATTTCTATTCGTACTTGTAACTAAAGTAGTGTCTGATCGAAAATGGACAGCTACAAACTACGTCTCACCTAAAGTGGGTGGCTACGTATAGATGGCAGTGGGGTAACAACTCATCATATAATTTAAGAAACACCAGAATTTGCAAAAGAAAGCATTTTATGAGTGGAAATCTACTTCTCGTTTAGAGGAAAACTCCAAATAATACGGAGGGAGCAATTCAGTTGTTGCTTCAGATCCTAGACACCACAATCGTAAATCTAGAAAGAAACAAAGCTCAAAATGTAAAAGGTTAATAGTAGGAACATAGAATATACTGTCAATTAACAAAAAGAGAAAGTATCCCAAGAACTACAGAAGAATAAGATTGACATTGGAATACTGATAGACACAAGGAAAAGATATTTTTTCCCGAGCCATTAAAGCCCACTGCAGGACGTAGATCATCCTTAAATTCTTTGTAGTTTTTGCAATTCAACGGGGATTTGGTAATTAAACGCCACGCTTGCTGGGCGGGTTGGTGAGTGGGTAGGATAGAATGTTCTTCACGACTGCTAGAGGTGTTTGTATGATGGCCGGAGAGCATTAAGTGTTTGCCATTACTGGGGTTCGCGCCAGTGTGGAAGGTTGAGGCCTTTACCTCGCGGCTGTCGTGCTCTCATGAAAGGATATGGTAATGATTATTTTGGTGACTATGTAATGTTATATATCGGAGTAGAAAACATAAAAGGAAAAAAGCAGGAGCGGCTATTCTACTCTACAAGAAGCTCAGAAAATACATTCATAACTGGCAGGAGATCAGTGAAAGAATAATATTGATTAAATTACAGATAGAAATATATGTGACAATTCTGGTGCCAGTATATGCATCATCAGAAGATGCTAGTGTTAAGATAAAGGAGGAGATTTAATGAAACTCTTTAGCGGCCCGAGCAATCGAAAATAATTAATAATAACAGGAAATTTAAATGCTAAAACTGGCCGAAGAGTAGATGGAAAACCTGGAAGAGAAGCTCTCAATATAAACTGGAAAAAGGTGATGGAAATGTCAGACGTTTACGTTCAGATTAATGAACGGGCACTTGGAACATAAAGCATCAACCAACAAGATAATAAAAGTCATTTATAGATTACATAATCTAAAGACAGATAAAAATGACGTAAGAAAAATATTAACAGGGACGAGAAAATATAGGATAATAAATATAACCTAAAATTACTAAATAACGAATCTATAGACTTCTTGAACACACTAAGAATAGCCGCTAAATACAAGAAGGAACGGAAGGTATAGCACAACAAGAATACAAAAAAATTAAAAATGTTTTACATAAACCAGCGTATGAAGCTTTGGATACCGTAGAACCAAAAATAAAAAACCAAAAGAAAACAGGAGCAAAAGAGTAGAAAAGCTAATAGAAGAAAAATATGTATAATTTTTGGCTGACAAAACGAGATCCGGAAGTGAGAGCGAGATATAGAGAAAAGTGAAGAGAAGAGTTATAAAGACAAAGAACAAAGCTTGATAAAAAGATGCTTTAGAGTGGAACAATATATAGGACTGATAAAAACAAAAGGAGCATGGAAGACGATAAAAAGCTTAATCTCATTGTGATACCACTAGCGGATTGGCAACTATATAACTCAAACATGCTACGAAATGACAGATTACAATACAAAAAAAAACGCAAAAAGCAAACATGCCAACAAAGAAAGAAAATGTAAAACAGATTACAGTAAAATAAATGAGAAATACAGAAAAAAAAATAAAAAAAGGGGTAAATTTGTGACGAGGAGATAGATGTACCAATTAAATTGTTAAAACATACACTAAAAGTCATATACAAAAAAATAATGTATATTCTACAAATGGTTAAAAGTTAAAATTTTTAATGCCGATCCACATAAAAGGATCAAAGAAAAGTTGTGAAAACTAGAGAGAAATAAGTGTACTGGCGTCGACTGTTGGGCTGTACGGACGTATAATTAGAAAGAGATTAGAAATATAAATAATTATCGCAGAGGACCAAAGTGGGTTTAGAGCAGGAACATCATGTATAAATAATATATTTGCAATAAGATAGCTAATTAACGGAAAAAAGGAAAGCAAATTATTTAGAAACTCATTTAATATTTATAGATCTCAAAAAGCAGACAATACTGCCCCCCTGCAACAGCTGTTTGAAATAATAGGAAAAGTTTATATCAATAAATACTATATAATATAAAAAATAAAATATAAATATTAAAGGCAATGTACAGAGATACACAAAGGACAATTAAACTCGGAGAAAACTAATAAAAGATTGCCACAGGGATGTAGCTTATCCCCAACTTTGTTTAAAACATTTTTAAAATATATTTTAAACGATTGGAAAAGAACATGTCAACAAATGGATATAAAAATAGACCAAGAATACATCCACTCTCTATCGTTTGCAGATGATCAAGTTCTGATATCTGGAGATAGGTATCATATCGATTACATGATGAAAAATCTAGCGGATGTATACAAACAAAAAGACCTAAAGATAAATTATAAAAAAAAAACAAAATATCTAGTGATAGGAGGACAAGAAAGCGACCTGAACATTAATGGAGAAGAGATGAGAACATGTGAAGAATAGCATTATTTGGGAACCATGATATTTTAAAGAAAAAAATGTAAAAAGAGAAATGAATAACATAATTATTCAAATTAAATGGGCAATACAAAAGTTGAACTCATTGTTGTGATTAAAGGAAGGAAGAAATAAAATTAAAACTCGGATACTGGATACGGCGACACTGAGTATACTCTTATATGGAGCGGAGACATGGTCCACCGTGAAACGAAATAAGCAAAGATTGGATGTGGTGAAAATGAATTTTTTCAGACTTAACCAGGACACTTGCAGTATGAACAGTCAACGATGACCTTCGCGGCTAGTAAATTAAGAAGTGGAAAGAAGAGGCAGACCGGAAGAATCAGGTACAAAAAGTTATAAAAGAAGGAACGTCATAAAAAAGACTGGTTAAGTCGAAAGAAGTGATGTCTCAATTGTCGTTGATTTGGAATCTCAGATATGTTGTTTTAGTCGTTTTTTCAAGCGGTATGTCAAGCTATTGGAATTGGAGTATTCGTTTGGTCTTCGTGGTATTTACCTTTAAGCCGTATTCGTCACAAATTCTTGTAAGGCTGTTAACAAGAATTTTGGAGGCTATTTTTTATACCGTCGACGTTAACTCATCTACTGCATCCAATGCTTCTCTGAAAATGTTTTTTAAGTTTAGGTGTATTAAATAGCAAGAACAGCAGAATGCACCCCTGTCTTACCCATGACCTATTTCTATTTCCTCGGAGAAATATCCATTTAGTTTTACACTACTTACAACACAGAATTGGTGGAATAGTGATTTACTTTTTATAAATTTAAATAACCTGCATTTAATGTCAATCCTAGTTTAACAATGTACCTCTCTTTTCAGTTGCGATTATTAATCATTTTAATTTGCATTTAACTATAAAGGACTAAAAGTTGTTTACCACAAAGGGGTCTTTTGAAAGCTTAAAGTAACAGAGTAAGAATTTCAATTTAAGAAAAGCTGCTGAGAAGGTTGAAAAGATTTAAGAAAGCTACTTATTTCAGTGTGATAAAAGAAGTTATTTAATTTTTTACAAAAAAATATCAGTTAGCATTTATTGTAAGTTGCATTCCAAAATTGAAGTTTTTGGTTCATACAATTAAACAATTTTTTAAAATAAGCATAAGAAGCTATCTTTATCTTAGCGTAAAAAATATTCTTTTCGGGGCCAAATTTACCGTTCAACTTGTAAATAATTGTTTTGAGAAATATTCAGTACCTACCGCAATGAATAAATGGGTTATTAAAACATATACGCCCGCATATATCAATATTTTCTATTACTACTTACAATAACTTTCATATCTATTTTATTACAAGCTGCAGTGATATCAAGTTACAACTTACAGATGCTACTACTGCTACATCAAAATTAATATAAATTATAAGGAGCACAGATCTTTCTATAATCCAAAATATAGCAGAAATTTCCAGGAAGAATAATCTGAAACGAAAATACAACCGCCCATATTTTTAAAAAACAAAAAATAATTATAGTGATAAACTACAACTTCTTATTCTGCATTACTAGCATTGCGACCGCAACGTACTTATTATGGCTAAAAAACTAAAAAATGATACCTGCAGGTTTTTAAATTTTAAATTCACTGTGACTTTATCAAAACAATCTACAAACATAAATATTTACACATAATTAAACGGCCAAAACGCCAAGTCTGTGTAGGTGTCGAAAGCCTTAAAAATTCGAGCAGTTCCTTTGCTGCATTTGTATTTGGTAGTAGTTTAAATTATTTACATTTTAAAAAGAACTATCTCAAATATTGCCATATAAACAATATTTTTTAATTTACCTAATTGCCAATAAAAATTTATCTGAAGTTAACTAACTCACTATTACAACTAATATAAAAAACTGCACCCATTCCTTCAAATTTCCTTCAAAAGCTTTGCACCACATTGTGGAAACGGCCTCAAATAAGAACAACACATGTCTAGACAGGATCCCATATTTTTTTAGCGTTTGTTTCAAGTCAAGCATATAAAATATTAATGCGTCAAAAATAGCCGAATCACGATCCCCGATGGCTGTTTCTCATCCTAAAAGCCGCGTGCTGCCTTTGGTTCACTTATTGCTCTAAGGTGTTAAAAGGAACTGCTGATATTCGCCGATAAATTTGGAGTGGCATTTTTAATTTGCGCCCTAAAAGCATATTTCGGGCAGGTAAAATTTTTCCGCGCAGCTTTGGAGCGCTGAAAGAGCCGTCGTGGATGCTAGATTTAAGCTTTCTTTAGATTAATAATTGTGCATTTATTTTATTAAAGAGCTTAAAACTCGAATCTTAGTGTATACAACAAGTAAGTTGTAAGGAATAATTAAACATGCTGTGCCTTCAAATAGTTACGCATGCTATTTATGTTTGCTGAAAGGTAAATTCTTTGTGAGTTATTTTTGCAAAACCGCTAACGAGCAAAGAATGTAACTTTCCCACTTCTCGTAAATGTATGCTACGGGGTACATACATCGCTAATTCTTTTTGTTTTATTGTTGTAGAAATCTGGCAAGGCAAATGAATGTTAAGTTTTTAATTAACTTTCCAAATAATTTTTTGAGGTGGTAATAATTATAGTTGATCTGTATTATTTTTGTGCTTCTGTCTGCTGGGATGCGGCCGTGTCATTGTAAAATATCGGCCAAACTCCAGTTGGAAACTTTGCTTTGAAGTCAGCAGCTTCAAAGCTGCAGAAGATGGATGTAAAGTTGTTTTTGTGTTGCTGCGGATCGGCGCAGTATGCAGATAGATAGAATGTTAATGGATAAAGAATGCTTTACGTGGAAACGTAGAGTCGGCTCTTTGTAGTCGATTTCCTACCATTTCTCATAAAGCAAAATATTACGTAATGGCAAATAATAATTTTTAAAGTTTTATTGGAGCAATTTAGAAGTGCTTTGCAAGCAATAATAGAAGTTTCGAGTAAAAGGACCAAATAAAGAAAAATTACAATTATTGCTATTTGCTTCTTTTTGAATTTGTTTTATAAAATTTTTAATTTACTTGTCGTGAGTTGTCCAGTTCTGTGTAATTGTTATCTGTATATTCTTCTGTGTGTTAGTGTATTGATCTGTGATTGAATTATGATCATTAATTATAACAAAATCTTTTAAATACTTGATCACCTTGATTTTTTTAATTTTCTTTTAACCAAGGTCTCAATTTTCTTGTCGAAGTTTTGAAATTTATATAGTCTTTTGCTTCACAGCAAGCGTAATTTTATTCTGATTTACTGTTAGATTCTTCCATCAAAGTATAATTTTCGGTATGAGATTGGTTGACAATCTGTTATTTCTTGTTTTCCGTGAAATAATTGTTATGTTGCATCGCTTGCTTTGCGATTTAATTTCTCGTCAAAATTTAAAACTGCAGCTAGCTTTGGTCTTGTATCTTCTACATTAAATTTCTCGGCGTGCTTTTGTGCTTTGTTTGTACTTTATTAAAGATATGGATTTATTTGCTCCCCAAAAAGATTTTTAAGTGTTTTAAATCATTTTTCATATCTTTGACAACTGTTATAATTTTTAAACCATATCAATTTATTTGTAAACTTCCACTAAATAAACAACTTGTAAATTGATATTCTTGGTAGTGAGTAATTAAAATAGTTCTGAATCATTGGTTATAGATTGTTTGCGATCGTTGTTGTCATCTTTTAGGCCATTGACCTTGGATGCCATTTGGATGATGGACTTGTAATTGCGCCACAATTCTTCATATTTCTCTTAAAATTGTGCAAGCTGCTCTTCGCTCATATCTGCAATTTTAGTTGTTTTTCCTACATTTATGCTGAAAACTAATTTTGTGCATACATCGTACAAAAGTTTTGGCATTATAAGTTTTGGTTTTGTTAACATTTTGTAGTTTTTTGTGGCTTTTCAAACCACTAACCTAACAACATGGTAATTTGTTAATCTCTTATATTACTTATGTTAACAGTTACCTGCTTGCTTTACCTAGTAGTTCCATGACTAGGTTGTAGAGAACATTACATGTTTTTATGATGTGTAGATGTTTAGGAAAGTCACCAAGAAAAAATATAATTTTTAGATCATTAAAATTTTAAAACCATTAAATTTAATAGATTAGATTTTACAGAACACTACTTTTATGTAACAATAAAAAAGTTAAGAATATGAAATAAATCAACAGAAGCAACCAAAATGTTAATATCTAGTTTGATTATATATATATATATACATATATATATATATATATATATATATATATATATATATATATATATATATATAACCTATCTATCCATAAGGGTGTAAGGTTACATTAAATTTTTCACAATAGCATTTCAGTCTTATATTTCACTAAACATTGGTGTCACATAAACACAATAACTCCTTCAGTTCGATATAAATTTTTTTCACTTGTTTCTATCTGCTGATACCCTTTTGGCCTCTGTCCACGATTTTCCCTTCTTCTTCAGTATTTTTTCATTTGCATCATTCCAAGTTTGTTTTGGTCTTCCTCTCTTTCTTGTACGTGTTGCTTTGGGTTCCTAGATCACCCGTGCCTGCGTTTTTTTCCATCCTTTGTAGATGACTTTACCATCCCAGTTACCTTCTTCCAATAAAGTCTTCCACAGGTTTAATCTTCAGTTCTTCTCTAATTGCTTCATTTCTAATTCTATCACGCTTGGTTATACCTTTTACTCTTCTCATATATTTCATCTCAACTGTCCTTATCTTACTTCTACCTTGGTCAGCTAGCACCCATGACTTGCATTCGAAGATAAGAATTGGTCTAAATACTGCCTTGTACAACTTAATCTTCGTTTCTCTTGTTATTTTTTTTTATTGGTAAGGCCTTTAGTCAGTGCATGATACATTTTGTTGGCTGACTATTCTTCTATTCACCTTTATACTTTGTTTTGCTGTTTTTCTATAGTTACTCCCAGGTATTGGAAGTTCTTCACTTGTTCTATCTTTTCTTCATCTATTTGGATCTTTACTTTTTTTCTTTTCATTTGTTACTACTATTATTTTAATTTTTGACTTATTCATCTTTATTCCGTTTTGGCTTAATACTTCGTTCCACACCTGCAAATTTTCCTTAAGGTTTTTCTCATTTCCTGCTATTAACGCTACATCGGCACACACAAAGTGATTGGAAAATTCTGAGAAGCACAAAATAACAACGGCCAAAGATTGTTAAACTTCTGCGTAGTACACAACTTACTAATTGCAAACACTTTATTCGAACACAGGAACATCTACAAGTACACGAGAGCGGTACCAAGCAGGGGAGGATATTCTATTATTGACTACATAATTGTAGAAAGGAAAAACCGAGCAGTAATAAAGGACATAGTAGTCAAACGAGGATTTGAAATAGGCAGTGACCACTACTTTGTAATAGCAGACATAAAACAAGCATACAAGAAAGAGAACCCACAAGATGTTAAGAAAGAAACAAAAAAAAGCAGATAAGCAATTAGAACTTATAAACTGGAGAATGTAGAAATAACAAAAGATGGAGGAATGAAAAGGAAAAGACATGGAGGAATTATGGGAAATATTTAAAAATATAATATTGGAGACCGCCAAAGGATATGTGGAACATATAAAGAAAGCAAGGATAAGAAACAAACACCGTGGTGGTCGGAAGAAATAAAAGAACAAGTTAAAATTAAGAAAGTAAAATGGAGAATCTACATAAACAGAAAAAAATTATGAAGAATACAAAAAACAAAGAAGTAAAGTTAAAAAATTAATTAGAAAAGCAAAACAGAAGACATGGAAAGTGTTCGGAGAAAAAACTGAAAAGATAGTAAAAGTAATCAGAAACTGTTCTTAAAAGTTCTAAAAAGCCTAAGAAAAAGCATAAAAAAGATGTAATCGCAATAAAAAATAAAAAAGGAGAAATATTAAGAAGTAAGACCGCAGTTATGCAAAGTTATGGAAAGAATACTTTCAAGAATTGCTTCAAATAGAAACAGAGCATGTAAGAGAAAAATCTGAAGAAACCGTAAATGAAACAATAAATAGAACAGAGCAAAGATAAGACGAGAATGGAATTATTAAAGAAGAACTAGTGATAGCGATAAAAGAAATGAAAAATGGGAAGGCACCTGGCAATGACAGAATCACAACAGAAATGATTAAGAACATAGGAAAAAATAGACTACAAATACTACTCAAAATAATTAATAAAGTCTGATAAGAAGAGAAAATACCTATAAAATGGGAAATCGGATTAATTTTACCAATATACAAAAAGGAAGGTGCAATGGAATGCCAAAATTACAGAGGTATAACCCTACTGAGTACCCCAATAAAGATACTTGCAAAAATTATAGAAGTGAGACTAAGAAAAGAAGTAGAATCCAAGTTATTACAAGTACAAAGTGGGTTTAGGAAGGGGAAATGTATACAGGACCATGTATTCACAATTAAAAAGATCATAAACAGAACTTTGGCAATATCAAAAACAATTTACCTATTATTTATGGATATGGAGAAGGCATTTGACCGAGTGCCGAGAGCTAAAATATGGAAGTGCCTAAGAAAGAAAAACATAAATGATAAATTAATAAGGATCACGAAATGCATGTACAAAGAGAGAAAAATAAGATAATAAGCAAGAATGCAGAGTCGGAAATTTTTCACACAAGTGAAGGAGTTAGATAAGGTGGATGTCTCACCCCACTACTTTTCATTATCTTCATGGACCATTTAATACAAATTGCAAAGACAAGAACAAAACCCTAGGCTGTGGGATATAGAAAGATGGAGAAGGTTGTTGTGCATTTGCAGACGATGTAGCGATTATTGAGATATAAAATAAATAATTACCTGTGTCCTACATAAGTAATGACTTAAGGCATACTCACGTTGATAAAATAAAAATTTTAAAATAAAAATGTACACTATGTATGCCGAAAAACCATACAAATTAATTATGAAATAAAAAAAGTAAAAAAATAACGAACAAGAAATAACAAAAAAACTTTGTAGAAAAGTCATAATATGTGTATTAGAATTGTTAACGCCTATTAAAAAATAAACAAGTAACTTCAATAACACGTCCCATATTCTACCGCTTTCTCAAAATAAATTATTGCTCCAGGCTGTGATACATTATAAGTAAACCAGTGCAGTATGAATTACAACAAATTTTTGAATACCAGTATATTTTTTAGCCTATTCCAATAAATGTGTTCCCTTAGAAAAAAAATTAAGTGGTCAGTAGTTACCCAGTAACAGTCATCACAGCTCTAACAACCAAATAGTAATTTTAGGTGGACGACTATTAAATAGTTCTAATCTTTGCTAATTTGTGTTTAATTTGTTAGGTAGAATAGTTAAATCGACATTACTAGTGTTGCTATATAAAGTATTGTGCAAATTATAATATACAGAATATTTCAATAACATTCCTACGCAAGCAGAGCGTTTTAGTTATTATGTAACCCTAACAAAGATTTTTTTCATCCGAAAATAAGAAAAAGTTGAAAAGATAGGCTATTAGAGTTGTTCAATGTCATTATAGTGATCATACCGTCAAAATAGACCAAAAAGGATTTCATATTTAATTTTCTTGCAGAAAACACAGGTAGTTTTGGTTAACTTAGGGTAATTTGTTCCAACCGTTCATATAAAATATTCTGACTATGAAAAAGAGTGTCAAAATTTATGCTAGGGGCACAAAAACAAATTATTATATGCTATCTTTATAGATTTTTATAATTAAAGTGGTCTGCTATTACTTTATATTGTCTTTCAGCACGCAACTTTTTACACGTAAAATATCTTTTATGCAGAGATTTTAAATAGTTTTTTGCCTCTTTGAAAATTTTCATATGTACAAAATTTACTTTTTAAGCTATGCTGATTGTTATATGACTCCAAGTCGTAAAAAAAGAATAAAACGTTTAATCATAAACAAGATAAAAACAATAATTATCAATTGTAAACCATTACTAAATTTTGATAATTTCTATGAGCATGTAAAGTATAGCCTAGTAAATAAATTTTATACTAATAAATCAGATATTTAACTGAAATTTTGATTGTTATTTTACTATTGTTACTATTTTCTGTTAAAATACCTTATACTACAGAAAATATTAACGAAAAGATATATTATTGGAGAAACCCATAGATAAATGAAAACATTTATTATTAACCGTCACTCTATATATATGAAGATATGTCCAAAGGTTCTCTAAATATGTTGTTAAAGTTGTTCTCAACTACTTATATTCTAAAATTTTGTATATCAGTTTTTGATACTGTTGAAATAGGTGCTAACTTTTGGAATTCCGCACAATCATAACAAACGAGTTTTTTACATATTGCATTAAATTGATGCGCTCACTATTTTCACAATGGTGTTTTTATTATTTTCTTTAAACTTTGTTGAAAAACTAAACATCCTTTTTTTACGACAGAACATATTGATATAACCAAAACCAGGCAAAATTTTAATTTGCAGTTTTCCCAGATTTATTTAGAAAATATCTAATTCTAGTTACAAACTGTTTTTGCACCATTCGATCCTTGCATAACGTCTAGACAAATAAGAATCATTAGTCTAGATAACAAATAAGTGGCTATGTACTATGTCATCAATTACTAACTTTAAAAATTAATTTTTCAGTAAAAAAATCAAAATAAGCCCACAAATGGATAAACAAAACGATAATTATAGCAGTAATAAGAACCTGTAAATTATTTGCTAGTAGTTAAATAAACCAATGTACTAGAGCATTATCGCGTTACTTCTAGAAAAATCACTGAAATTTATTCTTTTGAAAACGACACAGGTTGTCAAATTCTTTGGTTTCAAGAGCAAAATAGCTTCACCTGGATTTATTTTTATATAAACGGAGTCACAACGTCTGTCGTCGTTGTCCGACTACCTTCCCATCTCTTCTTGTCCAGTTACATATTTTCTTATAAATTACGTTGGCTCATAGCTTTTTGAATATTAGCACCAACTTGGTTTTGGTATTTCTTGCTTTTTTATAGAGGGGGACAGGTAACGTCTAATTACATGCAGCTTTAGGTAGTTTCTTTGTGCATTCTGATTTTGTCGCCATACCAGGTTAACTGTTTCTTTTTCACTTCGTCTATAATCGTTTGTTGTACTTCTATATTTTATTTCTGATTCTACTAGCCTAGACACTCTGTAGGATCTACGCCATATGCTCATTTCTATAGCAATTAACTATTGCTTATTGCTTTTTGTACACCTATATGTTTCCGCTCCATATAGTGCAATACTTTCAATTATTATGTTATTTGTTTTCCATTGCTTATGTCATTAAGTCATCAAATACGGTTTATTTCTTGTTTTTATTTCTTGTATTGTTATTGCTTTTCTTTTTAATTTCTCCCACCATCCCTGTCCATTCTAACTTTTTCATCCTTTATTTTGTTTCCCTCGCTCAAATTCATGTCACTTTTTTTCTGATACACAGATAATTCGTTTTATAAGGTTTATTGTTAACTTAGCTTTCTCATACTCTGTTCCTAATTTTAGTGTCATAAATATTCTAGATCATCCTTGTCTTGTATTAAGATGACCTGGTCGTTAGCAAATTGTAGGGTATATATTTTTTGGTTGCTTAATGGTATACTCATTTCTAAACATTTCTTTTTCTAGAATGTCAGTGTGTGTTTATAGATTTTGAACGGTGGACGACAAAGCGGATCCTTGTTTTAAACCTTTAGTTGTATGAAACTTATCCTATAATAAGAAAAGTAATGTAATCGGCGGAAATTTGACCTACCCAGTTTTTCACATTTCTGGTTGGTTGGTTTGGACCATTGGTTCTTGTGTGTATGTGTGTCTGTCTGTATGTCATTCTGTCGGTCTGTCAGTAAACAGGATATCTCGAGAACCGTCCTTTTAAAATTTCCAATTTATTTAATTCTCCGTTGCTTGTGTATTCTATACGTTTTTTTTTTGTAACAGCCTTCTGTAATTTTCTCCTAGTCTCTGTTATTAGTACTATATTATCTATATTATTGTCTTTTTTATATTATCGATGACCTTTCTCTGGATAGGTTTGAATTTTATTACATTTTCTACGAAATGTCTTTCTTTTTTCTGGTGCCGTCGATTTTTTACTGTTTTCTATCTTTACATATGCTTGCTTATATTTATTTGCTTTTGTAAGTATCCACTTTCAATATGACTCTTTTTTTTGCTTTTTTATTTCTTTTGTTCATAATTATTTTTAGTTATTTGCCTGTTATTCTCAGTATAAAAAAACTAGGGCATATTCTCCAACATTACCAGGTTTGATATTATCCAACTTCTTTTGTACAGACAGTTATTCCAAACATCGAGTTATTTAAACAAATTTTAAACTATAAAAATAACAACTGAGATGAGAGAATGATATATAAAATTTTGCAGATAGTCATGGTAAATTCTTTAAAAAAAGTCACTTTAATGCTGATTATTTTGGGTATAAATCAAATGATTTTCCAAAATATCATTATGGTAAACATCTTAAGTTATTTTGAGCCTTTTGTGTACGAAATAAGAGTTTTGCCAGTGGAACATATTCCACCACATACGATGATAGAAAATATACCTTGATAACACATAACCATACCAAATGGTGTGGGACGTTCACAATAACTCTTTCTATTTCTTTGTTTATTGTCGGCCTGCTCAATTGCTCAAACTTACTGGGCCGTAAAAAGAGTTTTCGCCAAATAACCATCACAGATTTGTATGCATTTATAAAATACTGTCTTCTTCGCAATTTGAGTGAGTTACTAATTGTTCTTGGCTAACAAACGGGTAATTTTTAGGTTGGTACCAAATTCTAATGGAATTTTTTTATTTTAATTTTTTTATAAAATATTTCCTAACACACATAAATAAAATATACTAAAATAACACAAACTAAAGCATAAAATCTAATAATTGACTATTTAAATCATAATTTGGTAATCTTGTTTTCTTTCAGTGTTAAAAAACGGCTACCAAGATACAAAAGCAATTGTAATGAAAGGATTACTACCATACTGAAAAGCTTTCTGAGAATATATTATGCAAACTACAAATACGACACTAAAAATCGATAAAATATTAGGAAGTAGTAGCAATAATACCTCAGTGGCATTACGTACATAAATTGCGTTGCTAGTTACAACAATATTTTCGAAAGCCGTGCACTTAAATGTTGTCTACTGCTCAAGCCGCTCGTTCCGTGGGATTTAGTGCAGTGCATGCGTTTGTTGCATTTCTTGGGTTAATCCTGCGAGCTTAAGCCTGACGTTCACAGTACAAGCAGAAATGTAAAATGCGTTTAAATATAGCGGCATTAGAATTAAAAGGCAATTTAAGCTGACGTTATCTCTCAAAGCATATTTTTAAATTTATGCGCTGCGGGTAATTGCGTGCTTTCTTTAAAATGCAAGGAATTCGGGCTCACATTTGTTATTTATTTAGCTTTCAGCAGGTGTTTCCCCAAAATTCACCGGCTGGCCAGTTTTCACCTCGTGAAATATTGCCAACTTACATGCATTGCACCAACGGGAAAATTACTAAAATTCTAATATGGCGAGTGAATTTGCTACGTCTCGGAACACGCTAATGCGGATGATATCTATCACCATTTAATTTTAGATTCTAATTTACACTAAGCGATTTGGAAGGTGAGACAAAGAGCAAACATGTTAATAATAGCCCCCAATGAGCCGCTTTTTCTGTCTTGTCATAACACAAACCGGCGGCAAAATAAGGCATAAAAAATAAACGGATTTGCATAATTAGAGCTGATAAGTAGTGCAAATTCTTCCGCCGACATTTATAATCCCCACAAAAACACGTCTGATTGCCAGTGCAAGCTCATGTCTTAATTCGCCGATACGATCGAAGTCTTCGTAGTTTTTACTGCAGGCAGTAAAAAAGCAATCGGCTTTCCAGAAGGCTAAGTAGTCTTTGATCCAGCCGACGGCTGCTGCGCAACGCTCCGTTAAACTTAATTCTCAATTACGCTTGCAGTTCTGCAACAATCGATGCTAATTTTTAGTCGCGGGCGCATTTC
This sequence comes from Sinelater perroti, assembly GCA_036346155.1. Taxonomy (NCBI): domain Eukaryota; kingdom Metazoa; phylum Arthropoda; class Insecta; order Coleoptera; family Elateridae; genus Sinelater; species Sinelater perroti. The sequence goes on from JARFIY010000195.1 coordinate 6,860,924, forward strand.
CGAGAGCAGCGACCGACTAGGTTCGGTCGGGTAAGTAACGTATGTCGTTGTGATTTTACAGTTCCACTAAAACCCTCGAATTAATGAGGAGCTTTATTACCGTAAATAAATTGCCAGTAGGTACGCGTTCCTGGGATTATCGGCCGAACGGTGCTTGGCCTGAGCGGCTTCTATGACAATAACAGATGCACCTAAAATGCAGGCTCAAATTCCACAGAATAATAGCACAATCTATAACTTTGTCGTCCATTTAAAAACGCTATGTCTTCAGGTTTCAAATAAATATGGATAGAAATACGACATTTATAGGTATTTCTAAAGGTTGCTTTAATTGCAATTAGTGTTTTTTATATAGTGAGTATAACTATTATGATAAATATTATTAACTTTCTACAGCGGAGCTTATAGAAAGTTAATAAGATTATCATCCTGTCTGTCTGCCTGTGTGTCTGGAGACACTATAACTTTCGTTCTATTCAACTGATTCACTTCAAACTTGGCATACACACATCTTCGGTCATTACCTTTTATGGGATTGATTTTCAGCCAAATCGGTTAACGGCGACCGGAAGTGACCGTTACGATTTCGAAAATTCATTATAATCACATATGTCAAGCAGCGTATCATTAATTCCTTTTAAAAGTTTTCATCCTGATTTCATCGCACCGCTGTAGAAAGTTTCCTTCACGGTATTACACCGTTCTCGTTTATTTTTTACAGAATTTTTGTAATCCCTTTTTAATGCCGCAGATAATATTTAAATATAAGTTAGCTCTTGTATTTCATACATTTATAAAGTTTCTGCTGAAAAATTTTTGAATTTAGAATAAAAATTTTCTGATCAAGACTATGGTAAAAAGTGTAGTTGCTATGTTTCATTTCTTACTTTTGAATTTCTTACATTTAAACTTTTTAGAAATTATCACGATTATTTAAATCAGATGCAAATTTGTAATATATTACAACACTCTACCAACGAATTCCAGATTTATAATGTTCAACATTAGTCATGCAATTACGAGAGTTTCGATGACAATACAGCTGGAATATTTGAAATCGATTTTTGTTGGTAGTTTTAAAATGTTTTATTTTTATTCGTCGGTGTGCAATATTTAGATGAAGAATTTTTGTTTTACAAAGTTTTATCTTATATCAAATATATGCTACATGCAAAACTAAATTTGCTTTTATTCTTATTTTATTGTAACTTTTCCAATCTATCTTTCGTTATGTATCTTATTGCGTAGGCGGTTCCAAGCCCACTTGAGAAAAGAGGAGGGGAAGAGTACAACCTCGTTAAAAAATCTGAGTTCAACTGGCCCAGTTGATAGCACCCAGTAAGGTCTACTGTCTAGGGTTGCCGGTGAAATCTGGTCAGCAGTCTGAAGGAGAAAATACAGATTTCCAAATTTCGAGGTCGGGAAAGCCACTTAAATAGGAAAGGCTGATTTTTATAGTCCAATAAGACAATTAGCCTAGGAAGAAAACCTCAAATACAAATGATCTGGTCCTCCAGGTTGGGAGTTGGTCTTAAGCCTGTACCCTAATGGCCGGATAAATTTCTAAATCACAGAAAATATCTTAAATACATGTCTCTGAAGCAACTGAATGAACCTAAGAGAAGTCGACTATGGGCAAGGGAAAAAATTTGAATTTTGCCACTTGAAACGTACAAAGAATTTCAACCAAAAATACAGAGGTCTTCGAAAAGGTTAAGAAACAACAAGTAGATATATAAGTACTTACCGAAACTAAAAGGAAAGGTATGAGTGTGGAAAATAAATAAGATTATGTACACATTTACAGTGGTGTAGACAAGAATAAGAGAGCAAAAGGAGAAGTTTCGATCGTTGTACATAAAAGCTTGAAGAACCATATAAAAAACTAGGAATAAATCGACGAGCGTTTTGCCGTAGTTTAAATAAAAGTCACAAATTATAGGAGTGTATGCTCTATTGGATAACGCAATAGTAGAGGTCAAGGAAGAGTACATAGACCAGGTTACAAATATATTAAGTGAAGTAAATCCTCAACACGAAATAATGCTGATGGGTGATTTTAATGTCAGATCAGGATCTAAATCGCACGATTTATTTGTGAGAAGATATAGAGAAATGTATTTTAAGTACAAAAAAATAACCCAACCAAGGAAACTGAAACAAGGAGAAAAAGTAGAAAATATTGATAAATTTTGGGACGAGTCGATTCAGCTCCTCTATAAACTGAGACTATCAAATTATATCAGAACAGAACTAACAAAACTAGAGGGCAGCATAAAATTCTTATACAATAAATTAAAATTAAAACAATATTTCACTACGAGGCCATCTTTGTACAGAATTATTCTAAATATATCCGACAAACCTTAAGAATTGATTCCTATGGTTATTTTGATCATAAAAGTTTGTATAAATAAAGTTATAGGATGCTTAATAATAAATTAAAAGTTTATAAAGGATACGTAATAAATAAATAAACTTATAGAATTGTTGAAAATGATCGCCGCCAACTGCAATATAGGTTAGGCTTTATTAAATATTTGCAAAAATAAAATTTGGCCGCTTAAATTTTACCTACATGTTGCCAAATTCAATTTTTTGGACAATCAAAAGAAAAGAAATAAAAAAACAGAAAATGCACTGTTAACTGTGCGAAAAATTAAAACATTTAATTTTACAATACGGAGTCGGAGCAGTGCACACTTCATCTACCTATGCAGCCATTTCCAATCTATAGGAAAATCGGTAAGACATACAGTATAGGTCCTTTGGATATGAATTTAGTATGGTTTAAAGTTGAGCAGTGGATTTTTTATGCAATCACATTTTGTCTCATCAAAAGTGACTCGTAAAGACAATTTTCGACTGAAAAAATTATTGTCCATTGCACTTGGACTAATCCTCACTAATCTGTTAGTAAGAAGAAATGAGTACGTATTTTATGAGATATTCATACTCCATAAATCTACGAAATAAGAATGCCATTACTTAGGTATTATCTGTGAAGCTGCTGAAAATATTCTTGCAATGCAACAAAGCCCCACATGTAGACTGGCTAAAAAATAGTATTTAGAGAATTTCTTACTGCCTACTACATTTATGATTAAGTCAAATAGAGGATAATTACTCGGTACATGGTAAATATGGGGTGTAATCCAGCACTGCATGTTTCAGAGCATGTAGAGTGGCAAGACCATAACGACTAAGATGCAGCCTTACATTGTAATATTAATCTTCATTTTGTAAATGCACCGGCGGAGTCAATTTAGCGACTCGAAAAAAACTCTCATTGGTAATACACTTATGAAAAAATAGCTAATCTATCACCAGAACTTCTTGCTTATCCTAAAATACAATCGTTATTTGTTTTGAAATAAATAATCACGATTATGTTTTTTTGGGATGACTGCCCTTCTACAGGAAAATCCATGATCACATGCCTTTATCATCCTTAAGTTCTCATAGATGCAAAGACTCAGGAGACAAACCTGTTGCATTCTCCAATGCATCACATGCGATTCGCTTGTTTGGTATTATTAAGTCAGGTACAAGCTGCGTGCACTTGTCGAATGCTCGTTGCTTTCATAATTTCCAGTATAGCCCTTGGCTTTTGTAAACTGCCGTATCTAGCAATATGGCTTTACAACTCAGTGCTGTCCAAAACTTGCATGACTTTCCGTTTTGTTTATAACTGTTTTCGAAAAACTGCGCGAATGATTAACTACTTGCTTCTGTACGTTCCAGCAATGTCACCTGGTGGCACTATAACCTATTACAAATACGCGCGCATTTTAAACTAAAGTTCTGAAGAAAAATGCTAATAATTTCGGAATGCTCTAGATACAGAGTGGTTCAATGGGTACGCTAGATAAGAATTTAATTTTAAATTGTTGTCCCTAACCCCTTGATTACAAATCCACTGATCTAAAATCAAAGAAAAAAACTTTGTAATTAATTATGGTCACTTAAAAATTAATTTTTTGTTCAGTGGTAGTAAAGTTTAGTTAGATTTTAAAAAATTATTTTTTCCTAGATTTTATGTACAATGAAAATATACATCATAAAACACAAAACCTTCATTGTTCTGACTTACCGTGCTAACCAGTCTCTGTATAAAACGATTCGTCAATTAAAGAAGTTTTGTAAACCCCATTCTCCCGACAATTTGTTAAAAGGTAAAGTAAAACTGTCCTCTTGTTTTTATGATTATCTATAATAAGACATACAAATAAATTTGAGGACTGGTAGTATTCTGGATGATATTGAGAGAATGAAGGCAAAGAAAAGGACAGTTAGAATTATTAAAAACATCCAAAGTGTTGAAGAGTTTGTAAAAGAAGAGGAAAAAATGGCAGCGACCCGAAAGTTGGGAATTAACAGGTCATTGTTCCAAAGGATTATGAAGGAGATTTACGCTGAAGCCATATAAAATACAGATAAACCGCCTAATTAGCAAAAACTCAGCTGAGAGAAGATTTCTGTTTGCTAATTTAATAATCGGGTTAATAAAAAAAGTTACAAATTTGTCAGTAGCGGATCTGAAAGAAGTAATCACGAAGCAAATTAAATCAATAACGTCATAAATGCTATCAAGAGTAGTGGGAAATTTTGAAGCGCGTTTAAGGCATGTCATTTTCTCAGAAGACACGCACTTTGAAAATTTAAATTATTAAATGAATACTTAAATAAAGTTTTTTATATTTTGCGTGTCATGTAGTATATCCATTCGGCCGGTTCAATTGCTGAATCTTAAATTTCAACATTTCGATCTTCAAAAAAAAAATAAGACTAAGCTAGTCAAAAAAAATTTATTCTTGGGTTTGTGATCAGGGGGTTAGGGACAACGATTTAAAATGAATATCTCATCTAGCGTATCCATTTTGTAGAAGATTGGGTCAAAACGATTATCATTATTTCATTTATTTGTTAAAGCTATTAATAAGTCGGATGCGATCTTGGGATTATCCAAATAATTTTAATTTTACTGGTTTTGGAATTTAATTTGCCTTTAAAATTATTATTAATATAGTTTTTAGATATGTACATACATAAAAAGAATTTATTTAAAAAAGTTGTTAATCTAAAAATAAAGAAAATTATAGATTATCTATATATAACATTGAAGCTAGAAAATTTCCTTCATTAAGCCTATAAATTAAGATAACGTACCTTTGTGGATTTCTTTATGCTAATTTAATCAGTTTTGCATATTTTAGTGTATGCATTATTTTTTGCCTTAGACATAACGTTAAGAAGTAGCTGAAATTAACATTTAATCTAAACTCCCTTAAAATATTATTTACATCACATTAAATTATTTAATACTACATTAGTATTTCCATTAATTTAGAGTGTGGCTTTAAAAGAGTTTTGCATAGTCTCTTTTGGCGTAATTACTGCTTAAATTAAACTTTCTTTAAAAACATTTCGTAGCAGAACCGCTTAAAATGCAAGCCCAACTACGTTGTTTATATTTTTGTTAATTTGCACCGCAGTTATGTTGTAGGCATTAATAAATTCAAATTTCATTAAACGCACTAAAACTTAAAAATGCATAGATATTTTCAAACAAACTGCGACTTATTATTTTAAGTTTAACAATAATATTTAGTAGCGATTTATTTAAACTACAATATTTTCACTCTTGTAACTTTAGATTTTTAGTTTTTTTTATAATTATAATAATGCAATTTAATTATATTTTTACTGTGAATATTAAAGTGAAAGCAACATATCTAGTTTTTAAAACTAATAATATAATTTTCAGATAGAGAAAAATGCGTAATTGTGCAATTTAATTATTGAAATCAACACTTTTATATTATTTTGCTGGGAAAATATGAATTGGCAAAATTATGAAGCAATTAAATATTCCCCGACAGAACTTATTTTTGTGTTTTGCCTTGCTATAATAAAAGTATAAAAAAAACTATTCTATGACGAGCAAAAAGTCTGAACTACAATAATAACTGCCGTAAATGTAAGGTTTAAAATTCTTAAGGTATTATGTAAAGCGAAACCAAATGATTGATTGACAAAGAGAAGAGTACAATGACTTGCTCGTCCTGTAATGTACCGCGATCTTAATGGCTGCGCTCAAGTCAAGGCCGGATTTGAGTCTGCGAGTCCGCTACACAATTGCATTATTGAGTTTAAATTGCCTTTTATCATATTTTTTAGGTGTTTATTGGATATTCACGTTAGTTATACAGCAACAAAAGGAGTTGTGCATGAAAGTGAGGTGCATTGTGGTTGCAAGTTTGTGGAATGCACGAAAGCGGCGCCGGCCCTGCCTTTGAACCTATGGCATCAGAGCATTCTGCGCTGTGTGTACAAGACGGTGAGGCAATCAATGGATGAGTAGTTAAATCTATACAGGCAATTAACATTTTTGTTCACTTTATACTGGAGTAGTGCTGACCAATCTTCATCATATACATTATCCCTCCGCTGAAAGGGTCCGCGTCAAAGTTAAGTAAAGCACATTTCTTTAACAATGCCATTAAATACAGTTAAATGATGTTGCTATCTGATATCTCATAAGTATAGTCCATAATGTATGTATTGAGTCTAAGTTAGTTGTAATCTTCAATCTTGCGGTGGGTGCGTTACCCGGTCAAATGCACTTTATTAATTCTTGCAATTTTTTGACGGTTTATTGTTTCAAAAATATCTTTATTTATTCGTTTTATAAGAAAACAACTAACGTCATATTTGAACACCATTGAGGCAATGACGCAGTTAGGTACATTTATAATTCAAAAAAAAATATTATAAAAGCTTACTAAAATACATTCGGAAACAAATGTTTCTATGACCCTCATACCTTTTGATTATATTCTCTTTATGACTATTAGTAAATCTCACCAAAAAATGTTAACCAACAATAACAATTAAATAACAAACCAGAAAGACTCTCAAATTTACTGCGACAAAAAATTGGACGACCTTACAAATTATGATTGGATTTGTTTTCTTAATGCATGTTTCATACGCATGGCATTTTTTAAAATACTTTAGATAATTTCAAAAGAAAAAAATAAGAAATTCGTTGGGAGTGTACGAAACCACAAAATTATTCCAGAGGTAAGATACCGTTGAGCGCGTAATTCAGAACGGAAAGACGAACAAACGTATTTTTCTAAAAAGCTGTCGATTTCCGATCTCTATATTGTCGCTAAGATCCAATCCGGTTCATCATCATCATCAGCCTGCAACCGTCCATCGTTGGACGTAGGCCTCTCTCATTTGTTTCCATGCATTTCTGTCTTGAGCCTTCTGGATCCAATCTCTTCCCGCAAAGTCTCGGATATCGTCGCTCCATCTTTTTGGTGGTCTTCCTACACCTCTTTTTGTTAAACGGGGCCTCCATCTCAAGAGTTTTGAGGTTCAGCGGTTTGGTTCATGCCGTGCTATATGTCCCGCCCATTGCCACTTTGCTTGAGCTACTCTCTGCATTATATCGGGTATTTACGTTCTACGGGTATTTTCGTTCTACGCCTTATTTCCTCGTTTTTCAGTCTATCTCTTAGACTCACTCCCAATATTCTGCGCTCCATCGCTCTTTGGCAAACTCTTAGCTGCTCGGCGCTCTTCTGGGTTAACGTCACCGTCTCTAAACCATAGGTTGCCACGGGCAGTATACATGTTTCATACACCTTTCTTTTCAGGCTATTGGGAATATCTGAATTTTTGAGAATATGCTGTAGCCTCCCAAAGGCTGACCAGGTGGGTCTTATTCTTCTTATAATTTCAGATGTTTGGTTTTCCTTTCCAATCCGGTTAATCAAGGCAAAACTAAGCTTGGAAAACGTTAGCCGTCCAACAAATTAAAAGGAACTAAAGCGTAGCAAGGCGTTCTATACTAGAAGAAATTAACCTCGGCAACCAATTACAAGATATCAAAATTTTAACCGTTGAATTGTTACTGATGAGTAGCGGTTGAATTTAGATTTTACAAAAGTAAGTCGTAACGTTTGAAGATCCATTTATTGCCTATTAAAATCTATACTTCCTAGAAAGTTGATGATAAATATTAGACAGCCAACTACACTTTGGATTATTTATTTTCTTGGACAAGACGTGTAATGCGTCGACAACCTTGAGTTTGAAGGCAAGAAAATTCTTCTTTGCACATCATTCGTAAGGTCGCCAAATATTTTAATGATGTAGATATTGACATCTTGTAATACAAGATTCCTGGATCTAGTGTTGGAAGTTGGTGTGCTCTTCAGGCGCTTCCAGAGTACTCGGCATTTGGGACTCTTGTACATTGTTTTGATGACAGCGATGCTAACGAGCCAGCTAGCCCGTATTCCAGATTTGAACGTAACTGAGAACGTTTGGGTCATTTTCAGTAGAAAGTTCATGAGCGAAAACAGTTTAAGAAATAAGACCAGTTATTTGCGGAAATCAAACGTCATGCGAAGCTACTTGATTCTAAAATAATTAAGAGGCCCTAACAGCAATACAAATAAGCGCTTGTTGGTCATTACTGATGTGGAAAGGAGTCAAATTTAATTATATTTTGTAAATCAGTCCACATTTTTGTTGCGGTAAATTTGTCAGTTAATTGTTGTTGTTGAGCATCGTCTTTTAGGGAAGTTTACTAATAGTCATTAGAAGAATTTAACCTGGAAATATTTGAAGATATATAACTGACTACTTTTTTTACTTTAATGATTATTATATTATATAGGACGATCCAAATTGAACTTTAGGATTTGAATGGCGCGAAGTTTGCGTTCTGCGAACTTATATTTAACGATAAAGCTTTTTTTTTAAATAGTTTTGTAAATCGTCAAAACTGTCGCATCTAGCACAGTAAAAATTCAAGCGCTATTTACGAAGAATCAATGTATCCGCAAAAATGTACATAAATCATTGGCCTATACTTTTTTGAGGACTGACGGAAACTGGCAACGCTGTTACTGTCTATATTGTATGTAACAACTTTTTTTACCATAAAACACTCACTTTACTTCAAACCACATTTTCCTTTGTTATCTCGCATAGAGGTGATCGATTAGCTACAGTGATCTAACCTCATTAGAATTTTTCCTCTGAGGGCATTTGAACGAAAAGTTTTATGTCAAGAGAAAAAGAGAGAAATTTCTGAAAGAAAGCTGCATTTACATCTGAGAAAGCATTATGGAAAACTTTGCTAAAAGAATGTTCGCATGCCAATGGAGTCGTGGTAAGCATTTCGTGACATAATCTTTCATACGTAACTCACATCTGTACTATATTATTTTTATTGTTCCAATATTTTGTGTTTTCTTCAAGATAAACTACCCAACATGTAATTTCAATCGCCCCATATTATTAACCATATTTTTGTAATCATGCACAGCACACAGATAATAACAACAAAGTAGTGTTTTGGTTTGAAAGTAATAAAAGATGTCTAACAATAATTTATGTTTAATGTTTCAGAACGTACTACGTATATTTTCTTTAAATTAGGATGCTGCTATTATCGCCATTAGTTTTGTTGGATTAATAGCCGCATATCAGATTATAATGGAGGGTGATATGTGAGACCGTCGACGTATGGAGCACCACCGTAATCCGAAATCAAATAAACAACATAAAGCATTTGGTATGGGGTAGCGGAACGATATTTATCTGGCGTAATTTGGTATAAGAACTTGTACGTGCCATTTAGGGGAGAAAGTTTGTCCGATCGCAGCGGCAGTTAACTGTATTAATAATAATCGCCCTGATGTGAGCCAATAACAAGTCAATTACAAGCGATAAGTAAGTATAATTCCCTTCTTCCTGGGCGGCGGAAGCTGCGATCTTCGGCGCCTAGAGCGATCGGTTGTGTTGCTATCTTAGCTCGCTGCGAAATGTAATTTGCGAAAAATTGCTATTAAATATCGAAAGCTGCCAAGAGCCCGCTGTTTTATGCATCTGTTGGGGGATATTTCGCTGCGGAATCCTTGCCCTATGATGCTTATCGAACGTTGCCGTTTTGCATCTGCCACATTTCCGAATAGCGGCCGTAGCAACAAATTTCCTTTAACTGATATTATCGAGATTTTGTTCAAAGCACCTTTAGGAGATGGTAAACGTTACGCCCCGCAATAGATTATAAGTTGACACTGCATCTGCCTTCCGAGAGACGAGGCACAAAACAACCCCCTCTGGGAGTGTCATAATATTCCTTTTTACCCCCCGAGAGGAACATTATTTACTCTCGTCGGTGGTAAAGTGAATAAGGAGCTAAGCAGAAAAGGCGAATATTTAATACAGATTACTTTTGAAAGGCAGTGCTGTATTTAATACAGATAAAATTATTTTATTTTAGTGTAGCCTAATAATAGCAATTCTAATATATTTTTTCTTATTAAAAAGCCTGTCGGATACTTCAAGCGCACTTCACGGCGTTCGTTGCAAAATGCCTCGCTCGCTCAACTAACCTACCGTTCCTTTTCGGGGACCTTTATAATAGAATGGGACCCACAATGGGGGTTATTGTCGGTTAACCAAATAACATAGTACCGGAGTATTTCCAAACAGTGCCATTCTTTTGTGCGCCATAAATGTCATCCTATCCATTTCTAAAATCTTAAATTCGGACTTCTGCTCCACAATGAATTCTAAAGGAAAAATATAAAGAGGTGAAGGAGGCGTTCACGGATATGGGAGTGAGCAATGATCTGTGACGATTATTCACAGAGGCCCTACTTTCTGCCCGATGTGCAGTTAGATAAAGCGTAATGCGTTTTGCAGTGCTTTATGCGAACGCTGCGCCGGTTTAGATTAGTTTTTAAATTAGGCGCCAACGTGCTAATTCACCGTATTCTCCGAACGCGCCCTGTCCTGCGTTGTGAGATTAAGATAAACTTCGGGAGCCAATTACGGGCGCTATTTAAAAAAACGTTTAGAATCATTAAACAGAAAATGCATTCAGAGCCATCTTAGTGAACTGAAACGACGACCTCGCGCACAAAAGATGTAACTCTGAAGTGATGGATGTAGCAAAGCAACGAACTCCTTACGCAACCAATGACCCATCTTCACCGGGTGTTCGGATGACAAAGTAAATATTGGACCCAAAAATGTTCCCCGCGGTATGCGGCTAGGCAGCCGCGCGGCGAAAGAGCGGTTACGTTCAGTTGCCGAGAAAAATAAGCAGGAGAAATGCGCCCCATTTGCGCAAAGCCTTCTTAATGAGCTGCATGTGCTTTGATGTACACCACGCATAAAGTTGCGAACGCTGTTCATCACGTCGCTGTTTTCGCGTGTATCCCGTAAATCATCCGCCGTTTCGCCTCGCCACCTGCCCACAACTTGCGCCTTGAACGAAACTGCACCCGAACAAATGTGCAGCAGGACGGGCTGTGTCGCAGTTTGTCATTATTGGGAAACTAGATGTAATAGTTCTACAGTAAAAATGTTTACCTGCCAACCAAGTAGCACGCGCACTCACGTTGAATACGTGATGGCACAGAAGCAGTTCTTAGGAGATTTTTTGTTTTTGTGTATCCCGGATTAGCTACAGACTACAGCATAAATATTACCAAATTTTAAAGCTGCAGACTGTTCCAATGGACGCTTAAACAAAAATCCCATGTACTACGTTTTGGTTTCGCATTTAAATAAATTTCTTTTTTATAGCTGTTTTTTCTATCCATAAAACATTTTTTTAATAGATAATGTTTATATTTCAGTTAATTCCTACTCGTCAAAGTTAATTTATTGCTGATTTCCTAAATAATTTTTTCTCCTTTAAAACCTATAATTTTCAAAAACTCAAGGCAAATGTCAATATTTCTTACTAAGAATATTCAGAAAATGCCTAAACTAAAAAAACTTTGAAATAATTTTTAGAACAAAAATAAAATTGTAAAGCAGTAATTCTATTAACTTAAGCGTAATTAATAATTAAAAAAATAACAATGGTCAACAAAAGTGTTTCTACATTTTTTACTTTTAGCGGGTGTGCTTTTTTATTCCAATTTTAAAATCATTTTTACTATTACACCGTCACATTAAAATATCCACAAGTTGTTAATAAAAAAAATTTTCCTAAACTTTTTACTATATTCATTCATATTTTTTCCGGTTCTAGTTGACTTGCAGGTCTGAAAAAGTCTTGACTAGTTCCTTATGTCGCAACTCTAAGCCACGTCTTCTTTTTTACTGTCTCAAGAAGGAAATTGGAATTAAATAATCTAGTGCGCGCTTTACTTTTGTCAACAACTCAAGCATAGATTAAAATTGTAAGGATGAACAGAGACTTATATAGTGTCATTTTCATGAAAGAAAATAGAAAACACTATGAATTATTGGAGAATCATCATAATCTCTTCAATCGGCAAGTTATATGGAAAATTAATAAAAATAAAATTAAAAGATCCGATCCAGGGTAAAGTTGGCAACGATCAAACAGGATTTATAGCTGAAAAACCATGCATGGATCATATACACACAATAAGACAATGTATAGAAAAGAAAACGGCAAAAATAGCAATTATTGACGTAAAGAAAGCTGATAATCTGGTACCCATAATTAGAATATGCAAAGCAATCAACGAGTCAAAAATAAAGAAGCGCCTCACCGAAGCATTAAAAGCACTACGAGAATAATAAGTAAAAATCAAAACATGATAAAAGCTGAGCAATGATTTCAAGACAGCTAAAGGTTTCCTACAAGGTTGCTCTACATCACCTACATTGTTTAAAATATACCTAAAGCATATTCTTAAAAGATGAAAACAAAAATAAGAAAGATTGAGGGTCCCAGTAAGAGAGGATTATATATATACTCTAAGCTTTGCAGAAGATCAAGTGTTCATTGTACAAAACAAAGATTATGGCCAGGAAACTTAAGGAAGAATATACTAAAGCAGAGTTAAGAGTTAATATTAAAAAATCCGAATATTTAACAACGAACAAAGAAAGACACGAGGCAGCGAAAGTAGGTGAAGACACAAGATTAAGGAAACAGGCAGATTGAAATATTTGGGAAATAAAGAAACAGATCAAAAATCAATGCAGTTGAAATAGAATGGTGAAGGTGCTGTAGACCGAATTCACAATGAAGAAATAAGGAACAGAATGAGTGTAGAGAAAAATGCAATAAGTAGGTTAGAGGAGAAACAATTAAACTGTTATGGATATATAAAGACAAGCAATGACAACTGAATTAAAAAAATAACTGAATGGAGCCCTATGGGGAAAAGAAAAAGAGGACGACCAGAAGATTGTGGTGAAATTACTTGACAAAGCTATAAAAAGAGAGGCATGGAAGAAAAAAATAAAATAAATTCAGAATTTGGTTTAAGAAGAAAAATAGCGTTAGCTGTAAAAACTAAAAATAAGACTGTTTAGGAAATAAAAAATATGAAAATTATAGATATTATCGGAGAATTTTTCAGATTTATTAAACGTTGAGTTGTAACAATTTTTTTTAGATTATAAATTTTTCTCTGAATCTTGGTGATGTTAGCGTTGAACATGGAGAACGGTTCCACCAAGACATTGCTGCTATTAAGAAACGTTATCAAGAGAAATAGAATAGCGAAATGCTTGCCGATTATAATTTCATACTGATATCAGAAATTTTCTCAACCAAGTACAAAAGGAGCGTGAAGAGAAAAACATTTTAGTTGTAATAAATTATTATGCGTAAAATTTTTGATTTATTCTTTGAGTTAATTTCTCTTAACGTTACAGTTAGGACTATAAAACAAAAATAAAATCTTGCAGATAAAATCATTGCTATGGAATTGCAAACGCGAAAAGTTTGTGTTAAATTGGTTTCCAAGATTTTGATCGACAAACAGAATAAAAACCGCGTGTCTATTATTTGTAAGCTTTTTGACGGTGTGAGAAGTCTGAAAGGAAGTCTCCTCTACCACTGAAGGATCGAATGAGTAAATCACAGATGAAAGCGATGCTCATTATCTTTTTTGACTCAGACGGTCAGCGCTGCGTTTTGCTTGGAGTTGTTTAAGCGGCTTAAGAAAAGAGTCGCACACGTCGGTTCAAAGATCGCCACCTGAGTTCTTTATCATCATAATACGCCGAGATGTGCGTCGCTGCTAGTGAAAGAGAGTTTCTCGAGAAACAAACCGTAACAACTCTGTCCCAACCTCTCTACAACTCGAACTTGACCCCACTTAATTATTTTTCTTTTCTCGGCCCAAATCTGGCTTAAAAGATCATCATATGATTACAACCATCAATAAATTAGAAACTGCAAAAAATTGATATGTGGAAAAACATGATTAACTTTTAGACATTAAACCGCCATTGAGTTTATATTTATATTTTATTGTTTTTATGTAAAGTTTTTAAAATTAGTATAAGTATGGCAAGACTAATGGATAATAACTCTAAATATTCGTTTATTATTTTAACAGTTTTTTTAATTTTAGTTTTTATTCAAAATTGTGTTTTCTTAATTGTCTACTTTTTTTTAATTTTTTTAGATTTTCTAATCTTAACATTAATTAAGTAATTACAGTATTGTTTTATCTTTTGTTTTTTCTATTTAATTTTATTTCTAATAGTCTCATTTGTTATTCAATATTTTTATTTTGTTTTCTTAAATTTAAAAATTTTTACGGTACTATGTCTAATCATATATTAATTGCTTAACTTTTGTTATTAATTTAGTTCATATTTGCTTCGATTACTCTATTTGCAACCCCACTGAATGTTTTGTCATTGATTATTAAAGGTTCAAGAATTTTTACCTATCTTAGGCTTGTCCGTTGTCAAGTTCGCCATTTAGAGGCCACATATTGGTCTGGGTAAATATATTTACCTACTTTTAGCCTACGAATTTATTTATTTTCATATCCGTTCTCAGTTTGTTTTACTCTCTGGGGCTTTTTCTTTTAATATTTCAAACTTAAACTTATTTAAATTATAATTACTAGCTAATTAGCAGTAAAGTGCGGATTAATACATGAATAGCAGTTGATATTTGCTTATGTAAATAAATAACAAAAACTCTAAAACTTGTGACCTACAAAAGTAAAACCTTTAGAGAATTGTTGACATGTTCTAAACTAACGGTGTAATGTAAATCTAAAAGAAGGCAAGAAAGCGAGCTTCAGAAATTTCTAGACAAAGAAAAGTGACTTTTATTAGAATTTGAGGCGACCCATTTTTATTGTTTAGTAGGTAATATGCTAGACTTTGATATTTAGTTAACAATGTATGAATCATAAGAATTATTACAATTCATATAAAAAATAATCTTGTAAATTTTGCTACTAACTAATTGATAATGTAAATAACCAAGTAAGTTATGCAGTAATTTGTTATATATAAGATAAAACATCGACAAAAAGCTCATTATAAAAAGCAATTTTTGTCAAGAAAACCTTGACTTGTAATTTTAGTTGCAACAGCTTTTATTACTTCACATACTACGCTTTAAAGTTGCTTTCACAGCAGATCCACAGTATGCAAGCTAATTAATATAGAAAAACAATGAGTAAATTAATTACAAGCTTTTATCTCTATTCAAAGCTCAACAATAGAGACATTAATTCTTGTATGGTTGCCATGAGCCCTATTATGATTTTTTAATGTTAGCTGTCAATCAACTAGGAAATTCAATTACAAGGCGATGTAAGCCTGCGCTGGCTGCCCAACATCTCCCGCTTTTGATTTTACAATTTAGCAGACACATTCGAAATCCATTAGCACTTAAGCTGCTTCCCACTTGTACTCTTAATTAGGTTTCTAAAAATACGCATTTTCATTGGCGATGGGTTTCATGGCGCTATATGGGAGCCAATAGTGTATGCGGTCTTATTTCGGTGATGTCATCTCTGGTAATGACCGCCGGCTGTTCCCCTGTTCTTAGTTATGCTTACTGGTTCTTCCCACATTATTATTACAGCCATTGCTTGTAAATATGTAAACTGGCAAGGCGACTGTTCCGGTAGTCCTCTCAGACGGAGCGGCGCACGGCGAGGTGTGAATGGTAAACTTCGAATACCAAGCATGTCAACGATATTTGGAAAGCGTCTGGTATTAATAGGGAAATTGATTTAAACTACCAATGTTTAAACATGCTTTTAAAGGACCTCATCGAAATTTAAATTGTAAATATTAACAATTTGATCAGAAAAATTCTTTTAAAGGCAATAACAATAAATGCCCATTTACAGTATAAAACAATTAATAGCTTTTGTTCTGGTTTATTTAATGTAAAAATATAGTTTTGTAACGTCTAAAAAATTTGAAGCAATTAGACGTTTGTTGGGACCACATAAGTAAACTTGGGTGTATATCGAATTACAAATGAAGAGCGCTGGTGGCCGATAATTAATTCCGGTTCAAAGGGCAAATCTGCACGTGAGCCAACGAATCCATCAAAACAGCCAGGTGAGGTGCCGCGATGCAACCTCCGAGATGCGAGCCATAATCCGACATCCTGCATCAATCACGATTTACAATGTGGACTTTATTACAATTGACAACTATTATAAATGATGGCTGAATGCCCAATCGATAATCACCCGCATCTGATTACGCTTTCGCTTAGGAAAGGTATCGGCGAAGTTAATATTCACAATGTTGATGTCGGCCTGCATGAAGCCCGATTCCAGACCTGATTGTACCACGCAGATAAGAAATTATTGTCAGGCTTTTACGGTATTAATTATGTTCCAAACCTAAAAAGCGAAGCGATGAGGACCAGACACTGATTTAGACGTATGGCTGGCTGATACGATGAAAATGCTGTTAGTCGTGGTTCAGTTTTTATTTTTGTTTTGGAGATGTCATTTCTACCGAACACAATACGAAGCAGACAAGCTATAGAATACTAAGATGTGCACGATAATTAATTCACGGCATAAAATATGAGATCACCCCACGTCTTACAAAATTAATAAGTTAAACGTAAACACAATTACGCTACAACTATTTAAATAATGTTGCCCGTATCTTACTACATTTAGGCACAAAAAAAAGTTTTCTACAAGAGTAATTGGTTTACTAAAAAATGTCTAACAATCTCTTTGAGTCACTTTTAGAAAAATTAAACTTTTAAAAAAGGCCTGCATATGTTTCATAGAAAAATTTAGTATACGACAAGAGAATAACTACGAACTATTTTGAATGTAACGAGTGATTCAAGGAAGAGCTGTCAACTCGATATACAAACATGATATTTGACATCATTATTTCATTTTGTTTCATCTACGCCGACACAAACGGAAAAACTTTGCATGTGACAAAATAATATTAAGTAAAAACTCTTTCGCAATTCAAATTCGGTTGTTAAAATTTTTCAACTGCATATAGTATTTAAGTCCTTGAATATTTAACACTAATGCAATTAATAATAAAAAGATAGCATGATAGGGGAGGTATAGGTATCTGTCTGCCACACCAGGTTTTGGGTTCGACTTCCGGATCGAACGCAAAGGCGAACACCAAATGCTATCCGGTCGTCATAAAAATATCTTCAGCTGTCGTGAAGTACATTCTTTATCTAAATTAACTAGTTAACAACAAGACCAGCATAGGCTCTCAGTACTGCACGATTGTGTGATTAGAAGCAGGCCAGTAGCATACACAAGTAAAAAACATAAAATAAATATGGATATGGATATATATACATGCTAGGAAATTTTTGCAATATATAACAAGTTCAAGCAAGTTGAAACAAGTGCAATGCTGCACTGTAGTCGGTAGGACGTTATCGAAATATTAGTTGCTCCTAAACTACGGCAGTAAACAGTCCTCAAAAATTTTGGTCAAAAACAAAATACTAGACAATTTTAAGCTTCTTATAGATAATAGAAGGAACGATATTAGAATAATTGTAAAGCATTAAATAAGAAATGCATATACGAAGTAAGGAATGATAAATTGTTAGACTACTTGCTTATTATTTAATAAAAATATATAGGGTGTCGAGGTAAAGCTGGAATCGTTTTAGGTTGTATTACGGGAAAGCCGAAATGCTGTAATCTCCTATTAGCTAATATAAGTTAATTTCTCATAATCAACAACCTAGCATCATAAACACAATTGGAGAATACGACCGCAGGAGCTACTATACTCGAACTTTTTCATGCCTGAAAATCGCAGACAGAAGTTGCTGCGTGGTTTGGTTACAAAAAGGTCCAAGTTTATGACGTAATGAAAAATTAACTGCTGACAGCAACTATCTGATCGCAAGAGAAATGATGAATTCGTCAGCGAATTGAAAGAGCGGACTAAGAGTGACCTGGTAAAAGAAATGGGCGTGTAGAAGTCGACGGTCAATCTAGCAGTGCACCAGGACTTGCACTATAAGTCTTTCGTTCTGAGAAAGTGTTGACTGATGAACAGAAAGTTAAAAACCCAAGCGTTGTTAAACGACATAAAGTACGATAGCACTGGCTTCCTGAGATTTATTTTGGAGGACAAGAAGTTCATCGAGGTAGAAAGCTAATAATAAATTTGATTTACTTACCATAATTAAAACTTCTATGATAGTGCTAGCGCTTATGAGCAGCGAAAAGGATGTCATGGTGTCTCATTTCTTTGAGTAAAGCCTGAAAATAACTACTGAGAGCTGTATCGATGTGTTAAAAGCTATTGGCAAGCCCTTGATAAAGGAGGTGGTCGTTGGATAGGAGTGCGTGTTTCAACAAGACTCTATTTTAAACTAGAAGATAAGGAAGACGCCAATTATGGCTATACAACAATTTGCGTTGCCACTAGTCCCCCGATTTGTAGCCACTCTCCAGTCTCGATTGCAATCCCCTTGATTACTACATATGGTGCGTGATCGAGGTGCAGATCATAGGAGGCAACATAACACCAAGGACAACTTAAATGCCCCCATCATGGGGATAATGACACATACAGGCAAGGAGGATATTGTGATGTTCTGCAGCAGATTTAGGTTTCTACTGGAGAAAATCGTGGCCGCTGATGATATTTACATTATATTTCAATATTATTTTTATTGTTTCTTTATTTTCTAGATTTACCACAACGGACCCACATTTAGTAACAGGAACTTCTTGATTTGTCATCCAAATCTTATTGAATATCAGATAATGGTAACAATATAATGCCATGATCAGTAAGGGTTGAGGTATAAGTTTATGGCTATAAAACTTATGATAATAATAATATATTTATTACTGCAACAGACTCTGCATTGATTTATATTGAGCATTAAATACAAAATTAAAAACATATTTTTACCTTTAATTTTTGTTTAGGGCATCACCCATTAGGTTTGATGATAAACCTTAACTACTAAAACGCAGAGCACTTTAACACTCTATTCAAAAAAGGAAAATAACAGCTATGATGTTAATTCATATTTCAGTCAATGAAATTAATGTCCAGCGCCGCATTGTTTTGGTCAATTTATCAAGCCTCTTTCTGTCACTTACCTGTCCGGCATTATAAAGGATTAATCTGTTTAGACAATATTTTAATGTAAACTTATTAGCTTATCCGATTATTGGGAGTTCGAGCGCTGTTGCGCCCGCCTCGTGTAATCCCTCAAAACGCAGTCTTGTAGTTGGTTTTTCACGCCACGCTGCCTCATCGGCCCGGTTTTGAACGCAATACGCCGCAGCTTTGACATCAGAGGTGTGACCGGTTTTCGCCGAGTGGGCACTAAACACTGATTGAGTTAATCAATAAAATAATAACTTATGAATGATATTTTATTTTGAGCCGGCCGGCCTCACCCACATAAATAACAGGCCTAAATCGACATTTATTGCATGCAAAAGATAGGCCAAATCTCTTAAAAAACGGCGTGCCCGACCTTGCGACCAGCTTAAATGAGCCCTTGTCAAGTACAAGAATTAATCTGCTAAATTTACAATGCGAATATCGCATACTTTACTTGTCGGGGCTATAAATTTAGATTTGCATTAAGCAAGCTGATGTTAAGAGGAGTTCAGCCGGCCGGGCGTATTTTTAAATGAAAATCGGAGGCCGCCGTTTGGATAAAACGATTGCCTTGTTATAAGGCATGTGCAGGTGTGATTATTAATTGATTTGCTGCTCTCAACTAATATTACCATTTTTAGTGATTTAATTTAATTGAAACCCGTTTGTAGACAGAGAAAGCAGCAGTTAAATTTGAAATACAAAATAAAATTAATAAAATAGTTAGAGTGTATTAAGATTAAGTGATAGAAACGAAAAAATCTATACAATTGCATATAATTTTACGGAATAA
Source organism: Sinelater perroti (assembly GCA_036346155.1). Taxonomy (NCBI): domain Eukaryota; kingdom Metazoa; phylum Arthropoda; class Insecta; order Coleoptera; family Elateridae; genus Sinelater; species Sinelater perroti. The sequence continues at coordinate 6,881,106 of JARFIY010000195.1, forward strand.
TGTAATAATTTAGTACTGCTAAGAAATTATAACGTAGATCGTTTAAAATTAATAATCATAAAATCTATAACTGCATCAAAGAGATATGAAAAATAATTATACAATAAATTAAAAACTTATTTAAACTTTGCCAATTAAAAAAAGGATAAAAACAGACGACTTTAATAATCCTAAGTTTGTGTTACTATATGTTGTAGAAAATATAATTGTTTAAAGAAGTATCAATGGTTGTTACTTGTATTTCTTCTTCTTAATGTTACGTTTTAATTCGTTGCTAGTGGATCGCTTTGAAGTTGCTCCACCTTTTACGTGGTTTTTCTTGTTAAATAATCGATTCAAATTTTTTTCTTTATATTCCACAATCACCAATTTTCTAAATCGAACATTTCTTTTTTCACAATTCACTTCTAATTCTATCAAGTTTAGTGCTACCTGTTATTTTGCGCAAGATTTTTGTCTGCTGTTTAAAGCATCTGGTTTTTTTAGGAGATATCCAGTCTTATTATTTTGTATATTCTCACGTTGCTTTTGTTCCTTAAAAATGTATTGTGCCATATGATATTCTTTAAGCACTCCGATATTTCCATGCCTTTGCTTGTAAATTATCTGTGCTTGTTACCTTTACTTCTGGATATTAGGGGCTTGTTACTTGTTTAATAATTTCTTCTTTTATTTCTAATTTTCATTGTGAAAGTTCTTTATTTACATTAATCACCGTTGTTTAACTTGTTGATATTGATAGATGAAACCTCTGAGAACTAAGATGAAACTGCTATAATAGATGTCATGCAAGTCATCTTCATTTGCAGCTGTTAAAATCACACCGTCGGCAAAACATCATCATCATTGAGCCGTACAATTCTGCGAATTATGGCTACGCCTTTCTAAGGCGTTTTTAATCCATTTATTGGGGAGGATCAGTCCCCTTGTTCTTACATTCTTTCACAGTTTGTTGTTAGTTTTTCTTCAGCAAAACATAATATATTTAAATCACCGCTGTCCATTCTTTTACATTGTACACCTTTTATGATTTATGGACTTAGATTTACAGAATCACTTTGATGGATTTCTTTATTTACTTAACATTATCTGATCATTTTCTTTTTATCTTAATTTTTAATTTACTGTTATAAAAGTCATAGATTATAGTAAAATTTATAGGACATAAATATTGTCAGTATGTCCGGTAACTGTATATTATCAATTGCTTTTTCTTATCTATAAAGCAAATAAATGTCGTCATATTGTACTCCAAGAATTTTTCAATTATTTGCGTTACTATAAGTATGGTATTTGTACATTATTGGCTTTAAAAACAAATTTGCTGATAACATAATAAGATTATCCGTGTAAGTTTGTACTTTTGGTGGATTTTAGTATATTGCTGAGTACATGAATCTCTATAGTTGTTAGGTTCCCGATTTTTATGATTAAATGATTAAAAGAAGTCATTTAATTTCTTCGTAGGATTTGCTGCTATAATCTCACATAGAATGTCATCTTTAAATGAGTAGCTAAAGGAGAAAAGAATAAAATATCGAAAGAGATAAATAATGCAGTTTTTATTTGTCCTATTTCAAAACTAGATGTTTTTATAATAAAAACAGAAGAAGAAGCAATATTATATTGTTTGAGGATTTCGGCCGCTGGCCTCGTAGATGAGTGGATGTGTCTGTGCGCGCGTGTTATCTATGCATGCACTCGAATGCCAGTGACCCGCATTAATCAGTGAGTTTATTTTATTTATTTTAAATATGTTTCCGTTTCAACCACAAATGCCTACTGCTCAACAACAAATTCCAATTTCTCAACATCATTTATTATATCAAAACCAGCCATTAACGCCCTACACTAATCCTCCTACGCAACAATTATTATCAAGCCAAACATATGTTCCATATGTATCTTATCCTACTAATATTCCACAACCCATGCACTGTCCGCCACAAAATCCTAATAACCAGCATTCAGCACCTGAAATGACCGCAACAAACGATGACCAACCCCAAACGAGCTCTCATAAGTGGCAAGTAATGAACAAAGAGAAAATATGCCCACGCTCCCTGATAATAACCTCGAATTACAAAGCCAAATCATCGATAACAACAGATTTAATTTATTAAATGACATGCACGAAGATAACGTAATGGAAACAACTAGAGACGAACCACAAGCTGCAGTTAAGAAACCCCCTCCAGTATATATACACGGAGTAGAAAATTATAACGCAATGATTACAAATCTGACAAAAGTATTAGAAACTGAACAATACAACTCAAAAACACTAGCAAACAACGTCGTCAAGATAAATACTAATAACCTTGAAACATATCGAAAACTCGTGAGACATCTTGATGACAAGAAAATTATTTTTCATACTTATCAGATTCAAGAAGAAAGGGCATTTAGAGTTGTAATCAGAAACCTTCACCCAACAGTCGATACCGCGTTGATAAAAGAAGAATTGAAAGAGAAAGGACATACTGTACGCAATTTAATGAATATAAGACACAGGGTAGACAAAACACCACTTCCTTTATTCTTTGTTGACCTCGAGCCTGCCAGTAACAACAAAGAGATATACGAACTTAGATCTCTATTAAATATGATAATTACAGTTGAGCCACCAAGGAAAAAAACCAATATCATCCAGTGTACTCGTTGTCAAGCATACGGGCACAGCAAAACTTACTGCAGAAAACCATTCGCGTGCGTAAAGTGTGGTGGCAAACACATATAGGGCAAACAGGTTTCCAACTAGCTATGCCGCAGCCGTGGCTGGACAACAAAATTTCATAACAACGTCAGACTCATACAACACTCAAAATCAAAATCAAAACAGCAATGACATCTCCCTGTCTCAGTTCCTTTCCAAATTTGAAACCATGTTTAGCCAGTTAATGCAACAAAATACTATGATGCCCAACCTATTCACTAGCCTGATAACCAAAATCTCACAATAATGGATACCCTAAGAATAGCCGTATGGAACGCAAACGGACTTCTACAACGCCGTTTAGAAGTAGAAGCGTTTCTAAACACCCAAAAAATCGACCTGCTCTTGTTATCTGAAGCACACTTTACTAATTACAACTACCTCAATATCCACAACTACAGAACTTATTACACCTGTCATCCCGACAACACAGCTCACGCTGGAACGGCAATTATAATCAGCAGCAAATTATCACACTACGAAATGGAGAAATTTGAAACATATCATATACAAGCCACAAATGTCAAAATTAAAGACCACGTTGGAGACATAACAGTATCATCAGTATATTGCCCTCCGCGGCATTCAATAACGCAGAACCAGTTCGAAGACTTCTTCAGGACGCTAGGAGACCGGTTCATAGCAGGTGGTGATTTTAACTCTAAACACCCCTTATGGGGTTCCAGATTAATTAACCCAAAGGGAAGGCAACTATATAAAACCATCTTAAATAATCATTATAATGCAGTAGCCACAGGTAAACCCATATATTGGCCAACCGATCTGAATAAACTGCCGGATGCATTAGATTTCCTTATTACAAAAATTTCTCGCCCAACTACATCGATGTTGCTGACTGCTACGATCTAAACTCGGATCACTCTGCTATAATATGCACGTTGAGTAGCTGCATAATCAACAAGCCTGCAAGGCCCAGCCTACACAACAGTCTTACGGATTGGGACATTTTCGACAATATATTGATGAACATCTATCGATTCCAGCAGTACTTAACACTTCAAATGAAATTGAAACGGCAATAGAACGACTAACACAAACCTTACAATATGCTTCTTGGACAGCTACGCCCATAAAACTACAACATAAATGTAACAAAACACTAACAACTACTCCTTAGAAATTAGACAAAAGATCAGCGACAAACGAAAAGCAAGACGGATCTGGCAACAAACAAGACACCCAAGAGACAAAATATACTAAACACTCTCACCACACAACTAAAAAGATTAATCAAGGAACAGAAAAACGAAACGTTCAATGATTACGTGCGAAACTTATCCCCAGTCAACACCATGACTACTCCTTATGGCGCGCAACTAGGAATTTGAAAAGCCTATTATCCCTATCCCTCCTATTCGTAAAATGATGGCTCTTGGGCCCGATGTGACAAAGATAAAGCGGTGGTATTCGGCGAACACTTAGCTGCAACTTTTCAACCGCACGAATCAGACAGAACTCCACAAGATGATTACGAAATTCTCGAATTCCTCAAATCACCACTCCAACTCCATTTACCCATTCGACACTGTACACCCAACGAAGTCCAAACAGAAGTTAAATGTTTAAAAACTGGCAAAGCACCGGGATATGACCTAATTACGTCCGAATTACTCTGTCAACTGCCAAAAAAAGGGATAGCAGCTATAACACGTATACATAATGCCATCTTAAGAACTCAGTACTTCCCAATCCAATGGAAATTTGCCGAAGTAATTGTCATCCAAAAGCCAGGAAAACCAGCTCAATTACCAGCTTCTTATAGACCGATTTCGCTGTTACCACTCCTCTCTAAGCTCTTTGAGCGAATTCTACTAAGAAGACTTGAACCCATTATAGAAGAACTGCATTTAGTTCCGGAACATCAATTCGGTATCCGCAGAAAATACTCAACATTGGAACAAGTCCATAGGATAGTGGATAAGGTAGAAAAAAACTTCGAGGAAAAACGGTTATGCCTAGCAGCATTCTTAGACGTGGGCCAAGCTTTTCATCGAGTTTGGCACCCTGGCCTCCTATATAAAATCAAGCAGACCCTACCGCAACAGTACTATCTGCTCTTCAAATCGTATCTAGAAAACAGATACTTTCGGGTCAAAATCAATGACAGCCACTCGCCAATCTACCCAGTCGAGGCAGGTGTACCACAAGGTAGCGTACTGGGACCGACATTATACCAGTTTTTTACGGCAGACCTTCCTGTTACCGACAATGTTTTAATTGCTACGTTTGCAGACGACATGGCTGTATTATCTTCACACAGAGATCCACTTCAGGTATCAATATACCTGCAAAATGCGCTGGAATCTTTAGAAAACTGGATAAAGACCTGGCGCATCAAAATCAATGAAAACAAATCGGCTTCAGTGGTCTTCACCCTCCGCAAGGTTGTTCCACCTCCTATAATCTTCAACGGCACTAACATACCACACAAAGAAGATATCAAATATCTCGGTATCCATCTCGATAGCAAACTAAACTGGAAAAAACATATACAGACTAAGCGAAAAGAATTAGATATCCGCGTGAAGAAGATGTTCTGGCTCCTCGGACGAAAATCCCAGCTCAGTTTAACAAACAAGGTGTTGTTATATAAAACCATGTTAGTACCGATTTGGACGTATGGGATCCAGTTTTGGGGATCTGCTAAGTTATCGAACATCGAGATATTACAGCAATTTCAAAGCAAAACACTTCGCGCAATAGCAAACGCCGAATGGTATGTGAACAACCGCACATTACATAACGATCTAAAGATCCCATGGATTAAAGATGTCATCAAAGCTTGCTGCATCAGATACAACGATCGTATTAGTGATCACCTTAGTGTTCTAGTGACAGACTTATTAAATAATGCAAACGCAGTTAGACGCCTGAAACAGACAAAGTTTAGTGACCTAACAAATTAGTAATAAGACTTGTATACCTTGTAATGACACTCTTGGTGTTCCTCCCCACATGCTATGTACATTAACTCATTTGCTTGTTAGTCTAGTTAGACTAGTTGTAAATATGCAGTAAATAAAAAAAAAATATTGTTTGACACAATAGTGATAAACAAAGAACTATTCTCAACTTAAATTATCATCAATTACTTAAAAAGCACGCAGTTGCTTTATTTATATTTATAAAATCTTACTTTTTAAACGTTGGTATTGTTCTTTTTAGTCTTTTTCCAGTTAGTATAGAATATATTTTCTTAGTATTGAAAAGTAATATTCACTCTTTCGTGCTTTGAAGATGTGCGACATGTGATGCTGCTCGAAACTGAAGAATGAGTACTGCAGCGTCCTTCTGTCCACTACAAATACAATCCTCATAAGCTCCATGGTTGACAAAAAATCCACAACGTATAGTTTGTAAATTGAAAATACTTTAAATATTCTTAAAACAATGTTACACAATAACCTCATAAAGCTCAATTACGTCAATTGCTTTGCATGATATAATAGGAGGTAACATCTAGCACTACATTTCCACGTATAACTTATTTTTCATAAAAACGAGCAAAAACTATTTTTAAAAGTTAGCTATTAAGAATGAAATTAATTAATTAATGAATTATTTAGGAAGATGTTGGTACACTTTGGTGTAGCGACTGGAACACTTTAACGGAAGCAAGGCACGGTCTTCGATTGAAGAAAGTCTTCATGTCTATTTGATACGATTGGTAAGAAAAATTTATTATAAATTGTTTTTAAAAATAAAACTAAAGATTCAGTAAAACAGTGTTCCCAAATGGTCAAATTGAAAAAACTAGTGGAAAACGGATGAGGTATTTTTGTCCAGCACAATAATGCCTGGTATGCATATATATATATATATATATATATATATATATATATATATATATATATATATATTTAATTATATTGGAATGGAAATTTGCTTGAAAACAAAAGTTTTAGGAAGATATTGTTTCGCGACTTTCCGAGAAACAAAAAAGCAATGGAGCAGAATTGATTGTATGTAAGTCAGTAACACAACACAATCTTTTGGGATAACTTTATACGATAAGCTTATACCAGAATTAATAAACTTCTAAAGTCAAAAATGCAATGTTAGCAGGAATTTTAATAGAATTAAAGAGCAAGAATAATAATTATTCTTCAAGGACTTAAAGATACTAAAGAAAAGAAATCAGCGCTCTCTAGAGCAAATTAAAAATAAAAACCTAAAAAAGAAATTAGGGCACGTGCCTTTGCAATTGACATTGCAATACTTGCACAATTCAAAGAAGTTTTACAAACTAACTGGAACAGCTAGCACAAAGAATTTAAATCAAAAAAACACCGAGAAAACAAAAATGTTGATAATCTCTAGAGACAAAAAAACAAGCTTCAACAGATAACCAAACGTTGGAACAAGTTGACTGTTTCCAATACCTTGGCTATATTGAAAGAGGAAAATATGAATCATACATAAATAATAGAATATGTAAAACAGAAACTTTAAAAGGGAATTTATTAACAAAAAAAGAAATCTCTAAGAAGACTAAACTAACACTACATAAGGGGATTTACGCATTTATTTTAATCTATGGCTGTGAATCGGGGATACTCAGAAAAAGACATTACAAGCAGTGGAAATTAAATTTCTTAGGAGAATTGAAGGGTGTACTAAACTAGACAAAATTAGTAATAATGAAATCAGAAAAAAATTTCAAGTTACAGCATTACAAGACAAAATAGCAAAAAACAAACTAAGATGTTGAAAACTCGTAATGGACTCTAATAGGCAATTTAAAGAAGTATGACAGGCAAAACCAATAAGCAAGAAACCTAAGAGGAGACTCCAAATACCATAGAACGAAACAATAAAAATATTTTTAAAAAACACACTACGTGGACACGTGGTTCAAAAGAGCTTCATTAACTTTACACCTCCCAGGTAGAAGAATAAAATATCTACCGTCTAATCATAAATTTTTTTAAGTATAATTGATATTTGAAAATTTAGTTTACTTACAAAGTAAATTTCCAACGTTTCAATCGATATTCGAATAGTTATTAAAAGAAAAATTAATAGTATTAAAGTACTATTTAGACTGCCAACTGCGAGAGTGATAAATTAATGCAATATTTAATACTTGAAGAATTCCGGATCCCCTGGAGTACCTAAGCAAAATAAAATATAGTGGCAATGTTGAAAATCTTTGTACACATAGTAAAAAAGATAAAAATTACATATATTTTTACAGGGTGAAACAAAGTTGTCTTTGAAAGATTTGCATGGAACAAATGAATACTTAGTTTATGGTTGAAACAAGAAGAATATCTCGAAATATTACTTACTTACCTTATCTTCTCCCATTTACCTTACGATTCTTGCATATTATTAGCCTATTATTAGCTTCCGGTTCTTATTTGTCCTGTTATTTTTCCCCTTTTTTCTGGCTGCTTCTTCTATGTTGTTCTCCCAAGTTTGCGAGATCTTCCTCAAGTTATTCTCTGTTCTATCCTCATCTCTATGATTATCTTTGAGTATCTATCGTTGTTCATTCGTCTCATTTGTACCACTAATGGTACAGTTCTTAAGTTGTTTTTTCTCTACGGTTTGCATTATGGAATTCTGTTTTAGTTCTTTTCTAATGCTTTTATTTTTCACCTTGTCACATCTTGTTTTTCTTACTACCCACGTAGATACTTTATTTCTGCCGAGGCATTTTTGTTTTTTATTTATTTTTTTCCTATTAGTGTATTGTTTATTTGGTAGTGTATTCTATTGGCTTTATTGGTTCTATTTATTTATCTATGCGGTCATCTTTGTTAATTTGTGTGCCTAGGTATTCGTAAGTATCTACTTTTTCTATTATTTTTCCATCGATTATTATTTTTTGTATTGCTTCTTTGTTATGTGCATGATTTTGCTTTTATTAATATATTACAACAGTTAAAAAGAAAAAAGAGAAGGAAATAAATTTCTTTCGACTTTTTCAGTAACAATAATGGAACTTGCTATTATTTAGTATTCTCGACACAAATAAAATTAAAAAGAGCATGGATCAAAAACAAGTTAGTCTGAATGTTTCATAACCAAATATAGAGACAAAAAATGTATTTAACGACCGTAATCTTACAAAGGTTTAGACTCATTTGTGGCTTAAATTGATTTGATAGAATTTTGTAACTAACTGCTATAGTAGACGTATCACGGTAGAATAATTATTTCAGTTTGGTTTATATTTATTACGTAAACATTTCTTATGTTTGTTAAGAGTGATAGTCGGATTTAAGCTTTTAACATGTTTGATATAATTCCATAAAGTTAAAAAATGCAAAAATTAAAACATGCAAAAATATTTTTTAAATGATAAAAACTACAATTTTATAAAAAATTATTGCTGTATCCAAACTAGAAATTCTAAAGCAGTGATTACAACTTTAAAAAATCTGCTTCTTTACTTTAATATTTTGGTAAAGAAGATGAAGCTTACCGTTTACTTAAGTTGTAGAATTGATGCATTTCGATTTAATACACGCTTAAGACGTTCAGTCAACTAGGATTTGTTTTTGAAGCAATATTTAACGCGCTGGATCAAGGATAATGTAGAAAGTTTTTTAAACTTTGGAAGCAATGGAAGAATTAGTTAATGGGCAGAATACTAAACTCGCTCCAAGCGTTTATAATTTTGATTGAGTAATAGTTCGATGCAGTCTGGGTAAAATAACCATATATTTACTACTCATTGAAAGTACTTACTTAATAGAATGTTTCCTTTTTTTATATCTACATTAATGTTTCATAAATTTTTAAACTGTTTAATGTATATTTACAACTAGAGTTGTATAAGGTACTCGATAGTAGATAAGAATTACATCTAAATGAAGTACTTATTGGTATTAGTAAGTGTACTTGATATTTTTAGACAACAACATCAGAGTGGCAGTTCAGAAATTTACGCAGTTCATTCAGACTAATTGCGCTTTATAAAACGCTTTAGCACGAGGACGTGCAAAATGGATAAAAACGAGACTGAAAAATAGTACCGCCTGAAATACGGGCAGGTAATAGAGGCCTGCTGCAGCGCAATTCTAACATCCAGGACGACATCTAGGACTCGCAAAGTTAGTAGCTAAATGACCCATTAAACGAAGTGCTGCAACTTCGCATTTGCGCCGTCCAATTAAATAAAAGTAATTCAGTATAATTTTTAAAGGAAATATTTAATTCCCGTCCTTAATGGAGATTGTAGAGTCTGACTATTATTCCTTTCCTTGTTTACCCATTTAGTTAAATTAAGCGTATCTAACATCGCGCGCTGTTGCATAACAGGGAATTTGTTTAGGTTTTTGTCTCTTTAAAATGGCTTTAGTAGAACGAGGCTTTAATAATGAAATTCACGGTATTTTAGAGAATATTAGTTTTTTTGTTTAGATAATTAACTAAACAATTTATTGTAAACAGCAAAAAATGCTTATTTTATAGCCACTAAAATGATCAAACTAATTAATATAAGTAGTTTGCTACATGTAAATAAGTTGCCTATAAGCTAATGAAATAAGATTACCAAGGAGAACTAGAAAAGTTCGTATTACTATGCCATCGTATATGCAAAAAAGTACCAAATATAGTAAAAAATTATATGAAAGTAAAAAGTTTGATCAGCGCGCTCAAGTTATGTATTGATATTAACCTTAGAAAATAAAATAGTTATTTGAGGTAGAAAATAATTATAATCGTAATTTGACAATACAAAATCTTTGCATGAAAGAGAAAAATGAACATAACTGCTATACGATATTATGTAAAAAGTAGTTTTTATTGCTGATCTTTTTAAAGTTATATTTATTAAAATAATGGATCTGTCTAAGACACAAATTTGAGATTACTACTTTAATAGAACATAGGGATATACGTGAGCTGCACGATATCAGTTGCGAATTGGAAACCCTTTGTGTGCTAGGTCCGATCAAACATTTGCATCATACAGTTTGTCATTTTTAACGGCATATGTACTCAGAGCGTTTTGTCATAGGGAGGCTATTTGTAGTAATATATGTAAAGAACAAACTGCGTGGACAACAATTTTCGACGCCGGAAGGGACGGTTGTTGCGATCAAAACCCATGTTTTAGAGTTACCAATATTACATATCTGTTTTTGTTAGTTTTTCGCAATAGATGTAGAGGAGTCCACGTAAAAGAATGGATAGAAGTAAGACATAGTTTACTTATATATTTAGAAAATATTCTTAACTTCTTAATTATAAATAATTTTTGTGGATAAACCTTCAACTAAATTATCAGTAGAAGAATAATTTTAGATTAGATTCGTATGGTGTATTATTTTAGTATAATATCAAAGCATACTAATTAACTAATGTATGTGGTCTTATGTCACATTCTTATTCTTAAGGGTGATAAACAACAGATTTAAATGTACCGAACTACTTATGTACTTTACATACAAGAAATGATAGGCAACCAAATGTATGTTCAAAGCTCAGCTACACCACATTTCATATCAGCTGTGTTTGTTTACTTTCTGTTTAAATGTATAGATAGAAGTAATTACAATTACAATAATAAGATTTATATACCTAGTAAAAATGGTACAGGAAATAAGACAATTTGTAGATAGCCTCAGTCTCTTTCAAAGCAAGCATCTTAAATTTTTACGCACTTTTAATTGATCCTTTGTTTTCAGAACGTAGCTGAATCTTTATGTTTCACTTCTAATTATGACATTTTTGAGGACATTGAGTTCATTAGTAGCAGTTTGAAGCAAGGTATTAGTAAATGAAGCACAATGTTCCTTCCTGCCAGTAGCTTAGGAAATATTTTGCTAAAATAGATTTTATGTAATAACCTTCTGTCAAAATTTTACACACTTACTATAAGTTTTTCGAATACCTAGAACATCTTTTAGTTCTCAGATTGTTGATCGTCGATTCTTGTTGATTGTAGCCCGTATATATTTAACATTATTAGTAGTGCACCATTGCATCCTTTTAGAACTTCTTTTAAACCATCTAAAAGTTTCTGTATATGACTTTGTACAGCTTTACACAAAATGGACATTACAACATTCTGGAAGCATCTTAATGCTCTTTTAAAAAGTCTTTTAGTTGGCGGTGCATCCACTGCTGAACAGTCTGGATGATGGCGATCTGCATGCCTTGCAAGTCTGATTTGAGCCTTCTGAACAGGTAGATATTATTTAGAACCAAATAGGGATTGTGCGGCGGTTGTGTCAGAAGGTTTTATTTTAATTTCCGGAGGGTTTTCATTGTTCTTTTGGCCAAATGGAGACGTGCGTAGTATTGAAGGAAGACTACCCACTTTCCGCTTGCTTTCCGCTTGGATCAGATTTTTTTTACGCCTGTTGCCAAGAGGTCTGAGTTATATACATGAATAATCTTCTACCGTTCCCAGAAAACGTTGCCTTCACCTTTCTGGCCGAATGGCTCCTCCGAGCTCTCTTGAGTTTGAGACAACTTGTATGCCTCCACTCGTATTGTAACTGCTCGTATTCGAGAATAAGGTACAGCACCCACGTTTTGTCAGTGACCACTACAGACTTAAAAAGGAATCACCTTTGTCTTCAAATGGCTGTAGGAGATGAGTGCAAGCTTACATGCGCGCCATTTACGTCCGTCAAACTGCGTGTTACCTACCGTCCATTCACCGTGCAGTAGTGCAGGTGGTCTTTTACGATGTCTTCTGCACTACCAGCACTGATGAACAGCATTGATCTAAGTTTCTTGATAGTGCTGTGCCTATTCTGCACAATAAATGTTTGGCTCGGTAAGAGATGTTCGCGGTCGACGACCAGGCGGTTCAGTGAGAGCACTTTTTACCATACTGTTGTTGCAGTCTGTGGTAGATTTCAGCGGACGGGGCATTTTTTCCAAGGAATTTGATCACAATGCGTTATTCCACGCTTCGTGGTACTTTTGTTCGCTCATCACTCTAGCAATTCCCAAACGGGACTGAACAGATTGTAACCCGAACAGGAGGAAGAGTGGATGTTGTGGTTATAGTCTCTCAAGATCGTGCATCTCCTACGCAGTGTGGCTGGTGTTGTTAGAAAATTTAATTCGGAATCAATTTTCATTTCGATTGTACGCAAAATTTACATATTTAACCCATTTATTCTTGTCCTATTATTTATAGGACGCACTTATTAGGGCTCTGTGTTCATTTTTTACACTTAAATACTAGACAGGATTAGTGAATACGAGTATGGAAATATGCTCAACTTCTACATAGTTACAATAAATTACTGAGGCAAGGATATCTAATTCTAACTGTACCTGTAAATACCGCAACTTTTCATCAACTCAAGATTAACAAGGAAATACGACAAATGATGACTTAGTCTTGAAGAAAAGCTTACAAAGAAGTTACAAATAATTTTCATTTTAAACCTAACATATATTTCATTTATGTTTAATAACTCCTTCACCTGTATCAAAGTAATATACCGTTCGAGAAACATAGACGTAAAAGCTACTATTAGAAAAAACAAGTGCAAAAAATAAATACTAACAAAACAAAATATAATAAATAGAAAAAAGAATTTTATAACTTTTGGGTCAATGAAAAAAAGAACTCAGATAATGTACAAATGGAACAACCATAACAAGTTTGTATTCTAATGCTGTGGTTGTAAATCCAATCTATTTTACAATTCGTTACTCATAAACACCATACCAGAGGATCAAGTTTGAATAACTACTTTTTATTACTAAGATTTATAACAAGGCTTTGAGTAGGGTTAACAAAGATCACGTAAACATGGATAAATATGGATAAATTAACATTTGATCACATTTATTGATAACCCAATGAATAGTAACTGCATAGACATTATAAATGGGAAGATTTTGTTTTTGCTTTTACGACAATGCAATTGTACATGGAACAATATTGTAAAAGAACAAATACACTATAAAAGGTCGGTACAATGCACTAAATGTAATATTGCACTAGATGTTTAGTGTTTTGGTACTTATTGTGCATTTTAATATACACAGGATGCCCGGCAGGGTATCTTAAAATTAAGGCGCAGAGGGTAATAAAAGCTTCATTTTTTAAATATTGAAATGATTTTTCCATGTCACTATTCTTGGTTTATTTTGTGCGTTTTAATGTTGCTAAAGTTTGGTAGGAGAAGTAATTTTTGTAATGTGTAACGTGGCTAAATTTGAATAAAACAGTACTACAAAAAATGCGCCCTCGATTGACATGATGAAGAAGTAAATTCAGTTTTAAATCTTTATCATAGAAACGGTTTTAAGAGATACTTTCTTCTTTTCAATTCTGGTTAATTTATGGGCAAATTTTCAATGTACTGAGTACGCTCAAGACAACGTAGAGTTAATAAAAACTAAAACACCAATTGTACACAAAGACATTATCAGCTCATGGATGAATTATTCAAATTTAAATTTTTGGAAAGGCTTCCCTGAGATTTAATTTTGCAAAACCAACCCTGTGGGAAGACCCTGCACCTTACGTAATAAAACAATTTAATCGTTCACTTAACAAGGTTTGAGTATGACATACACTAATGTCGACACGAATAATGTTTGGTTTTCTGACAAAGCCTATTAACGGATGGATACATAAATAAGCAATATTATTATATTTGGGAGATAAGTTGATTACAGTATTTAAGTCTCTGTACCCAGTAAAGGTTTTGATAGAGTATATTATGAATATGCGCATCATATATTTTTATCAAAAAAAACGATAAACTCGAAGATCTATGTAAAGGTATTGGACCAGCTGTGGGAAAGTGTTGTAGTCGGAGAAACGGGGAAAATTAAAGAAAATGTTTGATGGTTTATTGTCTGTTTCAGAACTTACCAAAAACAAACCTTTCAGTGTTCTAAAATGCTAGGGCAGCCATAGAGAGGTGGTCCGTTCGCGTCGCACACAAAATATTGCGGCTACAATAGCAAAAAAGTGCATACATATTGAGGATAAAAGTGAGATTACAAAACCCGCCATCTCCCCGTTTGGGTAACAAAAACCGTTCTTTGGCCACCTGACCACTAGCTGCAGCGCTAGTCAAGGTCAAGCGGCAGAAAATTTGAATGTTGCTCCCGGGGCTTAAATTCGAATGCTGCGCATTTAGACTTTTTTTTTCTATATAACGGCCAACCAAATTTGCAAAATGATTTTACTATAGAGCCAGGAAAAAGCAGCGTCATCAACAAACCTTCGTCCAGTCGGTTTTAAAATGCTAAATAGTTAGATAGACTTGGAACTTCCCAGAAAGATGAAGATTGTCGGAGAGTAAATCTCTGATAGTGATTAAAACTATTTTACTTAAACTGCTGTTCAATCATTGCTACTAAATTTGATGAGCATTTAGATTTCTCAAATCTTCTTTGTTGCTTTATACTAACTTTTCATTTCTAACTATAGAAAAAAAGAGCGAAAGGTTAAAAATTTTATTATTTTTTTTTATAATTACTAATAAATGCAGGGACAAATGTTGAATTCTATTTAAATTCATGTAATCTTCAGAATACTTGATTGAATTAATAATGATATTATCTAAAACATCCGCACGTACATTCGAACACTCCGTTTATTTTAATTTGAAGCAAGACAAACAAAATGACATGCACAAGTGCTTTTACAATGCATTGCAATTTAACGAGTTGTGAAGGCTTCACTGCAGCGCTGCAGCTGTTGATTGATTCGATAGTCGACTAGATGATTTATGGGTATGCAAAGCTGTTAAGATTAAGATATTTGTTATGATACCACGAGGGCCTATTACTTACTCGGGTATTACATGAGCACGTGAAACTCGGTACATGCTATAAGCGCACACCCACTTGTATGTATGGGCACGAGCAGATCCGCCACAATTTACATAATGGCTAGCGTTTAAGAAATCGAACATAAAATGCGGATTCGAAAAACGCCGACAAACGGCCACATTGTTCGTGATTCTTTAAGATCGTTGCCCTCCAGAGGCTGGAATCGGCATTGCCACCCACACGCCTAGAGGAATCATAGAAACTGCTCGCTAAATTTGGACACACCTCGGACGCACGCTCAAAATTACCGGTAATTTTATAATTTTATTAGCAGATAAATGTAAACAACGTCTATAAATAAATCTGCAGGAATTTTAAATTCCCGTTCTGAGCCGCGCGTAATATGATCGAGTTGGTGGCTGTTGGAAAGCTGCACCTATTGCAACGGCACAACCAAATGAGGCGTGTACAAGAGTGTGCTTATAAAAATAAAAATTCTTCATCTAGTACAATGACTTACAAAACCTATAATGTTATTTAGAAGTAAAAATGTTATGAACATATTTATTTCAGTTAGAAAACAGCAAAGCTTCTTAATAACAGTTTAAAATATTTAGAATTTTGTTAATATTTTTCACATGAGATAATGTAAAATGTAAAATAACAACTTTATAAAAATTCATGAAACTTCTTTGCATTTTTTGCAGTTTTAGTCTTTAATTTAGCTACTTAATAGGAAATACTTTGAAATAAGCTGCAATTAAAACTAATAACATTATTTTTCTTTGCAAATGAACAACTTAAATGGTTTTAGTTTAGTTTCAATTTGCATAGATAAACAGATACTTATCTTTTCTTAAATTTTTTTGTTTGTCAATTTCCTAGAATACGTAATTTTGTTGTATTTCTTTATTAAGTTCTGTCTATATTTAAAAGTTATATGTTATAAGTCACAATATTTGTAGTTTGTTCATCATATTTTAAAATATTAAGTTTTGTAGATATAAAAAAATCTAAAAATTTAAGAGCACTACTTATATTTATGTTTTATAATTATTTTGTTACAGTTTATGATCGTTATTTTAACAAATTTTATCGTCTACTTACAAAAAATGTGAAAATTGTTAATGATAGCATTAATCATATTAGGCGACTTTAATTCTAGAATTGGCAACCAGCATAAGTAGCAAGGGGTGATGGGACAACACGGTAAACAAACGGTGAATAAGAACGGAGTTAGGAGGGGATACGAACTGACAGTGACCATTATTTCTTAAAAGCCAAATTCAGTCAAAATCAATACAAAGAAATTAAACAAATTTCCGCAAGCACGAAAGGCAAGAATGCAATACAAAGCTACAAATTAAAAAATAAAGATCTAAGAGAAAAATATTCCAAGGAAGTTGATAAAAATATTTAACAAAATCATATGACGGGGCAAAATAATACCATAAATGGTATATGGGAAACATCCAAACAAATAATCACAAAAGTATCGACAGGAATCTACGTAGTAACCAATAATGGAGATAATAGGAAAAGACAAATTAGTGGAATGAACATATTAAGTATGAAGTAAAACAAAAGAAAAAACTATGGAAATCAGCAAGGTTACGAAATGTACAAAGAGCAAAAAAGCAAGGTGAAAAACCTGCTAAAGGAGCTAAAGAAATATTCTGTGGAGAATTTGGACAGAAGCTACAAGAGGACAGCAATAAAAACTAAAAACTTTATTATAAGGTGTTTAAAAATTGAAGAAATAAACAAGAAGTAAAAGTGGCATATATAATGGATCGCAACAGACCATTATTAACCAACGAAAAAGAAATTATAGATAAATGGAAAAAATATTTCAACAAAATACTAAATAATAAAAGAAATAAGAAACAAAAAAATAAGAGAATTAAGCTGCTCACAACATATAAGTAAAATAATAATAGAAGAAAAATTGCAGGAATCATTTGAAAAATTAAAAATAGGAAAGGCTGCCGGAGTAGATAAAATAGATTCTGAATTGTTAAAATATATAGGGCCTACTTGAAAGGAACAAACTTTTAGAAATATTAAACCTAGTAAACAAAACAAAAAATGTATCGAATGATTAGAAACCGGCTATTATATACCCTATCCACAAAAGAGGAGATCCAAAGAATTGTAATAATTATCGAGGGATATCCCTACCGTGTACTGCACTAAATGAAAGGACAATAGAAAATAAACTAAAAAATATAATAGTAACCAAACTAGCAGACGAACAGAGTGGTCATATATTCACAATACAGAAAATTATAGAAAAAGCACTAGGAAAGGGAGAACACATATAATCAAGGATTTGAAGACATGCGGAAGGCTTTTGAACAGAGATAAAATATGGAATGTGGTGTGGCGGCCTTTTCGCCCTTGAACCGCTTTATATCGCGGCGGCATGCGAGCCTTTGATATCTGCACGTTTTGCCATCGCACACAAAACGGCATATGGGCTTTTGCTCAGCCGACAAGTCTGCATACGCCGTCGGCGGCACCTTTTGATATGAAAGCTGGCGAATGCAAATTGCCCGAAAAGACCTACCGCCAAGCCAGGCGCGAAGCCCGGCAACATTCGCAATCCGCAACGCGGCCAATTTGGTCGTGTTTTAACACCGCACATTCACGCATCGCAGCTCGGCCAATTTGGTCGTGTTTCAACCCGCATACATTCAAGCACCGCAGCTCGGCCAACTTGGTCGTGTCTCAACCCGCAAGAAACTCGCCATCCGCAGCGCGACCAATTCGGTCGTGTCTTCACCCCGCAAGAACATTCGCTACCCGCAGATACCCGATCCACAACGCAGAGGTGGCTATCTTGGAATCGCCGACGAAGCCGAAGCCGAAGCCGATTCAGGTGAGCGATTTGGCAATATTCGTTGGTGGATATCGGTAGCCGCCCCCATCCGCTTACGCGACGGCCGTTTAAGGGACGATTTGGGCCTTCTCGGTTGCCGTTCCAAACGGGCCGTACTACGTTTTCACACCGCATCACGAGAGCGGCTATTTACACGCCTGCCTCTCCATTTTTGGTCCTTCGAGCCGGATCGGTAGCAGATACAATTTATTACGCTTTATTCAAGTAAAGTTCCCTTATAATGGATAAGCTTGAATTAAAATTAGTTCAGTTAACTGCCAAAAAAGAGGCGATTTTCGAACGATTTAATCGTTTATACAATACGTCAACGAATATTTCAAATTATGAATTACGCTCAAACGAATTATTTTTATCTCAAACTGAAGCTATTAGTGAATTATACAGCAGGTTTGAAACAATAATTGAAGAAATTAACAATTTGCAGTTTGAAATTGATCAGACTCCTCCAGACTATTCATGTTTAAATTCTATTGAAGATTTATATTCGAGTATTAAATATAAACGTAACCTTATATTGTCAAACAGCAAAACATTTACATTAGATCAAAAAAAAAGGTATCGTAAAATTACCGCCAATTGAACTACCTTCTTTCGATGGCAAGACTGAGAGGTGGCCAATATTTTACGAAATATTTCGTAGCAATGTGCATTTAAATACAAATTTGACTGACGCGCAGCGTGTGCAGTATTTGATTAGTAAATTAACTCATGACGCTTTAAAATTAACCGCAGGTATTATTCCTACAGGGGATACTTATAATATTATATGGGATAGTCTTGTTAAAAAGTATCAAGATAAACGTAGTTTAGGCAGTCATTATCTAAATAACATTCTGGACATCAAAGGATGCGTCGGTAATGCTGTTAGTTTGAATACATATATAGAAAAATATTCCGCGTCCATCGCTGCATTAAAACAGTTAGACATTCCCGACCTATTAGATTTTGTCTTGTTACATTGTGGTTTAAGAAAACTTGATCCCCAAACGCTTCAACAATTCGAAAATAGGGTGAGCGGAATAGAATTACCCTCCTGTAAACAATTTATTTCATTTACGCAAGATTATGTCAAAGTACTCGAGCGCTCGCATGTTAATAATTCGCAGACCAAGCCGCGCGCAAATTCCAGTTTACCTTATCACAGCCTTGGCCGTGGCGCACAAGGTGCCTGCAAGTCGTTTGTGTCGAGTGAACAGATTTTTAATACGCGTTGCCCGCTATGCGACAGAGAACACCAGCTGTTTCGCTGCCTTGAATTTAAAAATATGAAATCACCGCAAGCGCGTTTCGAGTTAATTAAAGCGAAACGCGGCTGTATAAACTGTTTAAGTCTAACTCACTCGTTAACAAAATGTAAATCACGGAACGTTTGTAAAATTTGTAAAAACAGCATCATTCTTTACTGCATTTTTCGAACTTAAAGAATGATCGCCGAATAAAGCCGTCTGTGGCGGCTGGACCGCAAGCAGGTAACCGTGCGCCCACAATAGCTGAGTCAGCGCATTCAGCAACGCAACCTCACACGTCTTCTGTATCGCTTAGTGCGGCGGTTTCGAGTTCGGCTATATTGTTATCGACCGCACAGATCTATGCACATAGAAAAAACGGAAATACGCTCGTCGTCAGGTGTTTAATAGACAACGGGTCGCAAAATAACTTAATTACTATGGATTGTTGTAAACGCTTGAACATTCCCATAATTAAATTACGCAATTCATCTTTACAAGGTGTTGGTATGACCTCGCGACCTGTACACGGTTTTATTAATTTCGCAATAGAATCGCGAATTAATCCTAACAACAAATATTACATTCGTGCTTTAGTAGTTGACTGTATTACAGACAAACTTCCCGCAAATTTCATTACATTAAATGAAGATATGTCATATTTAAATAATTTACCGCTTGCCGATTTATCCTGGAATGTACCGGGAGAAATTGACGTTGTTCTTGGTGCTCAACTGTTTCCTTATATTTATTTGGGAGATAGGGTCGATTCTGGTAATCGCGCACCACCCGCTATATTAACCAGCTTTGGTTACGTACTTATGGGAGATATTGCATGTCATTATGATGCAACCTGCCTACATAGTACTACATCTTCGTTTACCGCGCTTGCTAACGTTGACATTGAGTCAAGTTTACGGAAGTTCTTTGAGTTAGAGGAAATTCCATCTCAACGTTTTATTAGTCCAGATGAATTAGATTGCGAAAATAACTTTAACTCTTCGATTTTATTTAAAGACGGCAGATATTTTGTTGATTTACCCTTTTCTCGAAACCCCTCGGAGTTGGGTAATTCACGCGGTCTGGCTCACCGTCGTCTACTTGCGCTCGAGCGTAAATTCGATTGCGTGCCAACCCTACGCGAAAATTATAATAAAACTATCGCCGATTATATAACGCAGGGTATTTGTCCCAGGTGCCTGACTGAATTGACAGAGGAGGGTTACTACATACCGCATCACGCCGTTGTCAGACCAGATAAGGACAGCATCCGTATCGTTTTAGACGCTAGTGCTAAAACGCACTCAGGCTGTCACTTAATGACATTTTGCATGTCGGACCTAATTTGCAGGCCGACTTGTTCTCGTTGTTACTCGACTTTCGTACATTCCCAATAGCAATGACCGCTGATATAAAACAAATATTTTTGCGCATCGGAGTAAACGAGCACCATCGTAAATACTTACGAATTTTATTTCGTTTCAGTAGGAACGAACCTATTCGCACTTACAATTTTGACCGCGTACCCTTCGGGCTAAAGCCTAGCCCTTACCTAGCTATGCGTACGTTACGCAACTTAGCGTGCGAGCATAGTGACCGCTTTCCTGAGGCTTCTAAACTGGTAGAAACTCAGTTTTACATGGATGATTATGTCGATTCGGTTCCCGATGAACAGACTGCCATGCGATTGTCTCGCGAATTAATCGATTTATTTAAATTAGGCTCTTTCGACCTTGTCAAATGGGCCACTAATTCACCCGCTTTATTGAAGGTTCTTCCCGAGTCTCACCGCTCACCAGTAAATTTTTCTGGCATGGGTAACGATATTTACAATTTTAAAATTCTTGGTTTAACCTGGGATCCTGCTGACGATTACTTTTCTTTAACAACAGTCGCTGTAGAAGATAAATGCACAAAGCACACGATTTTATCGCTAGTTGCCCGCTTATTCGACGTACTTGGCGTTGTAGCTCCAGTTGTGCTGTACGCCAAAATTCTTATTAAGGAACTATGGCTAGCTAAAATAGACTGGGATGAGGTCCCTCCGGAATCCATCATCAGTCGCTTTTCAGCTTTTGCACGAGATTTTTCCGCACTCCCTTCTCTAAAAATTCCGCGCCATATTGGCATTGTGGGAAAAGCTGTAGTGAACATCGTAGCCTTTTGTGACGCGAGCTTCAGTGGTTACGGTTGTTGTGTTTATTTACACATCACTGATCCTGAAGGTAATATCACCGTCCGTCTTTTATGTGCAAAGTCGAAGGTTTCTCCAGTTAAAATAACAACGCTAGCTCGATTAGAACTTGTCGCCGCTTTGCTGCTGTCCAAGCTTGTTCGCGTGGTCCGCGATAAACTTTCCGCTCGTGTACCTATTACAGGTGTTTACGCCTTCTCGGATTCTACAATAGCGCTTTCGTGGATCCACTCATCGCCACATAGGTGGTCTATTTTTGTCAGCAATCGTATTGTTAAAGCCGCGAATTTCGAACCACGTGTTTTTGACTCTATAGTCACCCGTGTTTGTTCGTGGAATAAACTGTTGCGCATATTCATGTACATACTTAAATTTACGAGCAAAAAACGTAATGGTGATCAATCTGTTAAAGATATTCAAATCGCTGAAAATGTTGTTATTCAAATAGTTCAGAGTATTCACGAATTAAATTCAGTAAAAACCGGGTCAGGTACATACAGACGTCCTGTCACCAAGCTATATCCTTTGCCAACCCAATAAACAATATTTCAGCTGAATCATGTATATATAGATAGTGTATTAATAGGGCATTTATATATAGTTTGCTACGATATAAATCTAACCGCAATTTAACGCACCTGAAATATAATAGTTAATTTCAGGAATTTAATGACAATATTGTTTCAAACCGCTGTTAATAGCTCCTTGATAAGGTAATAATTTTTTGAAAGCTCAGGACCTTTCAAGGCGGGGAGTATGGTGTGGCGGCCTTTTCGCCCTTGAACCGCTTTATATCGCGGCGGCATGCGAGCCTTTGATATCTGCACGTTTTGCCATCGCACACAAAACGGCATATGGGCTTTTGCTCAGCCGACAAGTCTGCATACGCCGTCGGCGGCACCTTTTGATATGAAAGGTGCTGGCGAATGCAAATTGCCCGAAAAGACCTACCGCCAAGCCAGGCGCGAAGCCCGGCAACATTCGCAATCCGCAACGCGGCCAATTTGGTCGTGTTTTAACACCGCACATTCAAGCCGCACATTCACGCACCGCAGCTCGGCCAATTCGGTCGTGTCTCAACCCGCATACATTCGCAATCCGCAACGCGGCCAATTTGGTCGTATCTCAACCCGCATACATTCAAGCACCGCAGCTCGGCCAACTTGGTCGTGTCTCAACCCGCAAGAAACTCGCCATCCGCAGCGCGACCAACTCGGTCGTGTCTTCACCCCGCAAGAACATTCGCTACCCGCAGATACCCGATCCACAACGCAGAGGTGGCTATCTTGGAATCGCCGACGAAGCCGAAGCCGAAGCCGATTCAGGTGAGCGATTTGGCAATATTCGTTGGTGGATATCGGTAGCCGCCCCCATCCGCTTACGCGACGGCCGTTTAAGGGACGATTTGGGCCTTCTCGGTTGCCGTTCCAAACGGGCCGTACTACGTTTTCACACCGCATCACGAGAGCGGCTATTTATACGCCTGCCTCTCCATTTTTTGGTCCTTATTAGCCGCATCGGTATCGTATCCAACACCGCATCCACGAGAGCGGCTATTTACACGCCTGCCTCTCCAGAATGCATAACAAAATAAAGGGCTAGATGCTGACCTAATGGAGATAGTCAAATGTGTATATAAGATAACAAATAATAAAATCCAAATAAATAACAAAACATAAATAGAAATTGAGTATGACAAGGAGGAATATTAAGTCCCTTATTTTTCTTTAAGTTTAGTTTGACTTTTTTTTTAGGCTTCCATACCTGAAAGGGAAGGCTAATGAAATCGGTGCGGACGTATTTTTCGACTTTCAACTCGAGAACTGCTGAACCTAAAGACATAAGGCTATAGCCCACCGGGTTCACATCCGCGAGCTGGCATAGGTGGCATGTCTTACAACAATGCAACAAGGGTTTTTAGCGGACCTAGCTTCCAATATGTTATTCTTTATAACTTTTGATCAAGGCAGATTCCAAGCTAAAGACCAGCTTCTATTTCTGTCATTTCTGATATTTGTCACGCCTTATAATTTTTGATATGTGATAGATAGATACATAACATTTTCAGTTTTCAACTAAGAACCATAAGTCAAGTCCAGACGCCAAAAATCAGCCTGAACTTGTCGCAAATTTTTGTTTATGCATATAGGACTCGGACAGTGATGGAAAAGGAGTTCCACGTCCGCACTTGTTTGTTTGTCTTTTTAAGTACGCTGTTTGCAACTTCTTTAATGTTATTAATGATGTCATTAAGAAGATCTTTAAACTTTATGGTCTCTTTAATCGGGTTTTTTAAAAATGTATTCTGTAGTACATTTCTGTAGCTATCCTCTTTGTTCCATACCTAGTGTGGTCTATGTTTCTAGTTCCTTTTTCAATTAATTTTCTTCTCTCTAATCTCGTATTTATTTCTACTCGTGCTCTTACCACTATGGTCGCTGATGTTTATTAGTTTGATGACAGATATATCTTGTATAATGTTCTTACGATCTGAGATGATGAAATCGATCGTTTTTTGTGATCCCATCAGGACTTTTCCACGCCCATTTCCGGTGTTCTTTTTTCAGAAAGAATGTATTAATTTCTTTTAATTGATGCACTTTAAGGAAGTTCACTAGCGCTTTTCATCTGTTATTACTTATTCCTACTCCATGCATACCCATGGACGTCTCTCCTTTTTAGTTATTTTTGAATTTTCTTGAATTTTCGCCTCTCCCAGAACCCTTGAAGCAAATCGGAACACCGGTGTGGGATAGTGAGCGATTAACCCTACCCACATGGGGTTTTTAAGTTTTAAAATTCTTCTTTATGTTAAGTTACTTGGGGGGTGTTTGGGCATTAATACGCCACGCTTTCCGAGCGGGTCGGCGAGTTCTTAATCAGCCGTTCCTCTAGAGTTAGACGCTGTGTGTGGTCGCCCAATATAGGTAGAGATGCCGCTATTGAAATTTGCTCCTCCGTCTCTTTCATCGTTGTGACTTTATTTGTCATTCTCCGTCTTCAGGGCCGTTGGAATTCTTCCTCTGTAACTCTGGGTAGGAGCCCTTACGGGGTACTATCAGCCGGGCCAGCTAAACCCTGGTTTTTTAGCGAGGTTGTTACTCCTCTCCCTCCTCCATTATCCTGGCTTGGGACAGACAGTGATAGTATAATGATAACTGGCGAATTATAATATCTTAACGAATTTAATAAGCTCTACGTTTAATGATTTGCCAATCATTAATTTACCACATTATGTGATATATTTTAAATTATTTTTCATAGCTGCAAAAATTTAAATTAACTGTTAGTTTAAAAAACTAGACACCAAAGAAACTTTAATATTACCGTGAGCTTGACAACATAATTGTATAAAATATAAACCAATTGTTTAAATTAAAAAGAGAAAATCAAACGCCCCATAAAATATTTAGCGCTTTTTTACTGAAGGTAATAAAAAAATAGTGCTTATGTAAGAAGATATATATTTTTATACAAGGTTTGCTGCAATTGTCCTTATAACTCTAAGTGCTGCAATGGACATGAAAATACATAAATTTATGTTTCTTAATTATCAGTTATTAAGATTGACATAAAGGTTGCCTGGACTTTGGTCTTAATCAGCTCTTAAATGAATAAGTATAAAATATTCCTAAGGGTACTATAATTAAACAGTGTATATCAAGCCAACAAAATAAATCGCGTTTAAGTCGAAAGATCAGATGTTAGATATAGCGAGAGTGGGAGTTTTTAATAGAAGTGTACTGCTTAAGTTAAACTGAGCTAATTGAACTACGTTATCGGCCAAATTATTATAATTGCTTCATATAGGTTTAACATTTTAATTAATATTTTTTTATATTTGAATTGGAAATTTATTTATTGATCATGTTTATACATACAGTCAATATTGCTGCGTTTGTACTGCATATTTTAACCTAGCAATGTAAAACAGATTTAAACACGTTAATTTACTCCGCGTATAAAATTTTGTACCTGATTTTTCTACTGTTTCAAATAGTTTTATTGTACCTCTGAAAAATCCTCAACATGTAAGCATAATTATAAAATCGAAATTAGGAGTAATATTATTTTGCCACTAAAACTGCTTAGTGTGATCTACAAAAATAAAACAATTGCCGTAGGATTGTGAAGTTACTACTAGATCTTAAATACAAAAGCAAAGACTTTAAGTTTTTAGTCAACGAAACTGGAAACTAACACCAATAGTAAGAATTTGAAATAAAGTATTTTTTACCCATGTTTTTTGTTGAAAATATGTTAACATTTGTTTTAGCCCAATCAGTGACAGAATCCCGCAGTGCGCGCTAGGCGATATAGGTAAACAATAACCTTCGTATTTATTTTCCGTGTCAACATACTAGCGATATCTTTACTACTGAATGTGAAACAGCACTTCTAGGCACTGAATAAGTGTTTTTTTTGTGTTACTTTATTAATCACTTCAAATTTATCACCCGTTGTGTTAAATTGCTGTTAGTTCTTAATAAGAATTTAACCGATAGTTTTTCAATTAGTGGTCACCTTTAACTATTATCACGCAACTTAACGGGTTGTGGGGCCAACGCGTAAGCTTATTTAATTATATTAATTTAAGTGTACTAATGTTTGTTCGTGGCAGTTTTATAAATCTGGTTGAAGGTGCTTGTGACTCTTATTTTTTTGTGATTTTGTGTTGGGCAGTGATCAAAACTCTAAACACAAAGAAAATGGACAAGATTGCGGTTTTTTTCTATGAAAATTTTAGATTAGAACGCTACTTTAACATCATAATTTGCTGTAAGTGAGTAGACAAAGACAATTGGTCAGGTGATTTTAAGTCGAGTGTTAAACATGAAGACAGAGGCCAAAATGCGAAAAGACTGTCTGCTATCTACAAACAGAAGAATAAAATGTAGAACAACAATTATAGAGCTCGTGGTAGTGGTGAAAAAGCTTGAGAAACAGTTAATTGATTTTGGCTAACCGATTAACAAAGGTCAAGTTATTCACAAAGTGATCTATGCGTTTCCGTTAGTCATCCATAAGAACGCCAAAACGACTGTCAATAGCATGAAGGATTCTAAGAAGATAACGAATATATTGCTGCCAATGTTTTTGAAAGAACGAATGTGAGTGAGCAGATTCGAACGCGTCCTACCATTTGCTTTTTCGACAATAAACCAAAAATAGAAGTGTACGAGGAAGGCCGTGTGTACAGGGACTTGTCTGTAAATGGCCAACTAATAGATATAGACAGTATGTAGTATCATCCGCAAATTGGCAAGAATTTATTTTCGGTTAGCTTGGTGATAAACAAAAAGGTGGACAAGAATTTCAAGAGCAGTCAGAAGATGTGTTAATTGGCGCAGACTACAAGAATAAAAGTGGTATTTTTGCACCACATTATCGCGTGCGTGAAAGGTCAAAAGCGCTTGTGTCCACCAGTGAGGCGATTAATCTTGTTGATTAGTATGCACGACTTGGTCACACACTATATGATGTTATGAATTTATTGTAAATATGGACCTAAAAATTACAAGGAGTGTCGGAAGCCGAAAAGCTATTTGTAAGCACTGTAATTTTGGCTGATATGTGCGCGTATCATTCTTGCGGAAGAATCAGATATGATATTAAATTCCGATCGATAAAGTGCTTGACCAATCACTCGACGGTGCGACCTGCACGCTAGTATTTATCGACAGCGAAAGTGGTATGCTGTTTCCGTTGCAGATGTAGACGAAGGCCAGAGCGATTAATGCGACAGCGAATGTTTTGGCCGTGGCTGAAAGCGCTTCTGTAGCAAAATTTAATTCATTTGCAGGTATCAATAATGTACGTGCCGAAAACTAATGACTAGGCCAAACGATCGAATTACACTATAAATAAAATTGTTTGCTCAATAATAGTAATGGTCAAAAGACATGTGAAATGAACAATCATCAAAGACATACTAGCTGTGGCAATTTGGCATCAAGATGATGATAATCAGCCGTCAAACGGCTAGCAGTATCCAGAGTGACCGAGTGGCCTATCACGGAAGAGATAGTCACAGGGAAAGAGACCGAACAAGTGGCGACAATTGATAAGGCCGCAAACGGCGAAGTTAGTGAAAAGGGCGTAAGGCCAGGAAAATTACTGAAATTGTATCGGAAGGGTCAGCACAAAATACGTGTACAAAGTTGGAACATCAGTATCACCTACACTGAGAATTACCAGCTTATCAATCACTTGGCCGCTGCTGACTTGGATGCCAACTAGGCAAAAAGCAAAAATCGCCGTTTAATCAACAGAGTAGCCTTAGTGGTGAACGAGGGGCTAATAGATATTAAGTATCGTTTTATTGACATTTTATTAGAATTGCTTTACAACTGACGAGATCTACATCACTACATTGTGAGCGAGAAACGGTTGTTGTTTAATTTTAAAAAGTTTGTAGTGCATGCTTTAGTTAATTTTCTAGTTGTACTTCTGTCGAATGGAAGTGACAAAAATATGCTTTAAATTTGCTCTAGTCAACTTGAAGGCAGTGTCCCACAGTGCGTTTAAGGTGACATTGGTAGCCAATAGACCTTTACAGTTATTTTCCGTGCCGGAGTGCCTGCGACATATAGTACTCACATACTCATAGTACTTTTTTATTATTTTATTTATTATTTCAAATGTATCGACAAGAGTGGTCAGCCTAGCAGTAAATAATTTTAGGTCAGAGTAGGTGTTCATCAAGCCTCAACTCTGAGCCCTCTAGTATTCAACCTGGTAATGGACTATATCACTTCAAACATACAAAACCAGCACCGTGGTTACTACTATATTTCGATGATGTAGTTATTACAGCCGAATCGTTGGTAGAAGTGCAATCAAACCTGACGACGTGGCAGGAGTCCTTGGAGAGGAGTGAGTTGAGAGAGAGTAGCCAGAAGAACGAATATATGTTGCGACTTTTTCAGAGTTAATGTAGGTGCCATACCATGTCAAGCCATTGAAAACAATGCTCTTAACAGAGCTGAAGACTTTAAGTATCTCGGATCTATTGTAGCACCAAAAGCCTGTGTAGAGAGAGACATACACAATAGAATACAGACAGCCTGGCTGAAATGGAGATCGTTGTCTGGGATTCTATGCGACTTCCGTATGCCGATTAAAGTCAAGGGCAACGTATAGAAAAAGGCAGCAAGACCAGCCCTACTATATTGATCTGAGTGCTGACCGATGAGGAAGACGGATGAACAGAAAATTCACACCATAGAGATAAAGATGCTACGTCTGGTGGAGTTTTAAAAATGGATAAATTAAGAAACAAATATTTTCGTGGTACTTTTAAAGTCGCTAAGATACACGATAAACTTCGGGAAAACCGCTTGCGCTGGTACGGGCATGTGATGAGGCGAGATAATAACCTAGTTACAAACAATAGAAAATGACATAATAGGGAGCAATACAATGAAAGAGACAACCTACAACCGTACGGTTGCGCAGAAGTACTGACCCCAAATAAATTGGGATAATAGCTAGGAGAAAGGAGAAAATTTATTATTTCAAATTTGTCATCCATCACATAAAATTGCTGCTAGTTCTAAAAAAAGTTGCTATTGTTAATATTTTTTTTTCGTCTTTTAATAATAGCTGTGGTCATCACAATTAACGTTATACGCACCTAGTTTTTGTGCTATATAATTTATTTTGTACATTTAAACGAGTCAGTTGTACCAATTTTAGAAGACGTGCGACATAATAAAACAATTTGAGAAATTTAAAAAATAAATGCTTAGTGTTTGTTGCAACACCTTTTCTCACTAATATAATGCTGTTGTATATCATCATTTAAAACAAAATTAATAATAGTTTAATCAATACTAGGACATAATACTTTATTTAAAAATTAGTTAAAAGGTGAAATTATTGCAATTAAAAAACATTATTCTTATTATTGTTTATGGCATAAATATAGGCTCCTCTTTTTGTAATGACATCAACTAAAAAATATTATGAAGTAATTATTTTAGGGTTGGCGTTTGTTAACCATTTTAATGATTTAGAAAGAAGGATTATATTTTGCCAACTAAGACATGTATTTGTAACAAATATCTGGTATAATCTACAAAAAAGCAACATTAGATTTTACTATATATTGACACAATACATAAGAATACTGTAAAATTACATTTTTAAAAAGAAACCATTTTAGAATATTATAGTAAAATTAAAAAAACTTGATTTTGACACGTTGATTAAATAGTAAGTGGAATATCAAATGCGAAAAGCACAGATGTATTTGAAAATAATAGTTTAGAGTTTATAGAAATTTCTTTGCTTTCAATACGACTCTATTGTGCTGGTAATATGAGAAACCGTATTAACACCAATTGTATTCGTAGAACTAAAGAAAACATAAAAATTTCGTGAAAAACTTCTTTCTTAGATTTTTGAACTTATAAGGATAAGAAAATAATATATTTTTGTACAATTGACAAAAATAGAAATAAAATTTTAATAAAAACAAAAGACTTATAACTAACAAAGAATAGCATATAATATACACACTAAAAATACTAATTCTTACAAAAGTAATATAAGCCCACTAAAATTTATGTTTTCTGAAGTAAACTTTGTCAGACTTATTTAGATATTTTCTATGAGAAGACAATATATAATAACAACGTAGACATTTTCTCAAAAACCACAGACGGAATACCTGGATAAATAGAAAAATTACATAAACTTCGACCAACAAAAGCTTTTCTTGTTTATAGAATAGAACGAACAAAACAAATATAAAATATCATAAAAAAGAATTAAAAAAATCTATTAAAGCGGACCAAAGATGTATGAAGCCCGGGGGCGTTTTATTGAAAACAACATTCTTCTGATTTACCGGTTTTGGATACTTTGTGCGGTTTGTTTGGTTTAAATTTGTGAATTGCGATCAGTCCATGATTTAATCAATTGTTGCATGACACCTTTGAACTTATATATTTACGTTTGCATTATAGCAGTCGATCCACTTTTTGTTGTCTATCACCTTTTGCTTCACGAATAGGATATCCGACCAAAATGATCTCGTATAATTCAAACCGATAAATATTTCTAAGTTGCCGCAAATAGTTTTATACGTTTCTGTGGAATATCTCTAAGTTAAGAGCAATCTACTGTACTGATCGATAAGAACTATTAACGTCAATGGTTTTGGCAGCACTCAAGTCAATGTCGATTGAGGCGTCTCCTTACTAAATTTTGGCAAACCATTTTTGGTATTCCAATTTCTTAAAGCATCATCCTTATGTGCATTTCATGTGATACATAACAAAATACACACAGTTTTCATAGCTATATGGGACGTACAATACAATTCCATTGAGTTTTATACATTTTCATTATTATTTTGTTAAGATATGTTTTTCTTCGGAAGTGTGGGATAAATAGAGAATTAACATATTTAACAGTTCTTCATTGTAATATTTAATAAAGGGATCTACTGGATTTTAAAATAAATATTATTTTTTAAATTAAATCAATCCTAGAACAGCCGAATAAAGTATTTTTTGGAGTACTAAAATATTTGTTATCACTCAGGGAACGTATTCTCAACTATCTGTGGCTCGTTTTCAACTCTTGCACTCTTTACTATAAATTTTTGAAGTGCTATTTCGTTAAATGCGTTGCAAAGCGGGCAGCAGCAAAGAGCCATAAAAGAAGCAAGAAAAATCGTGTTCGAGTGTTATAAGCAAATTATAGCGAGCTGCACAAGTTTATATCAGAATCATCGTTATAAAATAACTCGCAGGCGTATACAAACATCCAAAGAAGTCGCGCTTCAAAGGGTTATAACAAGGGGTGTAGGGATTTCAGACAAGCGATGGGGGGAGGAATGCGTTGTCTGATGGATAACTAAATATTTTTATAGAAAACTACTTCAAGTGCGTCAAGGTATCAAATAAAGTAATAAATTGATTAATAGCTAAGTCAATCATCAATTTTATAATAATGTTGTAAATCATGTTTTTATAACATTCTACTGTAAGTATGTATTCATAAGCTTAGGAGTTTACAAAGAAATATTGTAAATGGAGACTCCATACTTCTTCAAAATTTAAGGTAAGCATGTAGCCTATTAATCTTAAGATGCAACTACATATCCTTGGATATAATTAGTAAGCTTGTTTTCCTCAAAGATTATAAATAATTGCCCATTAACGGTCACGGACAGATAAGACATATCTATTAGTACGCAAGTGTCCCGCATTTTCCAAGCCGTAAAGCGAATACGCGCCAGATTTATTAGTTCTCTTATTGAGGTAAATTAACTTGTCATACCTCGACGGCATGTGTGAAATCTTTGGTCGTGCACGGAGACACCGCATGACTTATGGAAATGAGCCTACGGTTAATTAATGGGGAAATAAACGGCGTTTTTAACGTCAAAAATTATGAATTATCTGGTAACGGTACCGGCGAGATCTGCATGGAAGATACTATTTATCCTAAGCCCGCGACAACCGGCGGGCGGAATTTGAAGCGACTAGAACAAAAGGCCCACGTTAATATATTCATCATTAAGTCCATACTTGTCAAGCGTCCATCAATAATTAATCATTAGATCTATAGCCTGTTATTTTAAGATCACGATTTACTTATAGCACGATGACTGGGTATTTTGCTGCGCGGCGGATTAAGAGTTAATAATTAATGACCGTAATTAGTAAACAAACATGGGATGATTTTACAAACCGAGCGCGCAAGTTCTGGATACAAGATCCAATAATAGACCCCATGTAGCTGGAGATTTTCTCTTCAATAACGAGAGCGGCGATTATCCTTTATATTAAAAAATACAAACTGGACGATCTACTTCCATTACTTAAACAATTAAGAAATGAGAGAAAAAACTGCGAACTAGAAAGCGCACGGCAATGCCTAAATTTCGCTGAAGGACGGGGAAACGGAGAAAAAGCACGAGAGCTATTTCAGGTGACGCAGGCCGTCTTCCCCTTTCCACGGAGCGCCGTTCCCCTCCTAGTTAAGACGGTAACAAGGATTAGCGGAAGAGACACGTAAGGCTTAGCCAGAGGCCCTTAAAATGGGACGGCCGAAAAAAGCCGACGCCGCGGCATGTAGGTAAGCTATTTGTGGCTCGCAAACGTGCTATCAAGCTTCAGTTGCTGGAGATGGGCTCGAAATCAATGGTATCGGGTTCAATTACCGGGCGGTCGTGTCAATTCCGCGGCCTGCGGGAAATATCCGCCGCCACAAGGAAGTCACGGTTGTCTTGGGCACTGCAGACAATCATTGAGAGCTCTTGTCATTTCGGAATAGTAATGAGCTCTTTTTGTTTTGCTACATTAGCGGCAGGCATGGCACTGCTGTGCCTTGTAGCGCGTGACAGATATCGCGAAGCTGTAACAAGTTTTGCCTCATTGGAAGTGCTAATAATATTAAACGAAGTAAATACTAAATTAGGGTTTTATGTATTCAAAGTTTTGAGTAATATTAAAAATATTTTCAAGGGCTTGGCGTATTATTACACGTCTGCAAGGTAAGAGTAATGTTTTTTGAACGACCTAAAGATAATTGATATTAAATCTTTGTAAAAAAAAGAAAAACACTTTCAATATTTTTAAAAAATAATTTGCTGTTTTGAAGACAATTTAAATTAAAGATCGTGAAAGTGATAGTTCAAGGAATTTTTGTGACGATGACAAAAATTTAAAAAATCCTAAAAATCACTGCTTTTGCTATCGTTAGAGTTCTTTGTCGGTGATGGAAGCACTGGATCTTGGTACTGTACTGGTTTTGAAGATGTAGCACTCTAATGATAGTATTTTTTATATTTTAAAACATTTGATACCACCCTTCTACAGAATTAATACTGCGACACAGTTGGATCGTTCGAACAGAACAGATTTGTGGTTTATTTAATCTAGAGAACAGGTTGAATGAGCCTTAATGTAGCTCTTTTGGCACTCCAGTAGGGTACTAGTTTTTTAGCTCGTTCTTAATAAATCCATTTGGTCCAAGATTTTTGAAATGAAGTTCATATGTTTGGTAAAAAGTCTCCGATAGGGGAAACACGTCGTAAAATGATTTGCTTTGACCGGATAAGATCTTTTTAATGTCACTAAATTGACCACAGACTACAAAGAACTTTAAAGTATTGTTAAGGTGAAATTACAATTAAAACATAATTGCCCTTTGTTTTCATTTTTCGCCTACTTATCAATTTGATTCTACTAAATGCTGATTTGATATATTTATTTAAATGAGTGTACCTTTAGTATCTTTAAAATATAAAATACAAACTTATTTTATAAAGACTAATCTATTACTTTACTCTTTAAACATCAAATATATTTTTTAATTTTGAATTTAGTCAAAAACATTTTAGAGTATAAACTTTGGAATTATTTTTGATGAGAATAAGCCAACTGGATTTCAAAATAAATTTTAGATTTGAAACCAGCAACCAAAAATTAGCAAATCTTTCATTTTTGCCTTATTCTAGCCTGCCGTTTGTCTTTGCTCCTTCTGTTATTTTTTTCCACGTATCTCAATAATGTATTTTTTCCTCCATACTTGTATTTGTAACTTCTTTATATCTTCTAGTACTCCCTCTTTTCCTCTACTGAAATGTAGTCTCCACATTGTAATTTTCTTTACTTCTTTATCATATCCCATTCTTCTTATATGTCCGTAACAGCGAAGTCTTTGCACTTTTCTAATCTTTACTACACCTTCTCCTTTTAGAATGGTTTTATTTTACAGTTTATTATCCTTCTAGATTCGCTATATGCAACTGTTTTAACCCGTATCTTCTTCTTATAATCTTTCTTTCGAATATTCTTAGCTTTTCCTGTTCGGAGTGTGTTAAGTTTATCGTCTCTGCAGCATTAGTCATTACCGGTCTGATTGTTGCTCTGTATACTCTCATTTTTGTATTTATGCTTATACTTCATCTTTCATAATGTTCATAATGTTTTTGTATTTATGATACGTTTTGTGTCCCGCCTGTACTCTGTAATCTATATCTATGTTCTAGCCATTTTTACGTAAATATTTAAAATTATATACTATTTGATACCCAATATTTCCTATTTTTACTTCTTTAGTTGTTGCTTTCCCATTTTTTGCTTATTTCCATGTATTTATTTTTACTTGGTATATTTTTAGGTCTCTTTTCTTTGCTTTTGGTTTAATTTTTAATTACTTTTTTAGGCTTCTTCTATCTCTAGCTACCACAGTGATATTGTCTGCGTACGGAACTATTTTATTGATGATTGTTCCCTTACTTGTGTCTTGTACCTTACACCTAGAATAATCCAAAATCTTTAGTTTCTCTTTAGTCTGTCATAATTGCTGCTTGAGAGTTTTCCATTGTCATTTGTATCAATCTCACTAGCTTTCTCGGTATTTTCATGGCTTTTATTATCTGTTCTCGTTTCAGACTATCAAATGCTAATTTGTAGTCGATATACACAATTTGCAGTGCAATTCCCATGTTTATAGAACTTTCCGGCTATTTGTCTCATTATATGTACAGCATCTATAGTGGACCTATCTTTTCTGAAACCGTATTGGTCTCATTTGTCTGTGTATTTCATAAGTTTTTTATTTATTAGCTGTATTCCTTGCAGTTTGCATAAACTTTTGGGAATATATATATATATATATATATATATATATATATATATTATATATTACTTATTATTTCTTTTTTCGACTGCATAGGCATCTTTTTCTATTTCCAGATGTGGATTATTAGTTTAAATATTCTTTGTCTTAAAATTTTATTTCCGTGTTTTATTAGTTTATTGACTATGTTATTTTTCCTCCTGCTTTACTTGCCTTAAGCTGTAATATTACTTCATTACTTTATTGCGGGTGCATTTATTGTTTATCTGAAGCTTTAGCTATAGGCCATTTTGTTTGTACTTAATACTAGCATAATTATACCACTTTTCATATATCATAATTATGCAATTAAGGCAGGCGCATGTGGGGCCATATGACAGAAGCAAAGCGACAGCTTCAAAACGACCATCATCAACTGATAAAACCTGATCCAGTTTTAATACATAACTTGCGTACCCCAAACATGTCTGCAATCTTACGTTCAGTCAGATTTTGAATTCGTCTCGACTAGTTGTTGTAGTTAATCCCCAATAACAGTTAAGATTATTTTTTAAAACAAATAGAAATGAAAATGACTGAACCACATTTGTGCTGTGTGTTAATTAGCAGCATCTTTGCCAAATAAACTTTAATACAAAAACGTACTTCTGTTGCTTATAGTTAATTCTGCAACTAACAAAACTGCTTTTCACCACCAAAATGCTTTACACGTTTTACATAAAAGTTTAGAATCAAAATCTCAGCAGCGCAATAAAATAACACAGTTCCATTAAGTTTAATTTTACTTTAATTTATGTAATATGTAAGGCTGACATATTACATAAAATAGAGTCTAACTATATTTTAGATCACCTTAGTAAATATTCTAGTTGGTATATGAGAGACACAATTAGTTTTGCTTAGATTTTTCTATTTTTATTATTACTTAGGACTTGTTTCCTAATTATGTTCGTTATTTCTCTACCATCAAATGGTATGCATCAATACGATTTATGCTATAAATGAATTTATGCTTGTTCTAATATAAACTTGTATATTCTAAAAACGAATATTCAAATTAACATGTAGAGAACCCGTCTTATTATACTTTAGTTAAAACAAATTTGTAATTTTTTAGATAATAAGTTTAACTTGTAGTACATATTTAACTTAAAATTTATAACATTTATAGTACATTTTATCTGTGGTAAGTAGTATGTAATTCATTTAATTATACGTTTGGTTCTTAATAACGAAGCATGTATAGTAGGAAATATATAATTGCATATTTTTTATCCATATAGCAAAAAGCAAACAAATAATTTCCAATATTGCATTGAAAGGATAACAAAAAATCAATTTTACAAAAGATTCTACAAATTCCAAACATAAGTAAGAGAAAAAATTAGCATAAGAAATTTTGAAGTAAAAAAACGTAGTAGGAACGCTGTAATTGAATTAAATTTATCGTTACTTAAGTAATGAGCATAATCTTAAATGCATGTTGTCTAATAATTTATATGCTTTCTACAAACATTTTATAATTAAAGCTGTTTTTGTTTGTTTACTATACATATTATCTTTTTATAGAACAATAATTTATATTAGTTTGGTGAAAAATTATTGACTTACTATAAACAATACGAAAGCCATGTACCTTTATAAATGAATAAAAAGCAAACCGTAGTTTCAGTAAAAGCATTTTATGAATATATGCACTGAATATCAGTTACGTATTTTACATAGTTAACGTCAATGTAAAGCATGACTAACTGGCTTTGCAGTTATTCATTGAATGTACTATTTATTTACTTTCATACTGACATCCTAAACGTAAATACGTTTTACAAGTTCACTATACGCATTTGTAAAACTAATAAACTGAGAAAACCTCTACACATATTTGCTATATTACCTTAGATACACATATATAAATATTTAAAAAAAATTTAAGGAACAGTGGTTTAAGAATTTGAGTTTCCTGCCAAGATTTAAAGTAGTGTGGTGTCAATTCCAAAGTAAATTATTTCTTAGTGTGTTTTTCTGTGAAAATAATTAATAAAATACACTGGATTGAAATGATCGATTGCTAATTTTTTATGGCACATTGTACTGTTTGACTTGGTCATCAATTTCCTTTTCTAAACACTTTCAATGCGATAAATTTGTCAGTTTATAAACAAATATTTGGTATACTTTCTGTTTCCGTATGTACTGTGGGAGTATATGTGTGTCGAAATTGTTTAAAATATAACTAAAAGTTTTTAAAGTAAATTTACAGATCTTAATTATAGTGCAACAATTACTAAATGCGATATATATGGTAGTTGAACTGCATACAACACTTATTTAATATTAATTTATAATACGTATGACTACTTCTAGATACATATTTGCTTTAGTATTTATTATTTTTGCAATT
The DNA here is from genome assembly GCA_036346155.1 of Sinelater perroti. Lineage (NCBI taxonomy): Eukaryota > Metazoa > Arthropoda > Insecta > Coleoptera > Elateridae > Sinelater > Sinelater perroti. Next base: position 6,918,891 of record JARFIY010000195.1, read on the forward strand.
TTTTTTATTAGCATTCTATGATACAGTTTTCTAATTACAACTTTGTTCTAAAGTGATTAATTCTATGGACAGGAACTTGTTATCAAAAAGCCTTTTAACTACCATGTTTTACTTGTATGTGTTTAATTTATTTGGTGTGCTTAGTTATTTTGCTTATAAAAAATAATAGCAAGACTCTACATCTCCCGTTGGGAGTGGCTTGCGTATCGAAAGATTGTGGCTCTCATATATGAGGAAACAATAAAAATATTAGAAACTCCCTTGTTAGCAATACAACCAATTAAACCAGTCACACCTAAAGAAATAAAAGAAGAATAAGACGTTTGAACCCAAGAAAATTCCCGGGCATAGACCTTATATCAGCAAAAATGCTTAAAAAACTGCCAAAAAAAGGGCATTGTATTATTGGCATATATCTTAAATGCAATACTGGCCCCAAAAATTAAAAACCGCCGAGATAATTTTAATCCTTAAACCTGGTAAGGACCCACATAGTACAAAATCATATCGTTCTACAAGCTTACTGCTAACTATTTCAAATTTTCTCGAAAAACTAGTACTTATTAGAATCAATGCAGAATAGATACCAGACTACCAGTTCGGATTCCGTCAAGGTCATTCGACTACCCAACAATGCCACCGTATATCGCAAACCGTTTTTGCCAGTTTAAACAAGAAAGAATATTGTGTTTCAGTGTTCCTAGATGCAAGCCAAGCTTTTGATAAAAAAAATACCAGAGTTTTACAATCTATTTAAAACATATTTAAATGACAGGCAATTTAGAACAAAAGTAAGGCAATAAATCTCAACTATACTTCCAATCAACTCTAGAGTGTCCTGGGCCTCTATCTATTATTTACCTTGGATCTTTCAGTCTTACTAAATATCATAATGGGCACATTTGCTGATGATACTGTCCATACTGGCTAGCCACAATGAAGTTCTCCGAGGATGCACTTAAATACAAGACTATCTATATGCTCTAGAACGATGGCTTAAAAAGTGGAATGTTAAAGTAAATGAGTCAAAGTCTGCTCATATAACATTTACCCTAAGAAAAGACCTGTGTTCACCCATATATCTAAACAAAATAGAAATACCACAAACCGAGACAGTAAGATACCTGGGACTCTACTTATATTACAAATTAAACTGGAGAGATCACATCGGCAAAAAACAAAGCAAATACATTTAAAACAGAGAGAGCTATATTGGTCGATTGGTAGAAAGTCTCCGATATCCATAAAAAACAAATTACTGTTGTACAAATCGGTAATCAAACCCATTTGGTCTTATGGAATAGAGCTGTATGGTTGTGCCAGAAACTCTAATGTGGAAATAATTCAAAGGTGTCAGTCCAAAATTTTAAGAATAATAGTTAACGCTTCATGGTACGTAACAAACGAAATGATCAATAAGGACTTGAAGATACCAACTGTCAAGGTCATCTGTGAGAAAGGTGCCATACATCACCAAAAATTGGAAACACATACAAATCCTCTGATGCAGCTCTTATTAGAAGATTGAAAAGACAGTGGCCAGCTGACTTCTAAAATAGCATTAGAGATCTTATCACTGGATGAGATCTCATTATGTTTTTTAATCAATCTAAACTGTAATCTTTAAATTGTAGGCCAGCAAATTAGCTGATAGAATAGTGTGTATTTTGATTGATAATACAATTTAATAAAAAAAAACTTCAACTACCAATAAACTTTTTATGATAAATTGTTTAAAAAATTATAAAGTAGTAAAAATATTAGATCTGGTAAATCTTGACTTTAAACAAATATTTGTGGTTTATTTGCTTCTGTTTAGTAATCTGTTAACCAGAAACATTCTTTTAAACAAAACAGGCGTTGTATTGTAAAATATTAAAGTTACCAGCATTTAATTTCAAAATCAAGTGATACATCTAACAACTTATTAAATTGTGCATCAGTTTGGTTATATTAAATAATATTACACAAGAAAGCAAAAAGTAATTACAGTGGAACAATTTTCATTTATACGAACGTTAAAACCGCTTAGCAAACGGAGATTTTGAAAAGTTTAATATAGCAGATTATTCGTAATTTCTAAAATGTAAAAAGCGCTGAAAGCAGACAAAAAAGTGGGCAACCCAAAAAGATTAAGAATACCAATAGGCGCTTTTTCACAAGCATAAGCTTTAAAGGATAAGTTTGAAATCCCTAGGAAACTCGTTCAACTCACGAAATGCAAGTAGAATTTCTGTAACATGTTCATGCTTCAAACGGCATTTAATTCAAACGGGATTGCATTTACAAAACCATTGTTTTGGTGTAGTAATAAACAAAAACACCTTAAGTATGCTATAAAACAAACATTCAGCCCTATACTCGTAGAAAAAGGTGTTGTGAAATAATAAACTGGATTTCGAGTTGTTTGCCAGCGAACATACACAATTTACTTGATTAAGTAAAGAACACCAGTATAATCTTCAGTATAATTAATCGCTGTTAAAAAAACAAAGACGCTGGGTTAGCATGGGATTGCTTATCTGCTATTTCGAATTTTGTTTAGATTAAAAAGAAACAAAGTACAAAGTAACGTGTAACATTATTACAAAACGAATATCTTCTCGGATCACCACTTAATTGAACAAAACTTATTACATTCTAACAATGTAATTATCTTAAACATTTGACTTAACTAGTAATACCCATTTAGAAAAATTATCCCAAGAAAAAATTTACAACAATGAAGTTAACAGAACATGCGTTAAACTTCAAAAATGCAAAAATGTAAAAATCTGTCAATATAAATTGTAACGCTTATAAAACAAAAATTACATATCAAGTATTGTAAGGCGTTTATCACAATTATAGCATTTTTGTATAGAACATTTTGTATTGATTTAAAATAATAATTAAATTTATATCCCAAAACATTTCTAAAAATAAAATTCTACAAAAAAATTAACTTGCCTGATAATATATACTTGGTTCCACATAAACATGTTGTCAATTTTAAGACTGTATTTAGGAAATTAAAAGAAATACAATTCATGAAGTATTTACAAAACATTATTACATCCTAACTTAGTAAAATATCCAAATACCATTATCATCAAGCATTAAATGGCAATAATCTACTCTATAAAACTGTAAAAATATAACTAACATTGCAACTCCTCCTATAGTTATGAACCGATTTTAAAGGTCAATACTTCATTCGAACAGATTTGTTGCAAAACCTCGCATAACCTCGATTTAGGTCACAGTTGATCTGGTATAGGTCAAAACATAAATTATCATAAAGTACTTTGACAGTTTGCGCCAACTGTCAATTCTTGGCGTTAGTAGGCGCATGCGGCATAACTTTTATTTATTTTAATAGTTTCCTATAATGTAAGACTACACTTAGAGCGTAAGAATCAGAAAGAGACTACCGTAACTTATAAAATCGTTAAAGTAATTTTGTGAGAGTTAAAAATGTTTTTACTTCTTAGTTTGTGCTTGATATACAATCAGATCTAATTTATGATTACATTCTCTTCTTTCCAAGTTGTACACGGTTGACTGAAATACTACATAAAAAAAAGTAATGTTCAAAATCTCTGTTTATTAAAACAACCCCAGAAATGTAAATAACAGGCAATTTAATAACGAGTTGGAGTAGTTTCTTCCCTCGTTCAGACCATGGCAGCTTCAAAGAATACCAAGCTCAAAAGGACGCCTTCTCAGTAAACATAACATCGCTCTAGTTTCCCATTAATTTTTTTTTCGTCCACGAACGTCGTTTTTTATTCATTTTTTGGTAACCAACGGTTCAAAGTCGTACTTTGCTGTATAATGTTGTAAGCTTTTAAAATTTGTTTTATTATCGCAAGCCCTAGCTTAACACTCTTTTTGGCAAGTACTAAAAAATTCTAGCGATTTGTTAAATTTGGATTTTTTAAAATACTAGTGCTTTTGCTTTCCGATGTTATTTGCCTTTTTTTCGATTGATCAATTCATCGGTATACTTTGCTGGTATCGCTATATTCACTTTCGCACAAAAGGATTTGTCGTCATTAGCGAACAAACTTTTTATTTTTTAACTCTATTTTTCTTTTCAAAAAATATTATGTAGACACTACCTTCTTGTACTAAACTCTACTTTTGTTTTTAAACTTGCTTTTAATACTATTTAATGCTCTTCTGTTCGGAAATCCAGCATGAGAGCAAGTTCGAGCCTCTCTGGAAAAGCTGCAGTGCTATTAAATACGCCCTAACGAAAAAAATAATCCTACAGTTGTTACAGTTTATTATTTTATTTTTCATACAAAAAGAGATAATAAAAATTGTCTTTGTGCTGCAAAAATTTCATCTGGTTTTATTACATATTTAAATTTTCTCGTTTGTTGTATTCTTGTGCATCTTATGGAACTGTCTATTTTTGTTTTTTTATTTATATTTTTATTTGCTTCAAAATAATTTTATGTCTTTTGTATATTGAGCTATTAATCATTTTAAGATGATACTTTTATGTATTAACTTTTCAACTCTGACGTTCTGCTATTTTAGTGTTGTACAATATTCTCTTCTTTTTTGTGTGCTTCTTTATATATATTATGTACATATTAATTCTGCTTTTTTAATGTTTCTTTTGTAACTACTCTCGGAACGTATTGTTATCCGACGTTGCTATAGAAATTTTGTTGAATATTATTTAACTTTGTTTAGTTTAGTTTTGTTTTTTTGTTTTGATATACATTGACGGTGAAAGTTGAGTTAAAGTATTGTCTTTCATTTCTTAAAAGTAAATTTCTATTGATTTAAAATTTTGTATCTTTCTTTGTTATTATTTACATACTAGTTATATATTTTGCTTTCTATATTATTGCGTTACTACCCTGTTGCTACATATAAATCTCTTTTAATCTCACTTTTAATTTTATTGAGGATGTCTCGTAAATATTATTGTACTACTTACGTTTGTTTTACATAAGATAAAGTCATTTGCGATGTCATCACGCAACCCAAAGTATAATATGGTAAAACATAACTAAATATATGATGTGCATATTCTACTCTGCTATGTTAAAGATAAAAAGGCAAACAATTATAAATATTAGGCATTGCTGCATCAGTATTGAAAGCAAAACTTTAAAGCTATGGTTGAAATACGTAAAGTGGCAACAAGTTTGTTAAACACACGGAAGCGACCTATTGTGTGGAATAGTTGAGCAACAAAAAAAAAGCAATACAAAGTAAATCCTGTAGAAGTAGCTCAAATTGTCAAATAATCTTAGCTCGTACTATCTATGGCCATTTTAAATTGCCTGAAGTTTGTAAAATGTCGAATTTGTAACTCATGATTTAAGCAAAGTTCGTGTTTAACTTCGACTTACAAACTGTCGTCAGTTGCCTTTCTTACCACACCACGGCTGGTTGTTACATGTGATGAAAAATCTGTTTTAATAATCCTGACTTTAGAAAACAGTTTTAAGGTAAAACAGTGTTTCACAGTATTAAATTACCACATTCAGCAACTTAGATTATTACATGTTTTATTTAATTGTGTACTTTCTACGTAAAGAACAATTTATGTCTGTAAGAAGCGCCTACAAAATGTTCTATAATATATATATATATATATATATATATATATATATATATATATATAGAAGACCAACATGGACAAGAACAATGAAAACTTCTTCAGAAAGGAATAACATGGCAAAGGTAATGGCACAGAAAGTGGACCAGATTAGTACATACAGTAGAAATCAAGAATAATTTTTGTTTTATTTTGTAATACATACCTTTACACTGTATGGTAGGAAAGGTCATATATATATATATATATATATATATATATATATATATATATATATATATATATATGACCTTTCCTACCATACAGTGTAAAGGTATGTATTTACAAAATAAAAAATATAATATTACACTGTATGGTAGGAAAGGTCATATATATATATATATATATATATATATATGACCTTTCCTACCATACAGTGTAAAGGTATGTATTTACAAAATAAAACTAAAATTATTCTTGATTTCTACTCGTATGTACTAATCTGGTCCACTCCTTTTGTTCTGTGCCATTACCTTCCTTGCCATGTTATTCCTTTCTGAAGAAGTTTTTCTTCTATTGTTCTTGTCCATGTTTTTCGTGGTCTTCCTCTTGCTCTACTAGTACCTACTTTCGATTCCCATATTTTCTTAACCTGTCTATCTTTGTCCATTCTAAGTAGATGTCCTAACCATTGTAGCTGTCGTGTTTCTATTTTTTCTCCAGTGGTTCTACTTTAAGTTCTTCTCGAATTATTTGATTTCGTATTTTATCTCTTCTGGTTACTCCTAGTACTTTCCTCAGATATTTCATTTCCATACTTTGTAGTTTACTTTCCTGTCTCTTCGTTGTTACCCACGATTCCCCCCCAAATGTCAATGTCGGTAGATAAATTGTTTTATATATGGTGAGTTTTGTTTTCCTAGAAATCTCTTTGTTGTTCAAGAATGTCTTTCCTAGTGCGTAGTACAACTTGGCAGTGTTTTCTATTCGTTTGTTTAGTTCAGCTTCGTGTCCTCCTTTGCTGTCTATAGTAACTCCTAAATATGTGAAACTTTTGACTTGTTCTAATTTACTGTTGTTGATTTTTATGTTTATCTGCTCTTCTTGTTTACCAATTGCCATGACCTTAGTTTTGCCTATGTTAATTTTCATGTTGTAGTCCTCTAACGTTTCTTTCCATATTTCCAGATTGTATTGTAGGTCCCTCTCCTTTGGTGCGAATATCACAACGTCATCAGCAAACGCACATTCCGAGATGTTTATTCGTTGCATGTTTCTGTATCCTACACATAATTTCGCTAATTTTGACCTACATGCGTTAATAATGTCGTCCATGAGTAGTATGAACAGCAGAGGGCTTAGTACACCACCTTGTCTTAGGCCATTGCTTGTTATGGACTCTTCCGATTGTGAGTATCTAGTTCTTACATAGTTCCTGCAGTTTTGGTACATGCTTTTGGTGGCATTAAGCAATTGTTTTCCTACACCCCTTCTAATTAGGCTCTTCCAGATCTTTTTCTTGGTGCGCGGTCAAAAGCTTTTCTAAATCGATGAAGGCTAGGTAAACTTTTCTGTCTTGTTTTAGTGTTCTTTCTATTACTTCTTTTAAGCTAAATATGTGGTCTTGTATACTATGTCCCTTTCTGAATCCGCTTTGAGAGTCTATTAGTTGTCTTGCTAGGACTTTTCTTAGTTTCTGTTCTAAAATTCTTTCATAAACCTTGCATGCTATGCTCAACAGTGTTATTCCTCGGTAGTTATGACAACTAAGTCTATCTCCTTTTTTGTACAGTGGTAATATGATTCCCAGTTCCCACTCTTTTGGTATTCTACCGGTTCTCCAAGCCTCTTTGCAAATGTCTAAGAATATTTGTGCTCCATATTTTCCCATAGTTTTCAGCATTTCTGCCTCTACTCCGTCGTGTCCAGGTGTTTTCCCATTCTTAACGTTTTTTATTGCTTCACATAGTTCCTTCATTGTCGGTTCTTCATCCGTTACTACTTCCCTTCTTTCTGCTCTTTGTTCTCCTTCTTCATCTTCTCTTGAATTTTGTGTTACCGTTTCATCTACTGTTAGGATTTCTTGGAAGTGTTCTTTCCATATCTTTATCACTTCATTTTCTTCGGTTATGAGTTTACCTCTTTTATTCTTGACTTGGTTTAGTATTGTTTTCTTCTCTGTTCTACAATTTTTGAGCACCCTATAAAATAGCTTCTGGTTTTCTTTGCTGTTATGTTCCATTCTGTGTCCGAACTTCTCCCATGACTTTTCTTTAGCTGTCTTTATTATTTCTTTAACTTTCTTCCTTTGTTCCTTGTATTCTTGGTATGCTTCTTCAGTTTTCTTATTTAAATAATTTTTCCATTTCCGTTTCTTTGTTTTAATTTCGTTTTAATATCTTCATTCCACCAATCTGTTTGTTTATTTTGGTTATTTATTTTGGCTACCCACATACTGCCTTTGCCGCAGATTTCAAAATTCTTTTAAATATTTCCCATTTATTGTCTATGTCTTCGTGTAGAAATCTTTCGTCCAGTTTTTCGACTTCTTTTGTATTAGTTCTTGGTATTTTGTCTGATATTGTTCTTCCTTGAGCATGTAAGTCTTAATCTTTTCATAAACTTTTTCTTTTGCAAGTTTTCCTTCTCTTTTGTTTGTTTTCTGTCCATGTGTCTTATTTTTCCTACTAACAGGTAGTGATCGCTGTAAATTTCGGGACCTCTTCTTACCCTAACGTCTTGAATCATATTCCTTTTGGCCTTTTCTATTAGGATGTAGTCGATTATTGATTTTTGTCTCTACTTTTAACTTCCCTGGTGTACTGATGTATTTTCTTATGTTCGTAAAACGTATTTGTGACGATGAATTGGTTCTCTCTGCAAAAGTCGAATATTCTTTTTCCATTATTGTTTCTTTCTTGTTTTCCAAATTTGCCTAGTGATTCTTCCGTTGACTTATTTTTACTCCTACTCTTCCGTTAAAATCACCTACTGTGATTACTGTCCCTTTACTTTCTTCTGTGAGTGATGTTAGTTCGTTCCAAAATTGGTCCTTATTGTTTACATTATCGTCTTCGTTTGGGCCGTAGACTGCTATTATTGTTATTTTGTGTTGGTCTTCCCTATTTCTACTGACATTAATCTTTCATTTATGCATGTCCAATTACAAATTCTTTTGCCCATTTCTGATTGACAATGCATGCTACACCTCCTTTTGCTCTCTGATTTTCTTGGGCTCCGCTGTATATCATAATATAATTATCTTCTAATTGAATCATTCCTTGGCCTTTCTTTTTTGTCTCAGTTGCTACTATTATTTCTATCTCAATTTGTCTCAGTTCATTTACTAGCTCCTTCTCTTTCCCATTAATTCCTCTTACATTCCATGTTGCTAAATTCCATGTTTCATGCTTCTTTTCAAATTTCTTTTTAGGTTCTCTTGTTTTTATGTATTTTTGGTGTTTGGGTTGTTTCCTATTCAAATGCCATTTCATTGCCTGGTCGTCGTCTTTATATTTGTCGTGTAATCCAAAATCTGTAATCAGTTTTTTGAGTCGCCGTTGGTTATTTCTCTTGCTTTTCTTAACTCTTTCTTTGTCTCTTCCCATCTCCACTCTATTCCATCTATATACAGCTTTCTAAATCCTATTTTAGCGGTTTTTCCATGTGTTCTCTCCTCCTGGGCCCTTTTCGTGATTATGCCTTGTATTTCTCAGTCTTTCTTGGATAAATCATCGTTGATAAATATCTTGACCTCTTTATTCCCTTTTAGTTTGCTTTTGTTCATCATAACTACTTTCTTATCATTGGAATTTTCTAGCTCGATTAGACAGGTTTTTTGGCCTAGTTTCTTAGCTGATTTAATTGGTACTTCTATTCCCAGTTTCTCTTTGAATACATTCAATATGCCTTCTTTCAAAACCTTAGGGTCATCGTTATCAATTTCTAAGCCTTGTATCACTAAATTGTTTCTCCTTTTTTCGTTTTCTAATCTCTCAACTTTTCCTTTTATTTCTTTTAGTTCCCTTGCCATATGTTCATTTTCACGTTTGATGCTTTCATTTTGTTCTTGTAATTTTTTGATCTCGTCTTTATATTCCTGTTGGTTCTTACGAATTTCTTTGACTTCTGTAGTGAGGTTCTGCATCATAACAAACATTTTTTGTAATGTATCGTCTTGATTTCCTTTTTTTTCTGGCGATCTCTTTGTTAATTTACTTCTACTGAATACGTCTATTTGTCCCGATGGTTTCCTTTTCTTTGTTCCATCTTCCGATGTATTAAACTCATTCTCAGAACTATCCATATTTTAGGTTTGGTTTTAGGAATTCTGAGTGCGGCTCTGTTCCGTATTTACTATTTACAATATTGTATGTACAGCTGTGCTCAGCGATAAGAGCCTTGCCCGAATTTACTTCTCGGAGGTCAAGTCTGCTCTGATGCACGTACTTAAATATTAAACTGAGAAATTAGCAGTTTTCTCTTACTTTAATTGGCACACTTATTTTTATTATTTCCACCTTCACCGTTATGCTTTAAATAGTATTATTATTTGCTCGAAACCTCCCAAAATGGGTAAATTGCTTCGGAGCGATTTATAAACGTCAATGTCACTTTTCACTTATTAACTTGATCCTGTTCTATAATAGATTATTTATATTATAATTAAAAAATAAAATTATTCTATTTTAAAGAAGTATTTCTTTTGCGTTTATTAGACCCATATTAACCATGAGGCAGTAATTAATATTCATTATGCTAGAACCAGTTTATTACTAGAAATAGTTGAAACTAGCTACAGTCAAATGTTTACAATTATTTCTATGATCTTAAGCCGGGCCAAAAATTTTTTTAACCAGGTTTGAGACCAACTTTTGCAGATTTGATACGTGAGGAAGTCTAATTTAAACAACATTTTTATTACAAGTACTTCATTTAAGTGAGGTATAGCAATTCAGAACACAACACATTTGCAGCTCCATCCCCATTATTACTTTCAAGCTTTTGATCCAGCCAGCAGGCAGCTCTTTTTTTTTTCTTTCTAAAACTTTTAAAACAAACTCCTGAAGGTCTCAAACAGACAATAAAAATAATAAAGACTTAAGTTAAGTCTCTAGAGATGTTTCACCGTCATCTAATACATTGGTCCAATCTGATTTAAGTCCTTAATACTTTCATTTTACATTAAGAAAGCAAAAAATCCATGTTGCGAACACCTTTTAAAATCTTAATATATTTTAGATCATTGACTGGGAACTACAATACTGAATAGCCATTTAGATGTGTATTTCATCAATTATCGGTCACCAGTTACTCCCAATTAACTTAAAAATTTATGTGTTCAATGACATAAGAGGTTCGCTAATACTTATAAAAGTATATATGTAATCAACCTCGTTTCTACCATTAGTCAATTTCTTGTGTCATTGAACACCTAAATTTTAGTTAATATGTTTTTATCGAATAACTGACTACGTAGCATGGACAGAATATTACTTCTTTTAGGACTTCTTTACTGAAAAATGTTTATAAGGCATTGTCCAGTGATATTAGATTTTAGCAGTTTAGCAATTGCAATTAATACTAATGGAACGATATGAAAGAACAATACTACCAATGTAAAACTAGCTTACATAAGAATAATCTCTGTCCAATTATAGTATACTAATGTTGCGATATCGACAATGTGAAAAAGTACATCACGATTTTTAAAATTTTAGTATTATCGTAGCTTAGTAAAGTAGAGCTTCATAATTATTAAGGTTACACTTTTGCAAAACCACTTTTAATTATTTAGAAATATTATTAGATCATCATAACCTTTAACTAAAAAATTGGTTTATGTAGATATATAAAATAGAAAGTAATAAATTAATAATGTATTTGTAATCTTCATAATATTTATTCTAAAAAGCCACCTATTAAAAAGTTTTTGAAGCACGCAAAGACTTTTTATTATTCGATCATGCGCTTGAAGTAATACACATTTTTAAGTAATTAAATAATAAACGGAAATGCATACGTATAATGAAAATCCCAATAAAAATTCATATCTTTCAACTACTGATCTTTATCGTTTATTTTAAAATATCTACGTAAAAAATTAAAAATAGCGATTTATAGCTTATTGCGTTTACCTGTTTATTTTAATTAACAATTTTAATGGTATGTACTGTGTTCAATTAAATAAAAAGTACATACTTTCAACAAATTCTTTGTTTGTAAACTCCGCCAATTTTGCTAAAACTGCCGTATTGTATGCGAATTTCCACTGCGGACTATCGATTTTATATGGCTGCGGAAATTTTACCACAAAAAGCAGAAAGTTTAATTTCCTCTAGAGCGTTAACACATTGTGTGCAAATAAACAATCAACTTGCCTGCATAATAAGATTTTGTTCGACTACTATATGCAATTTGTCAGTGTTCTGTTCAATGTTAAAATGGAACTAAATTGTTTTTGGTAACCCACAGTTTCTTATAATTTAAGATTTCTTAATTACCTAATTCATTAGTATATTTTTATTATTATTATAAAGAGTGTGTATAAGAAATATGTTTACATTCTTTACGACTTGTGCCTAATCAACGACCTTAGCAAACGGGGCCTTACAGTAGTCGTCAAAGAGATGTGAGATAACTAATCAATAGGGAATATAAAGAAGAAATCAAGAAAGGCTCTTATCTAAATTGCAGCTGACAGTTTTCTGATATACAATTTTTAAAATATTATTGCAATCTACAACAGCAGTTTGGATGAGGAATTTACTAGCCCTTATTTATTTGTCGTAGATAGTCTATATATAAATATGACTGGTTGTTTGTTGCATATGTATTTAAGACCAAGAAACGTTCATATTGCGCAAGGTAGCCTGATAAATAACATTAGCGTTGTTAAAAGCTGCAAAAGCAAATAAAAGGCAATTTCATGAGAGTTGGTCGTTTTCCTAGAAACGTCGATAACGCTTTCAGTAAAACACGTAAAGTATTTCATCAATAATTACTCCGTTTTTGTTTTCGTGGAATAAGTTCCTGATAAGACGACCAAATTCCGCTTGCATTTAATCAAATCGTCACGGAATACAACCCCGTGCTGACTCAAAAACAGGTATGTCGCTACTTTATCACCCTCCCCTTATCGACTAATAAAGGACGAAATGCGAAATGCAAAGCGCCCGCTGATTCACGCTGTACAAAAGAAACGTCCAGCAAATACTTGGTATTGCACAGCGTTACAATACCACAAGAGTTTCCTCTCATGGCGCAGAAACTAATGGAAACATTTAAACCGCGACGTCAGTGTTGGAACATTTACATTAAGACTAATTGCATCATATATCATTATTTTGGTAAGCGCATAATTATTTCAAAACAAACGATCGCGCTCATCAATCACGATTACAATAAAAATTCAAGGCCAGCGAGAACGTTAACCGCCGAGAACCGGACGCGAATGCAAAATTCCTTATTTTCGATCATCTATTTGCTTGTTGCTGCGCTGTTGTAATGGAGAACTACTCCTGTTTGAAAGGAATAATTAACAAATAGGCGGGGCGACCGCAAATTTGCCATGCATATCTAATGCGTGTTCACACAAAGAAGTTCTAAGTATAGACGCGCCATGCTGCTAGAAAATGGTGGTAACCACAACTGACAGATTTATTGAGCAAACGGACGCAAAAGCGAATATTTTGCTTAAGTGGCCATGTTTTTGTTGAGGTAGATCTACGAAGCCAATATATTAATGTAAAAACAAGAAATATATATTAGTTTGCCAATACTGGATTATTTAGACACACAAAAATTGCTTTCCGGTATCAATTAATGGATTTATAATCAAAGATTTTTTTGTTAATTTTGTTAATTAATCTCTCTTATTTATCTCACTTGTGTTTTCTACAAATGTATTTTTATTTTAAACTCCTACTATCATCAATAAAAATATAAGAACACTTTTTTTTTATATTTTTGGTATTTATTACAACTAATTAACGCCCCAGCTACTATGTGTCTTATCAGAAATATTTATTTGTTCTCCGTTTATTATCGGTCTCATTACGTTATTATTTAGAATATTACAATAACGCCACTTTTAAGAGATGTTTTGACTGTATGGTAACCTGGAAAAATTGTTAATTTTAATTTTTTATTTCACAATTTTTTATAAATTTTGTAAATTTACATAATTGCCATTACCTTTACAGTAACTGTGTTATTACGCACTCTATATATTACGTTTGTTTCGCATTTATGTGGTATATATCAAAAATATTTAATGAATTGTTTATAGAAGAATGCAAGAATACCTTACAGAAGATCAATTCAGATTTGAAAAAGAGACTTGTATAGAATTTATATGGAAGAGGCCGTCAAAATTATTCTAAATTGGAATTAGGAAAACCCATAAAAATCACTAGAGGGAAGGAAAGGCAATAATCTTCAATATTCAAGCAAAAATTAAAAAAATGTTCGACAAGGCTGTGATCACCACTGCTGTTTGATGTTAAATTGCAGGACGCACTAAATTGATTCAGAGAAAAATAGGCCTGGAAATAAAAATACAAAAAAAATATATATGCTGAAATTTAGAAACGATGCAGCAGTGCTAGCCAAAAACGAGAAAGATTTAGAATATACACATAATGAAAAGCATAGAGGATCTAAAAGACTACAACAAGGTTGTATGCGATAAAGCAGAACACACAACACCCAATAGTCCTCCCAGAAAAACAACAATTTCAAAATATTGAAATAAGGAACATAACAATAAAAGACAAAAGAATTAATGCAAAGGTAAAAAGCTTTCAACGAAAAGATAAATTTACAAATATTTAATATGTTTTAAAAAAACAGCAAATAATTTTTAAAACTATCTGTTGGAGTATTAGGGGTACAATATCCGGACAATAAAGGGAATATTAAAAGCTTTTAAAAATGTGCTTTTAACTAGTGCTTAAGGTTAGATGGGTAAACCCAGTGAACAACAAAGAAGTATTGGTAAAAATACAAGGAGAAAAAATTCTTTAAAAGAATATAATGAAATAAGACATATACAAAAACATAACGGAAAATAATTATGGAAGATAACATAAAAGGCGAAAATGTCAAAGATAAAAAAGATTAACACAACAGAAACAATATTGGAAGACAGTCGTGTAACAAAACCATCGAGAAGATTAAAGACCAGGAAAGAGAAGGGTGATTTTTTTATAAGATATTATGCAAGTGACAGAGGAGCGGTGTAGTTAAAACTAATTAAATCGTTGAGATTATTATAGTTGTATGTCATATCAAAGAACGTAGTTTCCAGATTATTCTCTCTGGAAATGAATGTCATTAAAATTTAGTCTTAAAAATCTGGTGTGAAAATCACACGACTTTCCTTATCCCATTGTTATATATATTATATATATTATACCGGCCCTGCGCTGCTCTTGTCCCGGAACTTGTTATTTTAAAAAAGGACGAGGCGCGAGTCCAACACTCGAAAGCTGATTAAAATAAACAGTACAAGACAATAATTGACTCGTACTTAAAATTTTGCTACGTCACTGAAGGTAACCGTGCGAGCTCGGTCGCATAGCCTGCGTGCTCCCTCCTAGCGGCCAAGCGCTCCCCCCCGTCCCCCCGTCCTCCCGCAGTCGGCCTGGTAGCTCTCCGAGCGCGCTGTGATTGGTCCGTTTAATTAATTTTTAATCGTCTATAACTTATTTATTTGACTTCGGATCAAAAAATTTCAATGTAATTTTTTGTTCGTCTCGGTTTGATCTATCCGGTAATATAAATTTCCCGAAACATTTTATGAACAACCGGTATATTAAAAATCCTGAGCTTCAATTTTTTTTCGAGTTTCTATTTTACCAACTTTTATTTTAAATTCATGTTTATCTCATGATAAAAAATCATTTTTATTCTCAAAAATGTTTTGTATCTTTAACCGTTTAGATTCGCGACCGCTTTGCGACCGATTTTGGGGCCTTGCGACCAAACAAGTAACTTGCATACCAAATTTCAAGTCTCTAGCTCTTACGGTTCTCAAGATATCCTGTTTACTGACAGACCGACACACACACACACACACACACACACACACACACACACACACACACACGAGCCAATGGCCCAAACCAACTTTTTTGGTGTCCTGAGGCTATAATTCGTCCAGAAATGTGAAAAACTGGGTAGGTCAAATTTCAGCCGATTACATTACTTTCCTTATTATAGGATAAGGAAAGTAAAAAAGTATGCAACATACTCAATTTGAATGTTGTAATTTTAGGTAATCTTTAGCATTATTGTAGTAGAAGAAAGCGGATTGAGTAACCCTCGGAGTTAAAAGATGCAATATCAGAATGTACACTAGTCTTCAGTTGTAGTAAATAGAGAAGCTTTACTTTAAGCTGTTAAAAAATTCGTAGTTCTTAACAATTATCACAGAAGCTTGGACCAAACCAATACTTAAGTGATGCTAAATTGCAAGATCTGTTGTAACGTATAAGAATTTATTTGCTTATTCTGGGGGAATTAAGAAATTCTATTTGTTTTCTGAAAATCGGGCTATCACCGTCTGGTTTTATTATCAACAGCTTAAAATAATGTATGTCGTCTTGAAAAAACGATACCCCAGTAAGGGGAATCAAAGACCAATGTTACTGTAGATGGATAGCGCTGGCTTACTTACGCCACTTAACAAAAATTCTTGGCCATACACCAATTTTCAGAAAGTCAGTTGTTTGGCAGTTGTGGGCCATAGATAGGTGGACACTACCACATGCAATAGTATATATTTTGATTTTTGATTTTAAACCCCCTTCAAAATGGCAAGTAAATAATTTTTATATCGAAAAATGCCAAGACTTTTCCGCAACCCTAATATAGTCTATATTTTCAACTAAATTACTAAAGTTTGTTAGCATATACCTTTAAATTGTCTGCAAGTTTATAGAGTAACAATAAATAGTATATTGAGATTACGTTACAATTTTAGTTCAAAATAAACAAATGTAACCATTTAGGTTTGTTATTGACACTTCATTAAGAGTTAATTAATATAAATATATATTTTAAATTATCAAAAAAAGAGGCAAAGTAAATAAGGTTCTTGGAGACAAAAAACAAATCGCAATAATAGCATTCATAAATTCAAGATTTTTGACTTGGTTTCTAACTGAAATAAACATAACCAGTTCTATAATCGCTTATCAAATTGCAAAATACTACATAATTTATGAATGTTTTTGAAATAGTGCAACAATTTTTTTATAAACCTATATTTAAATGAAATGATGGTAGTGGGTGATACTTTTTTAGATTATATTTATCATTTTGAGAATACATTTTTACAAAATGAAATCGCCTCCAGTTCGTCGGAGCATTGCCGTCGCTAAGTGCATAGTAGCGACGCTTAAGATTGTGTTCTTTTGTATTGCATAAAAGACTACTTTTCCATACTACTTAACAATAAAAAAATATATATACGGGCCGAGTGTATACAAAAAATTTATAACAAATGTTTACAGTTTAGAAGAAAATTGTATTTTATATACAAAAGTTGATTGTATACCTATATATTTAATATTGTAGTTAATCAAGCTTTTAAATAATGTAGATATACATACAAATGTGGTTTTGTGTTTCACTCTATTCACCTAATTAATTCGACCTTTTTTTACTAAAAAAGACGTATATCAATAAGTGTTGGTGTATTTCTCACTAAAAAATATCCATTCATTTCAAATACGCATACGACAAAACAAATTGCATTTTTTTAAATTCTTTTTTTACTGTACGTACATTGGTAATGAACTGGAAGGTGATAAATTAGCGGGTCATAAACTAGATTTATTAATGGACATGCGAACCTAAAACCTAGCCCCCATTGCCAGCAAAAATCACAATAATAATAATAAATTTTCTAATGGTTACACATTGTAAAATATTACTTTACTGCGGAAAAGCTGCAAAAAGCAAATTTGTGAAAAAAGTAATACTTTATTTACGCGAGAGATAATACACTGAAAGAAAATAAAATTAAATAAAAGTGTCATTAAAAATAAATCCAGATAGAGTAGCAGTTGCTACATAAAAGAGTAACAGAAAACTTACATTTTTTATATCTGCTGTGTAGATGTATAGAATACAAGAAAGAATAGAAAAAGTAATAAACATATCTGACCAAACAGCTTTTTCAATAGATAAAATTTGAAGTATTTGATGTGCTAATAAATACTACATCTGTAAATGTTATGTTACTTTACAGAGTTATAATAAAAATACCGTTTACTAGTTTAATATTAGGATAACAATTTATTTTACTATGAAAATCAAAATAAAATTATTAAAGGCATCAAAATTCAGTATGTTATAAAAAAAAGAAAGAGTAAATAAAAGTCTTATGCTAAATGTAATTTTACCTAAAGTCCATATCTTCATCGACAAATAAAGCTCTGTTTCCAATTTTGTTTCTTAAAATATGTTAATTTTTTTGCTTTACCCAAAA
Source organism: Sinelater perroti (assembly GCA_036346155.1). Lineage (NCBI taxonomy): Eukaryota > Metazoa > Arthropoda > Insecta > Coleoptera > Elateridae > Sinelater > Sinelater perroti. The sequence continues at coordinate 6,936,935 of JARFIY010000195.1, forward strand.
AATCCTTTATAACAATTACTACGTACCTAAAATATAAGCGATAACAGAAAATCATATACATTTTTGAAATAGCGGTTTGTGTCTTAGGAGCCATACTACAATAAATAAAAATTTAGAGTAACAATTCAACACATTTGTCAAATAAAATTAAGTCGTTGTTGATGCCTCTTCTAATTGATTCGTTTTTCAAGCTAACCCTAGTCAAATATTTATAAAATATAATTTTTTAAAGCAAAAAGTAGAATTTGATTTCAACTTTTGTACAATTTAGGCCAGGTTAAATTTCTGATTTTATAAATTTGTTGCGTTAATGCGTTTATTGATTCTAATAACTTTTTAACTATTCTATTTTTTACTTTTAATTAGTTGGTTTTTCAATATCCACTTATTTAATTTTTTTTAATTTACAGGTTACGAAAGTCAAGGGACAGCTTATTTTCCTCTTTTGTAACAACTGTGTTATAAAAAAGAATTTAATGCATCCCGAAAGGGTCCCTGTCAGACTGTGGCAAAGGAACGGTCCACTAAAAGCTACAGAAAGAAACCTTGGTGACAAGTTATTTAGTCTTTCTGAATAAAGGGTTGAAGCTTTGGGTTAGCAGTCTTATACGAATGCTGTGAGTGACGATGTGCCCATGAATAGAAAAAGATTTTATTTATGCACTACATAAACAAACGAGAATGGTGTAAAACCATAAATGAAACTTTCCACAGTGGTGGCGAATTAGCGAGAGGTGAAATAAACGCATGTACGAAACTCTGGTGTTCCAATTTCAAAAAATTAATTGCAGATTAATGTTCCTTATGACGTCTGCTTTCGAATGAGGTATCACATGACATATGTTATGTGATGGAAAAAAGTTTGACCTCGCCGTTGACCCCTTGACCTTTGGCCGATTTGGCTGAAATTTAATATCGAGGAAGGTATTGACCTAAGGTATATGTATGACAAGTTTGAAGTTGAATCCGATGATTATAACGGAAGTTATCATGTCTCCAGACAGACACCATGTTAAAATCATTAACTTTCGCCTATAGCGTTCCGCTGTCGAAAGTTAATAAACACTGCTACCCAAAAAATTGTAATAATATCATAATAATATACAGAAAAGTATACAATACTATTCTCACGAATAAGCGCATCTGCACGATCAATGATCAATGACAGATGTTCGGGACCGACGATCATGCGGTTCATTCTCTTACTTACACCACTCAAACACACGGATCTGTAAGAGATAATCTTTTCCTTACTGCTGTTGGAGTCTGCGACAATTTCAACGAATGAGACGTTTTCTCCAAGACGGAGTTTGATTACAATGTGATGTTCCACGCTCCGCAGTACCTTCTGTTCGCTATTCACTCTAGCAACTTCCGAAAAGGTCTGAACACGTTCTAACCCAAGCAGAAGAAAAGGTGCAGGTTGTGGGTCTACTCTCCCAAGATAGAGGACATACAGCAAACTATACAGGTTGTATGTTATACCAAAACAACGTATGAGCATACATTAACTGTAACAATACCTCCTATGCCAACATAACTTCTGGACTAAACTACAGACCTTACAAACAAAATTAAAGTAATCATTAATCAAAACAGAATGATACTTAATACGTTAAATACCGCCACAACCAATAATAGGAATAAAATTTATTTATACTGCTGAATGGAACAGCCTGTAGTGGTGTAATAATAATTATTTGCAATTCTTTGTATTATCATGGAAAAATACAATAAACAAACTAGCTACAACAGTTAAAATTACAGTATAACCTTAGATATAACTGCTATATATTGTTTATGAAAACGCAGAGTAGAGTCAAATAAATGTAAAATACTTTCCTACAGTGAAATGGTAAATTCTTAATCAGAGATGAGTGAAATGCCAAAAACACTAACGGAAGATCTAGACTAGTCACTATAAAAAGCAGCAACTTACAGCAAACTGTAATTGATCAAGGTTGTTGCTATTTTTCCACAAGTGAACCAACATACTAGCTTACAGATTTCAGACCTAACAGGTCTTTGTTTCCAGGAATGTAACTACGAATTATATTACCGTTGAAGCAAAATGGAAACTTTTATTTTTTCTACAAACTTTATAGCAATTCTACAATTAGTCGATGCAATCCCCTTACTCTGAGCTCACCAAGAACCGATTGGACGTCATTTTACAATTTTATAATAAATTGTTTTGATCTAGCCATTAAATTATAGGAACCTAATGATATTAACATCGTAGTTGATTATTTTAATAGAGTAATACAATAAAAAGCTGCCAGAGTGGTCCAAGCGGTTGAGGCGCGGGCTGCGATACAGACAGACTCGGATTCCATTCTCGGAGCTTTCTAATTCCTGGCGGATAGCCTACTGAGTTTGGCGGTCGTCTAAGACGCGGTGCTTGCCACATCGCCCCGCATTAGGGATAGTGTGCGACGACTGGGCAAAGGAAAGCGAACATATGAGAGCCTTAACCTTTCAGTTCGCGAGCTGTGCTTCCGTGCGGGGCGTCAGAGCCTTACCATTATTACCAATACAATAAAAAGTATGTAAATCTGCACACAAACCTGAAGTCTTTGAAATGGAATCTACTAGTAACAGGTCAAAAAAAACGAAGATGTAGATAACGAAGAAACCAAAAATTATGTATAACAAAACCCATAAGACAACTAAAAACAGCTTTACAAAAAAAAACAAGAATTTTGTACATATATCGCCAATCTATCAAAGGAGGGCTATTTGGTTTCAAAGGCTACCAAGAAGTTTAACCCATTGCCCACATTTTCCGTATGACAAGAACAGAAAAGGAAAAAGCTAGTGCATTTTGCCGAAGTTTTCAGAACGCCAGTATTATAATGTAATAATGACGATACTTGATAACAAGCTATCTCGATAAATTATGCCCAATAACACTTCCAATTGACTTCCATTTAGCAGTAGATATTAAATAGGAGATAATAAATTGAAATGACTACAAGGCGCCTAGATTCAATGTGATTATGGGAAAAATACTGAAAGAATTTTCTAGAAAAGCTCTTGTCATCCTAACCACAATATATAATAATATGTTAAGATTGGCTTGTTTCCCACTAACTTAGAAATTTGCCCAAATCTCATTAATTCCTAAACTAGATAAATGTAACCTTACATCGGGCTATAAGTCTGATATCGATCATATCTGAAATATTCTAAGGTATTTCTAAGAAAGCTTATCAAAGGTGACAAGCTGAAGAACATAATCTCTTTGCATTGACTCAAATTCCGCGAACATCATTTCGTAATACATCAAAGCTATAAAATTAAAAAGGTTATGTTCACGAGTCTAGAATAAAAGAAATTACGTGCAGTTGTCCTTTTAGATATGCAACAGGTGTTTGATCGAATTTGCCAAAACGGTCTCCCACACAAAATTAATTTTAACTGTCCTACCCTTTACCACATTTTAATTAAATCGTATTTCAGAGTCCGTTATAGGTGAACTCACATCTTAAAACATCTTCCTATCACTTCGTTAAATCAGGTGCCCCCTGGAAAAAAATGTTTTGGATTCTTTTCTCTATCTCATCTTCACGGCCCATATCCTTATTATAAACAAGACCATCAAATCACATTTGCCAAACATGACAATTGCCGCTGCAGATAAAGGTCCACAAATTGGCACTGAAGATCTACAAACTCATCTTGGTCAACTCTAAGACTGGCCTCATACCTGACGAGTATAAGTAAATGAAGCTAAATCAGCCAACATGTTTACCTATAAAATTACAAAAGAAAGTAAATTCTTATTTTACAAATTTATAATGCAGCCAGGTAAGGAGTTCCTCGAGACGACCAACAACTAAAATATTGTAATAATTTGTACTACTAAGATTTGAAATAAATTAAGAGTGCTAGGAATTGAAGGAATTAAAAAGGCAATTTCGTGAACGATCACTAGAAACATTAGAAATATCTTATTGTATATACCTATAAAGACGCCAAAAATTAAACAGTTTACAAAATGGTAAAGCACCTATTCAATAGAATATAAAATATAAGAAACATGAGATACGGTTTAAGTACAAGATATAAAAACAACTAGTGAAGGGAACAACCAAGAAAGGCAGCTAGTCAGTGAGGAGGAAAGACAAAGACATTTTTATACAGCGCAAGAATTTTAATAGATGACGTAAATACCTCTCAAAAATCATAATATAAAATAATTTAAGATAAAAATATTTTAATAGAAAAAAAATAATTTTTTAAAGCATGACAAAATATTGTTGGATAACTTGGGTAAATGGATAATTATCGAATAATAAAAAAATACAATATAACCTAAAAATGATAGTAATATTCCTAATTCTTAAATACTAAGAGTGTATTGCACATTTTTATAAGTTCTATAAATGGCTACAATAAAACCAATTACAATAAAAAATTGCCTCTTGCTTGATTAATATGAGATGAAAGGCGCAGTAAAAACAGTTTTTCTAACTGTTTTTGCTTTTCACTTAGAGTCCTTTGAATAATGTACTTCTGTGAATTAGTATTTGTAACTTTAAAATGGAGCTTCTCTCTGTAGAGAGTATAATAAATTGATTTCTAAAAACTGCCGTACCAACAATTTATCAAATGTCACAGAGGTGAATGCACTAGAAGACTAATTATGTCTGTGGTAATTGACAGGAACAAAAAAGTGCTGTTAAATTACAGTTAAGTCCCTTCAAAGAGCTTAAATGAAATGAGTAAAATATTTACCTAGAATGAGAGGGCTAATAATAATAAATAATAATAATTCTTGACTTTTCTGGATTATGGAGAACTGACGTTACCACTATTTGGACTACTGCAAGAGCAAATATGTTTTCTTAATAAAGAGGATAAATCTCATCGGCTTTTTTGCAGACCACAACAAGCTTAATTATGTGTTTATATTGCAAAAGTAAATATAAAAGCATCTTTGCCTCGTCATCGCACGCCATTATGTAGAATATTGATTAGGTGACTTTGTTTAAGGCATTCCTTTATCCGCGTTTTAATAAACGCACTGAATAATTTCGATCGGCGAAATACAACCCAATTCTCTGGACTCCACTCGTCATTCAGATCTCTTTTACTTTGCACATTACAAAACCTCGCTGCTCTAGAAGAGTCTGCAGGATATGGTGGACTTTTAGAATTCGCAAACTTTCAATAGAACGGCTTTAGGAGCGAGGCAACCGAAGAACGGTCCATGAATGCGCTTTGAAGTGCGCAAGAATTGCGAAATTACTTTGTAACTAGTTAACTTGCAGGAATTAGCAGAATACACGACAAGTTCCATTAAATTAGTGATTTTAAATTGGCATCAACTGCAAAAACCGTGACGCACTGCAGCTCATCAAAGGCCCCGATTAGGAGTTCATTATCAGCGTAGCGTTCGAAGTTCTCGGGAAAGTTCAGCTACACGAAGCCGACTCTCAAAATGTGAAAAATAATTAATTAGACGCAAACTTCCAACAAGCGGGGCATGATTAAAAAGAACGGAAAATTTCATTACGCGACTCTCAAATTTGCGCGGAGATGCGGGGTCGGAACGTTTGAAAATTAGAAACTCATTCCCGTTCAAGTTCTTCGATTTTCTTGGCGAAGTTGCGCCGAGTTATTGAGTGTCGATACAAATTTTAGCATTAATAATAAATATTTTCGCGTTCAACTTCAAATTGAAGCAATTTTTCAATACGTTGCAATTAAAGGTATTTTAATCCAGGGACATTTCTTTGAGAGGTAATAGTTACAATAGTAAATAATTAGTAACCACAAAAATATAAAGAACATTACAGTTTTGATATCCTAAATTCAATATTTGTCAAAATAAATTGTAAATTTTACTTTTTTATTCTCTGAGCGGCAATTTTTTTAAAATAGCCTGAATGAGTTGAAATCATTTTTTAGTAAAAGCAGAGTGAGTTAGAAATGCAAAAACAAAAATTATTTTTTAATTTTCTGTAATTTGCGGCTTAAATATTTAAAATTCGGCAGACTAAGAGGTAAAACCGAATAATATTTAATTAAATCCAAAACGCGATACAAAAGTGCTAACCTGAATAATATTTCAAATAAATAGTTTTTGTACTACAAGCAAAAACATTGAAAGTAACAAATAACGACATTTTACTAAAAGATAACAATATAGGAGATAATTATAGATTTCATATTGTATACCAGCATCGGTTTAGAAAATATAAACGCACGGATCATACGATAACATTTGCGTTCACTTAGAGAGTTAAGTAAGGAAACTAAGAAATCATTTTAATAAAACTCTAACCACAACTGTTTTATAAAACATTAAATTTAAAATGTAATGTAGGGCAAGCAATTGTAACTTTCACTCTTTTTAAAACGTATGTATAAATATAAACATTAGATTTTTGCAGTTTTTAAATGTTTTTAATCCTTGTTTATTTAAAACCACAATATATTAAATTGTTTCGTGTTTCTTATGCACTTGAAATGCTTTAGATTTACTTGAATATTTATTTTTGCATATTTAAAACGTCAGAGTCAGAAATTCTGAAACGTAAGTTCGAGGTTGTATTGAAAAATCTTGCCTCCCCTCCCTTCAAATCTGACAATATAGTTTCGAAGCACGTGAAATGGGTATCATAATATTCTGTAGCTCGTTGACTATTAGGACAACCGGTAGAGTTTCCCTGCGATATGGGGGAGCTTAATTGTAGTGGGTACGACAACTAGGCGATTCACAATGGGAGATAGTTAACGGGCACCGGTTAATTGGACGACCGTTAGTTGTATGACAGAAACGTTTCTAAGTAGAAATATAATTTAGCATTTTCTTGTAAATATTGATAAAATATAAATAAATGCATATGATCAAAATTTACGAGGTGTAAGTTATAAGTTATAATCTGTGAGTTGTGATTATTTCCATATGATTAAAAAACACAACTAAAAATTAAATTTAACAACTCTGTTTTGTAAATGTGCCTTAGATATTGTAATTTCTGTTAAATTAAATTTTTTTTATCTTAAAATATCTGTAGTCTTTTAAGAAGAAAATGATTAAAGGAATACCAAAAATGATTTAGCAGATGGAAAAGTGTTAAAATAAAGTTAATATATTGCATATTTATTAATATTATTTTGTTATTATATTTATTAACATAAAAATTAATTTATTTTTTTGCATTATATTTAGTTATTCTTATTTTGAACTTGCAACTTGTGATTTTCCTCGAGCTTTATCTTAACGTTCGTGCTATGCAGGAAACTGATATACATATTATAATCAGTACGATACTAATTTTTTTTGTAGTATCTTACCTTTTGGTTGCTGCCAATGTTTAAATACAATAGCCTTTTACAAAGTCCTGTTGCTTTTGCAGAATAGGACATATTATCATAAAACCTTTTTTTAAAAAGTTTACCTATAGTTTTTCTTTTTATCTTAAAACCGCCACCTTACCCATCTACCCAACAGTAGCTAAGGCAATTGAAATAGAGAAACGTCCAAAATGCCTGAACATAAGAGCTAACAGCCATATGAAAATTTTTCATTATCCCGCATCGTCACTTACGTAATACTTTTAACAAATTTTTCCCAACTCAATGTAACTTTCATTTTCAGCACTATAACTGACAAAACAAGACACACGAAAGTTTAATCTTGCTCAGGCTCTCCTTAGGGAGTAGGCACATTGAGGCCCTGAGTGAAAATCTAAACTCTTAAAAATGGCATCAAAGCCGATGCCGAAACGTCGAAATTTTTCTCAAATATGAGGCGGTTCAATCCGTAAACCAAATTGTTCAAACATAATAATTAACCGCGGAAACCTACCCGAATATTTTATACGCCTCTACGAGGAGAAAACTTTAAGCCTAACTAAGCTATATCAAAAGTTTACTTTACCAAACGTTTGTGTGAGCTTGCCTTCTTAAAATCCTGCAGATAGGCAATAACTGTTGGATTAATTAAAAAAAAGCAGAGCTATCTTTACTTAGAAACTTGATTCACGCGACCCGAAGAAACCTCACTAATACCAAACTGGAAGTTTAAGATATCCTCCATAAATTAAGTTCCTCCAACATCCATACTATTATCTGGAGTACTTTTTGTAGGATAATGCATCTATATTGTAAAAAAAACCGACACCCAGAAACATAAATTTTTTAAGTTGTGTCGATATCAACTACCTAATACCCAACAATCACTAACCAATACCACGGTACATAACCTTTCTGACTACTCTTTAAGCGACTTACTTATTTATGTTCCTGAAAAAGCTTTTAATTTTGCTGTTATGCCGAATCGCATTCTCACTGAATACATTATATCTCAAATAGAATCCTCCATTTCCACTCTTCCTAAAAACGTGGCAAATGAAACCAGGTAAGATGTAGTTAAAGTGCTACGTTCAGCCGTATTACCAAAACCAAATATCAAAGCTTCCGAATTATGTGTCTTAAAAGATCTGAAATAAAATAGTAACATTATAATATTACAAGCAGACAAAGACATCGCTACAGTGAACCTAAACACAGCAGACTATACCGATAAGAAGCAAAATTTAAGTAAATTTTTGATTATTGCAGTATACCTAATAATCCCACTACCTACCTTTAAAAGAAAAGCAAATCACTCATTTCTAATTTAAATCTACCATCCCATACTCCGAGAAAAATCCTTAAGAACTCCTAAATTGTACGATCTCCCAAAAATTTATAAAAAGAACATTACTTTACGTTCCATAATTAGTTCGGTTCTCGCACCCACAACCTCCTTAAATGTCTTGCCAAGACACTTCAACTTCTTGCAGAGTAGAAAACTCCTATCATTTCCTAGAAATTCTCAAAACCTAACCTATACGCAAAGATAATATCATGCTCAACTTTAATGTCGTTTCCTTGGTTATCAATATATTAGTTTCCGATACCCGACATTTATTGAAGTAAATTTAATATAAATAACAATATTCTCTTCTTAATTAATCATTGCCTGTCCAATACTTTATCTTTAAAATAAATTGTATCGCCAAACTAATGGTGCTTTCATGAGTTCCCTACTTTCAACTGTCATCGTTAACCTTTTACCTTAAACCTACCTGCTAGATAAGATATGTCGATGACACTTTTGTTATCTGGCCTCATGGACATGATGCTCTTCCAGAATTTCTTTCCCTTCTAAATCAAATTCACACCAATATCAAAATTATCATGGAAACTAAAAAATAATCCTCTTCTCTTTCTAAATACTTTTATAATAAGAAATCTTTCAAATAACAGCTTTCATTACACTGTCTATAGAAAACCCACTCATACTAACCGCCTATCTAAATGCCCAAATTCATTCGGTTGAAAAATCCCTCATTGCCAGATCTATCAGACTTTCCGATATAAAAAACCGCTAAACATAAATTATAACTATCACCACTAACCTACTGCAAAATGGGCATTCCAATAAATCTTTGTCCTATATAATCAAAAATATAAATAAAACAATTAACTCCCAATCCCAAAACCCTCCTGACTAACAAAAAGCATTCCTACCTTACATCAGGGGCATCACCGATAAAATAAGCCGCATACTAATGAGGAAAAACATACGAACGGTCTTCACGACCAATAACCATATATTGGACTTATTCTTAAAGTATAGACATCCACTTTAATGCAATTTTTAAGTGAATATATTTGGAGCGTTAATCTCCCTAAGGAAATCTGTAAGTAAGAATAAAAGCTTTACTTAAATAAAAATTTTACCGCCAAATTAATAGGGCTTTTATTGCTTCCCCATTTTCAACCGTCATAGCCAACCTTATCATAACTCTTTTAAAAACAAAAACCGTCACCTCATTTTACATTACCCACCTGTGGAATACGAAAGTATATCGAGGGAACTTTGTTTCCTCTTGGACAAGATACGTTTCTCAAATTGCTTTCCCATCAAATCGACACCAATATCAAATTTACAAGAAAACTGAATAAAACAATTCTCTAACCTTCATAGGCATTTTAATAACAAAAATCCTTAAGCGACGGTTTTTGTTACATTGTTTATAAAAAAACCTACCCATAATATACTAACTACTATTAAATGCCAAATCGTATCATAACCCTTTTCAAATCCGTTATGAGCATATTTCGGTCGTACGGAAAGACGATAACTTTAAAACATTATAAAACAATTAGAGACAAAATTGATTTATCTCATGAAAAAATAATTACTCCTATTTCCCATTCTACCAAAAGAACCATTCGCAAGTCAATTGAAATAGAAAAATATCCTTAATGTCTAAATACAAGACTGATGTTCAACACTCACCTGTTATAAACGCATATAACATCCTGAAACAAAAGGAAGTGAAAGTGTTATTTTTAAATTTTAGGCAGATTCTATATCGGATTACCTGATTAAAAGATTGCGTAAAGCTAGGTATTTTCGAAATTAAACTAAAATATGAAGGGGCAAGTGTAAACCAATTATGAGACAGTACAAGCGGCTGTATATCATTGGTGCCTGAATACTTCTCTAAGGAGAGGCATTCTAAGCTTATAGGAAATAAAAAAAGTTATTACAAAAGAAAGAACATATTTACTTTTATTTAAAATTTTAAACTTTTAGTTTATTTATTAACTTGTTTCACATATTTTATAAATATATGACCATAAAAATACGAATATGTCGATGTTTAACTGGTGTATAAGGTAATTCTTATTTCTAGAATATTTGAGTGGATTTTCAACCACTACGCAAGTTATTAAAAAAAGTAAACATTTTTTAATAACTTGCATAGTTTTGTTGTTAACTCTTTAAAAAGCATAGTTAAAATAAAATTAAATTTGGTAAGACACAAGCAATTGCGTTTGCAATTACTAATTACAATAAAAATGCAATTAGTAAGCAACAGTAATTACACAAAATTAGAACAGGGTTTTGTTGCTTAGTCACACGAGAATACAATGGCATTTAGATGTTCTACTTCCAGAAAAATTTACTGTTTATGAAGAGAAGTACAGGGGATTCATATACACAAACTTTGTTGATAGTGGACGACGCAGCATTGATAGCGTTTTCTTCAAGAAACTATTTCTCCAGTTTCTCGGTATACAAATTTCTCATATAGTTTCATGACTTTGACTTTGCACATTAAAACAATAACAGTGAAGATGTGAATTTAACACGAACATAAGAAATGTAGCCCTTGTTCTCTAAATTATTGCAACATAAGAATATATCTGTAAATTTAAAATAAAAGGGTAAATTAATGTTTATTGTGATCTAGAATCTTACAGAGATCATTTTAGTACCGCTAGAAACATCTGTAAAGACTGCAAAATACTTCGTGTAGGAAATTACAATTAGTTTAAATACTTTTCCTCCTTTTCTCTATCTCGCCCCCACCTTCTTTTAAATTTCTTTTACTAAAAGTTCTCAAGTGTTAACATCCTTCTTCCTAGTTGTCTTTAGTTAGCTTTCGTTCTATCATTGGATTTATTATTTAGATTTTTTATTTTTCCCTTGTCTCTAACATATTATTTTATCCATTTTCTCCACGTGTTTATACTATTAAATTATTTTATTTTCTAATTTACTTATGACTAATTTTGTTACTTCCATTTCTTGTCATATTAACTCCGTTTTCATATCGTCTCTTTGTGTGTATTGCAGGACCCTTTCTATATAGTGTTTTTTTTTAGTTTATCTCAGATTACACAAGTTGTCGGCTAGTTTTTTACGCTATAAACTATTATAGTTTCTATTGCAGTGTTAGATATATTCTGCTTTATTCTATCTCAATTTTTTCTTTTATAGTTGTCTCCGTTTTTCCCGTATAGGTTATTATTAATGTTAAATGCTTTAGCTATTGTTGATTCGTTTAACATACTCTGTTTTTCATAATTTGTATTTAACTTCTTCAATTTTCCCAGTAATAAAAATCTGTCTTTATATATGATAAATCGACTTTTTAAATACATATTCCGATTCCATCTTTAAAATCGAATATAGATTTTAGTGGTAAATTATAATCTTCAGATCGCATTTGCTATCTTTTGTACTCACCACTAAAGCCTACAAATAGCAGCCTGCGATTTAAATGTTGCAGATTCCTTTATTAGGGTTTAACCTGTTTCTATTCCTACAAGTGTACATGCTTTAATGTACGCATTATCATTGCACTTTCTGTGTGTGCACTGCTACAATAATAGTTTTGTTCACCCATTACAATACCTAATGAGTAGTCCTTTATTAATTATCAAAATTTTATTTTAAATATTTTAGAAGATAAATAGAAATGAAGACCTACAAACCATTGCATTACAAATTAACGTAAGTAAAGAATTGATAAGTTGAACAAAAGTTAAATAAAATTAAATTGAGAAAGATACGGAAGCTTCATTTTGTATTAATAAAGCAACAAACAATTTTAGATGTTGGTTATTACCAAGAATAAACCTATAATATGTGATTAATTTATTGTAAATATTTTATAAACAATATATGGAACGAATCTAAAAAACATATAAGAAACAATAATTTTTTGCAATACCCCAAGTCTGAGACATAAATGCGATGTCGCTGTAAACATGTTATCTGTATTTTTTTAGCAATGTTAAATATGCGACAACTTATAAAAATTCCAACTGCATAACTGCTTATATAATGTGACTGTGATAAACTTGTAGTGGCAGTAAATTTGTGTAAACTGCGTCTATACTAATAAAAATTACTGTGGTTTGAAAATAGTAAAAATCTGAGTTTCCTGATGACATATAAATTATCATTTTCGCAAATGCATAATAATAATTATGACTTTAAAAAAACAGTTACAATCTTCCACAAAAATGTCTCCTAAAGCAATAGCTACAAAAAAATTAATTAAAAGTAGCACATTATTTTTATAGGTTAGAAGGTCACATATAGTATATTTTTTAGCTGCAAAATATTTTATTAACAAACAGAACATACACTTTGTAAGATATTTTAATAATATTATAATATTATTACACAAGAAAAAAATATAATGTATATTACAATACAATACAAAAAAAATACATTTTATAACTTAATTTGATAATAAAACAATACACGGAAGAAAAATACAATGACGTGGGTAGGTGTTCATTTAGCAATGTCGCCTCAGTTTCTTTACAAGTCAGACCATTGTCTTCTGTGTGGATGTTGTATTGACGTTATTAGTAGATTAGATTGTGCTTCCAATTATGTATAGTGTTTATATATCAATAATTTATTTTCAGTTGATAAATGAGATCGACAAGCCAATTGATTTCCTTAGACTTCAAGTCGTTTTGTTTTCTTTTCTTGTCTATGTTTCCTCCACGTTAACTTACTATCAAGACGGAATCCAAGATATGCAACTAAGTATGTAGTATAACTACTTAATTAAGTCTGACTGAAAGACAATGGTCTTTTCTAAGAGTAACCTTAATTTTCGATTTTTTAATCTATTTTTCAAGTAGTGTAAAATGTTCTTGCAGTTTTGATAAGCGGTGCTATAGGATTTTCATGTGCGGTTACGATAGCGGTATCGACCTCAAATGTACCTACTGTTGTTACGCTTGATGTTGGTAAGTCGAAAGTATATAGAACGTACAGTAGAGGACCAAGAATGCTTCCTTGAGGAACCCCAGAATGTAATAAAAATTTGTTTGAAACTTTTCCTTGTACTTTGACTTCAAACTCACGTTGACTAAGATATGACTGCAAAAGTTTAAAATACCCTGGTGGAAAAACTTTTACTAGCATTCCTGAATGTCAGACTTTATCAAAAGCTTGACTTATGTCTAGGAAGGTGTGCAGTGTTCTCGATTTTTCAAAGCTCAATTAAGTCTACTAATCGGTGGCATTGTTGTACTATAAAATGGAAAGCCGAATTAATGATTTGGTTTTCAGTCTTTTAGGTCTAATTCTTCATTCGATCTTCTGTGTAGCAATTTTTTCAAAAACTTAGGTACTGTTGACAGTAGTGAACGGTACGAAGTAACATTTGTTAAATGCTTACCAGGTTTTGGCATCATTATAATTTGCTCAGACTTAAGGGACAGTGTCCAATGTTTTAATCTTATAATAGTGTTGAATATATACATAAGTGCTTTCAAACCTTTCTCTAGCAATTCGTTCAACATTATGCCCATTGTTAAATCATGCCTTAGCGTTCTTTTTGGGTGAAATATTTTAATTTCCGCTTTTATCTCATTTAGGGTGAAGTATCTAAGGGGCTCTTCCACGATAGGCGTTTCTAGTTCCCGATCTATATTTCTATCTCGGCCATTATTATGCGGCATAAATACTTCAGAGAGATGCTCTCTAATTTTTTTATTAATATGGTAATTTCTGGATGTGCCGTACCGCCAGGACGGTTGTTGACATCTTTCCATCATTTAATGTCGCTGAAAATCTATTATAAGAATTTATTCTTTTTTTTGAGAATTTTGTTATTAATATGTTTTATTTCTTTTTGTATTTCTTCTCATTACTTGCCGTCCGTTGTTGTCTTTGTTAAAGATTTTTTCTCCCTCCTCGCTAGTAAACGTCATTCTTTGTAAGTGAAAATTGTTAGAATCCGCATTTATTATATTATTTATCATCGAGCTAGTTTGTACTTGGTACGGTTCTATAGAAAAGTCAAGGGCCATTTGTTGACTCATGTCGCAGCCGCTGACGGTATTTGAAGTGAAATTGTAGAATTATTTATCACCGGTTGCCAATGCGAGTTGATTTCTTGATACAACTGACTGCCGGCAAGCTGCCGGACTATGAATATTAATCATTTTTTACCCACGGTTTTCGTTTTGCATTTATCTGCTGTGTATAAAAATTATTTAATTAAAATTACCGTTTGTATCCCGCGATAACGCTATAGCTCTATCACCTGGCCTCTTGCTCTCGGAGATTAACAATTATTTACAAATTATTTAATTTTTAATTTTAAATAGACGACTGCAAAACAATTTATTGTCGCGAAAATACCCGCGGTCACAGGTATGGCTCTATCGAAACTTGCGTCTGTTCGCGTCGCTTGTCCGAATCAAACTGAAGGTCACATATGAAAATCTAAAATGCCATTAAAATAATTTCTAGTAAGTAACTCTATACGAAACAAATTTTGGAAGTAAAATATATGCAATATTATTATTAATATTTAAATATTTCTTGGTTAACGTCAATTTTTGTTTAGGCAACCCGTTAAAAGCAAGGGAGGCTTAACTGCACTCACTGCGATATATGTTCTATAAATTAAGTGTAGATTAAATGTAAATTGTTAATATGACAATAAAAAATTACAAGATTATTTCGTTAATTTATGCTCATTGTGTATAACATTTTGATGGATGATCCCAATACTTTTACTTGTAAGCAAAGCATACTTATTGAAATTGCAGAAAAGTGGTTGCAAAGTAGATATTATTATAATAAAAAATTAATACTAATAGTCTATTGGAATAAAATTTAAAAATAAACTGGATAACGAGAAAATCCTTTAATTTGTAATAATTTCCATGTTATGATTCACAATTTCTTATGCCACTATGGATTACTAGTAGAAGAATTGAACAACTGTATTGTAGTAATTCTTTAGTTGTAAATATTATTAGGCTATTTGACAATAATAAAAAAGAAAAACAGTTTTTGACAAAAACTTTGTCTGGAAAAATAACATTTTACAGTCGAACATTAATTTTTCTAACGGAAAGTGTACCAGATACACAAAAGAATTACACTATATAAATTATAAGCCCCAAGGTATGTAAAGCGGTAGGCCAAGTTAACAGATACTAGTGGTCGCTTTTTCGTCACTATGGGAGCTTCAGGTAACTCATATAGTTTGAGAGTTTTTTTTTAACAACTTAAAGAGAAACTTAATGATGAGGATTGCCAAAACTTCCAATAATCCAGAATAAGTTGCATGCGTTTTTACAAATATTAGAAGTATAATAGTGAAGGACAATTCTCCGATTCCTAAATGCAGGTCAATTATATTTAAAATTAACTCTACCTCTTCAAAAACTCATAAATTAGATTACTTGCAAATAGTTTGAGACAAATAGTAAAAGATATATAAACTAAATAACTTTTGTAGGAAGACTACACAAGGGGCTTAGAAAAGCATGTAAATTACTGCGAAGCTTTTTCCGTGTAAAAACCCATAGAAACTGTGATCACCAGTAATGTAACAGATAGTATATGTCGTATTATATGTAAAGACGCCACCTTTAGTGTCAGAAATCATAAAAATTTCATTCGGAAGCTTATCACATTCATGGAAATGACCATTTCATTCCAATCAAAATTTAGATTTACAGAAATTAAGGACTGCTGAAAATTTTATTTAATTGCAGATTGTGAAATGATCTTCCTAATTTCTACTAAAAAGTAAGCACGCGCGAAAAAATTTACAGTTTACAAATGTGAAGGTTGCATAATAATTTGTATATCCTAGATGTTTTAAATTAGGGTTTACTTTTTAATAAAGGATATACCTTATATATCATTAAATTTGTAATAAAAAATTATTGCTATATTTAGATTTAAAAATACTTTTTTATAGCTGTATTTTTGACACAAACTATTTGAGTTAAAAACAAAATCAGGTATTCCGTATACACATATACATGTGTAATTAATAGTAGTTACCTTGTTATAAGACTGATTAAATAATTCTAGAGAAGGAATGATAAATTTTTAAAATTATTTACTATGAATGTAAAAAAATCCTTAATTGCTGATGAATTTTGTAAAATATAGTGTATAACGTCACAATTTTAAACGCGTTAATTCCACTAAAATGTCAGATAAATCGTTTATAAATTTGAAGACTTTTCTCTATAGTAACAATTTCACTATTATATCACTTTAAAAGTTCTTACACAAGGTTGAAAATCTGGAAATTGATCCAACTCGATTGACACCAATTTGTTTCCGGAATCTGTTAGAAGGACGCAAAAATCGATTAAAAAAGCTTTCTTTTGTAATTTGATTTTTTTTGTAGAACGTCTCTCCATTTTTCAACTTCGCAGTCTGATACTGACCTTTTCACTCCGCTCGTGGACGGTGTCGGTTTTATGTAGTGGTGTCGGCCTCGGGCTTATTAGATAATGATGTAGGTGTTCCAGTAGGATAGCACATTCTTTTTTGAAGTAAATACCTTCTGACGGTGCTCATATTTGATTTTTGTAACATCGCTCGCAAAAAAAGGAACAGCCGGAAAATGTAATGTAACTCTAAAAATTTCGGGCGTCTCAAAAGAGGATATATTATATCAGTTCGTGTAATAAATAAATGTATATATGTGATACATTTAAAAATATCCACACTACATTAATATTGCTTTTCTAATTTATGAATTTCTCCTGACAAAAGTTATGAATAGCGGTCAATATTTTACGTATTTGATTCTGCACTTTTTACTATAAAACAGCAATTTAAATATCGGACAGATTCAAGCTATGCGTTTACGAAAGCAAAATGAATTTTTATGGTTTTAACTTAAAAGCGGAATATTCAACGGTGGTGAAAATACTTTATAGGCTTACAACGTTATTTGGAAAAAAATAAAGTCCTGTAATATCCCGTACTTTAATAAACTGTAACTTTTTATTGCTAAATATTAGAGATTAACTAATCGACAGGATAACCAAGTTATAAGTATTAAAAACGTAAGCACTCCTAAATTTCACTAGTCATTAGTTTGTAGAATCTATTATTTTATTAAATACAATTTATATGCATCTGATAAATTTATTTAATTTACTGAAAATAAGCTGTCAATATTTTTATTCCCTTTTAAGCAAATACAATTTGAAGAAACCATCTTGTCAAAATAAATAATAATTCAAACATCCCCAGCAGTAATTTTAAATATTTCAATATCACCAGTGAAAGAATGATGAAAATTAAAAAGTTTATAACTATGGTAGAGCTTTTGTTCTTCCATTTTCAGGATGCTCCATAGATTGTTAACACTGTCTTTTGACTAAACATAAGCATTTGATTACCCACTAGTAATCATTTTATTGATATATAATGGTCACTTTGCAAAGCACTTTAGAAGAAATAACTGAAAATATTGTATCGTGCGTCACAATATGACTGTGCATATGTATTAATCTACAACGACAATTTTTCTAAAAGCCCCTTAAAAAATTTATTTTGTCTAGTGGATCAACTATCCACTGCAATCGTGCAGCATTAAAAAAATTCTCTAGAACAACGCTTTGTTTTTTTGTAAAGATGCTATGCGCTTTCAACTTGATCTGATTTCCCTTCTTGTTGGATTGGACGATCTAGAAATCGATTGACAGGCGTTAGCCATCAGCGCTTCTTTGCGGGAATATGAATATGCAATGCAAACCAAAACTAATTCAGAGCGTACAGACTCCTTCTGGTACTGAATTGCAGGACTATCACTACTCGAATGAGGCTGAAGATAAATAACATCGACAAAACGGATGATCACAAATCCAGATTTGTGCCAATAGAAAATCTGTGTTATTGCGAAGTAACACTCTAATAAAATCTAACATGGTTAAATTGAATGAAAATTTGGGAAAGATTTCAATGGGTAGAGTAAATTTGCACTTGGAATGTTAAATTTGCAATCCCATTAAAAAAATTAAAAATTTATCCACATTATAGATAAAAGTAAAATGTGTTAGATAGATATTAGGTACTATCGTGTTGGGAATACTAATGGGAAACATATATATTAAATAAATTTATTGATAAATATGCTACCAACTTGTTCCGATATCTAATAAGCTATTGTATATAAATCTTCATACATCTTTTGTTAAAACTAGCATTAGTCAAGTCTGCTCCTCTATCTGAATAAATCTGAAGAAGAAATAGGAACATTCTACAATGACCTAAAATATGCGATAAAATAAGTTCATAAAAATAAGATAATACATCAATGTCTTTAATGCAAACCCTATAAGGAAGAGGTGGAAAAGTCATCCCTTCAAATTAAGAAACTATACTCACATTGGTATTTAACAGAGAAGCAGATTCCTCTTTG
Source organism: Sinelater perroti (assembly GCA_036346155.1). Taxonomy (NCBI): domain Eukaryota; kingdom Metazoa; phylum Arthropoda; class Insecta; order Coleoptera; family Elateridae; genus Sinelater; species Sinelater perroti. The sequence continues at coordinate 6,955,957 of JARFIY010000195.1, forward strand.
AATTTACCACATAACCGTTCATATAAATGAAAACCATTATAAAATACCTCAATTCATGTCGTCAGAATGTGGATAAAAAATATATAAACATATTGATAAACAAATAAAAAGTGCAATAAACGGGGCAAAAAACGAGTTATGAGAATATGGGAATAATAAAATTCAAAACCTAGTACGTAAACATGACTTGTTTAATTTTTATAAAAAATTGGGATGGCAGCAAGACTATAAATGTAAGATTGATAGATAACTACGGCAATATTATAAAAAAATGTAGAAGAAATATGGAAAGAGGCGTTTGATGACGATAGGAAAATAGCACTCTAGATAAAATTTTAATATGTGCTCCACTTACAAGTAACAGTCAAATACGCTGTCAAGAAATAAAGGCTAGTAAAACATTGGAGCAAAAAGTTTATCTAAAAATTTTAAAAATTATTGACGACGAAGAAACAAACTGGCACACAGTGGTATTTAACATTATCACACGGGAATAATACCATAAATCTGGCTGAAGTATGTAAAGATCATATAATTATCAGCTACAGAATTTCTTAAAAATTGTTCAGGTACGAATGTAAAAAATAGAAAGCACATCTTCCTCGTACGTAATTTAATTTCAAAGCATCTCCGGGGGATAAAGATGCGCTTTTTTAACTCAAGTTCTTTTTCAATACTGTGATAATTATGTGTAATTTATAGATTATTAAAATGCATTTAAAAAGTTAACATGATAAACTTGTCTTTTGTGCTTTTAAAAAGCAATGGGTTTGAATAACAAGCATCTACTTGAATCAAAAGCTAAAATTGGAGTAGAGTGCCAGTTAACAAAAAAGGTTGCAATAAAGAAAGATGTGAGGCAGAGTTGTATATTATCTTCCTTTTTTTAATTTCTAAATTTTATGCCACAAAAACTAAATACATGGTTTGGTACCAAATACTACTTGAACAATTAATAGCCAGTCGCAATAGCTACCAAATATAACTACTTGGACATCAATATCAGCGACTAATAAAAGCAATTAATTGAGATAAAACAAGAATTAGTATCTTTACATCTACCTGATTGATGTGTTGCTCACAAAGTGTGTGATTTTACATCAAGGCGAAAGATTTAAACAAACATTGTAATATATACGAGAAGCGGCAACGCATATTTAAGGAAATTCTAGTAGATCAACTGCTAATTTGTACAAAAAAACTGTAAATCACTGGGGCTATGTAGTAGCATTATAAATTATATTCCTACGAAGCTGTTAAATTACCAAAAACATTTAATTTTTTGGCTCAATTTTTTTTATTGTTCATTTAATAATAATGAGAATGAAAAATTTATGTTACTTGCTAATAACATGACGCATTCAATTAGATCAGAATTTCTTAATTGATAAAACAACGAAACGGAAATAAAGGAATTATTTAACGTGCAGAAATCAATTGGTAAATATTGCATTTTTAATGTTCAATTATTAAAAAAAGTTTGTATCGAGTTTTGGAGACATACGAGGGTAAGGTGCAAAGTTCTCGGCCTGACAATGAAAGACTGCGACTTTCAGTTATAAAATGATTTTATTTTTCTATATAATCTCCCTTGACTTCAACACACTTGATCCAGCGCCTCTCCAATATCAGTATTCCGTCTCGGTAGTGAGAATATGGAAGATTGTGAAAATATTCATCAACTTCTTCATTGGGTGCGAAGCGCTTCCCAGAAACAATTTTTTTTAAGTTTGGGAACAGATGGAAGTCTGACGGTGCCAAATCAGGAGCATAGAGGGGATGGTTGAGCAAATCATACCCCAAATCCCGCAGTTTTCCCATCGCCAACGCAGGTACATTGTCCTGGTGAAAGATGATTTTTTTCTTCTTCAAGTCAAGCCACTTCTCGCGAATTTTGGCATCCAGCTGGTTAAGAAGGTTGGAGTAATATTCGCCTGTAATTGTTCTGCCTTTTGCAAGATAATCAATTAACAGGATCCCTTTCGCATCCCAAAACACGGTGGCCATGACCTTTCCGGCAGATGTGATCGACTTCGCTTTCTTTGGCGCTGAATCACCGGCTTCGACCCACTGCTTGGACTGCCGTTTCGTTTCTGGCGCGTAGCGGTGGACCCATGATGACCCATGGTGACAAATCGCCGCACAAATTCGGTCGGATCCCTGTTGAATCGAAAATCGTTTGTGCATTTGCTTCTGATCGGTATTTAGCAAATGCGGCACCCATCTTGCGCAGAGCTTTTGCATCCCTAATTCTTCGTGCAAGATGTTTCGCACCTTTTCTTCCGATATCCTCACAGCCTCAGCTATCTCACTCACCTTCACTCGCCTATCGTCCAATCCGATATCATGTACTTTTTTTATGGTTTCCGGTGTGGTTGCGTTTTTTGGCCCTCCTTCACGTGGGTCATCTTCGAGGATGTGCGACCACGTTTAAATTTAGCTGCCCACTTTTTAACAGTTGACATGGAAGGAGCAGAATCGCCGTAAACTTTTGTCAACTTCGAATGAATTTCCTTAGGGGTTAATCCATCTAAAACGAAGAACTTTATAACCGTACGATATTCAAGTTTATCCATTTTAACAAAAAACATGCATCATGTCTACTGAAAAAATTCGTGTAAACAAACTACTTGAACGAACAAGTTGAAACTAGTCATACTAACTAATGACACATGCACCCAAGCACGAAGCATAATTGTTTGCCGATTGCAGCACCGTCTCTATGTCAGGCCGAGAAGTTTTCACCTTACTCTCGTATAACATCTAACAAAGTTAACTCCATTCGAGAATCTTATGATACTGTTAGTTTCCGTAATGTTATTTGTAAATAAACTTTTTAACAATGAAAGAAATATGTCTTAAACACAAACATTACGGTTTGCAAAATTGGCAAAAATGTAATTATTATAAATAAACTTCTAGATTTAATCCGGTATTGCTGGAAACGGGAACTATTAACAAGAGATGCTAAAGGACACAGAATTGTGAGTCACCTAACTATTTCGAAATGGTGCGATTAATTTGATTCTCGTGACTCTCTGCTGATTATCTGTTTTGGATAAAGAAGTCTTTGAAAACTGCTTTGAATGCCAAACCTCTATTAAATATTTGCAATTTCTTGGTTGAACTAGCAGTTTGGTGTAAACTTTATAGTGGTGAAGTGATTGGACCGTTCTCTTTCGAAAGTGAAGCCGAAATCAATAGTGAACGTTATCGTGAGATGATAGTGGTTTTGTTGTAGCCTCATTTAGCATGGATTTAGATGACTTTTAGTTTCAGCAGAATGGCGCCGCTTACCTTATGGCGCATGAAAATAATTAATTATTGAAGTATAAATTTAATGGGCGACTTATTCCTCAATATAGTAAAGTAAACTGGCCACCAATTTCTTCACATCCCAGTCTTAAAGCCAAGTGATCCAATTTCAGTCAACGGTAAATGAGCCCTTCTTCTACAAGACAACGTATCCGTATTCATTCCACAAAGACCAAATACAAAGATACTTAGGATTTAAATTGTCCAGTGGTATACGTAATGAACAGATTCGGCAACTTGCAAAGCTCTGCTAAAAAGTTATTTACTATGAATGTAAAGAAATCCTTAATTTCTGATGAATTTTGTAAAATATCGTATATAACGCCACAATTCTAAACGTGTTAATTCCACTAAAATGTCAGATAAATCGTTTATAAATTTTAAGACTTTTCTCTGTAGTAACAATTTCACTATTATATCACTTTAAAAGTTCTTACACACATTTGAAAATCTGGAAATTGATTCAACTCGATTGACACCAATTTGTTTTCGGAATCTTTTATAAGGACGCAAAAATCGATTAACAAAGCTTTCTTTTGTAATTTAATTTTTTTTTGTAGAACGTCTCTCCATTTTTCAACTTCGCAGTCTGATACTGACCTTTTCACTCCGCTCGTGGACGGTGTCGGTTTTATGTAGTGGTGTCGGCCTCGGGCTTATTAGATAATGATGTAGGTGTTCCAGTAGGATAGCACATTCTTTTTTGAAGTAAATACCTTCTGACGGTGCTCATATTTGATTTTTGTAACATCGCTCGCAAAAAAAGGAACAGCCGGAAAATGTAATCTAACTCTAAAGATTCGAGCGTCTCAAAAAAGGATATATTATAGCAGTTCGTGTAATAAATAATGTATATATGTGATACATCAATATTGATTTTCTAATTTATGAATTTCTCCTGTATAGTATATTCTGACAAAAGTTATGAATAGCGGTCAATATTTATACGTATTTGATTCTGCACTTTTTACTATAAAACAGCAATTTAAATATCGGACAGATTCAAGCTATGCATTTACGAAAGCAAAATGAATTTTTATGGTTTTAACTTAAAAGCGGAATATTCAACGGTGGTGAAAATACTTTATAGGCTTACAACGTTATTTGGAAAAAAATAAAGTCCTGTAATATCCCGTACTTTAATAAACTGTAACTTTTTATTGCTAAATATTGGAGATTAACTAATCGACAGGTTAACCAAGTTATAAGTATTAAAAACGTAAGCACTCCTAAATTTCACTAGTCATTAGTTTGTAGAATCTATTATTTTATTAAATACAATTTATATGCCTCTGATAAATTTATTTAATTTACTGAAAATAAGCTGTCAATATTTTTATTCCCTTTTAAGCAAATACAATTTGAAGAAACCATCTTGTCAAAATAAATAATAATTCAAACATCCCCAGCAGTAATTTTAAATATTTCAATATCACCAGTGAAAGAATGATGAAAATTAAAAAGTTTATAACTATGGTAGAGCTTTTGTTCTTCCATTTTCAGGATGCTCCATAGACTGTTAACACTGTCTTTTGACTAAACATAAGCATTTGATTACCCACTAGTAATCATTTTATTGATATATAATGGTCACTTTGCAAAGCACTTTAGAAGAAATAACTGGAAATGTTGTAACGTGCGTCACAATATGACTGTGCATATGTATTAATCTACAACGACAATTTTTCTAAAAACCCCTTAAAAAATTTATTTTATCTAGTGGATCAACTATCCACCGCAATCGTGCAGCATTAAAAAAATTCTCTAGAACAACGCTTTGTTTTTTTGTAAAGATGCTATGCGCTTTCAACTTGATCTGATTTCCCTTCTTGTTGGATTGGACGATCTAGAAATCGATTGACAGGCGTTAGCCATCGAGCGGCTTCTTTGCGGGAATATGAAATATGCAATGCAAACCAAAACTAATTCAGAGCGTACAGACTCCTTCTGGTACTGAATTGCAGGACTATCACTACTCGAATGAGGCTGAAGATAAATAACATCGACAAAACGGATGATCACAAATCCAGATTTGTGCCAATAGAAAATCTGTGTTATTGCGCGAAGTAACACTCTAATAAAATCTAACATGGTTAAATTGAATGAAAATTTGGGAAAGATTTCAATGGGTAGAGTAAGAATTTGCACTTGGAATGTTAAATTTGCAATCCCATTAAAAATTAAAAATTTATCCACATTATAGATAAAAGTAAAATGTGTTAGATAGATATTAGGTACTATCGTGTTGGGAATACTAATGGGAAACATATATATTAAATAAATTTATTGATAAATATGCTACCAACTTGTTCCGATATCTAATAAGCTATTGTATATAAATCTTCATACATCTTTTGTTAAAACTAGCATTAGTCAAGTCTGCTCCTCTATCTGAATAAATCTGAAGAAGAAATAGGAACATTCTACAATGACCTAAAATATGCGATAAAATAAGTTCATAAAAATAAGATAATACATCAATGTCTTTAATGCAAACCCTATAAGGAAGAGGTGGAAAAGTCATCCCTTCAAATTAAACTATACTCACATTGGTATTTAACAGAGAAGCAGATTCCTCTTTGAATTTACCACATAACCGTTCATATAAATGAAAACCATTATAAAATACCTCAATTCATGTCGTCAGAATGTGGATAAAAAATATATAAACATATTGATAAACAAATAAAAAGTGCAATAAACGGGGCAAAAAACGAGTTATGAGAATATGGGAATAATAAAATTCAAAACCTAGTACGTAAACATGACTTGTTTAATTTTTATAAAAAATTGGGATGGCAGCAAGACTATAAATGTAAGATTGATAGATAACTACGGCAATATTATAAAAAAATGTAGAAGAAATATGGAAAGAGGCGTTTGATGACGATAGGAAAATAGCACTCTAGATAAAATTTTAATATGTGCTCCACTTACAAGTAACAGTCAAATACGCTGTCAAGAAATAAAGGCTAGTAAAACATTGGAGCAAAAAGTTTATCTAAAAATTTTAAAAATTATTGACGACGAAGAAACAAACTGGCACACAGTGGTATTTAACATTATCACACGGGAATAATACCATAAATCTGGCTGAAGTATGTAAAGATCATATAATTATCAGCTACAGAATTTCTTAAAAATTGTTCAGGTACGAATGTAAAAAATAGAAAGCACATCTTCCTCGTACGTAATTTAATTTCAAAGCATCTCCGGGGGATAGAGATGCGCTTTTGTCAACTCAAGTTCTTTTTCAATACTGTGATAATTATATGTAATTTATAGATTATTAAAATGCATTTAAAAAGTTAACATGATAAACTCGTCTCAATTTAAAAAGCAATGGGTTTGGATAACAAGTATCTACTTGAATCAAAAGCTAAAATTGGAATAGAGTGCCAGTTAACAGAAAAGGTTGCAATAAAGAAAGGTGTGAGGCAGAGTTGTGTATTATCTTCCTTTTTTAATTTGTAAGTTTTATGCCACAAAAACTAAATACATGGTTTGGTACCAAATACTACTTGAACAATTAATAGCCAGTCGCAATAGTTACCAAATATAACTACTTGGACATCAATATCAGCGACTAATAAAAGCAATTAATTGAGATAAAACAAATTAGTATCTTTACATCTACCTGATTGATGTTTGCTCACAAAGTGTGTGATTTTACATCAAGGCGAAAGATTTAAACAAACATTGTAATATATACGAGAAGCGGCAACATATTTAAGAAATTCTAGTAGATCAACTGCTAATTTGTACAAAAACTGTAAATCACTGGGGCTATGTAGTAGCATTATAAATTATATTCACTAGATCGTGTTAAATTACCAAAACAAATTATTGGCTCAATTTATTGTTCAATTTAATAATAATGAGAATGAAGAAATCTTAGGTTACATCTGAAATGTTGACGCATTCAATTAGATCAAGAATTTGGATTAATTGATAAAACAACGAAGTTACAGGAAATAAAGGAATTATTTAAGTGAGTAAATCAATTGGTAAATAATTGCAGTTTTATGTTCAATTATTAAAAAAGTTTAGTATCGAGTTTTGGAGACATACGAGGGTAAGGTGAAAAGTTCTCGGCCTGACAATGAAAGACTGCGACTTTCAGTTATAAAATGATTTTATTTTTCTATATAATCTCCCTTGACTTCAACACTTGATCCAGCGCCTCTCCAATATCAGTATTCCGTCTCGGTAGTGAGAATATGGAAGATTGTGAAAATATTCATCAACTTCTTCATTGGGTGCGAAGCGCTTCCAGAAACAATTTTTTAAGTTTGGGAACAGATGGAAGTCTGAGGTGCCAAATCAGGAGAATAGGGGGGATGTTTGAGCAAATCATACCCCAAATCCCGCAGTTTTCCCATCGCCAACGCATGTACATTGTCCTGGTGAAAGATGATTTTTATCTTCTTCAAGTCAAGCCTCTTCTCGCGAATTTTGGCATCAAGCTGGTCAAGAAGGTTGGAGTAATATTCGCCTGTAATTGTTCTGCCTATTGCAAGATAATCAATTAACAGGATCCCTTTCGCATCCCAAAACACGGTGGCCATAACCTTTCCGGCAGATGTGATCGACTTCGCTTTCTTTGGCGCTGAATCACCGGCTTCGACCCACTGCTTGAACTGCCGTTTCGTTTCTGGCGTGTAGCAGTGGACCCATGATGACCCATGGTGACAAATCGCCGCACAAAATCGGTCGGATCCCTGTTGAATCGAAAATCGTTTGTGCATTTGCTTCTGATCGGTATTTAGCAAATGCGGCACCCATCTTGCGCAGAGCTTTTGCATCCCTAATTCTTCGTGCAAGATGTTTCGCACCTTTTCTTCCGATATCCTCACAGCCTCAGCTATCTCACTCACCTTCACTCGCCTATCGTCCAATCCGATATCATGTACTTTTTTTATGGTTTCCGGTGTGGTTGCGTTTTTTGGCCCTCCTTCACGTGGGTCATCTTCGAGGGATGTGCGACCACGTTTAAATTTAGCTGCCCACTTTTTAACAGTTGACATGGAAGGAGCAGAATCGCCGTAAACTTTTGTCAACTTCGAATGAATTTCCTTAGGGGTTAATCCATCTAAAACGAAGAACTTTATAACCGTACGATATTCAAGTTTATCCATTTTAACAAAAAACATGCATCATGTCTACTGAAAAAATTCGTGTAAACAAACTACTTGAACGAACAAGTTGAAACTAGTCATACTAACTAATGACACATGCACCCAAGCACGAAGCATAATTGTTTGCCGATTGCAGCACCGTCTCTATGTCAGGCCGAGAAGTTTTCACCTTACCCTCGTATAACATCTAACAAAGTTAACTCCATTCGAGGATCTTATGATATTGTTAGTTTCCGTAATGTTATTTGTAAATAAACTTTTAACAATGAAAGAAATATGTCTTAAACACAAACATTACGGTTTGCAAAATTGGCAAAATGATTATTATAAATAAACTTCTAGATTTAATCCGGTATTGCTGGAAACGGGAACTATTAACAAGAGATGCTAAAGGACACAGAATTGTGAGTCACCTAACTGTTTCGAAATGGTTGATTCTCGTGACTTTCTGCTGATTATCTGTTTTGGATAAAGAAGACTTTGAAAACTGCTTTGAATGCCAAACATCTATTAAATATTTGCAGTTTCTTGGCTAAACTAGCAGTTTGGTGTAAAATTTATAGTGGTGAAGTGATTGGGCCGTTCTCTTTCGAAAGTGAAGCCGAAATCAATAGTGAATGTTATCGTGAGGTGATAGTGGATTTTTTGTAGCCTCATTTAGACGGCATGGATTTATATGGCTTTTAGTTTCAGCAGGCGCCACTTACCTTATGGCACATGAAAATAATTAATTATTGAAGTATAAATTTAATGGGCGACTTATTACTCAATATAGTAAAGTAAACTGGCCACCAATTTCTTCACATCCCAGTCTTAAAGCCAAGTGATCCAATTTCAGTCAACGGTAAATGAGCCCTTCTTCTACAAGACAACGTATCCGTATTCATTCCACAAAGACCAAATACAAAGATACTTAGGATTTAAATTGTCCAGTGGTATACGTAATGGACAGATTCGGCAACTTGCAAAGCTCTGCCAAAAAGTCATTGTGTTTTTAACACTAGTTTGGGCGTAAAATAGCATATTTTTTATATAACAGTTAATGGACTTTCTAGCAGTTTAAAATTAAGTATTTATTTCACAGCGACTAAATACCAGACTTATAAAATGTATAAAACCAATCCTCTCCTATAAAGTTCTTGCACCGACTTGGCTACAAAATTTCTTATTCTTATTAGTTTGAATTTTTAAAGAAGCTCCTCTACACTCGCTAAATATTTCTTTAAAATCGTTTATTACGGACGTCGCACTTTTCAGTTTTAACGATCTAGCCCACGCTAACTAAAAACTTCAAATTACAGTTAAAATAAAGTTACTTAATATAATTGGTAAAATGTTTCATGTTACAAAAATTTGCTTGCGAATAATTCAAATAAATAAATTTACAATATGTTTGTATCTTGAAAATCATTTTCCAATTGATTTGTAAGTTGCATGGACTTAATTTTTAACTAATTCTGTACTTTCCTTTTGTTACGTCGATTTTTACATGTTTTCTTAGAGATTTTAAAAAATTTCAAATATTCTCAAGAGATCCGACTTCGTTGGGTTTGTAGTTTATGGTCTGAATGAGCGATTTATCACATCATCAGTATTTGACTATGGTCATACTTTTACTTTTAGTGCATCCTTGCCAATGTTATCTTAATTAATTAATCCAATTAATTATCAGTTGATAAAATTATATTTATTTTTTTTATTTCTATAGGAAAATTAACTAACCATAGCAAGTGGTGTGCAAAGTGTACATATCTTTATAGCAATTAATTATAATAAATTTACTCGTGATTACTTATTATTGATGCCATAATATTTTGTGCATCCTGGTCTAATTACGACAGTACGTTCAATTCAGTACCTGCAGATATATCTGAATGTTGAATTAATTCCGGTAGTACAAGTCTGCATTCCAAGAATATTCTATATTTTAAAAGAATTTACAAATTTTAATTTAATAAGCTTACCAAAAATTTATTTACTATTAGTTCCAGAATTAAATGTGATACTGTTCTACTTTTTGCAGTAACGCCTTCTTTTTTTAACAATTTTCCGGATTTTACTAATTTTATTAAAATTGAATCGTTTCCTTCGAACAAAAGTTTAATACATGCACTCGCATATACAGCAAATTTGCATATTCTCTATTGTTTTTAATAAACCTATATTTTCTTTAGAAACAGATATTGTAAAAATTTACATTATCTACAAAAATTTTAATAATCACATGAGACTACGCAATTTTTACGATAATTTTATTTATACCGTAATATAAACGCAGCGACCATCATCATCTAGAAACAGAGGTTCCGTATCTAAATTCACTGACTGTACAAGTAGCCCTCCTAGAACACGATGGGCAAATTCCTAGAAAAAATCGTATTATGTATCCAGAGCTAGTACAAATAATTTTTTTAAATACATATAAGCAACCTAATTTTTATTTAAAATATTAACATATGTTTATATAATACAACACGAAAAGAAACAACACTTCGATGTTGCGGTAATTAAAATTTTTGGGCGACCTGGAGCATCATTTAATAGTAACAGAAACGTAAAATTAAAATTTTTTTTTTTTAATAATTTTTAATCTTCGACGCACAATATAAACAAAAATACGTTTTCTAATATACCAAGTGTTTTCTTTATATATTTAAATGTACTAGGATTTGAAAATCTATGAACAAATAAAGGTTTTGTTGTAAGTCTTTCTGATGCATTACCACACAAAAGTAATGTTACACGATCTTTAGATACCTTAAATGCTGATGCAGTTTTTTCTTGTTTTGATAAAAGTATTTTTTTCACCGAAGCCCAGTTTCATTAGAATTAATATCTTTATGTGGTGTACATTTTGTTCCTATATAATTTAACAGCTTCATGAGTGGTTGTGAGTTAAAAAACTTTTTTTGGATTTTTCAAACTAACCTTTACTTGTCACACAATCTGAGCTAACAAAAGATTCTCAATTTTCTTCATATGTTTGTAAATTTTAAGAACTGTTTGTATATTGATATCGTCATCTAATAAAATCGTTTTCTGGGGATTATCCAAATAATAAACGCTCTTACCATTTCTTCGATTATTGGTGCACGGGGACGAGATGCATATTTTTCAACTATTGAAGATCTTACAAAAACAATATTCCTAATTTCCTTTTTATTTTTCGTAATGGTTAAAATAGTTGCTTCATTCAAATTAAGGGTCGTTGCAATGTACCGTGACTTTTTTAATAGGAAGATCTCAAATTTGAGTTTTTACACCCACAAAAAGAAATCCTAATTCAAAACTTCTTTTTAATTTAATCAAACATAGTTGAGATGTACTTAAATTAGAGAAAATGTCTTGATAAAATAAAATGTTGATATTCCTCTAAATGTACTTTATTTTTGTATGTCTGTATACATGCATATGTGTTGTGTGTCTGTAGTGTGCAATTTATATTTCTAACTAGATACATATGTTAAATAGTAGAAGTACGGTGTTATACTAAGGTTTCTGTAAATTTATGATTAAGTCAAAGCAAATTTGTGTTAAAGGAGAGTTACTGATAATTTGTTTTTAATAAAAAAACAAATATTTATGTGGTTTGGAAGTTCCATTACAATAAACTTTCTATATAAATTTTATATTTGGAGGATACATTTATCTAGTTAGATAAACTATTTGTATACTCTCTAGGGATTTTTGAACAATAAAATATTATTTAAATGCAGTAAAGCATTTCTCTGTACTCTACTTTTATGATAAAAAATGTACTTGGGTTTCTAAAGTAACATCAGTCTGTATTATGCTACCATTCGCCCCCTTGATTCATCTACAATCAGTAAATTTGTCATGACTATTAAATTACTGACGATAAGATAACCCTTGTTAAAAATAAAAATTTTAGTTTTGTCGTATAACGATTGCCAGTCATTATAAAACTAGATTACTATATAAAATCTTATGTTGCACAAAAATGGTAGCTCAAATTATACACCCAACTTAAATATAAAATAAAACTATTTTTTTTAATTTGTATTAGTAATGAAGTTTACTATTTTTTTTAATTAAATATGAAGAATTTCGTCTGATAAATGGTTCTGATACAAAACTTGGTTCTTTTATCAAAACTTTCGCACAGTTCTGATCAATTTCTTCAATAACAGGTGTAATTTCGTTCTTGAAGTCGTCAACTGTTTGGGGATTGCTGGCATAGACCTTGGATATTAGGTAACCCCACAAAAAGTGTTAAATTACAAGATCATAGTCAGTTCATGGCATTTTGTAAATCACAAAACCGCAAAATGTTGGTGCAGTAGTAAATCGACTGTTGTGCGAACTGTATGGCAGGTGGCGCTGTCCCGCTAGAACCACATTTATTCCGGATCCATATTGCCCAGTTGTGCCGTAAACTGAATTGTGATGTAACGGTAACGATAGTCGTTTACAGTTACAGTATTTCCAGCATCATCTTTGAGAAAGCATGGACCTGTTATGCCACCACCCCCTTCTAAATCCGCACCAAACAGTAACTCTTTTGGAGGTGAATTTGTTTTGTCATGAGTTTCGCAAAGATTTTTCAGGCCATAAATGTAAAAATCTTGTTTGTCTACAAACCGAATTTAAAATTTAAAATTATTTTATGACATTCTAAGAACCAGTTGATACATTGTTCACGGCAGCAAGTTTAAATGCTTAAACTTTATAGGCATGAAGGTATGTCTTTAGTAAGCATTCCGTGAATAATTATAAAAATCGGATAACAAAATTTATGGTTTATTTGCATGTATTTTTAAACGAAATTGTGCTGCACGTAAAAATTAATCTTCAAACTTTATAAATTTAAACAATTTAAAACAATTAAAAATTTAATAGCTAAAATGTTTTCGATTACAGCATCTTCTATAAATAAATGTTTCAAACTTATGACTACGCCAATAAAAACAATTTTTGAAATAATCCTACAAAAATTTTATAATTTTTTATGCTTCAAACAATAATTATAAGGGAAATTTGACACTTTCAATCAAACTTTTGTTAGTATATATAACATGCATGATAAATTATAAATATTTTTAAAGCTCCCATCTTAAAACATTATTATTTGCGATTTTACATAAATGGGTCCAACCCGATCTCTCGTGATTTATGCAAAGCGGCGTTTTGTTTTTCAATACAAACTAGTACTGATCTTTTAGCTTATGTGTGGTATTGCCATGGAACAGTGTTTTGAATAAGAATGGTATCATTTATTTCATCCATTATCTTTTTGAAATAATTTTTTTCTTGCCTTGAGCATATTCTAGCGTTGTGATAGGAGTTGCAGAAAAATGGTTGACGCAGCGTATTTTATAAATCTACAGTGAAGTGAAACCGCACAAGAACGACTTTCTAGGCTTGGTTTACAGCAAACAAGAATTTCCACAGTATATGTATTTTACAAACACTGTGTACATAGTATTAAAGAAAAATAATTTGATACATCATTTTCAAATATAAAATACATTTTTTGCTTCTGACACATACTTGCGTGTATTTTTGTCAATTTTTACTTTACCATGCACTTTGAATTATAAATAAAAACAATTATTAATATTTGAGATTATCAAAATCTATTCTTAACCAGCATTTTCAATATATGCATGTCTTACTCATTTTATGATCAGATAATAGAACCTAATTTATAATTATATATATAAAAAAAATTATGAGTGCTGCTGCTGCTGTCACACAGGTCAAAGGTCAAATCGTTCGTGCCTTTCCGTGCCGACCCGAGCGCCTCCGAAGGACAAATTTCGGCCCGGCAACAGGCGCGACCGAGGTAATATATTTCCGGAACCGCAAGCGATGGAAAATTTTCGTTTGAGAGCGGGTAATAAAGCACTTATACATAAAAAAAATTATGAGTGCTGTCACACAGGTCAAAGTTCAACTCTAACTGGGTATACGTAAATGCGTTGTCATGGCAACGGCGTACGCCAATTATGTCAAACAGAGCTTTTTAATCGTGTTTTTATTATTTATAAAAACTACTATGCGAAGGGCTCAAGCATGTCGTAGTTGGACAAGCTCGCCGGGGCTGCCAGACCTCGTTGATTACTAATATTATTTTTACGCTTTGTCCTTGATCGTTTACAATGAGCCACAAACTTGTGTTTTATGATAAGATGTTACAATCACATAGATGGGTCTCATCTAGGACAACTTCCTATTTCTTTATCATAGGTTAATACAGGTTTTTAGTAGTATCACATCATAAACCATGGTTAAAGTAAACTTTCATTTTTGAAATCATTTTTCTTTATTTCAAATGAGCATGTTGTACTTTCTGGATAATGTTTGGCAATACAATTTAGCAATCATATTCTGTAACGTTTTTGTTTGCATTTATAAACTTTATTATGGATAAAATAAATAATTTCTAATTGCTTTTGTCAATTTGAGATTTTTTTATAGCTTTACCTATAATAACAAAAAAATTGTTATATTTTATCTATATGCTATTATACGTTATGAAATTAATGAGACACTAGTAAAAATATTATATTTTAAATAAGTAATAAATAAAATACGTTTAACCAATTCTAAATATTGTGTAATTAATTCTCTAATTAACAATTTATCAATTTCCACGTACATAGAACGCAATTACTTCTTGCTTTCAAACTTCAGCCGCAATGTTGGCAAATGTATCTCAATCAAACCTTCTTGTAGGAAGCAAAGATTCCTAAGCGATTTCTAATTTAAATGTTGGATTGCTGATAGGATAGGTAGTACTCGGAATGTTCCCGACATTGCAGCGCAATGTGGCTTGACATGCAGCAGCGACGTCGCGACTTGAAATGGGAGTACGCAGATAAGCGGACTCTGCTCAAATTTGTAATGCACGACAAATCAATTCGAATGACTCAATCTTAAGTGCAGCGCGGTACAGTTCCGATTTTATCTATTGCCTTGGTAATAGATCGAACAACCATTGTACGCCCTGGTTGCGAGCCCGTACCGCTGTTAAACGGCGGACAGGCCGCAGTACAATGGCAGCTTTTTGTGTCGCGGCCGTGTACGACGACCCAAACGAGGTCTCACGTGGTCTCGCACAAAAGATTAGTGAATACCTTGGCATAAAGCTCAGGATATGTTATCTAATCGGGGGATCGCATCACGCAAGCGCACTGACAGCCGGCTGGACGGACGCCTTATCTGGCATCTCTGCCCTGATAACGCATCTCGGGGCCGTAAGTAGCCACATCTGCCCGAAGGCCGAGCTTCTGTACCTGCGGTTTTTTCTAACCTCATACCTGACACCTCAAAGTATTGCAGTTCTGCTCCTTCAAAGGGCCGGGTTATTTAATTGGGTATATATAAAATAATAGAATGGACGTGCTGTGGAACCGCTACAAAAATTAACATAAAAAGAACAAATTAACTCTAATAATTTAAAATATATTTATTAGTATTTATTATTTAAAGTAGCTGTAATAATTTAATGATGTTTTTTTTAATAAAAATAATTAAATAGGTTACTTATATGTGGTAAAGTAAATTGAAAACTTTAACACCCACTGTTATTAAAAATGTGGATAAATGTAACACTGGATGGTTACAAATTTTGTTGTAATGTTTTACATTTATACCAATGAATGTATGTATGTTTCTTATAAATTAGTTATATTTATTTTAGCATAAAAAAATATTTTCTAGAATGTTAAGGGCAAATTAAGTATTAGTTTATATAGAGCTTGGCAAGCCGCAGACACTCTAATGCCAATAAAAATAAACCTAAGCCCCCTAGCCGACTATGAAGTTGGAAGCTGCAAAATAAGTATCTCCTTTTGTTAATTCGAGAATGGCACAGCGCTGTGCGAAGGTGTTTATATAGGAAACCAAAATATCGGATATAAAGGGACCCACAGAATTGACCTGGAAATTGAAAGGGTTTACGTGGGGACATCTGTCGTCCCACAGTTGGGTTAGCATCTTTCCTCGCATCTCAGTTTAGGGAATTATGCACAGTTCACAGAATACCGAAATTTGAGGACCATCTGCATTATCCTTGCTCCGACTGCCGCCGCGATTACGTAATATCACACAAATTGAATTAAAATTAACGCAAGAATGCCGAGTCTTGATCATATTTAGGCCACCTACAATGAAGCTCATTAACCTACCTAATTTAGTGAACTGTACGTATATGCGAATCATTCGCTTTGCCTAGCGCAAACTACGCAGTAACACCTAATTTAGTCATTAATTGGTTCGTAATATGTGTAGGTTCTTACACGCTGACGTCTATAGTAGCAAAATGTAAAACATTGAAGTGACTTAGCTTCTTTTCCGTCTAAATTTTATTCTAATCAGCGCTTATTCTTTTGCACAATTGCAGAGTAACTTCAAGAGTCACCTTCCACAGCAGACTGAAAGCCTACGCCGTAAGCTGTAAATACCCGTCTGCTAACTTTATCAATTATCTGCGCCCTCTTCGTTTCCCTTTCCTGTCATTATGCAGTTATGTTACCCAAGGGCTGCCCCTTACACCGAGAGACTGCTCTGTGCGGGCTTATATACGTAGCGAGGCATTCATTGAGACAAAGCTTAATGGCGATGTATCTGTGCTTGAATTGCGACGAATGAATTTGAGAGACCCATTAAGCCAAAGTGCGGTGAATTTAATTTTTCCAACTATTTGTGGCATTTTGATAAGTTGTGGATATTCAACAAGTGAAGTATACGTGCATCATATTTTATAAAGTGAGAAAAGTTTTATATTTTTCCACCAAAGATAATTTTTTTAATAAATAACGTTCTTGATAGCTATAAAATATCTGCCTGGACATATTGAAATTTCTAAGATCCACCAAAGACTAATAGTTAAAAAATCTTTTGTTGATTCAATGATAAGAAGATGTGTTATAAATTGCTGTTAAAAAATATAATAAAACCAATAAATAAAGTACCAAAACAAAAGAATCGTAAATACCTCTAATTATTTTCAGTTTGAATTTATTTTCAGCATTTCCCAAAATTAAGGTGTTTTCTATTTTATTGTTGAAACTTATAAAATATTAATAAATATAAACATTAAGTTTAGAGATTTTAGGGCAATTACTAGAATATCTCTTAAAATTTGCATTATTCACGAATGCTGTAAAAATAGAAGAAAACTCCCAGAGCATTACAAGCTCATAGGTAATGGTCGTTCCATGTAACCTTATTTTTTGAAATTATCTAAGCTTTTCCAACCCCGTTACAGTGTATTCAAGCAATTTCACATTCTATTGTCGTACAGTGCATGCCTTGTTGCTGCTTTGGATGCCCATTAAAATGCACTCGTCTGTCCTCAACTTCCTTTTCTTCGTTGTTTGAAGCGGCGCTATAAATTCAAATTTATATTAATGTCGCTAACGGCTTGCAGAAGCCCAAGTAATAAAATCCTTAAATTGTGTTAAACCACAGTTTTATGTAGCTGCGCCTAAAATTGCTCGCTGTTGTTTTTTGCTGATAGCACTCAAAGCCAGTTCTGGGCTTTCTTTGTGTTTACATGATTAAAGTGTGTAATTACTTTGCAAACAATTATAATTATAAAACTGAAATGCCATCCTTTTAAATATCAAGCATGCGGCGCTTTGATGTTTTCCTTTGAACTCGTACCTGCAAACAAAATAAAGAGGTAAAAAATTCCAAGGAAATCAAAAGTGTCCGAGTAGGTGGGCCTGGCTAACCACTAATTATCTCTAAATATTAAACGTCAGCTCGTCTAGATGAGGCGCTAGGAGGATTACGTTTCAAGAATTCTTCCCGCAATAATGGTAAAGGGGACACCTAGTGCGCTCAGACGGTTTTGAATTCTTCCAAACATCTATTTTGACGTCGAGCATTAGCAGGATTAGCGAAGACAATAAATATGCCGGCCGCATGTCGAATACTAAATAAGGACATTGGTGGCGCGGCGTCCTCGGGAGGAATAAACACGGAACTTCGCGGCCTGCAGGTTGCAAGAGCCGTCCGAAATATTCGGTCCAGGGTCAGCAAAAGCTAGAAGCGTTACGTGACTAAGGCGATTAAAAAATTCTTGTGCCCGCTAGGGGCAAAAAACACCCAGCGCCGCCACTGTCGCGCCGGATTGTGGGTTACCTGGGATGGGTCAATTTGGAGCGCTTAAGTTTTTCGAACCCCTGCCAGGAGCTTAGTTTTAATGCACTTGGCTGTGCGCGTTCTGGGAAGCCCTGCTTTGGATTTTGCAAAATCACTTGGAAACCTCGAAAAGCTCCCAAGTAGCGGCTGCACTGGCTTTTGGAATTTGGATTATCAGGTAATTGGTATTTACTTATTAATTTGGTGATTCTTTGTAATTTAATGTTACAAATTAAGCAAACAAATTGTAGTCTATCACAGCTTTATAATAAAGCTTATTTAACATGTTTCTTTAATAAAATAAAACACAATTAAAAATACTTAAAATTTTCTAGTCAATTATATATTTTTTATATTAAGCTGCCGTAAAACAACAAATTCGCTTTTGTTGATCAGAAAATTTTCGTATAGTAGTTGTAAATTGTATAAATGTATTAAGAGCATAACTATGCGTTTGCGTTTGTTTGTAAACCAAATGTAATTTCTGGCCAATTTTACATAATTAATACTTCTATCAAAATAAATTATTTGTAAAAATATCTCTCCTTATTTTATTAAGATCAGAGCCTGATTAAAATTTTTGAATATATAGGCCGTAGTAAAAATTTGCATTTGTTTGATTTTTTAATTTTCGTTGCATACATACTCCTCAATACATTCACACATAAATAAAAAAATATATAAGCAAATGTCCATTTCATTAGCAAACCTCTAGACTGTGTCACCAAAAGAAAAACGCTTTCAGTAAAGAAAAGTGCAAGGTCCGTCATTTTTTCTAACGTTGACCTGAAAAAACTTTTCATTCTCTTAAGAGCTGAAAAGGATTGTTTTCCAGTGCTGTTAGTAACTTCGATACTTAGAAAAATTCTTAAAACGATGGCAGTATTGATAAAAGTAGAATCTACGTCTGATGACTTTAATAATGCTAGGGGTCTTTGTTGTTCTAATTGTGTTTTTGTTTTGTATTCTTATCTTGTTTGTTAATAATTTTATTAATTATTAAAAATGTTGCTTAATGCACATATTTCTCAGGGAAAATTTTACCTAAATCAGAAACATATCTTTTCAATAGTGGATTTACCCTCTGTCATACTCTGTCACTTTCTATTTGAGTGATTTCTCATAGAAATCCAAAATACTTATGTGGTTCTGTATAGAAATTTTTTTTCGTACTAAGTTGAGTTACAGAGAATTAATTAAAGCATAATCTGTTTTTATTATAAAATACGTCATCCAGAAAACTCTTAACATAGTTTCCATCTTTGTTTGTTTTTTGGCTTTCTATTCCTTGTAATATTTATTTTGTAGACATTTTGCACATCAATTTTGCTTTGTTTTCGAACCTTCGAAACTTATCTTCGTTTTGAAGAAAAGAATATTTATAAAAAACTTTTAAAATACGTTGTAGAGTAATGGACTTTTGTTGTGTTTGAGCTTTCTTTTTGAAGCTTGTCACTTGCTTCTTAAGACTACGAAAATATTGTTCTTAAAATATAGTATTAGTGCCTTTTAAAGACTCTTTAAAGTTTTAGTCTGACCACTATCATAAGCAATGTGTATTATAGCATCAAGGACTTTCTGGAGTAATTTATACAATGCTTCACTAGCATCAGCAGGGCACTCCATCGGGTTGTCAAGAGCGTTTAAAGATAAAAAGTCCTTTTTAAGGTAAGACTGCAAGATATCCCATATTTTGGTTAAATAACTAAAAATTATAGATTTGTTATTCTGAAGAAATTCAGTAACCATCTAGTTTTAAAGAGTAACTCACACAAAAGATAAATATGGGCAGAAGATCTACTTCCTTTATTCTAACCTGCATCCATACATGTTACTGGCATTGCCCTAACTCTGTCTTTTATAGTTATTTATGTCAAGACCTAGAAAATCTAAGGCTGACAATACAGCATTTGCTATCACTTCACTTTTATAGCCACAGTTAGAAATAATAGTCAAAAATCGTTCAATGGGAGTTCAATTAGATAACATAAAAGGCATCACAAAGCTAGTTGATCTGAATAATACTTGACATTTACAATCTTTTGGACAATCTCTGCCTTAACTTCTACCGCTAACTGAATAAATTCCTTGACAGTACTCGATGAGTATAAGAAAACACCTCTTCCTTATTCTCACATTTTGCTACATGTTCGACCATAAGGGAATCTAGTTTTGAAATAAGTTCTACACAGCCAAAAAGCTATCACCTCTTACAGAGTCCAATATTTCATTATTGCCATACATCAGCAGTCTACGAAAAACTAAAAGCTTTATGATTGCAACAATTTTAAGAAAATATGTAACTAGTGAGAAACTTTTTCACAGCTATTTTACAACCCATTCTCTGTAAAATCCGACTTCTACTACTAAATATTAAAATGCATTCTCTATGTTCACAATTTTTGTCACGATCGTTTATTATACAGTATTTTCTAATCGTTAAACCCTTTAGTTGTTTGGAACGTCGTTCCTTTATAGAGTTTCCCTACCACACAAAATGCTCATTCAGTTGATTTTAAATAAAATAAATTCGCTTAATGCGTTCTCCATTTATTAACGCTTTATAAAACAACTGATCGGTACAAAATATTGTTTGAGTAGCACACAGTTTTTTAGCTTTTTTAAAGTCGGGTCGCCGTTTTGATAAATGCTATTGCGTCTACCTTTTTGAAAGTATATTTAATGCTTAACATTTTAGGTTTGAAGATACTGAAGTTTATGACGACAATTTCGATTGCTGCACATTACACCAGAATAAAGTGTCTAGTTTTGTTATTTTTATTGACGCTTTTTGTAACGTTTTACTGAATTCTGCTTCACTTGGTTTATTAAAAAATCTATGACACTCATTGTTCAGAGTTTATGATAAATTAAATGTAAATTGAACAATGATTTAATTCAAAACTAGACTTAATTCACAAGAGCTGCATTGCTACACAATAATTATAAATTATAACACTATTAACGGAAGGGTCAGGGGTTACTATAACAAAACTAATTTATTTGTATTACTGTTGTTCGCTGTGTGACTTCTCCTATTCGATTTCCGCGAATGCTCATCTGCTTTGCCTTATATTCAAACGCGCGGTTCTAGAACGAATCAGAAGATTCTGGAATATGAACACGAGAGCTCTACTAGAAATGGTGCGGAGGATAATCGATCATTCTAGAAAGTTTCTGAATAGTTTTTTGTGATAAGTTATTTCTGTTACAATAAAATTTTTTTCAAATTTATTATACGTCGATGAACTATGGATGTACCATTTTAAAGTTTCTCTAATTGAGCTAACTTTTTCACTTACTCATTTCAAAATTTGGCGCCCTAGACTGTAGCTTACTCAACCTTCGGATTAATCGAGACCTAATTAAAATATTTGATAATCAAACTGTATCTAATATTTTGTTTAAAATATCAAATATTACTAAGTAAAAAATTTAAATTTAAAAGCTTCATGGTCTATGCTTCCGTTGTGCAAAAGTTCAGTGGCGTTAGCTAAAAGCCAGTCAACGAAATATTTTCCAGTAGAGCACACCACCCAATCCCCAGCCAAATATACTTTTGTATTTGATGCTTCCGTTCAGCCTGCGCGAGCCGTTTATGGGTTTGCGTTTATTTGAATTTATTCGCAATTATTTTTTATTAAAACAAAGACGGAACCGGATGTCCCCCTTATTAAGAATAGGGTGTTGCTAGGAAATTGCTGCCATTAAAGGGGCGTAAAAAACTTAATTGCAACGTGGAATATTTGCATCTGCTGCTGGATTAATTTTGCCGCCAAAAAAGCCCAAGAAGGTTATAATTATGCGACAATAAAGTTTATAATAACTGTGCTTCTATTGTCGATAATATAAAAATTGTTGTTTAATTTTAATTAAGTAATAAAAAGCAATTAATATTGATTATCTGCTATAATCTACTCTTTTGTTTTATAACCCTTTCAACTTGCTTTGTTACATAAATTATGTGTTTCTTAATTTTAATTATATCTATAATATATCTTAACTTCGTTCAAATAAATTATTAAACGTTTTTAGTTCTAAATAACCTACAAGTAATAAAGAAGACTGAATTAATAGTGGTTGCACTTAATAAATTTTAATTATTAATTCGCTGATCAAACATTGCATTTCTTAAAAGAGAATTAGCGTTACTTTTGATGCACTAGCCGTACTCATTTTAACAAGTTCCACCTCTTTTGCTAGATTAATTTTAACGGGGTGTGCCTTTATTCCGTTTCTTTCATGCCACAGTTACTCATAATGGGTTATTCTTCTCAGAAGAAAGTTTATTGTAGCCATTAAACTTGTAATTAAGCCAGGTTCCACAATTTCAATTTGTTACCGCTTGCTGGCCTTGTTTGCTCAGCTCTAAAGGCTAAATTATAAGATTCAGCACTTAGCGAATCTAAGTGCAGATCATATCACTTGGCGCTCTGACGTGCACAACAACAGAAAACAAAGCGACCGTCAGCCTTTGTGCTCTCCCTTTGCACCATCAACTGGCCATGATTGTTAGGGTTGGAATGGGATGAGAAAGGATTTTTCCGAATCGATGCTGCTCCTAACTTTATTCTGGAGTGCAGCCTTGTTTCAGTTCGCTTGTTTCGCAAATGCCCTTTTGCAACTTTACTAGTTAAAGTTAATAAAATCTTTATTGTACTGGCGTAGTTAGCATATTTTACAATAAAATAATCCCTAAACTGCTTTAACAGTATAAAATACAACCGATTGTTAGTGTAAATAATGCTTTTACATTAGACTACTTTCTTAATTATAACTTATATGCACAAATAATATGTATGTAGAATACTTTTATATTTAAACAAGAACGGTGTAATACCGTAAAGGAAACTTTCTGCAGCGATGCGATGAAATTAGGATAAAAACTTTTAAAAGGAATTAAGATGTTGATTGATGTCTCCATAATGATCAGCGTCAAAAATGCTGTCGCATGATATGCTGCATGACGTATGTGAGTATAATGAATTTTCGAAATCGTAACGGTCACTTCCGGTTGCCGTTAACCGATTCGGCTGAAAATCAATCCCATGAAAGATACTGACCTAACATGTGTGTATTCCAAGTGAATCTGTTGAATAGAACGAAAGTTATAGTGTCTCCAGATACACAGACAGACAGACAGGGTGATAATCTCATTAATTTTCTATAAGCCCCTCTGTAGAAAGTTAATAATATGGTTTCTAGACACACAAGCTTTTAAAAGAATAAACTAAAGATTGTAGAAATACCCGCAGTCTTCTATAGAAACATATTTAGGCTAAAGCTAAGATAGCAACATCTGATAAACTGACTCCATTGTCAAAAAATTGCGCCAAGAATAATGAAGTAGAATATCCATAATAAGTTTTCAGTTGTTTCATTTATATTAGCGTTGAATTACAATGCAACTTATAATTCAAATAAAAAGTTTTAATACATTCGTTTTTTAAAACTTTTACTATCTCTATTTTTTAAACTTTACTTCTGCATTTAACTGTACACCAAGTAAAAGTTTGAAGCAAATTTTTAGAAAGTTCTATAAACTTTGGTTTCCTAGTTATGAAAGATTTGTAATAAACAATAAATTAATAAAGATAAAAAAATTAGATGGTTAATTCTTTTTTATAAAACATTACAATATTAGCTAGATAAATTTCTTGTTTACTTAAAGGACTTTGTTTATTGATTATTGAACAGTATTAAGAAATTTGTCCCGTATTGACTGAATATAGACAATTTCCTAATAGATCTATTCAAATCTATGTTAACCAGAAGATCTAAAAACCTTTATTTTTTTCAAATATAAATTAGTGGACCTGAAGTGTTTGTGTATATTTATTTAAAATAAAAGACATCTAAAGTTTAATTCAAATATTCATTCGAAATCATTTTGGCCATCAGTTAACAGTATTTTGCTTTATAATTAATCGTAAATTCGCACGTGCACTATATATGATATTCCATAATCATCATATTTCTAAGGCTAAAACAGATAAAAATGGGACCCATACCATCTTGTAAATACATTTTACAGTCTGTAGGAATATAAGCAATACAGTCGCATATAGCAAATCCAAGGAAGCATGGAGAATAATTCGAAACCTAAAACAACATAAGAAAAGAACGAAAACAATAAACTTAATAACTCCAAATCAGTGGATACAACATTATAAATCACTTACAAGAAAGAAGACCAGAATTCACAGGGTCAAAAGAGGAATAGGAAAACAACAGACAAAACATCGCATAATAATGTCATAAAAAGAGAGGACGTTACAAAAGTACTAAAGGTCAATAAAAACAATAAATCAGCAGGACCTGAAAATATTATGATAGAACTGTTGAAGAATAGAGAACAGGTAGTAATAGAGATACTAACTAAATTATTTCAAGAAATAGAGAATGGAGAAGACACACCAGAGAAATAGAATCATGCATACATAAAAAGAGCGAATAAGATTTATGTCGGAATTAGCATGGAATAAGCATACTGCCTACAAATGCAAGTTTTTGGAAAAATCGTGAAGCAAAGAATCAAAGAATATATAAAAGATTTTAACAAACTGGGTTTAGAACAAATCGGTCGTGTTAATATATGTTGTATGAGGCAAATTATAGAAAGAAACAAAGAAAAGAACATAGAAACTCATATGACTTACATGGACCTGGAAAAAGCATAATACGACAGCGTGCCCAGATGTATGATGGCAAGCGAGAAAGAAAATGGAGATTAACGAAAAATGGATCAGAGTAGTGTAACCAGAAACATAGAAATGTCTAAAGGTTTAAAACAAGGGTGCACATTATATCTTATGTTATTTAATATAATGCAGAACAGGCCTTAAAAAGGTGGTATAGAATATGCGAAAGAATGAAAATTCCAAAATGAGATAGAACACTACATTTACTCATGTTTGCCGACAAATAAATAATTTTTGCACAGGAAGAGTAATATATTATATATGTATATGTAGAGAAAGCTGAAGGAAGAGCATACAAATAAGTGTTAAATATAAGTTATAAAAAAAACAGAATATATGTAAGGTGAAATTAAAGGAAAATTTGCTAATAGAGTATAGAAAATATGGTGCAGTTGTAGTGTAAAGCGATCTTGTTCCTTCATAGTAAAATAAACATGTCAAATTTTTATGTAAATAATATATTTAAATAATCAATTATAGCTAGTTAAGATTAATTAACAGTGTAAACTGAAAACACAAGTTGTCATAAAAAGATATAGAGATCTAAATAGTACTACAAGGGCAAAACGATAAACCCTCAAAAGAAGTAAGGTAATAATTAGATCACCAAAAGTAGTTGCGGATAGCCAGAAAAAAGTTTGAAGCTGGATATGGAAAAGTCAAAAGAAATTAAAGTCATCGGAATAACGACTGGAAAGATAAAGAAGAATACTAAAGCAACTAGAAGGAATTCTGAATCAAGAAATTATCGAATGAGATGGAAAGTAAAAAATATAAATGTGGTTTTCCTTCAGATTGAAGATATACGACAAAACAGAAAAGAAAAAATAATGTAGTAGTCAAAAGAATTAAACTTGATGTCTATCAAAAAGAAGAAATAGCAATATAGTTTTTTAAGGATACAAAGCGGAAGAGAAATTTAGTCAAATTATAAGTAATGGAAATTTGTTAGTAAATAGAGAAACAGAAAAAAAGGAAAACGGTGTGCTTAATAAAAAAAAGAAAGTATTAACCAAATAAAGGAATAAAAATCTGCTATTGAAAGAACACTAACAGAGTTGTTACAAATTTGTAAAACAAAAATACTAAAATTAATCATTGTTCATGTACCTAATGATAATGACACAATTGCTGTAAAGAACTAATTTTAGAATAAAAGGTTACAAAGATGATCTAACACTAATAGGTGATTTTAGTTTTAAAGTTGATAATGAACATAAAAAATAGGAAACATTGCTAAGACAGGATGTTAAAGAGACAGTTAACGATAATAACAAAACATTAGAACTCTACACAGACAACAACTTTTTATATTTGGTAACGCGTTTTAAAACTCAATAAAATACATAAAATAACAATTAAAATTGTAAACAAAGGGCACCAAACGGTAATCAGTTATGTATTAATACAAAATAACACAAAAGAAATAACCAATGTAAGAGTAAAGAGGGGATTTGAATTAGAAGCAGATCACTATTTAGTCACATTTAAAATAAAAGAGGAGAATAAGAACAATGTTCACGTAACAAACTACTTAAAAATCATTACTTTAATCACGATATGTTCATATAATACAGTCTTACCGTAATCAGGTTGGTGATAATATTGAAAGTAATGGGAAATATTTTAAGACAATGGTAACCCAAACAGCAAAATAAATAGGTAGCCCTATTAAACAAAAAAAAACACACAACAGCAGATTAATAGTGTTGAAAGAAAATTTAATACAAAAAAAACTTTGAAAGAACTGCTTACTGAATATTAATAAAGACATTTGATTTATACAAGACCCAAAGAGCAAAATCGAAAGACGCTGTAGTGAAGGCTAAACAGAGAATTTGGGTACAATTCTAAATTGGAAACGAACAGTGAAAAAACATTTTACAAGATAGTAAAATTGTTTAAAAATATGAATTTAGTAAGAATAAAACAAATAAAGAACAAAAAGGTAGCGTATTAGTTGAAAGCGAAGATATACGAGGTGTTGCAGAAAAGTAATGAGACTGATTTTTTATTTACCAAAATTTTTATTTTTTTCAAAATCAATGTTATCCCCTTCAAAGTAGTTCCTTTGGGCAGTTACACACCGATCGAGACGTTGTTCCGACTGTTGGCAGCAGCGCTGGAAGTCTTCAACCGGTATGGTCCTCAGCATATCCGTTACACTCTTTTGGATGTCTTCTAAAGTCCCAAAATGACGCCCTTTGAGGATATTTTTCAGTTTAGGAAAAAGGAAAGAGCCACAGGGACTGAGGTCAGGTGAATAGGGGGGCTGGAGAACCACAGGAATGCCTTTTGGGGTCAAAAATTCTGTTACGGAGAGGGCCTTCCAAAAATGGTTTGTGACAGCGAAAACTTGAGCTCGGGATAAAGAATGTTCTCTATAGGCCTGTTTTAACGTTTTAAACGTCACACTTGCCAATTCTCCAAGCTTAACACAAAATTTAATGGCACAACGTTGCTCAAAATTCCGCTGTTCCATTTTACGTGACGCACAACCAAAATACAACTTCACTAATAGCAGTCACAAAAATCACGTATTTAACGGAACGAGTTGAAACTCGTGCTGAGCTATGGGAGGATATTTATACACGTGCTTTATGAAGAACAACAGCGTAGCATTGCCAGATCGCTTGTAGTGTTGCCAGTCTCATTACTTTTCTGTCACACCTCGTATTAGTTAGGTAGAAAGAATACGACTTAATATGCTTCATTGAAACACCAAAAAGGCTTAGAAGAACACAACTATAATATGGTCAATAAATGTGATAATAGGTATATTTTAAGCTATAGAGGTGTGTTAGGTGTCGCTCTCAAAATATATGGATAGATATATCAGAAAAGTTGCTAAAGTAGTTTTAGACTGGGACATAGTTTACAAGACCATATTATATTTACCTTTCCAGGGCTTGGGGGAAAACTTATTAGAAAATTATTTAGAGAAACTCTCTGGTACTATCAAAAGAAGCACCATAAAAAATTGCCTAAAAAGAAGAATGCTGATCTAGAACTAATAGAAGCTATGAGGACGCGGTGGCTCAGATGGTTCAACCAGTTCAACCCATGGGTGTGTGTGTGTGTGTGAATGTCCTAGCATTTAAGTGCATGTTAGTGGGCACAATAAGCCTTTGAGGTTGCAGTTCCTGTAGGTGCGCCAAAAAAAAAATAGAATTCGTTACATACATATGTAGAAACTATTGATATAGTGATAACTGAGAATTTGAAAAGTTTGATATAAATTTGGCGAAACAGCGAAAAGTAATTAACCCTCTACTTTTTTTTAATATCGATTACGGACGCAATTCTCCAGAATAGTACAGTAGTTGAAGCGCGGGCTGCGATGCGGAGTGACCCAGGTTCAATTCCTGGTGCCCTCTGATCCCTGGCCGGTGGCATACTCAGTCACTAAAAATAATTGAGTACCTGCGTTCACTCGCGTTCACCCCGCACCAGAGATGGTGCGCGACGGCCGGGCACAGTGAGCGAACATATGAGAGCCTTAACCTCTCAGTTTGCAGGCCGTGTTCCCACGCGGAGCGTTAGAGCCGTACCATTATTATTTTATTATTATTATGGGCGAAATTATTAAAGTACCAAGAAAGAAACTAGTATTGGCTACTAAAACCTGCAGAATATAAATTTTTTTAGACTAATCTGGAAAATTTGAACAAAGTCTTACCTCAATACGATCTACAACTTAATGTAGAGAAAACCAATGTTGCATTGGTAATAGAGATATAATTAAAAGTTAATACAAAAATTAGTAATAAATACTTAGAAAATGGCTGAAGAAACATTGGAGGGTCAAGTTGGTTAGGACATGTGATAAGAATGAACAGTAACAGATAAATGAAAAAATTTGAGAAATGTGGGACAACAGCAGAGTGATAAGACTTTCAAGAAATTGAAACGATAGTGTAAGAAAAATATTGAAGGAAATAGAGATAACATTGAACTAAGCAACAAATACAGCAGAATATAGGAAACGAAAGACCAAATTTGTTAATTAAGGCACTAGCTAGATGTGCAAAATATCTTCGGTACGGGTACAAGATGGCCAAATTATATATGTGTGCATGTAGAACGCAGGTTTTCCTCTAGACCCTAACGACGCACGTCGCCAAATACTCTAATACACTGTGACGTTCTAACACCTGATTAGAAACCTCCCTCAAAATTGGGGGTATTATTGTTACAACATATTCAGTTACTAACTCGGTGTTAATATCACTCATTCGAACTTATAACATAAACTGAATTTATGAATAAAAATAGTACAACATTGCACTATCTATTAGAACCATACAGTACGTTGGTGTACATACATGTATAGCTTTATGTTTCTTTATATGACCACCTTATACGATCATATAAATGTTGTAATTATCACCCACACTTAATGGGTATCATTAATTGGTGTTCATAAAGCTTTTGATAACATAAAAAAATGTATTGAGTAATATCTTCTTAATTTTATAATATATGTTATAAATGTATTTAGAAATTAACTAGCGACAATCACCAACATGCTGTGAACTTTAGGTTAAAATAGAGACTTACAAAATAAAAGTTTTGCCATTGTGTATTGGTTTATTTTAACTAGCATTAACTAAACTAAATAAAAAATTGTATTTGTATTTGAAAAAAAAAATTGATTACTACTACGAGTTAGAGACAAACACTTTAAAAAAAATATTGAATGAAACAGAAGCTAAATTAGAAACATTAGAATATTTAAAGATACACTTAAAATTGTGCATTGGAATTTGGAACTCTCTCAAACATCAGTTTAAAACCATTAAAAAAGTCAAAAAATGTTGTGTGTATAGTACTGAGAGTAGTTTTAAAATATTATTTGCTACTTGTAAAAGAGAAAAAGAAGTTGTCTTTGTAACCAAGAACCGCAAATGGCAAAAATTTGGCAATTAATATTTAATCAACCAAAATCATTGTGCATCATTAGTGCAAAATCCAGTTTTTGCTAATTATTTTGGCGGAAAGAACGGCCGTGTAATTTCATGGAAAAATCAATTGTTTCTGCAAAGCATCTAATAAATAATTTATTGTTGTCTGTTACTAGAGCGTGTTATTATATGATATTTAAAGAACGCTAGAATTCACACATCTGCTGCGATGCTATCTCGCAGTTACGTGTTGTGTCAGTAACACACAAAAATGTTTTCGTCGAATTACCTTTATTAACAAGTATTATTGGTGAGAACGGCTTATCCCATTTTAAATTTAAATAAGGCAGATCTTTTATTAAAAGTGTGATCTTTGTGAATAGATGGGCCATTAATTCCCTCTTTGTTGTCGATTCGCTGCTGTCCATTAAAAATGTGATAGGCGAGCAGCGCTCCCAAACAGATTTATACCCAAATATGTCAGTTAGCCACGAGATTTTTCCTGGCCTCTTTCCATTTGACAGGCTTCTCTGAAAGCCAGCGCGGTTCGGAATTAGAATTAAACCAATTTTACACCGGCCCGGAATGTCCATCAAAGATACACCGTGCAACGCCAGCCGCAAACAATGTCATATCGCTAATTTGGTTAGGGCATTCCCAAATTAGAACGGTTTCAGCCTCCGGGCAGGTAAACGCATAACGGCGCAATTGGGAAATTTTGTTGCCGACATTATGCCGGAACAGTTGTCGTTCTGTTTCACTTAAAGGGTTCTAACCTTCTAATATTAAACGCCTTTTATTTGCCGGGCGCGGAACCTTCATTCAAATCTCTGGAACGTCTGAGAGGGACGTAGTTACTTTTGAAAAGGGTTAATTTATGCATGTTCCATTTTAGTTGGAATTAAAATTTTAATGAAAATGTTGGTCTGAGGAGAGACTGGTTAAAGATTCATAATTCACGCAAACTTGCTTTCTTCTTGTTCGCCATCATGCTTACTTCTGCAGATAACGCGCCTGCGACTGCAAAATTTTAATCATGCCTCACGTTAATTTATCAATTACTGGCTGACATTGCCGGTGATAACACGTAAAATTATATATTGCCGTAGAGGCGGCAAGAAATATTACAGACTTAAAAATAGCTAGTCGGTATTTGCTCATGATTACAGCTTTCCTTTGAGAACTGAATTTATCGTTTCCACGCTAATTAAATTTGATTTCTATTTATCATATTCAATAAAATATTATTTACTTTCATTATAAATTGTTTTTAATTTTACTAATAATCGAAGTACGTATCCTAAGAATTTTTGGGATATCTTTTAGCATTCAGTTTGTAAACCGGTTTCTGATTACAATATTAAGCACTTTATGTTTCGGCATTATAACGGGTTAAGTAATAATCAAATATTAATTTCCTCACAGGGTCCGAAGTTTATAAAGCATTAAAAGAAGTTTATTTAAATCACTACAAAGAAGAATTCCGAACAAAATATTTACATTTAAAATTAGTTTAAACAAACATTCTTATATTTAGTATGAAAAACTATTTAAACGATACTGTATGTGTGATTAAAATACCACTAATTCCGAAATAATATAAAAATTTATACCAATTTTTAAGCCGAGAATATTTTGTAACATTTTTGTTTCGTTATGTTAATAATAACTCTTTAGTTTATAATTAATTAGTTTTCCATTAATTATAAAAACTTTTTTAATAATTTTTCTCTTCTCTGTATATAGGCATATATAAGTTTACAATTTAAAATTAGAACTAGTGATAACTATTTTGTAAATTACATTTAATTGTGCTCATATTAAAATTTATAAATGTCCAATGTGACCTCCTCGAGGTGCGCGAATAACATCTAGACGTTAGCAGAATTAATCCCTCTCACGACAATGAATATCGCAGATGTGATGCGAACCCCTACAAGAAAAAATGGCAAGATGTGAGAGGAGATTTCCCGACATTCATAATTGATGTAGAGATTACTTTAGAAAACGCCGAATACTGCAGTGCTAATGGAGTAGAGCTCCACCCTGTTGGAAAATAAAGATTTCTGAATCTTCATTGGTTTGACAAAAAAGCCAGTGTAAAAACATCGCGAGATGCCTTACCCCAGAAACCGTGCTATCATCAAAAAGGAAAGGTCCATAAACCTTTGTTCTCGATACGACATAGAATACATTAGCTTGTGAAATTTCTCTTATGTTCCGGTATTGCAATGGGATTTTGTATCTGCCACTTCGATGGGAATTAAACGCAACAGAAAAATGTCATTTTACATATTTTCGAGCATACCATAAGAAAATTAGATTATAGGTAGTGTTGTTTAAACATTAAAAGGCACTTCAACGCACGCCAGATAATTGATCCTTGCTTACTCCACGAGTTGACTTCATTAGGTTACGCTTTAGACTCTCTGAATTTGTTTATCATTCTTCTCCGACACACTCAGACGTTCCATGCTTTTACCCTTACAGAAACAGCCAGTATGATCGAAATAATTCCAACGACAAATTCTCTACCCTCGTTGGAGGTTCAGTATTGTAATGATTACGAAATGCATGTTACACTATAGTTTCTGATTTTTTTTTAGTAAACCCACAAATATAAAAAACCTTGTAGCTCTCTAGCTTGCAATAGAGACCCGCAACTAACGCTGCTGTACGTGCATGTATTCGAAACTTTATGACATCTATTTGAAATATTATGTGAATCATTCATATACAATGTATAATTCCGGAAATATAGCTGTATGAAATTAAATACATTATTTTGAATCACCCTGTGTACACATTATTTAACTCTTAAAAAATCACCTACTTGAAAAGTGGGGGTTTTTGGACCCCAAGTCTGAAATATGCAATAACTTTCAAAGTTAATATTTTGATCTGAAATTTTTTTCCATCATTTTTTTACAGACAAATCATCATTGTGTTAATATTTTGTTATTCATATAAAAAATATATATTCTTTCTTTTTTTAAATCACAACTTTTCAATTTTTGAAATTTTGAGTTAAAAATTTGGAATTATATGTATAAGATGTTGTTCTTTAAGATAAAGCATATAATATATATACACTCTTAAGGTATATCTATTTTGAGGATTAAAGTGGGAATTTTTAAAAAAAGTTTATAAATAAAAATTTTTATAACCTGATTTAAAAATAATTACTGGTATAAGAAACTTACATACTATGATAGTGAGACATTCATTAAGTAAAAAATTGAATATTCAAATACTTATTTCCTATTCCATGCCGCAATATTCAGTACAAAAGTACGGTTTAGTGCACGAAGGAAATTGATCTTTCATTTTTCGGTCATTCTTGCATGAATATAATCCACATCTGACTTTAATAAGAAGATATGTCTATTATCAGGTCATTTGTAACGACGCTCCTCTATCTTGGCTATAGTTGCTTTTGGCTTTCGACACGTTTAAGCGTCCAACAATCTTTGTTCCAGACTTGCATTCTCCAAATCGCCTTCATCTTCATCTACTCTCTGATGAGCCAGAAGGCTCGCATTCTTCTTCGGAGCTGTGTTCAGATTATTTCCTTCGCTCGATAAATGTGTCAATTGCTGCAAGCCCCTATCTTCTTGTTCGAGCATTTACGGTAGCTCTAACTTCACAAATTACGTGGCATTTAAATTTCACCCGCTAAGTATGAAAATACATCTAAATGACATACTAGGGTATTTTGAACGCCTCCTTAATTTTTGATCGTTCCACTCATCACTTGGCAAGAGACTGAATTGCCAAAAATGCATGAACAGGTGGTCTAACTATCCAACAAAAGGTAGATGGAGCCATCAATCCGACTTCTGACGAAGCCTTAGAAGTACGAAAAAAGATACGGGGTCTTTTGGACCCCGGTGTTATTTAAGGGTTAAATATTATTTTAAAACTAGTACTTTAGACCAGCTCAGTTTATTCTAGAAATTATAGCTATTCTCTATAATACTCAATTATGTAGAAAAACCGTCTAACAGAAAAATCTTCTGATTTGAAAAAGTTATGCCTTATTTAAAAATGCTTATAAAATAATATTACAATAAACTTATATTATTAAATTTTTTAAAAACAGAAACTCAGAAAAACTCTATTGTGATATTTTATATATTTTAATTGAGATGTTTAATTTGAAATTTTTGCACAACGCGTATTAGTTGCTTAAAAACTTATTTTAAATATGTGATTATGTATTTCGAGTAATTGTTAGTATCTTGACGTTCTTGAAGCATTTATTTTATAGAAATTCTTGTAGCAACAAATTTTTCTGCTCAAAGAAAACATTCATCTTCTAGTAGCTCGTCTGTGATTCTTGCATATCTGCTGCAACCCTTTGAAGTGCAACTTTGCTGAATGTTTTTGTACGCTCGTGAGTTATTTTATAGCAATGATTCTGGTG
Source organism: Sinelater perroti (assembly GCA_036346155.1). Classification (NCBI taxonomy): domain Eukaryota; kingdom Metazoa; phylum Arthropoda; class Insecta; order Coleoptera; family Elateridae; genus Sinelater; species Sinelater perroti. The sequence continues at coordinate 6,990,557 of JARFIY010000195.1, forward strand.
TAAATTAATGCAGTTTGCCCTAATATGCTGTAAAACTCCGCTACAACCTTTGTAGCTCGTTTTACAGCCCTTTAGCACTGCAAGTTTTGCAGTATTTTAACGATGTGCTCCGCGAATCTCACGCGGGCGCCCACCAGCCGCGTTGCTGAATTGTCTGCCAAAATACGCTGCTAAATATACAGCACTAAAAGGCTGTAAAAAGAGGGGACTATAAGGGCACACATTATAAATAGGGTGCATCTGTTATTAGACTAAATAGGAGAAGGTCACCCCAAATAATTCCTATAAAATAATTGGAAAGCCTGCATTTAAAAACGCCGAACCACACAAGATTGTAGTAAGGAACGCAGAGGTTGACGAGGTAGTACAATGTGTTTCCTAAATGATAACAAAAATTTACACACTATAACTATTTTTATAATACAAGTGCTTTAAAGGCCTAAAGATACTAAACAGTTACCGTATTTAGTTTCTTTTTAATAGTTTATTGATTAATAATTAGCAATTTCTATTTTAATAAAAAAATTTTCAGTAAAGTTACATTAACAACAATGAAGGATCCCGATTATTGCAATACAAAAAGCAACTGGGACTATCAAATTGGTGTAATATTTTGATTCCACATTTTTTTTGTAATCAACTTTGTATATTTACAATATACTCCTTATGGGAGTAATAAGTAAATGCTATGATTTTAATTACATGACATGAGGGGGATTCGGCCAGTGCTTTAGCCCATATTTATTTCAACTAGTATTAATTAATTATTGTGAGGAGGTAGGTCCTGTGGCCATTTATTTTTAGCCTCCTGGTGACGGTATGTTGGTCGGACAGTTGTTCCAAGAGTTGGTTATTATGCTCTGCCAATTTTTTGGTGTACGATTTAGACAGTCTTTTGATCTCTTCCGCTACATAAGGAATTCCAAGGTCATTGTGGAGAGTTTCATTTGAGATATACCACGAAGCATCGGTTATGGTTCTAAGAATGTTTGATTGAAATATCTGTAGGATATTGGTACGTGATGCCTTGGTACAACCCCACTGGATTCCATATGATCAGATGGGGTTTAAAATTATTTTATAGAGGAGTATTTTATTTTGTAAGGTGAGCTGAGATCATTTCCCCATCAGCCAGTTCATCTGTTTTATTTTTAGGTCTATTTGTTTTCTTTTTTTTTTAATATGCGTGTTCCAAAGTAATTTCTGGTCTAGATGTAAGCCAAGATATTTTATTTCAGTTTTCTGAGCTATGGGAGTGTTTTTAAATAATACGAGTGGGCACACGATGCGTCTATTGGTAAACGTAACATGAGTAGATTTATCGCTGTTCACTATTATTCTCCATTTGTCGAACCAGTGTTGAAGGATATTGAGGTGATTTTATAGATATGCTATAGCTGTTTCCTAATTTTCGCTGCTTGACAGAATAGTCGCATCGTCGGCAAACGTTGCAATTAATGTATTTGTGAGAGGACTATCAGAGGTATACAGTAAGTACAGCAGAGGTCTCAACATGCTGCCTTGCTGGACTCCAGAAGTAATCTTGTGATAAGTAGACACAGTGCTATTGATCTTGACTTGAAAAATCCTGTCGTTAAGGTATGACTTTGATAACAAGTATAATTGACTTGGGAAGTGAAGCTTAATTTTGTATAGTAGACCTGCGTGCCATATCCTGTCAAATGCCTGCTGAATATCCAAAAATACAACTGAGCAAATTCGTTTTGTTTCGAGGCTCTCCATTATTTTAATAACGATTCGGTGAGTTTGATGAATTGTCGAGTGTTGTTGGCGGAATCCGAACTGGTAATTTGGTATTATGTGCTCTAGATCTACGTCACTATGGATTCTCTTGAGGAGTACCCGTTTGAAAACCTTGGATGTCAGGGGTAAAAGGCTGATTGGACGGCGGGAAGAAGGTTGTGAAAGAGGTTTTTCTAGATTGCAATAATTTGGACAACCTTCCACTAGGTTGGGAAATGGCATAGTCTGAGGATGCTGTTGAAGATTGTGGTGAGGAGTACTATTGCTTTTCTAGGAAGATTTTGAAGGACTTCTCCCACTATCAGATCGTATCCAGGGGATTTGCGGGTATTGGTGGCTAATATTTGTTGTCGTACTTCTCTTGGCGAGAATGGGTTGATTGGTAACGACAATTGGCCTGAAGCCTCCAGAAATGAATTAATTTCAGAATCGTCGGTATTCGGTTGGGATTCTGGTGTTGTGAAAATATTAGCGAAATGTTCAGCAAATGTTTAGGCCTTGTTTTCCTCTGATATCCCCCAAGTGTCGTCCGGTTTCTTGATGGGAGGTATGGTGGCAATTGGTTGTTTGAATTTTTTGGTTGCTTTCCACAACGTGCGATCGTCAGGTGAAAGATTAGTAATATAATCTTGGAAGGTATTGTTCTTTAATTCTATTAACACGTTGTGTAGTTGATGTGTAAGTCAGTTGAGTAACGTTTTGTTGTACTTATCTCTGGTTCTTTGTCACTTTTTTCGTGCTTTCCGTTTCTGGGCAACAAGGTCTCGAATGTGGCGAGGAATGTTGTGTATTTGTTGATGAACCATTGAGTTGGGCATGGCTTGCCAAGCAGCATCTTATATCATTGACGTCAGGTATTCTGTTGCTTCGTCAAGGTCTTCAGCGCTTTTAATTCGCAGAGTAAGAGATGGGTTTCTTTCTAACAAATTCCTAAAGTGGGCCCAGTTGGTGAGTTTTGCACATAGTTTTGGAGTAGACTCTTTGTAGATAATTGTAGTGCTTAGGGTAATTATGACCGAGGAGTGGTCGGATAAGAGATCGAAATTAGCTTCTATTTGTGTGAACGTATTCGTTATACCACGTGTTACTGCAAAATCAAGTAGGTCTGGTAGCCTGTTTGTATTGGTAGGCCAGTAGGTAAGCTAGCCAGTGGAAAGATAACTGCATCTGAGGTTTTCAATGGCTCGCAGTAGATTGCAGCCCTTTGGATTATTTAACATGGAACCCCACGCTGTGTTTTTAGCATTCCAGTCGCCTTTTTGATGAATTTTGCATCGAATGTTTGCAGAAACTCTTCGTACTCTTCGGTAGAAATAGAGTGTCTTGGAGAACTGTAAACTGCTGCTATTATCAGTGGAGAAGAGAGAGCATGCACCTTTATGCTTGTACTTTGCATTTTATCGGTCTGATAAGACACCCATTTGTGATAATTGATTGTATTTTTGATTACAACTGCTGTTCCACCGTGCGCCGCACCATCGGGGTGGTTAGTAAGGTATGTGGCATAGAAAAGGATTTTTATTACTGTTCTTGTTGTTGCGTGGGTTTTTGAAGTTAATAATATATCAATATTTTGTAATTGCAAGAATGAGATTAATTCTGGTATGTGATTAGAAATGCCATTAGCATTCCAGACGGCGATGCGCAACGAAGTCACCATTTTTATGTTAGTTTATTAATAACTGTTGAGAGCATGTTTAAGACCATGCTGTTCTGACTAATTAGTTGGGAGAACATTGATTTAAATTCATTAAGAAAGTTAGCAAGGATTTGATCTATAGAAGATACTTGATCGTTATTTTATAGGTTGTCAGTTCTTCCTGGTGTTATTTGTGAGTAGGATAGTTAATTTTGCAAGGAATTAGTAGTGTCGCTATTTATGTTGTGAATATGGTTTTGAAGTGGGAGGAATTCGCTTTCATTCGGTATCTGTTGTGGACGCATTATATTGGAAGTTCCTCTGAATGGGGCATTTCTGGCTCTCTGTAAGTCTTGGTACACTGAGCATACCTTATAGGTAGCTGGGTGATTCCCGCTACAAAGAGCACATTTGGCTGGAGTATTTTGAGGTTTCTTACATATGGAAGTTTCGAAGTAGTCACCACATTTAACACATGTACAGGGTTTGTTGCAATAACTCTTTGTATGGTCGTAATCCTGGCAACGAAGGCACTGCGGTATTGTATTCTTCTTTCTAGGCGCCTCGGTTATGACTTTGATATTATCGATATGTTTTACGTCGAATATGGTTTTATTGTTATCTTTAGGTTTCAAGTCTACCATAAATAATGGTGGTGGTTGCTTAGTTAGTCTGTGACGAATGTTAATGATATTGCAAACTTCATGTCCTAATTTACCTAGTTCTTTTTTAATGACTTCCGTTGAAATCGTATGATGAAGATTCCGTATAGCCACTCTATATAACCTTTCCTCCTTAAGTTGGTAGGTGTGGTGTATTATGTTTTCGTTCTTAAGATGCATTTTGAGTTTTCTGTAGGAATCTGACGTGTTGGTGTTGATTTTGATCGTGTTATTCAATATCGCTGTTGTGTAATATTGTTCTTTTTCTAGTACTGCATTTATATTTGTAATCACTTCGTTATAGTTATTTACCCTGTAAATATAAAAAGGTGGTGGTTTTGAGATTTTAGGTTGCTGAGTACTGGATGTTTGGTTCAGGTTTGCACTGCTGTTTGGAATTTGTGAGAGTACCTCGAATCCATTGGAAGTAGTTATACGAGTAGTTTGTTGATTTGTTGAATGTGGTTGCGAGTTGTTTCTTTTTTGTTTTTTGACTGTTTGCCACGCGTGTTTGGGTTTTTGTGAGGTTGATTCTATGTTTTCATCGTCCATTATTACAGAAGTAGATTCATCACATTCCGATGGGTTTTTGTTTGAGATTGGTGCGGGTAACAAAATTAGGCACATGTTGGTATGGATTAGCATTATTTTGCTGTAGTGGCACGGATGTGTGAGAGTTCATTGTATAGGAGGGGGGTATTGGTTGTCCATAAGGCGCAAATGGGAATTGCGAATTTGGTTGGCTACCGTATTGGTTAGATTGTTGATTTCCCTGATCATTAGGGAGACTTAATGTGAATCCGTAATTCTCGGGAGCGGGTTGCATTAACGGGCCTGGGGGTCCAGGACCGGTCCTATTTCCCATAGGGAATATGTATTAATTGTTGATTTTTAGTATTTTTATATACACAAAGTTAATAGATTAATATAACCAATAATGTGTTTGTACATACGATTTACTAGCTGCAATAAGCGTATTTATCGCTTATCAATTGAGCGGCACTGAATTTAGTTGACCTGCACTTGGCACTTTCGAAGATAACAGAGCTTAGTCGATGTGCGTATCACTCGAAAGTGAAATGGGAACTTAATTACACATTTAATAATAAAAATTTATTTGCATTAACTAATTTAACATTAAACAATAAAAAAAATTTAAATGTTATTTGTAGACTCCTTAAAATAATTAGATAAGCTCTAAAATGTAAAGCGATCTTTTATGTTATCCTGAAATGAATATGCTTCATTAGTACCAAAAAAATATTTTTGAATATCCTAAAAGCAAGTAAAACAAAATTAAAAATTGTTTTTAATATTTTAGTAGATTTGTGTAATTGTAAAAAATATGTATGTATAGATTTAATAAAAAATAAAATATTTATGTCGTTTTAATTCATTAATGTTGTTTGGTGCTTATCTCTAAACCCCCTTGTCCCGAATCCCATCTCTACCTGCAACCTTAATTGTACGCTAACTTACCCTAGTCACAACTAAACGGGATTTTTACCGCCTGCCCGGTATTCCGATTTGAACCCCCGTGAGCGACGGATCCGCTAGCTGAAGCCGACCCAGGTGCTGTATTGCGCGCTTGCTGGCAAAGGAATACCCATCCCCGGGTTGAAGCCGCCAAGGAAGGGCACACCAACATCCACCGTCCAGGCTGCCAGAAACTGTTACGTGCGGTAAGTCTCGTTTTAGTTGTTCGGTCGTGCATTTGTTCCCAACAGTACTTTTTCCAGCAGTCTGGAGAGTGCACAACTGATCTACCGCCTACCGTATTTGGAATTATTTAGTAATAGCTGTACTGTGTTTTGTTTTTTCTCAATTTCTTTGTTTTGCGTAATTTATTGTTACTTTGCTATTAGTTTCTTTGTGCCCAATACATAAAGTTTACACAGCTCTGTATTGTTTTATTTCCTGTTTGTTGATCGAGTTATTTTAACTGTACTTAATTATCAAACAAATGTGTTTCTATTAATTTCAAATAGAATTAACTAAACAATTTAATTATAAACACAAACTATGTAATTTATTTTTATAACAACTTTTTACAAGATATTTATCATGTCGTTGTAGCAAAACATTAATTTTATGTGGTGCGTCTCAACATGACATTAAAGAGAGTCCAGGGAATCCCGTAAGTTCATTCAAACCAAATTCTGTGAGTTGTATGGTAATATGTCTGTTATTACAAGGAACCAGAAGTTTAAAAACTGCAACTTAGCGATGAGGGAATAAACCATCTGAGCAGTTTAAATAAATTTTCTACGAACTAAATAGCTGACTATGAAAATTTATCCTAAATGTAGAGTGCAAAGGGTCTTGATTTGAGAAAAACAAATTAAAAACAACATAAATGATCTGATTATTTATAAAAATTCTAATCCTGACGGGCAAGCTAAAGTATTTTCTGGAAATTTCGAAAAGTACCAAAAACCTACACTAAAGCACCAATACGTAAATTAAGTAAGTGATAACCAGAGCAACTTGTACCAATCAGTTGTAAATAATTAACGTCTACATTCTTCAGAAAATTAATGATTGGGATGGAGAAATAAGTGACCCACTAACCTAAGTTCGTTCTGTTGCGCAATAAAATATATTTTGTCAATTGTGCAGACCAACAAATGAGAAAACTTGATAAATAACTTTTCTATATATAGAGAGAAATGAAAGTTAGTTTCGTAAAACAGAGGATATTTACACATCAGAAAGGAGCTATGAAGTAAATACCAAGACTACTAATAATAGCTAAAATTATTCTACGAAGAATTGCAGTAAAAATATAAGCATTTAAATTATGACCTGGAGATAGTACATAAAAAGGAGAATTCGAAAGAACAATAGGTATTCTTATTATGAATGGAGCATTTTGAAAGAAAAGTATGGCCTAGTGGTTGAGGTGTTTAGTTACGGCGTGGACGGACCCGGATTTAAACTAAGCTCAGAAGACTGGCGGGTAGCCTACTCAGTCACCTGCATTTAGTTCCTATAAAGAGTAATAATGAGGTAATATGAGAGCCCCAAACTTTCAGTTTAAAAGGTCATGTTCCCACGGGGTGTTAGAGGCGCTTCGCTATTTTTAAATAATAATAATAATTATTATTATTAAAAAATCATGTATAGTTCTTTACTCTAAAAATTATTCTTTATTTGTCTGTGCAGTATCGTCTTTTTTAGTACATATTTTTTATTTTTCTTTGCCTTTTGATGGAGGCAATAGAAGAGTAGATTGATTTTGAACGCTTATATTTCTTCCATTTTGTAACATTGTTGTCGTTTATGCGCACATCTGTATATAAATTATTTGATTTTCGTAAGTCTCTCACTCTCCGAGTGAATAAAAAATATATTTATTATCGTCAAGTTGGGTAGTAACTCAAAACTAAACTTTCTTTTTTATTTTATTACTAAGTGAATGCAAAGAAAAGTGCATAAGTAATGAACTTAAGTGAGAACATGTAGATATAGCCTCTTCATACAATATGCTAGTGACATTTATTAATAACAAAGAAAATCTACAATTTTAAGGTAATAAAAAACAGGCAACAATTCCATTGCAACAAATGAACTACAGTAATACACAACAAAATGTAATAGCGCAAAAACATTTCCTATCGTTGTTCCTCAAATGGGGCCAACACAGCAAAGTACTATGATTTGTTACAATCTGCATGTAAACTCAATGTAGCACAAGTGCCATAATCACAATTACTTGGAATATCATCAATTAGTGAAGACGGAAAACGAAACGGATCAATGAACTGATGTATAATAGCAGAAATTAAGAAACACTAAATGAAAAAAGGCAACCAAAAAAAGAGAAAACGAAGATTGTATAGTAATAAATAGTGACTAATGACAAACATTATAACACAAAAAGTGTGACTAACGATAATATTGAAATAAATTGCAATAATACAGACAAGTACAGAATGTTAATGAGATACTTTAAGGAGAATAACAGACAGTCTACATAATTGTTATTAACACATACATTATACGATAGACACAAAGACATTAGAAAATAATTAATACAACAACAACATAAACTTAGAAACATAGTAAATACGAAACATAGAATAACCAAGTAATTATTAAATATTATCTATATGAACTAGTAAGTAATGCTAAAGATATACACAAAATCGAAAAGCTTCAAAATAATGTCATTCAATATATTAGATGCTCACTCAAAAATCTATTGTAGTAGGCTGTTTATATGTGTTAAATGCAGCATAGCGCATATCACTATCAGCTTTAAAAAACAAAAGGACACCTCAGTTATATGCGGAAGAGACCATTGAACTAAATGTAAAAATAAAATAACTATATAACACTATTACCTAACCTAAACATTATTTTCAGCCCACAACATATCAATAATGCAAATACGTAAATATGGAGTCACAATTATTCAATTAGGTGCGAAGGCTTTCACGCTTTTATGAAAGCGAAAACGCACGGGACAGTCACTTGATTTTTAAAAGATTTTCTTCCATAGTTGTGGAAGAGTTTCTAAGCTCTGACCACGCCCTTATAACCCGAGAACCAACCACGCGATGCACCACAACTATTCAATGTTATAGCCAACAATTCCAACACCTCAAGCAATAACAGTTTTCGAACGCATTTAAAGCCATATTCAATCAAATCATATAGCAAAATAACATAATATTAAACATGCTCAAAAGTTAATAAGTAAACTGTTAGGTAAATTACTAATTCTAAGAGACTTTATGCAGAATACTAATTTTGTAGTACGGCATAAAGAAGAAATAAAGCTATTCTTAATATAATTTTAAATAGATGCACTAATAAGTGAAAGACACTTTATACAAAGAACTTATTTCAAATGATCTCATAAAACACATCATCAAATCATCCGGATGGTTCTGAATCTGGAGGTATTGTACCTTTTGCTAAGCACTTTATCCAATACTACACAAAATTACATTATTAAGAAGACATTCTACTATAGTAAAATTGAGAGTGTCTGTACATGAACCGCACAGTATAAAAGAAACACTTTGAATAAAATTTCCAAACCTCACGTACAAAATTCGTAGCCAAGGGAGAGTAAAATAGTAAGCATAGCAGATGAAACCCATGTTTAATAACAATTGAAGGAAAAGAACTTCTTAAATCAATAGATTATGAAAGGCACTTATTTATTTCAACAAGAACATCAATCTATTGCCTTACCATTCCAAAGAAAGTACTTGGCCTATTGGACTTCTTTGTTGCAAACGAAACCAACCCGGCATATACCGAAATATAAACATAAACATTTAACTAGAAAATATTAAAAAAATAAAAATATTTACAGGAGAACTAACAATAAAATTTCAACAAGCCATACTACAAGCAACACCAATAATTTGTACTTGAGTAGCAAATTAAAGGCATAACTTACAGAAGTACAAAATTAATAATTTAAACAATATATATTCCAACTAACTAAAACATAACTCCATTTGGAAACCAACAAAAGGCTTCAAAGAATCTAAACTGAATGTACCTCCAACAAGGAAGGACAGTGCTGAATTTTGGACACAGTTTTTCAATCAATAAACAACAAACCAAGTAAGAAATAAAACAAGATTTATCTATTACTATGAAAGGAAATAATGGCTGAAATAAAATTACATCCCAGATTAATCTTAAAAATTAAACAAACATTTCGTTTTACTAGAATCATAGTTTAGCAAAACAGAAACACCAGGTTACTTTCCAATTAATTCAAAAATACCGAAAACCAGTATGCTTAGCCTTTTACATTACATCTACCTCAGACCTACCAATAACACAAAACATAACAGAAACATTTTGTTAACAATACTATCTGTATTCTAGTCGATCTTAAAAATCTTCAATAGTATTGACTTTTATTTAAATTCACTTGTTATATTTCCAATAGTAGTTACCTTTCTGAAGCATTCCTGTCACATTCGTAATAATAAATTTGCAGGTACTACAAAGAAAACGCCAAAATACTTAGGATTACGCCTAAATAAGAAATTTTCATGGAGTGAGCATATTAAAAGTAATAAGGGTAGATAAAGCATTTGGACAGAATATGCGCATCTAGGGGTTGCAAAAGCATCTTCAAAATGGTTCAAAGTGGCTATCAGACCTATGTAGACAAAGGGGGTAGAGTTTCTAGACTGTGTTTGTAGAATAAATATAGCTATAATTTAAAGAAGCCAATAAAAAGTACTGATTCAGATTGCATTAGTCCAGGAAGTAATGCAAGAGGAAGCTACCAAGCATCACAAAACTTAGAAATCCATCCAAACCCTTTATTGGAGCAGCTACTGGAACAAAGAAACCATAAAAAACTTAAAAATGTGACTAATAAACTTAGTCTTCATGTATTTGAGTTACCAAGTTTTTTTGACAACAACATTCTAAAAGACTTGGACATAAATTGCATAGGTTTTAACGGTGGCTGCTAATCTTATCATGTAAAGATCGTCAGGCATTTAGTTTAAAGAACATAAAAATTGTTCTATTGCTGAATAAAGAGTTACAAACAAATCTACATATACAATCTTTGAAGTACAGGATGCAAGTTATAACACCTAGGTACTGGGAACAGATGTGGCTTATTTCAAATAACGAGTATTCTGTATAAATGTGTGACAGAGATGGCAGCACTGCACGTCACACAAGACTGTAGCGGCAGCGGCGAAAGTGAGGACTGTTTTTGATACTTAAAATGGCGACATTTCCATTAAAAGAACAGCGTGTAATCATTCGTTTTTTCCATTTGCATGGTGTGACACCGATTGAAATTTTTTGCCAGTTGAGGGAGACATGTGGTGATGGAGTTATAGGTGTGTCTGTGGGTTTGTAGATGCAACAGTCCAAAGAAAGCAGAACCTCGTGTGACAACAAACCAAGACAATCTCGGCCTCGCACCAGCCGGTCTGACGACATGATCAAACAAGTTGAGCAACTTGTTTTGGACCATCGCCGAATGAGTGTGGAACACATCGCCTCCAAAGTTGGCATTTTCGCGGGATCTGTGCACACAATCCTGCTTGAAGACCTGAAAATGTAAAAAGTGTTCTCCAGGTGGGACGCAGGAGTTTCTTCGTGACAACAACTTTGTAGTAATTTTTCTCATACTTCTTACTCACCTAACCCTAGCTCCTAGCGACTTTTGGTTATTTCCAACAATGAAAGACACTTTCCATGATCGCAAATTCACTAGTCGTGCCGCTATTGTATCAGTGATTTTCCACTGGTCAAAGAAGACTCCTACAGAAACGTTCACAGCGGCGTTCACGTTGTGAAAAATGTTTACGGCTGCAGGAAGGTTACGTCGAGAAATGACACAAGTTTCACAGTTTTTGTGTGATTAGTTTGTGAAAAAGAATCGGAGGTGTTATAAATTGAATACACCTTATATTTGATAAAATTCACCAGCAAATATTTCAAACATTCTGGTAGAACGAAACTTTAGCATAGATCATTTTGTATCAATTGTCTGTGCTCAAAACGCTATACATAGTTTGAAAACTAGGATGATATATTTCTTAATTAATAGATTACCATTTGTAACTTATGCCCTTTCGTATGACTGTCACATACATCACAGAATATCGATTGACTTATAACTTGATCGTGCTAATTTTACGTTAAAATTAGAATGAAGATAGGCCAATTTTTTTAGACAAAATGCCAATTGCTCTTAAAAATTAAAAAAAGTATAAAAATCAGTTTAAACAATAATAGAAGGTTATGCGATATGATATTTTAATTCAACATAGATTTCCAGAAAGCACCACTGACGAAGATGACGTAAATTCTTTCATATGTTAATTTATTTTAATATTTTCCTTTCCTAATGCAAAACGAAAGACAACTCGTTCGCGTAAACTCAGATTGATGCAACAGACCAACTGAAAACCACATACAACATGTAAGCTACTTTGGATTTAAAATTCTTTTTGCCAGCCGAACTCCCAAGGCTCCACCTGGCTTCGCCGCGAGCACAGAGCCGCGCTTTCTGTGATCGGTTTGTGTAAAAAACAAGCAGCGATGGCGAAAAGCGAACTTCAAGGAGACGTGACGCTGCGAAGCAGGAAGGATTATGTCCCACACGAAATCCACGAGGCGAGATAAAACGGACCACACATGTGGAAGAGTATTTCATTCCCCAATAAAAATAATTTAAAGCAGTCGCCGGTTATTAATTGACACCACACCCCGCGCAATTTACACTCTAACAGTAGTTCGCTGGCTCCTCCCCGCGCGATATTACAATAACACCGCCGCTTCGCCTCCAACAGGAAGTTACAACCGTCCAATCGGACGCGCCATAACAGCCTGGCGGCCGACGTCACGGTGTCAGTCAAGTTGTCCGCGTTACCGCTTTCCACTTACAATGGATGGATGGAGTGCTTAGATTACTTTCGGATACAATCAGGCAACAGCGATACCGTCGCTGCTAGGAATGATTATTATCCCTTCTACCTTTCGGCCTTCTTGCATCTGCCCGAGATGGATTTTTAAAAATTCTAACACTCTCGTCGTAAACTTTTATTTAATTTTATTTGAGTTAATAATAATTGCTAAAATTTGTATTCGTTCTTATTTACAGAGTTAATCTTAAATTGTCTGATTTAATTTTTCCTAATTGCAGCCCAATTTGGCTAGATGATTTGAATACATCTACAGGTATTGTATTTTTCAAAGATATTAAGAAGAAATCTTAATTTAAATTATTTGCAATAACACTTTCTATGAATATGTTATCTATTCCTACCTGATTGTGGAAAATATATTTAACTTACTAACGCCAATTTTAGTTTTGGCTTTAGAACTGTTTTCTGTTCAGATGTATCAAAACAGTATTCACATTACTCTTAACATTTAAATTTCCCATAAATTTTGCATCATGGTAAGAGTGCTCCTGAGAAAAAAAATAGAATATGGTAAGTAATAAAGTTTATAATTTTTTTATAAAACCTATTAACAAGTCTTGACAAGTTTCTTACATCGCAACCTTTTTTAAGCCACACATTTTAGCAGTTCGTAAATATGCGATTGTACGAATATATGAGAGAGCAAAGAAGATTTTTTTAAATTAAAGTAGATCGGTTTGTTGCCGTTTGCTACGTTTAATATCCACAATGTGCAGGTGTATAAGTGATACGAATAGTTTTTGTCATATTTGTGGAGAACTAACAATTCAATAGCAAAAGTGAAATATTACACAGACGATGGAAACCACGCACTTTTAATAATTTGCTATTAATATTAAAAAATCAAGGCCAATCTTAAACTCCCAAAAATTGCTGTGTGCGTTGTGTTGTTGTCTGAGAAGTTGGTTGAATGAAAACTACACTCTATGCCGTTTAGAGTTTCTATAATATAACAAGAACAAACAGACCGCATTATGGATTATTACTTTTGCTGGACTTTTCGGGCAAACACAAGAAGCAAATTGTGTATCCCAGTTTGCTTTCTGCTATTCGGGCAGTACTTTATTTAGAAATCTTTCCCATTTCAAAATATTCAACTGATTTAACAGAAGCACAAGTAAGAGAAATGTAGGGCTATCGAGCGGTGATGAGGAATTTTTACCCTCTAAGAAAAATTAACCTAATTTATAGAGTTATAGATAAATGAAATTAAATGATCTGGTACGAAATTTACGTTTGTCAAAAAATTAAGTAGAGATACTACAACTAATATTGCAAGGTTGGAAGTTGTTAGCTCCAAATACGCGTACATCAACATATCACAATCGCCACAAAGATTTATCATATTATTTCTCAACTGAAGAAGGTATTTCTTTTTGTAATACCAGTGATGACTTGATGCTTGCATTAGGTTATAAACACAATATAGAAAAACAAGGTCTTTTCACAGATTCTTCGGAACTAAGCCTACAAATCATAGAAAATATTTATCCTTCAATTCCTATTGGATATGCTGTTAACATGAATAAATCATATAAAAATTCAGCAAAATTAGTTATAGAAAGTATAAACGGTATATCAGTGCTTATTTAAAAGTTGTCGCATTTCTAGTTGGTTGGCAACTTATATTGTAAGCATTGCTGTTTTATTTGTTTGCATTGTGTTGTTAAACAAGAAAACAATATTTTTGGCAAAAACAACATAATTTACCCAGCTCCCGTTGAACATTAGAAAATTATTTTAGCGTCCTTGCATATAAAATTAGACATAACAAAAAATTTTGTCATGGCAATGAATAACAAAGATCATGGATTTCAATATTTCAAAGATAAATTTTCTGGCTTAAAGTCTGCAAAACTCAAGAACCCCAAATGAATCTTTTAAGGAAAGATGCAGCATTTGCAAAGGCGACAGAACGACTGCTTGGAATCCACTCAAAACAGTAACACAAAATTTTTAGAAAATAAAGTATCTGAAAATTATTTCAGTTTGTAACATAAGCCTGAAAATACATTTTTTTCTTTGAATCCTGGAAATGATACTAATGAACATGAAGGATGGTTCCACGGAAATATTGCTGCTATTGAGAAACGTTATCAAATGAAGTAGAAAGCGAAAAGTTGGATGATTAGTGCTGAACACGTATATCAGAAAGTTTCTCAAACAAGTAAAAGAAGTGCAGAGAAATATATTTTATATTATACATAATATTTTTATCCATTCTTTGAGTTCATTTGTTTTTACAACGTGACGTTTTAGAAATAAATTTTCTTTGATATTACAATTAGTACTATAGAACAAAAAGAAATGGTATAGAAGCAGTGAAAAAAATAAAAAGTTAAAAAATTTGTTGTTATATGTAATATAAAATTATGATTGTATTTGTTAATATTACAATACAATAATAATATTAATAATAATAATTAATAAATTTTATAATACAAATAAAAAAACACTAACAATCTTTAACAAAAAAAAATTATGGTACTTACAAAGCATTTAAGTTTAAAAATTATTACATCATAAATAAGTAACTATCAGAAAATTGGTAATTAAAATATTAAATTTGATGATAAAATGTAAAATTAAAAATAGAAGCAGAAAAGGGTTTAGCAAGAATATTTAAAGTTAATACAAAAAGAAATAATAAAATATTTAGAAACACGACAAACAGAACCATCAAGAAAGAAGTCTTCTCCAACAAATGAAAGATAGAAAAAATATTATGAAAAAACGTAAGGGTAGCATATAGATCCCATGTTTATTTCATGCCAAAAATAGCTTATAGAAATACAATAAAGATCATTTTGCATTAAAGTGTTTTTTAAGTACCTGTCTAAACTACTTTACGTGTACTTAAAAAGCACAACAATCTTGGTAAGGATAGGCTGTTAACAAGATTGACACCAATATTGTAATACAATATATTAAAGTAATAAAAAATTAAATTTTAATAAGTTATTTGAATAATCTGGCTTGGATGGATTCCAGAGATAAAAGATCCATAAAGTGACACAATAAAAAGCAAAAACAATCAAACGGTCAATAAAAAATAGAAGGCAAGAGGTTAGAAGCCAAAATTATATAAAATATCTTGCTATCAAATTAGAAAAAATATGGACTTGTAAGAACAAAGAATCCAATGTAACACAGCAATAAGTTTTTAAAAAAGCTTTAGAATAGATGCACTACACGCTATATAGAAATCGAAAAGTGTTTTAAGAGGAGCACAAAAAATTATTTTTGTAGAAAATGCCACAGAATAAAGCAGTACCATGCAAAACAAATAATTTCTACCACAACATATACATTATAAATAAAGATGGAAAGCAATTAAAACATTAAGCAAAAACAGTAACGTAATAAATATAACAAAACAAGTCGGAAGAAATAATACAGGATAGTAATTTAGTACCACGGACCTCTATAGTGGCTTAGTTGTCAAGAGCATTACTCCTCTGCCCGCGAGTCGGCGCGGCCGAGTTCGAGTCTCGCTGAAACCCGTGAGTATATGTGACGTCGTAGTAATAGGCAGTTCCGGTAAGTATACCAACGAAAAAATATGATCTTTGCTGTATGACGCGAATATGCAAAGTTCATTAAAAACTGAAATATTCAAAATCAGAAATATTCCCCAAAACAATTAAAAGTACATTTTTAGCAATATACAGATTAAATAAAATATCTGTAAAAAAATTATTAGTGAAATAAATCTTCATTGCAATTAAATGTTCTAGTTGTATTCTAATATAACATATATTGTCCTTATTTTACTTCGCTAAAAGAAACCGCTTCAGCAACTTCCAACTCCTATGATACCTTACGAACTACAAATTTTGACTTCCATAGTAATGATAGAACTTTGGAAGAATAATTAAGGCTTTTTATCTATTTGGTCCGACCTTTTAAGTTTCACCATATAATGATAGGTAAGCGTACCCTGACATTCCCTAGCGACATCAGATGGTCGTGGAAGTTCACAAGATCATTTATTATTAGGTTATTATAAGTTGTGATAACGTGTTATTTGTGAAAGAAACACTTATCAGTTAATCAGTAATGACAGTACTATGAACCTGTAGGCATCCTTCCAGCCGTATGATTTCTTCGCATTTATGAGGTACTAGCCTCTCCTAATTTGTACAGGTACATAGTTTCTGCATTAATGCCAATCTTTTTTACAATTTTTTTCATTGAAGTTTTGAATGGTGCTGAAGTTTTTTTCAGATAGTTTTCTTGGGCGATGTCTATTTTCCCGGAGCTGCTAAAACTGTTAAAAATGTTAGCCAGTTTTGTCTTGACTGTCGTTTATTTTTTTTTACTAATGTCATGGATTAAAGCAAAACACGGAAATAGTAAAAGTATAACATATAATTGGCAGGACAAAAATATTTTTTAGAAAACTGTTCTTTAATATAGGTAATATATTACATTATTTTTATCACCCGCATTTGCAATGTCGGGGCCATGATGAGCCTATTATTCCTACCCGCATGTATGCGTAAATGTAATATGCCACAGATATTTATGAGTTAATCATTCTGCAACTCCAGAAAGAACTAGACCATTTGGAAGACTCGTGCGAACAGTGGATAATGAGAATCAATCCAGAGTTGGCGGTCCTGCTCTCTGCAAAAAATCACTTCACTGACGAGATGACCTGGTAAACCTGAGAATCTTTGGAAGGAAAATACAACTTATTCCGGAGTAATTTTGGACAGAAAACTGAGACTAAAATCAAAACAGCAAGTGCAGCATTGGGCTCCCACCTCCATTCCTGGAGCCGATTATCTACTAACAGCAAAATGCTCTTATGCAAAACAATTATCCACCCTATCTTGATGCGCGCGGTTCCAGAAACTCAAATTAATAAACTCCAGGTCATGCAGATCCAGGCCTTACCGTCCGTCTTCAGCGCCCAGTAGTTTTGTAAAGAACTATGACCTCACCAAGACGCCGACATTTCCACAATCCAGGAGTATGCCGTCCAGGCTGCTCTGAACTTTCACGAGAGTATTAAAGGCCATGAAAACTTTATCATCCATTGTCTACACAACTATGAAGTCGACTAAAGCGTTTGTTAGAAACGCCCAAAAATTCTGATCCCCGTAATATACGGTAACTCAACATCCATGCCAGGTCATACCAAGAGGACTAAGGTTGAAGGCTAAACCCAAGAACTTCTGATTTCGCTAATGAAGTCACCGTCGTATCCGTAAGCTTTCAGCGGAACTCGACCAGCCGCTCAACATTGCACCTACAGATGAGAATGTATAAGGTGCAACAAAAAATTTAAAATATTTGTGTGTCAACCAATCTCATATGTATATAATCATAACATTTACGTTAAATACCTTAAAGCAGAACTAGCGCATGAGTTACACGGGAACTTATCTAAATTCTTATCAAATAGGAATAAACACAAAAAGTGATTGTGAAGATACTGTCCGCTAGAACAACACACTAATAAAAATAAATAACAATTTACAAAAAAATTTGGAATAGAGAAACTTTTTGAAGTTGGCACGCAACAAGGCAACCAGTAAAATTTCTACTGTTAACATGATACTGTATTTAATTATTAAAATGCTAGAAGGCAGTACATTGGTAAGCTTAATGCACAATATAAAAACAAATATCCTTTTATTAATAAATTAGAAGTCATTTGACTTATCTGAGAGGTAATAGCATAAGAGAAATATTGGATATTACTGTCTACATATTTAGTTCCCCTAACTTAGTTTTGAACTGTTAATTTTATATTAAACACTAAATAGTAAATAACGACCTTGGCATTCCTCTAGTATAACGTGTAAAATATAATTATAACAATCTAATCATTCACAGAAAACACAAATGTCATATCAGTAGCTTCTTCTACTTCTCTCAATTTAATTTTATTTTAAATGACATAAGATAACTCGGAAGAAATTTTACATGATATCCTTATTTAGTGTGTAGAAGAAAAAGCACATAGGAACAGTAAAGTAAAAACAAAGCTGCTAAATATGACATTACATATTCTATCAGGATATCCAAAGATATCTCAAAGCAGTGAAAACGTGTAGAGCGTTTAGTAGTTCATTTGGCGAAAATTGCGTGATTTGATTTCTAAAAGAAACGCCCAGTTTAACGTTTACAGTTCAAGTTTATCTCGAACTCCTAAAAAAATTTAATTTAAAACTAGATTCAATTAGTATAAGGTAGAAGAATATATTTCTGTTTTGAAAATGAATTTTATCACCGAATTTCTAGTAATATTTTTCAGCGATAAAGTCTAAGAAACTAATTGCATAAGTCCATAATTTTCTTGAAGACACTCTATCACCTAATTTTTGATTTTAACTCTAACAAGAAAACAATGAATACGCTTGGTTTTAGCAAGATGGTGCCATACCCCAAATAGCAAATGACTCGACGGCGGCTATGCGTGAATTGCTACAAAAAGTCATTTCAAAGAGAAGCGACATTAACTGGCTATCAAGGAGCTCATACTTATCATAACTAGTTGTTTTTTATATAACTGTGTATATTATTTTAGAAGAACCCCACTTAATTATCGCTACATAGACAAAATGTGTTCAGCAAGAAATTTCTTTTATGTCAATTGGCAGTTCTCCAAAAATTTTTAGAATTGTAAAGGAAGGTTTATAGGAATTCCAAAATTATTTTGGTAATGTAATATCCGAAACATTAATTTCTCGCGTATGCAGATTACAATTTTATTAATAAAAAAATATAAAAGTACAGAATTTGTATAATCACCTTTCTGACCCTTTATCATTTATTTCACTTTTCAATGAGACTTAAAACATTGCGTACTATATAGATAAGTGTGGTTTTTATATTAGTCTTCCATTTCATATTTTATTTAAACAATTCGCTTGTATGCATTTATATCAGGCACTAAGATGTGCTTCAGATTATTGAACATAAAATACTACCGGCACGGGCAACCTATTACAATGCTAATAGCAATATATCGTTAGATTTCGAAAATAAACTACAACTTCCTGCTAGGGAGACATTTTTAAATATGTTGGGCCGCGTCCATTATTTAGAATAAACTCCTGATTTAAGGCATTTTTACCGTAAATCGTAGAATAATCCGTTGAAGTGTAAAAAACGCTCCTCGCCGAGCACACCCTTAGACAGAATGCACAATAAGAAACGCTTTTATAAAATATTAACTGAAGGGATGGGCGCGGTGAATTAAAGCGCGGTATACATTAAACAGAGTTACGGCTCTTTTAATTTACTTTTACGACATCTAAAACTGATTTGATATATATTCCTGCCTGGAAACGATTTATGGATTAGGCCGAACGACTTCCGAACTTTGCGTATGTCGTCAAATATATTTCCATTCGTTGGGCGCGCATTTAATTTGTTGATTTATTTGACCGCTATTATGTTTTAAGTGTTCGTAATTACGGATGAGTAACAACCCTAATGGCTTTTCTACGACGAAAAAACACATTGTTACGGCGTTTTCTTGTTATATTTGTGTGGAATGGTACTAGTATAAGAAACGCTATAAAAGTAAAACAGCATAGCAAAATGTTTTAAAGTCATGCTAGCGTAAAGCTTTTTTTATAAAAAGCATAAAACAGAAATAGTCCAAAATTATAGAAAAATATTATATACAAAAACAATTTAAATATTAATCAGTAAATTACATTTCTTTTAGACACAATTTTTAGTTTCGTGGGCAAACATGTATTTACTGAAGGATTTCAGTTTGTATAGGAGTCCGTCATGCCATACACGGTCGGAGGCTTGTTCGATATCTAAGAATGCGGCTGTACATAGTTTTTTCTGTTCAAGGCTTGTGAGAATAGTTTTGACAATTCGATGGCATTGTTGTCGAATGACTTTCTCCAAAGCCAAATTGATGAGGTGGTATTAATATGTGTATTTCAGTATCTTCAAAAATACATTTAAGTAGGAGCCTTTCAATAATTTTGGACATGATCGGGAGCAAAATTATTGGCCGATACGAAGTAATTCTGTTTGGAGGATTATTTGGTTTATTGATCATAATTATTTGTGCAAATTTCTAAGTGGTCGGGAAATACGCTAGTCTGAGGATACTATTATAAATTATGGTTAACAAAACAATTCCTTTTCTGGGTAGTTGTTTTAAGATCTGACCAGTAATCAGATAAAAGCCAGGTGCTTTGTGATTGTTGCATCTGGAAATCATACCTTTAACTTATTTTGGAGTAAAGAATTTAATCGGCAGCATCATCGGGCAAGGAGCGTCCAAGGAGTTTCTAACGAGTTATTATTATTGTGTTCAGGTGCACTAAAGACTTGTGAAAGATGTTCAGCAAACGTTGAAGCTTTTTTTGCTGTTTTCCCCAGCTTCCGTCGTTTTTCCTTAAAGGTGGAGTGTGCTGAATAGGTCTCTTAAATGATTTGGTTGCCTTCCAGATACTGTGGTCGTCTGCTGATAACTTAGTGATGTACGATTTGAATATGGCATGTCTGGTTTCGTGCAGAACTATTTTTAGATGTCGTGTTAATCTATTATATTCATTTTTGTCTCTAGGGTTGCGGCTTCTTTGCCATACACGCCGTGCTCTTCTTTTTTGGGCGACAAGGTGTTTTATATGCACAGGTATGTTGTTCTCTGGTTTCTGTTCCAGTTTTTCAGAGGGCGTGGCTATACGTGCTGCTGCCTGTATGGTTTGTGTGAGGTGATGTATTGCGTTATCAATATCTTCCGGTTGTTGTAAGAGAATATTCAGGTTTAGGTTGCTATGTACATAGTTTTTAAATATATGCCAGTTGGTTTTTGATGATGTTAACTTTGGAACTTTAGGACGGTTTATTATGTGAGTACTAAGTGTGGCGATTATTGGTGAATGATCAGTGGAAAGGTCCCAGGATGCTTCCATGGTGATATAATTAGGTGCTATACCTCGAAGGACAAAATAGTCAAGCAGGTCTGGAATTTTATTTGCGTCTGTTGATCAAAAGATGGGTTGCTTTGTAGATAGATAAAAACAGTTTAAGTTTGTTATAGCTTGTCTTAAGTTTCTTCCTTTTGTCGTACATAATCTTGAACCCCAGTGTGTATGCTTAGCATTTAAATCTCCTCTAATAATGAATGTACCTGCTAATTGCCTGAAGAAGTCTTCATATTCAAGCGTGCTTATTCTGTATGTTGGTGGGCTGTACATTGCAGCAATGTTAAAGGACCATAGTTGAGCAGTAATATGGATTACTGTAGCTTGTGTCTTGTAAGTTTGGAGGTTTGTTTCCTCGTGGTGTGGTATAGTATTACGAACTATTATGGCCGAGACACCATGAGCCGTTCGATCAGGGTGGTTGGTGCAGTATGGCATAATTTAGATGAAATAAAATTTCCAGACCCCTGGTTCGTACCTATATAATGCTTTATAATTTTGTAGCCTTTATTTTTGTATTCTTAATATTCCTGATTAAGTTCTTTTACACATTCTCATCACACAGACACTTGCTGTATTTGCATTGTGTTGTTGGTGCTTGGTCTGTACAATCATAAAGTTTACTTTGCCCTATATTGTACAAATTATATCAGTCATCTATACGCATAAAAATATATAAATATGTAATTAAAACATACATTTTAACATCCCGTTGATTTAGGGATAGAGAAAATCAATGAACAAAACTTTTAATAGTCTTAATTGGAAAAATTGTATTCTACAGATATTTAAATGCGTTTACGTTTAAAGCAGAGAATGTAAAAAATATTTTTTATAACTGAACACTCAGAGATCCCGCTTAATTGTATTTTAAAGGCTTAAATCAAGTTAAATAGTCTACCTTAAAAAGTTTAAAACTGCTCTATTTTTAAG
This sequence comes from Sinelater perroti, assembly GCA_036346155.1. Lineage (NCBI taxonomy): Eukaryota > Metazoa > Arthropoda > Insecta > Coleoptera > Elateridae > Sinelater > Sinelater perroti. The sequence goes on from JARFIY010000195.1 coordinate 7,012,905, forward strand.
AGAATATTTATTTTAAACTCATCAAAAAAAAAATAGAAAACATGATTATACCAGTATAAAAGACCGCAAAATACTTTTCAAAAAGCATTCACATTTTGTTTAAATATCTATTCAAAAATGCAATTAAATATTTTTAAAGAGCTCTATGTAAACCCAATTTGGTGGAAAACTTCGGCCCAACCGAGAATACATAAATAATCAATTATTCTTTTTGAGACTGTTTATAGTGCTTTTTTGATGTTTTATTCTATTTTAAGATATATTTGGAGCAGATAAGGCAATTGTAAGCTTTGCTCTAAAAATCTTTTGTCAATAAAAGTTAACATAAGAAATGTATTGCATACGATGGGTCTAATATTGTTTTGGTAGGTCACCTGTTAATGCTAAGCAAACATTCAATTCTTGGATAGAATATTCTTGTATTTTGTACAATCTGACGCTCTTATAGACTATTTCCAAGTTAGAGACATATATTGTCAAAAATACTGTTGAGATTTATAACCGAATTACAATTTGTAGTAGCTAATAATATTTTTCAGCCTTGTAGCGCCTAGTATTGAGCATTGGCTTTATACATTAAACGCCACGCTTTTGGCATAGTGAATATTTTACGACCGCCAAAGGTGTTTGTATGACGGCCGGAGAGCATTAAATGTTTGTCATCTGATTAAAGCGCCAGTTTGGCAGTTATACTACGTTCGTGTTACTAATAATATATGTTTAATAATTTGTAGATGGGTTATACATAGATTTTGGCTTAATTTGTTAAAAGCATGATTAAGAAAAGCAATCTTTATAAATGTCACTGATATTAAAACGCATATTTTAATATAACAGATATTGAAAAAAATTACCTTGTTTTTTGAAATCTGAAAAAAACCAATTTTAACTCTATTCTATTTTAACCAAATATGGCTACAGATGATGGAGGCGTTTAATGCAATTGCTCCGTATTAACGATTGCAATAAACATAAAAAAGTTAAATATTGTAAAAATAAAAACAAGCAAAGCACTTCAAAGAGAACAGTTGCCAAAATAGAAGTGGTGACAACCACGCTGATTCTCTCAATGCAAAAAAGAAGAAAAGGTAATTTGTTCTGTGAGGGGTGTTAGTAGCAGGAGATTACCAAAGGCTCAAATACTTTCTTGTTATAAAGTTGGATTAGTCAATACTATATTCAAAAAATAATCTTTTAAACTTAAATTACAAATTAAATAATTAGCTAAATCGTAACCACACATAATTATTAAGTGGCAAAGCGAAGCGGAGTCACTTACTAACTTCATGTTGTCCGTCCGTCGAAAACGGCTGGGAATTTCCAAACTCTGTTTTCACCAATCGACAGGTGACCAAAAAGGCTTGGTTTGCTAGTGATTTTGAAACTGATTGGTCAAAGGACAACTAAAGGGTTCTCAAATTTGCTTTGCCATTTCGCTATGCGTTGCAAACTTTGCAGGTTTATTAATTTTACTATCGGAATGAAAGGTCTCGTCCTATGAGAATACTTATACTACTTTTTCCTAGAGCAGATGTGGTTGCAGATTAGTCTTGACTTAGATGATGGTTATTTACAAAAAGAGGACACAAAAGAAGAAGGAATAGCAAAAAATTTATTTGTGTAGTATTACATTTTGCCATTAAAACTAGAGGCAACGTGGAAACGCCGAATTTGGCCAGGAGATCCCTCACAATCCACGCGCCGTGGCACGGCACCATTTTCGCGCACAATTTTCTCATCGACAAATCCTCTGTGATGATGCGTTGGACTGTCCCGATTCAGCTCATCACTAGTTAATTTAATGCCTAACCGACTTTCAGCACATTTTCGTCCGTTCGCGAGGTTGACGGACGCCCGGAGCGTTGGTCGTCCTCGACGAGCTCCCTCCCCTCCCGAAACAACTTCTGTCACTCAAATATCGAGGAACAGCTTATGGTACCCTTCTTGTAGGCCTGCGTAAGCATGTCCTTGGTTTCGGTCGCTGATTTTCCAAGTTTGTAGCAAAACTTGATGGAGTTGAGGAGGCGTCACAACAGGAGGTGACTAAAACAGTGGTCCACACTCAACTAACGCACGCAGGCGACTGCCGCAGGTTGAAACCTGTTCCTAAGGCTCCCCTCCATAACATCCGGCCTTGCAGACTCCCCTCCATCGCTCCACGCGCGCGGAAAGAACAGTCCTACTACTTCTGGATACAACCCTGTATTTGCGACAGTTGTTAAAAAATCATGATTTTTGCTGATTGTTATGAAACACCCCGACGTTAATTGTCTCTCTAATAATGGTATTTAAACTATTCCGTTTCTTCAAATAAAAGTGTCATAGTTAACTAAAAAAATATTTTAAATATGTAATTCTGAACTTGCCGTGGTGGCTTGTGGATAGATCGCTAGACTACGAAACCAAGAGTTGCGGGTTCGAATCCCGCTCTCGCTAATTCGTTCTCTGGCATTTTTACGGCCCAGGTCGACTCGGGCTGCAATAATTGAGTACCTGGAGGTCAAACTCTGGGGTAATAATAGGAGGTCGGTGCGTAGCGCTAGTCACGTTACTACCTATCTGTTACGACCCCAAAGGGCTTTCAAGGCCTGTTACGGGGAACTATTAATTCTGAACTTATAATTAACTGAACATTCCAAAGTGATAAAGTTTTGTTGTGATTGGAAAATGCTTATGATATCACATATGTACTCGTAATACATTTGAGATGTTGTCCGCGTCAAGCCTGTTTAATGGTAGTGTAGTTCTAGGCATTCAGAAACCGCATAAATTATAGAGTAACATTTTACCACACAGCAATCTGTATTATCATCAGTAAATTCACAAAGAATGATTTGTTTAGAAGCTCAACAATTATTTTATTTTAGTAATCAATGAAATTTTCGAAAAATTAGGGGCTAGAACTTGAAACATTTTAGAGTTTGTGGGGGCCATTTTAGTACTTTAGTCCTTTAAAATATTTATGAACCGAAATTTTAGTGACCGGCAACAGTAGCGAAGTAAATTGATACACATTCTAATTTTTTCAGAAACCTCAAACTTAATTTTTTACATGTTTTTTTTTCAATCTGATAGATTATCAATTGTCATTATATTTATATATCTTCAATCATGCGGACAATAGATAAATGCCATATGCTTTAACAGTAGCAGAAAAAAATAAAAATCATGTTCATCGTCAGATGATACATTATTTTTCAGTTCTTGTAATCAACCTTTTTTTTACAGTCAAGTCTGATTTATAGGTTTATAATAAATATATGAAACTGCTTTTTCATCATTTTGAAAACAAAACTTAACCAAAAGTTATCTGGCTAATTATAATTTATGTGTGATAAAACAAACCCTCAAGTGGCCCCAACGGTAATTGGCTCTTAATGATATGTACGCGTAGGCCAACTGTATTTTTTAGAAAACTGCTAGGGTGACTGTAACACATGCACGTGTTGTAGATAGGTAACAGCTAGTAATTTAATTCATATGGCTGCCTAAAACCCATGTGAGTCACAGCTAAAATTGCGCTTTCACACACTTTCTTTGCAAAAATATATTATATAAAATATTATAATAGTCCAGTGGCTTAGAGAAAAATTTTATTTTGTAGCATTGTGGCAATTACTTTGTTAAAATATTTCACTTCCATTTAAATAAATGGCAAATTAAATCTTATTTCAGTAAATTTTTATTAGATTTTCAATCCTTCTTATTTAAATAAAAAAGAAAACATTTGATAAAGCTTGTCTTAAAAAATCATTGTTGCAACTTGTTTGCTTTATTTATATTAACCATATTTCAAATATCAAAATAATAGAAAAGTTGCGCAAACTATTAGTTTTTCTGTTTAAGGGATGACCTTGAAGTTTATCATATACGTTTTAATGCATTTATCATTCAGTACTCCGCTGGCAATTCTAGTTTCGAACGTCGATACATGCTTTCTACAAAAAATTTACAAACCTATTGTAACTGAAATAATAATTAGTATAAGTAACAAATCTTGTCTTTCATAGTAATTGTCGTATACTAAAATAGGTCAGCGTCAACAGTTTACAAAAGCTAATCTGTTGTGATTATGCAATTTTCAAATGTTTACCTGGTACAGGCATGATGTCAATATTTATTGTAGTTGTTGAGGTACCAATAAATTGATATAGAGACTTTCTAATAAAATCCTATCTCTTCTCTTGTATTGAGTTTATGTATAAAATCTTATTTGCAAATATAGCCCTAAATTAGGGTACATTACACTACTATATTTTTCTTTTGCACTTCAAGGGTTGGGTATTTGCGTATTTTGTTTTCACAAAGATTTGTTTATAACCACCGCTTCTTTGGGGTTGTAGATGACAGTTTTCTTAAAATTTTAATTTTATGTTTTATTAATGTGCTACCTCATATCTGTATTTTTCCATCATCTTTTTTAATGTTTTCCCAACTTTACTTCCATATAGTAATAGTGGGGTCCTCATAGTCTTATAAAACTTGATCGTCATATATTTTCGGGTTTTGTTGTTCTAATTATTGTAGTACAGATAAACTTTAATTTAAATATCTTGTCGTTTATGCCATTGTCGTACTGTAATTTACGTCTCCGTTTACATATTCAAAATTATTATCAAGAACTATAGTTGGCCGAATCTATAGAAGTCACAAATATTGCCTTGTTCAAAGATATTGTGATAATGTATTTTATACACTTGGGTTTAGGCAATGGACTACTAATCTATCTTTTCTTGTATTATTACTTTGTCAACAGTAAGTGTTTCTATCTAGTTGTATTCGGGTATGTACGTATGGTGTTCAGTGATTTAAGATGCTATTAATGTTAACTTAAAATTTGTAGGACATAACCTGCAACCTTTTCTCGCTATTTTGTTAATTGTATCTGGGTTTATCGTTATTTTTGTTATTTATTTGCCTTTTGAGATGTGATGGATATCCATTAGCTGTCATTATCATCCAGAGCCTATTTTGCTCAATACAATCAAAGTCTTTTAAAATTAATAAAAGCTATGTGTGTGTCTCAACATTAAATTATCTTCGTTTTTATATCAGCCTCATCGCACTGAAAATATTGTTGCTGCATAAAATTGTCGAAATTTAGTTTGGTTTTTGGTAAAAATGTTTTGTCAAGGATTTTTGAATATATTTTATATGTCCTATTCAGAGAAATAGTATTTTACTGTTTTGATAGTTATCTATTGTTTTTTTAAAAATTAGATAATTTCTGCTGGTTTCCAAAAATTTCTACCAACTCACATTTGTAAAGTGTAACTATTTTCATATTTATCCCGTGTAATCCTAAACCTTTTTTTTGTATTTCATAATGTTCTTTTTTATCATGTCTAACTTCACTGTATATTTCTATGTTTGATTTAAATTCCTCATGACTTGATATGGTAGTGTTTGTTTCCTACGTATATAATGTTTAATATCCGCCTAAAATTTTGTTCTAGGATTCTTGTTAATGATCAGTCTTTTAGTATAGTTTGTCTTTTGAATATACAGATCTATTGCTTCTTGTGCATTCTTCTGAAGGAGTTTTATATATGGTGTTTGTGACTGACTGTAATTCTTAGTTTCGTATTTTTTTTTCTTTCTAGTCGCTTTATTTGCGGTTTTTTCTATGATGTATTTTATATTGTCCAATGCTGTATTTATGTCGTTACTTGTTAGCATTATTGCTTCAAATTAATTTATTCTGTTTCCGTAAAAACGTTTGATAGGTTCTTCTTGGAGTAAAATTATTTTATATACTTTTTGTATTGAATTTGCGATTTTCTTTTTGATTTGTTCTACTTTGCTATTAATATGATATTAAAGACCCAAACAGATATCTCTTCTTTGATAAAACATTACGTCTTGGTCCAAGAAATTTGCAATTTTATATTTTATCGATGCATATTAGATGTACTTTTTTCGGAAAAATGTGTTGGTAATTTTTAAATTGTTCAATGTTACAAATCACCTTAATTTTTAACCGTTGTTATTTATTTTGTCTTTAAATCTTCTCATTACTCCAGTAAAATTTCTTATTCGGGCGTTTAAATTCCTACATATTAAGACGCGCTCTGTTCTGTTATTTTTATTAAATGTTTCTTGTAATTGATCGTGCAATCTTTGCGTCTTCTTTTCACGTCTATATTCTAGAGCGTATACTTCTGTGATATTTAAGTACCTTCTAGTTCTGTATCCTTAATATTTTATTTAGTTAGTATAGTTTCATTGCTTATACATAACAGTTTCTCGTTTTTGTATCTTGTTTGTTCTCTTGTATATGCATGCGGCTGTTTTATAAAAATTGAGAGAACTTTCATATTTCTCCAGTACAGGTTATTATTGTACAGTCGAATAATTCAAGTGATAGTTCTGTTATCTTAGCCTACTTGACTTGTTTGATCTTCTATTAGTACTATCTTCCTTAGTCGCGTGGTCTCAATTTCATTCTGAAAGCGTCTTTACCATTATTTTTCTTTTTTCAGAGTTCTGAACGAATAGTTTTGCACAAATTTATCATACAAATGTTTTAAAAACGTTTATCGAAAATCATAAGTTGTATTTAAAAATAACCTGGAAAAATCACAGTTAATATTTTGTATAGGGTATTTTGTCTCTTTTAAGCAAATCATCAAAGTTGTAATCGATCTCCAATAATTCACAAAATGGTACGAAATAATTGGCCTATGCTGCGTATATTATATTTATACTTTGTTGTAATGGGGTAACTACATTATAAGCAAAATATTTATCTATTAACAGAATTATTTTCATACTGGGAACTAGAATTCTTGCTAGTGCCTTCAAGCAGACCGAACGTGCGAGCCGAGCTATACCTGAGTTATCACAACGGCGGAGCCGCAGCCGCAGCCTTGCTTAAGGTCAGGCAAATTTTTGTATTTATTAATTTAATTTCAACGTTTAACTCAGTAATAACAACTGTTTCACCTTTAAAAACCCAATGACATCAACAAATATTATGCAACACCAGACAGCTACGAATACGCAAATGTCACAAACATTCCTATCACAGCCTTATACATTCCCATCTAACCAACAGCAATTACTACAACCTTACATGCAAAATCTGAACCCTCAACAATCTCAATATTTTCTACAATCACAGCACGCCCCACAACAATTCATTTATGATCACCCACAGCAAATTAACAACAAAGAATGATATCAACCAGCGATGAAGAAATTGCAAATTCATCAAACGAAAATTCATGGCAAGTAATTAAAAGTGTCAAGAGAAGAAAAACATTCACAAGCAAAGGAATAACACCGACTAACATACAATTATCTAATAAATTTAGTGCCTTAAATCCTAACCCAGAAAGCACCGACAACCAAACCGCAGTTATCATCCCTAGACCTCCTCCCATTTTCGTATACGGAGTTGCCAACTTCCCAGAAATGATAAAAAAATTAAATGAAATAATTGAAGAGGAGCAGTTCTCCTCTAGAAGTATGTCCAATGATACAGTAAAAATAAATTGTAACACCCTTGACACCTTCAGGAAACTATCTAAATACATGAAAGAAAACAATATCATTCACCATACTTACCAACCTAAAGAGGAAAGAGCTCTTCGAGTGGTAATAAAATACTTACATCATTCCATGGAAACTCATGATATAATAGATGATCTCGAATCCCAGGGGCATAAGGTAAGGAATATCATCAATGTGCTAAGCAGAAAGGGCAAAACACCGCTGAATATGTCCTTTGTGGACCTAGAACCAGCAGACAATAATAAAAGAGTCTACGATATCCGTACGTTATGTCATTGCGTTGTACAAGTCGAACCTCCAAGAAAACAAAACAACGTAATACAATGCACACGATGTCAATTATATGGACACTCCAAGAAATACTGTAACAGACCCTTTAAATGTGTAAAATGTGGCAATACGCACAGTACCGCCAGTTGCAAAAAAACTAGCGACACCCCAGCTACATGCGCTTTATGTGGAGGTCCACACCCTGCGAATTACAGAGGTTGTGAATATTACCATCGTGTATACAAAAGAAACCCTGTCTCAAACAACAATATTAATCCTCATATTACCCCAACATTATCAAATCTTAATCAACAAACACCTGCACCTATTGTTAACAACCCACTTCAAAACTACAACTACACTAAAACAGCCAACAATAATACTAATTACACACCACAATCACAGAATGTTAATACAGAAAATAACATCAGCGAACTGTTAAATAATTTCTTAGAAGAATTCAAAAACATGTTTAACCAGCTTTTACATCAGAATAGCATGGTACTAAACATGCTAACCATATTAATTCGACAAAAGTAATGGCCAAGTTCCTTCGAATAGCACTTTGGAACGCCAATGGTATCTTACAACATAAAGAAGAAATAAAAACCTTCCTTCACTACAACCTAATTGACATTCTTTTAATCAGCGAATCCCACCTTACCAACATGTCATACTTTAAGATTCCCGGATACAAATTCTACCACACTAACCACCCAGACAACACAGCCCACGCAGGATCTGGAATATTAATAAAATACACCATCGAACATTATGTACTAATTGAATATGCAAAAGATTACTTACAAGCCACTTCGATAAAAGTTAGAACTCTACCATTTGACATAACCATAAGTGCTATATATTGTCCCCCTCGCCACCAACTTAAAAAAGAACATTTTGAAGAATTCTTTAAAACGCTTGGCACTAAGTTTCTCGCTGGTGGCGACTACAACAGTAAAAATACCCTATGGGGATCACGGACTACTACCACGAAAGGAAGAGAATTAGCCAAGGTCCTACACGAAGCGAAATACAATTTCTTATCAACGGGCAGTCCAACTTACTGGCCAACTGATCCCGGGAAAATTCCAGACCTCCTGGACTTTTTCGTCACTAATGGCATTTGAAACTCCTATTTGGACATTGTCCCCAATTTAGATTTATCTTCCGATCACTTACCAGTAATAGCAACAGTCAGCACAACTATAATAAATGTTAAAAGGCCACCTAAGATACATAATTCAAAAACTGATTGGGAAGACTACAGGAATAAAATCAATGAAAGCATCAATCTAAAAATAAGACTAAAAGAACCCAATGAAGTAGAGGATGATTTAAATAACCTAACCACAATATTATTACAAGCCGCTCACCAGGCAACGCCGCCCTCAAAAATTCATGTTAGTAACATTAATATCCCTTTAGAAATTAAAAAACTAATAGCAGAAAAAAGAAAAGCCAAAGCAAAATGGCACCGTAGCCATTCCCCAACAGACAAAACAGCTTATAACCAAATAACAAGGAAACTCAAACGCCAAATAAAGGAATCTCAACATGTATCGTTTAGAAACTACATATTAAATTTGAATTGTTATGATAATTCCATCTGGAGACCAGTTAAAGCAGCTCTCAAACCAGTTCAAAACCCCCAGTTCGCAAGCAAGATCCCACCCCGGGGCCATGGGCAAGAAGCAACAAGGAAAAAGCCGACCTATTCGCCCAATATCTAGCAGAAGTATTTACTCCCCACGATAACACACCAAATCAAGAAGTTTCCGATTTTCTGAACAACAATCCTCCTCCCGCAGAACCTATAAAACCAATCATTCCTAAAGAAATCATAGATGTAATAACGCAATCAAATATTAGAAAAGCTCCAGGTCCTGACCTGATTACACCAAAAATGATGAAAGAACTCCCCAAGAAAGGTATTGTAATGCTCACATATATATTCAATGCGGTTTTAAGACTACAGTACTAGCCCAAACAACTAAAAGTTGCTCAAATAATTATGATCCCCAAGCCTGGCAAAAACCCAAATCATGTATCTTCCTACAGATCAATAAGCTTGTTATCAGCTATCTCCAAACTACTGGAAAAACTAATCCGCAGCAGAATGAACTCATTTTTAGATGTTATCCTTGACCACCAATTCGGATTCCGGTTACAGCACTCAACGATCCAGCAATGTCATCGAGTATTTCACAAAATTAACACATCCCTAGAAAATAAAGAATATTGTACATCGGCTTTTTTGGACATAGGCCAAGCCTTCGACAAAGTTTGGCATGATGGCCTTCTTTATAAAATCAAGCTCCTTCTACCCTCTCTCTTCTACCTACTTAAATCCTATTTAAAAGACCGTCAATTTAGAGCTAAAGTAAATGGTGAATTCTCTGACTCATACGATAATAAAGCTGGAGTACCACAAGGCAGCGTTTTAACCCCCTTGCTATACTCATTATATACAGCAGATCTCCCAACCACAACAAATACCTTAATCGGTACGTTTGCTGATGACACAGCTATTCTGGCTAGTCACGAAAATCCCATAATCGCAGCTTCTTACCTGCAAGACCATCTAAACCTAATTGGAAACTGGGTCAACAAATGGAAAATAAGAATTAATGCATCAAAATCAACCCAAGTAACCTTTACACTGAGAAAAGGTAGATGTCCTTCGGTCACCTTCAACAATGCTCCCATTACACAATCTTCTTCAGTGCGTTATCTAGGACTACATCTTGACGAAAAAATGAATTGGAAAGAACACATAACCAGAAAGAGGAAACAAATAGATCTGAGGTTCAAGGAGTTACACTGGCTGCTTGGAAGAAAATCGCAATTACCACTCGAAGAAAAAATTTTACTATATAAAGTAATATTACTACCCATATGGACATACGGCATTGAATTGTGGGACTGTGCCAGCAAATCAAATATTTCCATTGCCCAAAGATCCCAATCCAAAATCCTGCGTGAACTCACTAACGCTCCATGGTATATGTCTAATAATATACTGCATAATGACCTCCGCATCCCATACATCACTGAAGTTATCCAGCAAAGAAGCAACAACCATCATACCAGACTTACAACACACAGCAACCTTCTATATCCTCAAGACAACAGAAGGCTAAAACGTCTCTGGCCAAACGACATCCGATGAAAACGACGAGGACTCTTCGATGGTAGAGGCCTCATCATGACCGATAAGGATTTTCATATTTAAGATCCTATGTTAGCACATTAGCCTATAGAATACATATTCTGATTGCTAATTTATTGTACAATAAAAAAAAAATACTGGGAACTATCGGGTGCAGCTTGAAACTACATTTACTTCTAAATATTAAAAAAGTAAATAGTAATATGTCATTCTAACAATAATTTTGTTAATTGTTTTATTATAATAATATAAATAAATATAATTATAAATAAGTTTTATTATTAAATTGTAACTATATAATTTTGTTGATTAATAGAATTAATGTTAGAATATAATAATAATAATAATAATAATAAATAAGCCATCGTTTTAATATTAATATTTGTGTAAGTATTCAGTGACGATCCTATTTAGGTAAACTGAAATATTGTACTATGTATACACACACTCGCAACTGATTTTTGTTTTAGATTTACTGGAGTTTCAGAATAAAGTTCTTTTTTATTCCATTCATTTAAATATAGAAAAGGTGGAAACAATAACTGATTCTCTTTAATCTTCAGGAAAAATTTAAACAGTGGCGTGTTTCCTCCTTCGATAGCGTTTCGACAATGGCTTTCGTGCGTTTTCAGATATTTTTTTCGGCACAAAAGAGCCAGCAACATGTTGAAACTGGGATGAATAATTCATTGAGTGGGTATACCCACATTTAACTGTAATTAAAAATGAACCCTTTGTATAGAATTTTTGGCAGTTCAGCCACTGACAGGTTAAATAAAACCTGCATACATAAATAACGGAACAACGCATTATGTTCGTGGAAGGGAAAATAGTACAATTGCGTCTACTCAAATTATCATTGGAGAAAATGTCCTACATATATCTAGCTGTCACTGCCGTCGCAGTGAAGTGCAGTCACCTTTCACCTAAAAAGCAACAAGCAGCACTTAATTGCAGCGCAAACGAGGATGCGAATGCATGGTAATGTCGCTACATTGTTGTATTATTCCAGTCGAGATGTTCCCATTACTTTTTTATCACCCGCCGTCGATGAATGTCAGCGAGTACATTAAAGCAGGCCAAAAATTCCTGGCCACAATTACGTTATCATAATAGATCTTTGCATATCCGAGACATTTCAACGTTTCGAGAGGAATGCGCGTGTTCGATTCCGGGAATTCAACGCTCCCCGTAATTAAAAGATGTTGCGTGTCTAGAGTTAATAATTGCGGTTTGCTTAATATAATAAAAGTTTATTTTCATTTGTGTCCATGCCGTTGTTTCACTCCGTAATTGTAAATATATGTGATATGCAAATGCGATATCACAGGAAAAAGCCTCTTAAAAGCTAGCGTGACCGTATGTCAATGCGGCTGAATTTAAAGGTCGCTGATTTTAATTTCTTAGCCGCTTGTGTTTTTATTTGCTTTTATATCCAATATATTTGCTTTACGCGTGCGATGAAAAATGCACGCTTTTACGGCCGGCTTGCGCTCATTTGATTATTTTTCGTTAATGGAAATGACGGATTGGGCCGGGTGTACGTAACACTAAACCGTTTAATGCAACAAAACGAACGTTAGCGTTTGCTATTATTACAGTTTGTGTGTTTTAATGGAACGCGGAAAATGAAATAAATTTTGAATGATACGGGTTAACGAACACCAAGTATGGATAATTGGTCTAAATGTCATTGCGCTTGTTTTTAACTGGACTTTCGGTCGGGGAATTCGCTGATATATTCCATGTTTGTTAATTCGCCTTCGGAATTTGCAAGGACGTTAACAATCAAAGCTTTGTGCGCTTCATGCGTTTAAACAAGTCATAAATCCAATATTCTGGGATATTTACAGTGCACCTGACTTGAAATAATCATATAAGTATATTTATTGCCAGAAGTTTTATTTTGTCATCCAAATACGACTTATATTTTATTGATAGTTTTTTTTAATATTTTTAAATAATTTTTTCTGTCTTCAGATATTTTTGTATTTGTAATTTAAGCGTAACTTTTTATTTTTTACTGTATTTCTATTTTTTATATTATTTATCTAATTTTTGGTAATTTACATTTTTGTACCTTTTGGAGTTAACTTGTATATGTCAGATTTATTATTTTTTTTAGTGCGAGAACTATATTTTAAAAATATAGTTTTTAAATTAGCATATTTATTAAAGAAATTATTTTAAAATTATATTTATATCGATTGATTGAATTCAAACATCTATGCTTACATAAAACGTCTGTGCTGCATGCCGAGCTTGCTGCTTAATATTGAAGTGCCGTCCTCAAGAAGCGGGCCGCCTTAACAATTCTTAGCGAAGACCAAGTGGCCATGCCTGCGTATTTGAATCAATTATTCGCCTTTATAATATAAATCCAGCTCCGACGAACAAGGAAGTACACAGAAATTCACTCAGCCTCTAGCAGGATCGATCCCAGACGCTAGTTCGCATGAATGGGGACAATCCTGTTCACTTTGTGGTTCGTGTTTTACGCTTTCCATGATCCTTTAAGAGGACAATGCTATGATTGGATTTCGCTAGATACCAAGTTGTAGCTTTTTGGCGAAGGAAATTTTGTTTGTCACGGGGACAATGCGGCGCAAATGATCGCCTTCCGCTGCGCCGGTGTGCACACGTGAAAATTTGAATTTGTACTACACTTGCGTTCGGCACCTGCTAAAAATCACGAACATTCTAAAGTTGATACGCTATTAGTCATATTTAACATTCTGTAACGATTAAATTTATACTAGAATTAAATAACACATAATTTATGAAAGTATAAATTTAATCATCCAAAACAACCTATCGTCTATATTTTAATTAAAACAAGGAAACTACAATGTTGGTAATTAATTTTCAACTAATTATTTTTAGATGGTGATCTAATTAACAGAAGGGTGTCGGTTTAATGAAGCTTTATAAATAATGCCAAACATTTTTATTGCAGCTCCGGGACTAGGCTTGCTAAACCATAAAAATAAATTAAAGGTTATTTAGCCAGCAGTAAAAATTTTCTTAAACTTCAAACCAAAAAATGTTCTTGTAATAGTTGTACACCACACAGAGTAAAATTTTAATTTGTGCTTACCAATGGTAAGCATATTTATTATTTATTTTGTATTTAAACTGAAACGAATAATTTCAGCTGTATCTTTAAACATTCTTTGATGTAATTTTTACCCATAAGCTGGGTTTATGATTTAGCACGTGGTTTCTGAAAATTATGAAATCACTTAAGGGCAATTATGTAAACCTAAAACAAAGGCACAGATTCTTCTTACTGATATGTTTATCATAATCAGTCTTTTAATCCACCCCTTTGGACATTTTTCTTTTATTGAAACACTCCAATCCTGCCAACATGGTAACTGCACCTATGTAATAAAATGTTAAAATTGCTTTTACGTCAAAATAACAGCTTATGTTGCTCCTTATCGAATAATTTATTTTTTTTTTACTTTCCTTATCCTATAATAAGGAAAGTAATATAATCGGCGGAAATTGGACCTCCCCAGTTTTTCACATATCTGGACGAAATATAGCCTCAGGACACCAAAAAAGTTGTTTTTAGCCATTGGTTCGTGTGTGTGTGTGTGTGTGTGTGTGTGTCTGTCGGTCTGTCAGTAAACAAGATATCTTGAGAACCGTAAGAGCTAGAGACTTGAAATTTGATATGCAAGTTACTTGTAGGTAGCGGACGCAGTGAAGCTTTTGGCAAAATCGGTCTCAAAGCGGTCGCGTATCTAAACGGTTGAAGATACAAAAAATTTATGAGAATAAAAATGATTTATTATCATGAGATAAACATGAATTTAAAATAAAAGTTGGTAAAATAGGAACTCGAAAAAAAATTGAAACAGGATTTTTAACATACCGGGTGTTCATAAAATATTTCGGGAAATTTATATTAATGGATAGATCAAACCGAGACGAACAAAAAATTAAAATGAAATTTTTTGATCCAAGGTCAAATAAATAAGTCAATAAATAAGTTGTGGCCGATTAAAAATTAATTAAACGGGCCAATCACAGCGCGCTCGGAGAGCTACCGGGCCGACTTCGGGAGGACGGGGGGGAGCGCTTGGCCGCTAGGAGGGAGCACGCAGGCTGTGCGACCGAGCTCGCACGGTTACCTTCAGTGACGTAACAAAATTTTAAATACGAGTCAATTATTGTCTTGTACTGTTTATTTTAATCAGCTTTCGAGTGTTGGACTCGCGCCTCGTCCTTTATATATATATATATATATATATATATATATATATATATATATATATAATAGGATAAGGAAAGTCGTGTGATGTTCACACCAGATTTTTTTTGTACATATTAACTCTTTAAATTATCAATTGCTATGTAAGTGAAGTAATGAGACTTTAATTTAAGTTAAAAGAATAACGAAGTGAAGCAGTCGACTCTACAAACAGTTTTGCAAATATTAATTGGTAGTCAGTCTCTATAAATTCAAGATTTTGTCACTAGTATTGATATCACGATATCAAATACGTTATTAGCTGATTCTGAAAACACTGTTGCATAATTATACTGTGTTATTTAAGGACTTTGGTATTAATAAATTTGTTTATTATTATATACTACAGCAAGACATAAAAAAAGTAATTTAAAAATCTCCCTATACACAATTTTATAAATTTATTAAAATATCGAGTATCCATTACTTCTGAATTTTTATAAAAATGTTACCCAGATTTCATTATTTTTAGAAATTCCTATTAAATGCAAAACATGTTGGTCGCATTCCTTAACATCAAAGATATTATATAATAATAGTTTTAAATTTTTTACAAACACAATTTTATCAGAAAGTTATTAACAAACTGCACGCATTTGAATTTGTTGAATTATTAAAACACAAATTTCAACGCCAGTAAAAACTTTATCAAAACGAAAAGACACAATTTTAAGTGAAGACAATAATAAAAGAACTCATAAAAAATAAAGAGTAGAAGAACATAAGGTCCAAATTTGAGCTGGTTGTTTCGTTTTCATTTTTAGCTCATATTATGTTGGAAAAAATGTGTGTAATTCGTCTTAACAGAATAAGAGGTTTTCTTTAAAAGCACTTAGATTAATTATCAAAAAATTTAGTAAACAATTTCTTTCAAATTTTTCTAAAAATAATGTCAAATTAACAGATTCTCTAATGTGCCCTAAACTCAATCTACAGCATAACTTATTGTTGTAAAGTGAAAACTCAAAAAAGTGCAAAATTATAACTTGTAGTGGTGCGAAGTTCAATTAAATTATATTGATAGGTTACAAAATTATGTTTTAGAATCAAACAATAAAACTCTTTCTAGATTTTAACTTAATGTTTGTTCTTCCTGGACTAGTTTTAACTTTTTTGTTACTTAAGACTTTTTAAAATTTCATCCCTTTCTTGCGAATTTTCCTTTGGACTTTGAACTTTTAGCAATGGCTGTCTCTTCCATAGGCAGACTTAATGTATTTTTACATGAAGGGCCATTTATAATATATGATCCTATTGCTTTACAACCTTTATAGATTTGTTTTTCTTTTAGGAACGATTTAATATAAATTTATATTTATAAGATACTTGACCTTAAAGTGTGGGGAACAAGGTGACAGATGTTTCAGCTTTACTCCAGTTGTTGTTACTATTTTATTTCGAATGAAAGCTGCAAAATTTCGCGGATTCGTTCTGTGTAGATGTTTAGAGAAAACTTCCCGTAGCCTTAAAATAATTAAAAAAATTTCTTGTTTAGATCTTCAAATAGTCTTTACTAAAAAGATCTAAAATTTTATAAAAATTAGAAGCCTTTGTAAACGGCAAAGGCATTTTTTTATTTTAATGTACCTTGAAGAGGCTCATTAAGGTTTTGTTTAATGTATGCGGACAGTAATAAAACAGTTGCACGATTTTCTCTCGTAGTATCAATAAGATCAAAATTACGAATGTGCTTGAAATGCCCCCTCTAAGATGAGCCGCACTAGAACGTGCTTATTGAAATTTATTTTTTACAAGTAGTTTTTGAACCATTCAGCGCACATGTTCGTCTGAATTTAGCCTTACGTGTAAGGAAGACGAACTGCTTCCTTTTATAAACAGGTAGTTCATATTCCTTCAGAAAAATACGATCAATAACGAAACGTTGCGTTTCGAAGCAACTACTGCTATTGTTAAACCTTTCTCTTCACATGTTTTCTCTTTACGTTTTTGACCACAACTAACAGGTTTTTACCTTGAACAATAGTTAACTAAATTTTATTTATATTACAGATCTCTTCAGCGTGCAACTTTTCAAAAGTTTTCTCAAATTATTTAAAACGATTTATCAATCTTATCCTTACTAAATTCTAAAACACGCGAAAAAAATATTCCACGTGGGTTAAACAATGTCAGAATATTTTTATGACGGTGAAGAAAAAGATACACCGAAGCTCTACCAGTTTCTCTATTCTTGAACAGGTGTTTCTTGCCGTTTCTAATAGCTAGTTAGTAGGTCATTGGACACAGACTTTAAAGTGTAATGTTATCCGTCTGAAGTAGGCACTGAATTAACTAATTCTGTAATTCATAGACTAGCACGGACTTTCTTCCGATTGTTCTTTCCATTACTTTTTAAGCGAGAACATCAGCTCTATTGGGTAGAGACTGTAGTGTCATTCGAGGTTTGTTAAAGGTTTTATCAAATTTTAGATTGCTCATCGTTTTACCGCGGACAATCTAAAATTGCCTTTATTGCATAGCTTTATTCCACTTTATTTTGACAGATTTATTGACTTTTATAGTAAAGTCTAAACTTGGTTTACCATCCCGGAATTAGGTCAGCGGAAGTTCGAATTTTTGGGATTAACAATAGGACAAAGACAAGTTAAAAACATTTAAATTAAATCGGTTCTACAAGTTCAAAATACATTTAATAGGATAGTTAAACTAACCGTATGAACTACACAAAGATAGTGTATAAGAAAATAAATAATATATATCTGGTTAGTTTGGAGAACATCAAAAACCGACAGAACAGAAATATCACGTGACTACAAATCTGGTCATGGGTCCTGCTTAAAATAATATCTACTAATTCTCATGACCTAGCAGTACTTGAAACTTTTATAATTTGAATTCAGATAAGTTTAAGTATTCACTTTTCTAATATATTAAATAGAAAATTAGAAACATTAAAAATAAATTAAAACTAGTGAAAAGAAAACGAAAAGAAAGATATCATACTTATCTGAAATATAAAAATTAAAAAAACAAAGAAAAATAAGAGTAAGTTTCTATTTAATAAACAATAAATCAATTAGTATTACTAGATAAGGAAAAATTAAGATAAAGATAAAGAGATATATTAATGAATACAAGAATGAGATGAACATATTTAACATCTTTATATATAATGATTTAAGAGCACAAAGATATATATTATAAACGAAAAAAATACAAATATTAAAGGAAAACAAAAAAAATATTAAAGCAATGATGACGATATAATAAAAAACCAGAATATAACATAAATAAATTGGTAAATTTGACTCACATACGAGGGACACTTACGAATATCTAAAGGGATAGAATGAACACTTTAGTGTAATTTTCAATAATAGTATGAACAGAGAACCAAGAATCAAGATCTAATCGAAATAGTAATCGACAGCAAAAGCGAAAACAAATTAAGAATTCAAGGAAGATAAAAGATATTCTAATTTCATCAAAACATTTATAATTTATTAAATTTATAGTCAAATAATTTTAAAAACTGTAGACTCAAAAGATATATAAATGATCAAATACTTGTCATAAATAATAATGCTATAACCTGATTTTAAATCATTTTAAGTGGTCGTATGACAATATAAATAAGAATAATATATATAGAGCGTTGCAGGAGCTTGTGTATTTGCAGGGGAAATAATTTAATATCCTAAGATATTGTTTAGGTTCGTTCAAACAGTGCAAGTGTGGGCAAATCTTACCAATTTCGGATAAAGTTGAAGATATATAACAAAAATAATTAAAAACGTAATATATTAGACAAAAAAATTAAAAAATCTTTAAACATCAAGTAATAGAAAATAATCCAGAAAGATGAACAAACGTAAGAAAGAAATGTACAGAAAATCAAATGCAAATAATTAAAGATTAACTAATTTGCTTGTTTAGAACTACACAAAAGAGGTACTAAAATATGATCTAAAAAGAAGGAAAAAGGAATTATTACTAAAAAGTAGGTGAATTAATTTAATAAAGACGTATCCAAAAGACTGAATAGAGTACATCATACAAAAAAAAAAACACACAAAAGCAAACGGCATCCGCCCTACTTTTTCTATCAATTCTACTCTTCTATTGCCTGCTTGGTTTATATAGTAGGATTTGTATGCAATCATCATCCATTCTTAGAACGTGTTTGTGCCATTTAGTTCTATATATTTTGATTTTAAGGTCGTTGTGGATAGTTTGTTTCTAATATGGTCAAGTTTTTAACATTTTTTAATCCCCACAAAAATTACATTTAGATGGTTTGTATTCCGTTTTTGTCTTAAGTTTTAATGGTTTATCACTTACTACCATCTAGTAAAGTTGGTATAGCCATTGTCTTGTAATTTTTTTTTTATATTATTCTTAATTATTCTACATGTTCTTGAAAAGCAGGCTACCTCATTTTCGATATATTTGTTGTAACCGTGTGTGACGTCACAGCTGAGATTAAATACTCAAATTTTATGTTGTTTAGGCAGATATATTATCTTATAATTTTTCCATTCTAAAATCCTATTATCTTAGTTTTAACTTTTAAAACCTCTCAGTTGTATTCCCGTGGTATTATTTATTGACATTATAGCTGGGTACGCCAAAGTGCTTCAAGCACTGGAATGCTGACGGACCCGGGTTTCATTCCCGAAGCTCTCTAATAGCTGACGTGTGGCCTACTCAGTTACTGAAAATAACTGAGTACCTGCGCTTGCTCGAGCAAGGGGTAATAATGGCGGTCGTCTAAGACACGGTGCTTGCCATATCACCCCGCACCATATATGGTGCCCGACGATTGGGTACAGCGAGCTGCGAACATATGAGAGCCTTAACCTCTCAGTTTTCAGGCTATGCTCTTACGCAGGGCGCAGAGCCAAACAAAATATATATAATTGGGTACTAAGATAGTGGTGCGTCTGTACAGGTTTTGCTGACTAGATGTTCTAGGAAAGTTTTCTGAATTAAAATTGTGGTGGTTAATTGCATCAGCAGCATTGGTGTATAAACTTTATATGAGTTTCCAAGTTGTATTCCAGTCTTTGTTCTATTATTTGTTGTATCGTAAATACTGCATTAATACACAAGTAGTTTTGAAGAGAATTATTTTGTTCTTTTTCAAGCTTTTGTTATTACTTGGGCTCTTAAAATGAATCTTTGGAATAAATTTTTAATCTACTATTTAATAAACTTGTATTATTTTACAAGTTTAAAATAATACAAGTGTACGCACCCACTAGCGACCATGAGAACGAAGAGGTAGCACAACTTTATGAGGAAATAAATACCTGTATTGCTGAAAACCATACAAAACACTTACTAATAGTAGGGGATTTCAACGCCAAGTTAGGACCAAAACAAGAAGAAGGAGAAGAATATATAGGAGACTACGGGATAGGAGTACGAAATGAAAGGGGGGATATGTTAATAAACTATATGGGACAACAGCAAATTTATGCAATGAATACCTTCTTTAAGAAGAAATTACAAAATAAATGGACGTGGATTAGTCCGGATGGACAAACCAAGAACGAAATAGATTTCATCTTATCCTCACACAAAAACATAGTGCAAGACGTATCGGCAGTGAAAAAAATAAATACCGGAAGTGATCATAGGTTAATAAGAAGTAAGATTGTTATCAATAACAAAAACGATAGATATAAAGCTATACAGAAATCTAAAAACTGGACAGGGGGAAAACTTATAGTAGCAAACAAGGAAATATACGAAAACGAATTAAACAAAAAATTAAAAGAAGTAAATATAGTAGCGGAAGATAACTTAGAAGAAAGAAATAAGAAAATAACAACGGCACTTAAAGAAGCCTCGTCTAGAATAAAATATCAAAACCAAGAGACAGCAAAATAAGCGATAATACAAAGAAGCTAATGGAAGAAAGAAGAAATTGGCAATCAACCGGGAAGAAAATATAGAGCCTCTAAAAGAAATAAGCAAAGAAATAAGAAGAGATGAAAAAGATTTAAAAGCATGGCATGAACTAAAAATTGAAGAAGCACTGATTAATGGAGGAAAAACAAAACAATGGCAGAAAGAAAGAAGACTGGGGATACAATCATGACATCGCTAAGAGACGCAAATGGAGCCTTAATTATAGACCAAAATAAAATAACGCAAAAACGGAACAGTTCTACAAATGTCTATATAGCACAAAACTGATACAAATAAAAAGATATAGAAAGGAAAATACTAAATGTAAATTCAGAAGACATTCCTGATATTGAAATATACGAAATAGAAAAAGCTTTAAGACAGACAAAAGAAATAAGGCACCAGGCGAAGATGAGATACTCCAGAAATGCTAAAGAAGGGGACAGCCGATATTACAAGAACTAAAAGTACTATTAAACCAATGCCTGCAAGAAGGAAAATACCTAAAGAATGGGATAACGCAGTTGTAATATTACTATTCAAAAAGGCGACAAACATAGATTGGAAAATTATAGACCAATCAGTCTATTACCACAAATGTATAAATTGCTGACAAAGGTCATTACGAATAGACTGGTTAACAAATTAGACAACTACCAACCACCAGAACAAGCAGGATGTCGTAGCGGCTATAGTACCCAAGACCATCTACAAGTTATGCGAAATTTAATAGAAAAATCAAAAGAATATAACTTACCATTATGTTTTGCCTTCATAGATTTTGAAAAGGCATTCGATTCGGTTGAACACTGGGCTATAATACAATCTCTACAGAACAGCCGCGTAGATTACAGATACACGGAATTAATAAAATATATATATACAAACGCTACCTGTACAATCAAATTGCAAAGTACCAATCCGATAAATGTAGAACGAGGAGTAAGACAGGGAGACACTATCTCTCAAAATTATTTACCCTATGTTTAGAAGATGTGTTTAAAAATGCGCTTGGGAAAATAAAGGAATAAGAGTAGATGGGAAAAGATTGAACCATCTACGATTTGCTGATGACGTCGTGCTCATATCGGACAATGTAGAAGAATTAGAAGAAATGATAACAGACCTAAACGAAAAGGCCAAAGACATAGGATTAAAATGAACAGAGGAAAACTAAAATAATGATAAACGATCTAGTAGATGAGATAGTTGATATACAGAATGACGGGAAACTTTAGAACAAGTAGGAAGTTATATATACCTTGGACAATACATCTCACTACAATCGGATAATCAAACAAAAGAAATAGAAAGGCGAATAAAACTTGGTTGGGCCGCATTCGGTAGATGCAAAGAAATATTTAAAAGTAACATAGACCAAACACTAAAGACTAAGTTATACAACCAGAATATACTCCCTGTTTTAACCTAGCAGCAGAGACATGGACGTTAACGATAAAAATATGCAAAAACTGAGGGTAGCGCAGAGAGGAATGGAGCGCTCAATGCTGGGAATCAGTCTAAGAGATAGGATGACAAATATATGGATTCGAAATAAAACAAAAGTAAAAGATGTAATAGAACATATATTTAAAGGGAAATGGCAGTGGGACGGACATATTGCCAGACTAGAAGATAAAAGATGGACGAAGAGCATGCTGCAGTGGAGACCAAGAATAGGCAAAAGGCATAGAGGCAGGCCCCCTCAGGTGGACTGACGACATTAAAAGAGTAGCAGATTACAATTGGATGCAGAAGGCGAAAAACAGGGATCAATGGAAGATGCTTGGAGAGGCCTACGTCCAACAAAGGACTGAATTGGGCAGATGTTGATGATGATTTAATAAAATTATTCATCTATTTTTAATGTTGTTTCTATCGTTTTCTTTGAAAAAATAAAATTCTTTTGTAAGAAATTATTTTTGTTAATTTTCTGATATTTTTTTTCCCACATACTACTAGTTGAAATTTTAATAAAATTATGACTTACGAAGTAAAGAAAAAGCCACAATTAGCAGTAGTGTCTCAATAAGGATAATTTCCAAAGCAAGATTTCTATTTTATTTATATTTTATACATCAAATAAAAGTGTAAGCCACGAAGCCGTAATGAATTTGAAATATAGGTATGTAACAATTCCAATTCATTTACGTATGAATTGTAGAAATAATGGCTGCTCGTCAAGTAAACTACAAAAAATAAATTAGAGTGCCTATCGATGTTGAAGATAATATCGGAATACAATGTGTAAATAAGAATAATTAAATTTGTGCCCCATCGGCCAGAAAAACTACTGGGCACCTGCAAGTGAATTGGGCAGCTTAATTAATAACACTGAGCGTATGCAGTAGGCGTCCGGAGATAATTAATTCAACAGATCGGAGATAGGACGGATTTTACTTTTTGTGTACTTCGAGACCAATTTAGCATTAAAACTACTTAGGCTTATTTCTTCTCGGCGCTAAAATATAGATTGAGTCCGCGATATCTTAATAAAGCTGCCGGGACGTGAGCGAAGTGAACGT
Organism: Sinelater perroti; assembly: GCA_036346155.1. Lineage (NCBI taxonomy): Eukaryota > Metazoa > Arthropoda > Insecta > Coleoptera > Elateridae > Sinelater > Sinelater perroti. The sequence goes on from JARFIY010000195.1 coordinate 7,036,525, forward strand.
CGTATGCATCGAGCGACTTTCTCGCGTTGCGTGCCGTTTTGTGCATTAGCAGTCCGCGCTGATGAAATTCGCAACTGTTGTTTATTTTAAATAGCCCCTGCTTCGTTTTGGAAGGGAATGTGCAAGTGTACAGCGTCAGAGCTGTCGAAGCGGGTTTATTTTCCAGCCGTATCTTGCATGCGGCGCGGCGGTCGCATGTCCATGGCACATAAGTTTAACTACTGTTGATTTAGCAACGTTAACCAGTCGAGACTGCGTTATATTTAAAATAATCTTTAGTTTCTTATGGGGCTACTACATCGGGCTTCCAGTGTAACTGCAGTGTGACTTGCCGCTTTATCTGGTCACGTAGGCAGTTAACAAAAATTATTACTAAGTTACTCTTTTATTTTGCCTTCCCTTTACAAAAGATCACAATATTAAGAATTAGATTAGAATACAAGAAATTGATATAGGTAATCTATATCTAAAACCTTAAATATTGCATTTATATATTTATAGTATCAGTGTAAGTGCAATTTTGTAACAAAATCCATACTTTCTTATAAGAATTTTTGTTTTCCTTTTTTAACGTTTCTGCAGCTTCAACCTTTTATTATATTTCTGTTTGTTTTACTGGTTTAATTTTGCTCATTGCTTATCTCTATTTAATATACAAAATAATTCTAATTTTATAATTTTTATTTTGTCTTTTTTTACTGGTTTGATACACGTTTCCAATCTTGTCATCTCCCAGCTTTTCTTTTCATTTCTTCATAATTACTCGTGCCTACGTCGTTTGGCGTGAACGTCCCCTTGTTCTTTTCCTTCTATTTTTTTAATCATTGTTTTCACATTTCCATTCCGGGAAAGAATGTGTCCAATTAGCTGGTCTTGTTTTTTCTTCTTTTTATATAATCATTGTTAAAAAGCTTTAAATTTTCTTTTTTCTTGTAGACCAATGGGCATTTTTTGTGTTTAGAGAGATATCATTGCAGGTTAGGGGATTTTTTGTATTCCTTTTTACTGTTAGAGAGTAGTGCTATATCAGTGGCGAAACGTAGTATTTTAATTTTTTCTCCGTGTAAATTGATTTCCGGATTGCATATATCATTAACTTCATCAATTGCCTTCTGGCCCTAGAAATTAAAAATAAAGAGGATAACGCATATCTCTGCCTGGCATTTTATTCTTTTTAATACATTTTTGATAATTGGTCACAATACTGGGATTGCTTCTCTTATCGCTGAGTTTTTACAAAATTCGAATTGATCTTCTGTTAGTATATTGTCTTAATTCTTTGATATATTATCTTCGTCAGTATTTTTAAAACGTATACGGCTTATTGTTCGATGCACTTCGCATTTATAATATCCAGGCCTCTCTGGTATAGTAATTATTATATTGTCGGTAAAATATTTAGGAATGTGCCCAGTTTTATAAATCATTTCAATGAGGTCAAATTTTAAAACTAACGTTTCTTGATTTAAGCATTTGTTAACTTCTCCAGGTACTTTATCAACACTGGGAGTTTTATTCTTAGCTACTTCTTTTATGGCCTTGTTAAATTTTGTTTTTGTTATTGTCAGTTCTTTATCTTCTTCGTTTATTAGTGCTTCGTTCATTAGTAGCTCTACGGGCGGTTTATTTCTATATAGATCCTGTATAAATTCTTTCCATTTAACACTAATGTCTTCATCTTTTATCTTCTGTTAGAACTACCCCTATCTTGTCTTCTATTCCAACACATTTTATTTGTCGTATTTCGAAGTGTTTATGTTTAATTTACTTGTATGCTTTATCACTATTTCCTACATTTAAATCTTCTTGTATTTTTTTACTCTTCTACTACCTTTGTTTATTTATATATCTCTTATACTCTTATTGTCTTGTGTATTGCTTTTATATTTTAATTTCTCTGCAAGAAGTATGGTATTTTTCCTAGCACTTTATTTAATCCGGATGTATATCTTGTTATATATTCATCCACATGTATTCACTATTTTGTAAGGGTTATATTTTAATTTTATTTACTACTTTTTTCTGAAGTTTTTTTAGTATCTTTTCGTCTTCTTTCAGAATTTAGGTGTCTTATTTTTATTTTTGTTTTTTCTTTATTTTTTTTAGTGTAGCGTAGTATTTCGCCATAACCGTGTTGTGCTCACTGTTTATGTCCGCTCCTAGGTAGCTTCTGCTGTCTATAATTCGATTTCTATACCTTTGTTTGACTATTGTGTAATCTATTTGATATCTTGTTATGTCTTTCGGCGATTTAGAACATGGTGTTTATGTGCTATATTAGTTTCAATTAATTTATGTTGTATGCAGAATTCAGTTAGTCTTTCTCCTCTTTAATTTCTCTTTTTCAGGCAGTACTTTCCTACTACATTTTCTTCTTCTTCCCCTCCTACAAAAGTCCAGTCCTTAGTAATAAGTTTTCATCGCTGTGGTATTTCTTTTACTGATTTACTTAAGAGTATCATATATTTTTTCTATTTTATCATCGTTATGTTGACTTGTGGGTATATACACTTGTATTATCAGTATGTTAACAGTTTTAACCTTTACTGAAACGTTCCTTTCGTTGGATTGTTTGTAATTTGTTACCCTGTTTTCAGTTTTCTTGCTTAAACTTACACTAACTTTTGGTATAGATTTAGTATAAATGACTTTGTATTTCTCACACTCATTTGACTTAGGCGCGTAATAGCGATATTTAGATTTTCCATTTCTATTTTTGCATTTTCGGGTTTTTCAATTTTGAGTGGTGCTTTTACATTTCACTGGGCTATTTTGCTAATATCCTTATTAAGTGGCGAAGGGAAGCGGAGTCACTTACTAACTTCATGTTGTCCGTCTGTCTGTCTGTCTGTCCGGCCGTCCGTCCGAGCAAAACTCGAGAACGGCTGGGAATTTCCAAATTCTGTTTTCACCAATCGACAGGTGGCCAAAGAGGCTTGTTTGCTAGTGATTTTGAAACTGATTGGTCCAAGGTCAGCGTTAGTTTGGGAGACTGCTTCGCCACTTCGCTATGCGTTGCAAGCTTTGCAGGTTTATTTTCTTATACAATCTTTTTGTGTTGCCCTGCCCGAAGATCCAAATGGAGGATTGTTTTATTTGCGAAAATTTTATTATGCGAGGATATTCCATACGATTTAATTAATTTATTTGAATTGCGATTTCTGGGAAATATGTGGTAGTGTAGTAGCTTTACATTGCTTTCTGCTCTTTTTATATGATATTTAGTTTTAATATGCTTATGTCAGACGTTATACCTAATAATTAAATTTTGCAACTGATCATACATTTAACATTTTTTTCATTCAACAAATATAATGTTTTTCTGTCGGCACAGTTAATATTAGATGAGATAAAATATCAAACAAAAACAACTATAAATTTATTTACAGAAAAACAAAAATAAAATTTAAATAAATAAATATTAACGATGAAACATAAATCTAGATCATTAACGTTTCTTTTTAATGTTTGTTGTTAAAAGTAGTTGCAATATTCTTACAACATGGCTTTAACATCAGATGACATTTTGAATAAGAAAATGCTTTGTCATAGGTTGTTCGTCAGTAACATTGGAATGTAGTGAAGTTTGTTGGAGGTAGAGGTCAAAGGTGCTTAAGAAGAACCAATAAATTAATACAGGGTTGAGAAAAACAGCATAAACGCCAACTACATAATATACTGTCATTGCTGTAAACCAAAGTCAGTGAGAGACATTAAGGCAATGTTTGGGATTACGTCGTCAGTGGGCAAAATAACATTCTAGAACTGCAAATATATATATTTAAAGAAACATTTCCTATACTGCCAATAACTTTTTCTTAACGATGTACGTACCAAAACATAGCTTTAGACTTTACTGCAGTTATTTATGAAATTGCCACTTAAAATTTTATCAATAGTAAAATGTACAAAAATTAAATTTTGTTACATTTTGAGCTTTTATAAAAGGCAAACGTAACATTTTGGATCAGTGCTATTAATGTCATTTACAAATATATGTTTTTTTATAGTACTAATTTTGTGGGACTATTCTTAGTTATACATATTTTTTTATTTTTTGATATTGTTTGTTTAATTAAAGTAGAAGAAAAATTAATCAAATATTCTGAAAATGTGCATCTAGTTATAAAAAAAAGTTTTAAATGGTTTTAAACTGCGATAGCTACAAGACAATGGTTGGTAAAATCTCCAACTACGCAACGACTGACAAACACACCGACTATAAAACTAAATTTTCAGTTGGACCAACGTGGACAACTAATATCTATAAAGAGTCGGCAGCAAGTTCAATTTTACAGAAAAAATCTTATAACAAACTTTACTAGAATGTGCATATACAAAAAATTTACACTACTAAAAAGGCTTAATGACTCATATTATAAAAACTATGGTTTCCAGTACTTTAAAGCCATCATCATTTGATTTTCCATTGCCTCAATATTGAGACTCAATTTGTGTAAAATATAAAGAAGTAGATTAAGGACCTCTGCTAAATTAGGGAGCGTAAATTATTCCTCCAGAAATCTTTTAATTTTGAATCACGTCTTTAATGAATAGGGTTGATTTGTCTTCAAAATACAAAATTTTAATTTTGCATTTTAATTATAGAGAATATTCCATATACTTACTATAATATAATAGCAGAAGTTTATATTTTCGCAGGTACATGCAGAGCATAGTATACCACCTATTATGGCCTGTACGTACCTACCGATAAGCAAATTTTTACACATTTCAACCGGCGATTTGTATTTCTTTAAAGTAACTAGAAAAAAGGCTGGATGCGTTGCGTAACACCTAATATAAGAAAACTTAAATACGATTAAAAACATTTAAAGTCAATGACCTTCGCTTGTGACACAATATCTATATATAAATAAAAATGTAAGTGTTGGCTCCTTCAAAATCATCTCCGAATGTTCACCGATTGCTTTAAAATTTTGACACAACGCTGTATTTTAATACGCGTCTGTTTTGTATATAGATGATGTCACACCTGTGATAGGTAAAAACATGCTTTTTTTGAATAATAGTGCCACCTGGTGGACGTAAAAGCAGAGCTACAACAACGCGTGGCCAGGTACAGCTAGTATATGAATACAGTTGTCTTAAACATATGTAATGATGTAGTGATAAAGATAATGGTAATAATAATAAAAAACAAGCTAAAAGAATGCCTGTTGTAAACGACGGAAATCTAGTAAAGATAATAGTAAATGTGCGATGAGAAGATTTAAAAAATTGTACAAATGTTTTGTCAAAAATTATATCAGATAACGTCTACTCCTATTCGAAAGAGCCCCGTATAATAAAGACAAAAGTAATAAGAGGCGCACAATAATATTTCTTTGACCAACACCAAGAAACTGATACACTTACCATTTTGCGGCACCATTGCGTCAGTTGTTCCAGCTGCATCGACGATTATGCCACGACTAAAAAAGATACAAATTTGTTTTATTGAGGGCTTTGCAGACGTGCCTGAACATAAAAAAATATCTGCGGCACAATCCTATGAACAATCGAAGTTCGCCAACCGGACTTGCCCAAAAAATTGTTTCCAACGCGGAACATTTCAATCCATTCCTTAAATTACTGACAAAATTAAGAGTGCAACTCCACTCTTATTTATTTCTCCACCGTTTAGTCCAAACTTTATTTATTCTACTTGTTAGCTTGAGCAAGAAAATTATCATTATCCGCTAACATGTTGATAAAATGTTCAGACACGAACATGTGGCTCATACTCAAAGTAATTTCCAATCTATATAAATGCAAGTGGACAACTGTCTCGCCGATATTTGTAAAACTACAAATTTGTTATTACAAAAATGAGATCTCACCTAACTATATATTAGGATAAAAGAGACTAACATAATTTTATGCTGTTGAAGTTGCTCTTAGTTTAATTTTCTTTGTGTATTTGAAAGTATTGTGTGTTTCTCATACAGAGAAGATTAAAAAAAATTCCCAGAATTGTGATACGTGTCTCCTTTAGAGTGCGGAACAACCAAAATTCAATTATTCAGCGTATTATGACAATTTACAAATTTGGCGTTCAAATCTAATATAAATTTCATTTAACTGCACATACTTATCCGAATGGAAAATGAATCCTTACATAGTTAAAAAAATTAATTACTTCTTACCTACTAGGTTATAGCTTGTTTTACGCCATTTCAATTCTAAATTCACACATCAGGCAAGGTTTTCTTAATTCCAGAAGCAGTTGATAACCACTGGGTGTAATATCACGATAACACAATAGATATGGTAGCTTCTCTAGTATATATAATTCTAAATAGTAACACCTATTAACAAGTAAATAATATGGCACAATTTTTTGTTAGTACAAAAATTGCAAGAAATATCAAATTGATAACTAATGTAGAAAATCTCTTTTGGCAAAGGCCCCAAAAGGTAGATAGAATTTATAATGTAGTAATGTGATAAAATCTTATCAGAATTTAGTGTGAGTTATGAGTATGAATCAAGATATTTAATAGGTTGTGTAAAAATTTTCCGCAATTTTGACTTTTGGTTATGATTTTGGCTGGAGTTTTTTTTATGATTTTGGGCTCTTTTGAAAACCTGTTCTTTTGTACACACTTTAATATATAACTTATCTTTTTTTCAGAAATGGAGGTTGGAAGATGCAGGCTGGGACATTCTTGAGCATCCATCATATAATTCGGACTTTACTCCCAGCGACTATCACTTATTCCGATCAATGGAGCATTGGTTGCGCGACAAAAAGTTTTGTAATTGCCTTCCTTTGGAAAATTCACTCATCAACTTCTTCAACTCTAAAAACTTGGACTTCTACACCCGCAGAACCGATCTGTTACCTGAGAAGTAGCAGGAAGTCATTGATGATAAAGAAGAGTACTTAGACTATTAGTTTTGCCTTTGTTCGAACTCAATAAATTCATAAAATCATAACCAAAGGTCAAAATCTGATGCCCTCAGTCTCTAGACAGTATTTAAATACGTGATCCAGCAACTAATTTTAGCGAAATTTAGTAAAATGTAAAAAATTTCTTTGATTTTGATTATTAACGAACAAAGCTAAGACATAGATAAAATAAATGTGCGTGCAAAAATTTTAGAAAATTCCTGATTTTCAGCATCCACTTTGATGCCGTTATCAAGAGATTGATGTTTTTTACTCAGGATGTCAACCTAGCTACCCAAAGAGAACTATAAATCATAAAAGACATTTGTCTCTTGTGTGCTCTACTTTGCTATTTATTGAATCTGAAGTGAAAGTTTGGCGAGCAGATGCTTTGGCAGAGATTGTCAGAGGTTGGGAAAAGTTTATTTGTTGTAACGGGTTACGTAACTTATGACATGTGGTAATTAATGGTATCTAAATAACAGGAAAAAGTTTACTATTGTCTGTAGTACTGAGGCATTAAAGGTATTTTTATATTTCAATAACCTCATAAATTATTCCGTTGGTGAAAAATTAATTTTATATTGAGTTTCTTTATTATATTTACCCAGTGCCCAAAACTATTGTCTTTTCGTATAGACAAAGGATGTTTGTACGTGTATACAAGGCTCCATATTTGTTTGTTTGTTAAAAGTATATAAGTTTTATTACCACAAAGTATTTCGTATATTCCATGAGTTTCGCAGCTGTTTTAGTATTAATTGTAAAAATTATTTGTATATTTTGTTTGTTTAGTATGCAGCCTATTTTGTCAGTTGTACCTTTAATATAAGGCAAGAACGCTTATATTTGGTCTAAAAGGTCGTAATTTTTAGAATTCATGTTTTTGTTAATATTTTAAATCATGCGACTTAAAGATTTTTTGTGAATTAGTGTTTTGGTGATGGTATTAATTTTAGTCTGTCGTTTTTTAACGTCCACCTGGGTGGATTTGAACAGAGTTATGATGGAATTTAGCTTTTAGATAACGATTAGTATGGAAAGAATATTTTATTATAAATTGTTTTGTTCGACTGCCATTGTAAAAAAAAGCATCATCAACGTACATTATCCAACATATTTCAAGGGAAAGGAAGCCAAAGAGTTTATTTTAAAACCAGTCGTAAGTAGGTTCACTACGACAATAAAAATGGGAAACTCACAGCTGCGCCAATGATTTGCAATAAAATTGTTTTGAAATGTAATTAAATAAACGATGCCAATTACTTGTGTCGTCTTTCAAAGTTGGGATTAGCTGTTATGAGTTGAAAGTTTCAGAGATGGGAATATTAGTAAATAGAGGGACAACATTAAAAGTACTATTACGTCATCTTTACGAACGGGAAAGAATTTGAAAATTTCTAAAAAGTAGTAGGGGTTTCGGATCTATGACCGAGAGACTTTGGCTAGGTGCTTTTATAAGTTGTATATAAGGAAACCCAAGAATACTGACAATAGGTCACAAAAAAGTATTTTACTTATAATTTTCTTTGTTGAAAATAACCGTAACGTTACCCTTGGCTGTCGATAAAATTATAACATTTTTGTATTTTTTTTAGAGTTATTAGAGCTTGTAATTCGGAATATCAGGCGTAGCACTTTGGTTAGTTCTGACGAGACGGCTTGTGCATTAGGTAGTAATTTTACGAAATTTACCTAAAATTCCTTAAATCAATCTTAATGTAGAACGACAAGCAAAAATATTTATATTTATTATTGCCATTTTCTAGAAAAAACAATCTTCGGTTTTATTATTGCATTAAAAATATAAATGTTAAAATCAACATGTTTTATTGTTATTATTTAACTGTAATACTAAAGAGTTTTAAAGGTGCATACAATCAACAATAGCAAGGTTAGAAAACCGTTGAAACTACATCGTAATTATTCCATATAAGATCTCATGCACGTAAGAAAGGACATCCCTTCTTAAGTTTTCAGTAAATAATCGTTACCTGTATCTTAAAATGTGTGCTTCTTCTCGAATTTTTAAAATCCAAAAATGGAAAAAGAAAGGGTATATGTGCAAGTAATAAGCTTATTTATAAGAAAATTAATGCATTAAACCTAAATAAGAAATGTATTTATAACTAACTATAAAATTAATTTAGTAAGATTGCCAAATTATAACAATAGCATCACAAATATTGATATTCAAATTTAAAAAGCATTTTGAGAATGCTCTGTATTTCAAACTATATATTTAAGTAATTTGTTATTAAAATTAATCACGTCAGTTAATTTCTTAACCAGAATTAAGTGTAATAGCTAATATTTTTGGTAAAAAAATTAAAATCAAAATTAAAATAACCAAATATGTTCTTATAATTTTTTTTATTGGAAATCCCTACGTTCGTATTCGTTATATAATGTTACAATGTTCAGGTAGCTTTCAATCGCACAATCGTAAACTGAAACTTCGTATTTAATTAAATATTGATTACAAGTACGTTTCAATGACGCAAAAGTAAACAAAAAAGGAAGTAAAACCTAGGTGACTGACTTTGCCGTTTGCAAAAAAGCCCTAAAAAGCTCTGTAAATCTCTCTTTTCAGGACCCACGAATTCTTGTCTATAAAGCAGGCAGTCAGACACTGATAGTAAGTATATTTGACAAATAGACGTTTTTAAAATATAGATAGCTCAAAAAATTAATTTATGGCTTCAAGAGAAATAAACAACGAAAATACTTTTGACCAGAAAATCTGCAAAATGGAATCTCTCAAATATGTAATAGGAAAGATCAGGTATAACACGTATTATGAGAACAATTTAGATTGTCATAGTTTGAATTCAAATTATGTGCAATCGTTTAGCCAGGGGACTGGGAAAAATATGAAGTAAAATAGTCATGGGAATTTCAATGATACATTGCATCTTCTGATAAATGTGTGAAATTATTTAGGTGATTTAATTCTTAAATTCTAAAAGTAATTATTCCTCCTTTGTAATTTAATTTATGAAAAGTTGTAAGTTTTGACGAATTTTAATTTAATTTAATTTTTGAAATGTTAAATAATATAATAAAATATTTTTAATATTACCAAACAGCATAACGGTTTTATTTTGCATACCTAATATGACCGCCAATGAAAGAGAAATGTACTTTACATAAAAGACATAGTAACACAAATTACAACATATATAACAATTATAAGAACAAGTTTTATTATGTTCGACTAACCTAGCAGTTTCTGTATTTTCAAGAGTAAGATTTAAACTATCTCGCAATACTAATAATATTACCACTGTAATTAACTACAAGTAAACATTAACAAAATGCTGAAAAGTCTTCTAAATTATTACTAACCATTAAGAACGTTAACGTTAGTTTATAAAGAAATATTCGCTTCTCAGAAGCCACATTGTTAATTATAAAATGATCCACGGGGAAAACAAAATTAATAAACACTAAAGTTTATTGTGTTATACGCAAGATTGCTGAAACAAAAGCCAACACTGCGAGTTAATGAATGCATTAAAAAGATTTTAATTAGGCTGTAAGGCTAAGTTTCAAAACTCAGATATGCAGTAAAGAAACCCATTATGTTAACAAAGCACGAATTATTAAAATGCCTTTAGTCATCAAACACGCATAAACAGAGTCAAAATGTCTGTATTTGCAATTTGACGATAACGATAATAAATGCAGATAGAGTTGGTGACAATTTTGTTTTTATCAGACACCACGTGCAACAATAAACGGGCACTTTGAATAAGTCGTGACATGAGAGCTTTTGCAATACGTAATCTATAGAAGCTACCTAAAAACGTTACAGATATTTTCGGGAAAAATTAATTTACTTTTAAAGTTTGACTAAAATAAAAATGCATAATTTTTTGAAAAAAACAATAAAATTTTTTAGTTTATCCTTATGCCCAATCAGAATAAACTTTACAATATTTTATATAAATAAACATTTAAAACATAACGCTTAAGAAAACTTAGTGTGAAGGAAAGTTTGCGGATTTACTTTCTCACTGTCAAAATGTTTTCCTTTTTTATTCTTTTTAGCCCATTTCTGTCCATGTTTTTGAACAAAGGCCCCTTTCATCCAAAATGTCTGCAAAGCTTTAATATTTTATAATAAGCTGGTAGTACTTTTTTGATTCTCAATAACAGTCTAGTTTGCTAACATTGTCGAAAGCTTGACTCACACCAAGAAAAAATGCCAAAAATGTAGGTCATCATTAATTTTTGTGACCATCCCTGTCCTATGGTAGTGTTTCCTCTGAAAATCAACCTGCAGTTATTAAAAGATTTTTCCATAAGAATTAGTGTGATTATTTAAAAAAGCCGTTATTTTGTACTTTGGGAGAAGACTGATGTGTGATGTAGTTTCTTCCAGGTCATTTCCATTGTTGTAGAAAAAAAGTTATCTTGTAATAGAATTAAACATAAATGCAATTGCTTTTGGGATATGTTTAGTAATTGCTTCAGAAATGTTGCAATAATTATAATAGATCGTAAGTAGGATTCAATAAATTCCTTGTGGAAAGTAGGTCTCAGAAAACGATTCAAATACTTCTATTAAAAGATGACCAATGTGGTTGCGTTTGCATAGGACTTTTTGACCAATTTCCTCTTCTATTAAGCAAGATTGCTGTTTTTGGTTGTTTTAATTTTTTAGTGGCTCACTGGAATGGATAATTTGTGTTATCTGTAAATTTGTGTTGCTTGTTTTTTAGTTCGTAGTTGCTTTATTACGTTTAGCTTTACAAACTAAATGATTTGTAGTTTTCCAGATTTCTCAATCTATCCCCTATTTAACCAACACTGTACAGTCTTCTGATTTTTTATTTTTCGCGATGTTGTCTTGGATTCTGTACAGCACCAAAGTTTTCTATTTTTATTCGTATATTCAACTGTTCAATTGTTGATTAATTCTCTGTGTGTTTTAGTTGATAAATCTATTATGAGACCGGTTTAGTGTTCTTAGCACCGTACTATATTTTATTATAGGTGAATAGTCTGAAGACAAAGTCAAACCCAGATGTCGATTTAATGTTTTTGTGCTTACTATTTTTGTAACAAAAGTTTTATGCGGATCTAAAGGCTAGTAGGCTGGTTTCTCAAAATTTAAGGTATTTCCATACATATCATTTGATAATTAGCTACTTCGATTTGAAGATATTCTCTACCACAGTTGTTGACTTTTTGAATTAACTTAGGCCAAAGTGTATTAAATACTTCTTTAAAACCTTAATTATCGACATTTTTTACAGCAATTATAGCGCAAGTGGCTTGATAATAATAACTTTTAAAATATCGTTTCGATTTTTCTGTATCATTACTGTGACGCCATGAGATATCCCATTATAGTGAATACTAAATAATTCAAGTTCTTCATAAAAAGTTTCTTGTACCTTTAACTAAGTTTTCCATGGGACTAAAATGTGTTTTTCAATAATTACTTAATTTGATTCTAAAATTTGGTCTCACTTTCTGCTTCCCAACAGTTTGCGTATACAATTTCTTTGAATATTGTCTAAAAGTTTACAATAGGACGCAATTGAAGTGTGTAGTATAGATCATCAAGCTTAGCAAGCAAACTCACGCTTTGGTCTTTGAGAAAACTTACCATATACTTGATATAATGTTTTAACAAAAAGATGAACCTTTCTGAATGCATTTTTCTAAGTACAAATTGGTTAATTGCAACTTGTAAATATTCTTTAAGGCATTTAAGACGTTCGAAAATGATTGGCATCGCTCTTCTAAAGTCCAGTAGACTATAATATGTAAGCAAGTGTCAAGAAATGGCCTTTCTGAAACGTACAGAAAAGAAGTGAGTCATTCGTGGAGTACTGCAAATGCAGTTGTGAACAGGTCGTAAAAACAATGAAGCAGGACAATTATGATTAAAGATAAATTACATGTTTATTGGAGCAAAGGAGAAACTGTGGTACGATGGATATCGGAGTAAAAAGTACCAAAGCTACAACAAAAACTGCAAAAACGAACTGAGAATTATCATACCTGATAATGGTAAAAAAAACTAATTTTATTTGATGCACTGATGGATGCATCAGATATCTCTCACAAAATTTGCGTACCGTCATCTATGAAGACTTGAAGGGCTATGAATGACGGATTGTCCATACCCTCATCGCTTAGCAAAAGCAGAAGCATGTAAGAGGTATGCCAATAGTTGCTGCAGTTATTAAAGGTGAATAGAGATCTTTGAGTGCCTGATTACAACAGACTACGGATAAGAAACGCTAGTTTATGGAATGGCAGCACATTGAACGTCCGAGTTCGTTTATTTCGAAATAGATAGCAATTATCTTTTAGAATTGACAGGAAATTCTGTTAATGGGTTTGTTTTTCTCTTATGAGAGCTTCAACAGCGAGAAACACTGCGACACGTATTCGGCAACACCGCTACAGGAGATCAAGATGTGGCACGTTGCTTCAATATAACAATGCACTGACACATATGCAAGTTGTCGGATAGATTGTGCTGTAGCATGTCCCATATTTGCTAAGTAATTACAATTTATTTGATGCACTTATAGTGGTGGTACATAGTAAGTTCTTCTATAATGAAGAGTTTGAGTCAGCTGTCCATAAGTGGCGTCGTTTTATATCCAAAAATCGTTTTGAAACAGTTTTACGTGAAACTAAAGTGATTTTACATTGAAGAAGAATGCTTCTAATAAAATGTGTATTTACCTCTTATTCTAGAGCCACTGATTTTAGAACTCCAGAAAAAAGTTTCACCTATTTAAAAATTTTTTTTTAATTTAAACTTTACCAGGAATACCTTCGAACAATTCAGCGGGAACTTCAGAGAAAATGTCAGCCTAATAACCAACTCTCAATTCCTCCTTCGATTTAGGTATTTTATATTTATATTAAACCATATTTAGAAAAGTGAAAATAAACAAATGTCAAATTATATACTGCAGAAAAAATTAAAATCTGAAGTTAAATTTAATCAAAGTGTACAAATTGTTAACCTATTATATAAAAACAAAAAAAAATACATGGAAAAGACAAATTCAGTTTTATAATATTCAGTTTTAATTAAAACTTCATTTAGTACTCTAAACTTACGTTGTTACTGCTTTAATGCTGCTAGTGATTTGCATACTATGCATAAGCCTTAACATTGTTTTCATTTAATCTGCCCATGGTTGGACGTTAGACTAATCTCATTAAGTACTAATTAATTACGGATTACAATTGGATGGTAAACATTAAAGAGTACTTTAATTTTAATTCGAATTTGAATTTTCTATTATATTAAAGACATATTAAAGACATTACAATTACAAAACTAGAAAAAATTGTAAAATTAAAAAAGGATATGTCATTAAGTCAGTTCGAAAACAACGTATCCTTGCTAGTAACGATAACAAAAAAAAATATAATAGAATTAGTCATATCTAAGTATGTGAGATTTACTGTGTTTAAAAATTAATAAACTGAAGATAAACGGCAATGTTTTATGACATCATTGTTGTGTTCGTTACAAGGAATTTCCATAATGAAAACTACAGGTAGTCGAACTGCAGGAAGGTCCGATTTCGAAATCCGGTGCCGCTAATTTAAATATGCGGTGGAATTAGTTTCTTAAAACTGGTATCACATCTCGGCACGCCCGGCCGATGACATCCTGCATAAACTCCGCTAATTAAAACGAGCCGGAGTGCACAAATGATTATTTTTTAGCACGCACACCCTAGGTATCGCTGTCATCAATGCGATCATTCGCTTTACTGCTAACATTGCAGATAAGTTAATGATGTTTATGCCGGCAGATGCTGCATATCCAACCTGCGTTGCGTACAGCAGAGCCTCTACTTTAAAATACAGTGTCATTTAATTAATTGCAGCTTCTTTTTGCCGGACTTTATCAATCACCGCCTGCGGCCGTTAAAGTTTATTCCTGTTAACACGCCACCGTTGCGCGCTTATTTTCTTCTCGCCTCCTTTTTGGAAGCAAGGGATTTTCCGATCAAATTAAGTTAAATTGAAACGGAACTGCATTTTTAACTGGCAGGAACAATTGTGCGCAATGATATTCCGATGCAAAGGGTTCAAATTTGTGATCTGCACTGGATGCGCCCCTCTGCAGCAAAACCTTGTAATTAATATTTTGATATATGATATCATTAACACCCTAGCCATGTGGTTTCTGACACCCTACCTTTGAGACGCCAAATATAGATTAATGTGCATTTTGCCTGTTGTTTCAGCACAAAATCCAATATTCCTTTTAAAAGCTCAGTATTTTTTGAACTGGCGCATTGTAGTTCAAGTAAAGCAAATCAAATCTAAATTTTTTACCGAACGAAATCTCAGACTCCAATTTTAAATTTATAACATACAGATGGAGTAATACAAGTGAAATAAATTTTACTGATTGCTTTTCAATAAACCCGTGCTTATGTTTATTATATAATCAATGTATTGACCATCGGGCACCCTAAAACAAAATTTTATAACAAAAGCTGTAAGCCAGATAACAATACCTTTTTGTTCAAAATGAGTACTTTACGTGCTACATTATTATTGTATCATAAATAAAAATGCTGGACTTTGCTCGTTGAAAAGAATTCATGATTGTTATAAAAATGTTCGTGCTTAATAATATTTTCTTTTAGTAAATTATTTTAAGCAAATATTTTATAAAAGCAAAAATTTTTGAAGTATGGGGTAACTGTTATGCAAAAGCACACATTAAAGGAAATTAAAACAAAATTATAATATTACTTAAAAAACCGGTCACCTAAGAAATGAATAAATCAACGGGTGGTATTAGCTGACATACTAGGTAATAAATGATTCAACTACTACCAAAAGTATTAAACCTGTTTAGTTCAATGTTATAGCATCATAAATATTTGGCAGGTAATCATAGAATATGTCTTTTATTTTCTATTTACAACTAAAGGCCATTATAATTCAACGCTTAATTTTTTTTAGAAAAAGTGGTAAAATTTAAAAGATAGGGGACACGCGGTTTTTAATTATAAAGAAATAAATATTTATACATACTAAACATAGCATTACGGACGTTGTCACATTAATATGTTGATTATGAAAAAATAATTTACCACACTGAAAAAGCTATTCAGGTATTAATTAAATATTTTTACTCTTTAAGAACATAAACCTAACTCAAAATTACTTATAATAGTAGCGGGAATTAATTAAAAACACTTTCCTATTTTAGAAAAATTCTAATAATCAAATGTAGGGTGCTGCAGGAGAAGGCAGGGCTTTTCGGATTTTCCCCGTTTTCCTCGAGGGTGCCCCTCGTGTGAAATGTAACATGAAATGCGTTTACAGAATGCGGCGTTATTAAGCAGTCCGGCATGAATTACGCCGACAATAAAATTTTCCCCAAAAATGAGGTGTGAAAAGTTCAATCCACATGGATTTTTATAGCGGCAGCGCGCTATAACGGGTAGCATGTTATAATAAAAGGAGGTGTGGTGCGGTTGCCAGACCGCCGTTTGATTTAACGGGCCCATAAAATAAACGGGAGCTTGTAGTCGCCGCAGGACCGCGTGCGATCGCCACATTTTATATATTTAGCAAGAACAAACAAAACTGGGGCGAAAGCTTTCAGCCGCTTTTGAATAATTGAGATTGCGTTTGATTGAAGGGAACTCGAAGCAATCGTTACCTGCACACAATAAAACGCGATTAATATCACGGAGTTAACAAAAGCAGCCGCTATATTTAGCAATCAAGAGCCACATGCGAATTAAGCGGAAACCGAAATGTATAATTGGTTGATTTAATTAAAGGAGGAAGCAATTAAGAATGAAGACTCCGCTATTAAATATATTACTTATTAAAGAAACAAAAAAAAATGTAATTTGTAGATTCTAAATTAATCATTAAATAATATTACCATTAACAACTGCATTAGTTAAAAATTTTAACTACTATTTCGTTGGATGCTTTAATGAGCTTAATTTGTTTAAGCTACATTTTAATTTTAAATTTACCACATTAACTTATCTTACTCGGAGATGACCAGAGATTATTGCCGGATCGGAAGAAACGGTTATTGCCACGTCAAAGAGGGGATTTTGTCATGTATATCCCTCAAAGAATTAGCTGCCGATCTCCGAACCCCTCGGAGCTACGGCAGCTTAAAATAAGTGTAAGGAATGCACAGGAAAGTCGACCCGTATTCTATTCTTGATTTCTCCTCATGCCAAATGTTTTATACATGCTCCACTGACGTTTGCACAAGTCGGCGAATGGCTCGGCCGGTTAGGCTTGTAATCCGGTGGTCGAGGGTTCGATTCCTATATAGTGCAATTTTTTTTCGGAGCTCGGCAGCTAATTCCTTGAGGGATATACATGACAAAATCCTCTCGTTTACGTAACAATAACCGTTTTAAAATAATTAAATTGTAGTTGCGTGTTTTATGCTTCCCTCTCTCAGACTTCAAAACCACTTCCTGTTCAAAACTTTGCAATTACATCTGCTGAGTCAATATTTCGGTTAAATTCATAATTGGAGAAAATCTGTAAAAGTAATGGGGAAAACGACCTTTTGAAAATTTTGCAACTTTTAGAGATTTCGCCAGATCTAAACCAAATTTGGGCATATATTTCTTATGTATGGTATAAAATTGAAAAGAATCTGATAAAAATAAAAAAAAATATGACGATAAATATATAATAAATTCTGATTAGTAGATTCATTATGATAATATGTATATAATGTGCCAGGAGAACCCTAAATACAACTTAATAATAATCATCTGTCTTTTAAGCTTCAGAAGGAAAATAATTTAGATATTACCACAATTATAAAAATCAGCATTCAATGCTTATTAAATTTTACTTGTGTAAGCAAAAACTAATTTTGAATATTTCTTTTCATAATTATAACCCAGAAACGTAATCAAAAAGCTTAAAAACCCATAAAAATAGTATGGGTCAAAATAGGAAGACGATTTTTTTCTTTCAAATAAGTTATGCTTATTGTATAAAATGTTAAATATCAAAAATACATGAATTTAATACGCATTTAATTGTCATTTTGACAAAATATATCTGTAGTTAGAAGAAAAAGTATAAATATAAGCGCCCCTCCCAAAGGGGCTATAGGAGGTGCTGCAGACTGATGGCCAGGACTATAGACGGCGCTACTTGTTGACATAAGATAGCAGTGAGCAGTTGGAACCTTTCTTACAAGTAGTGTAGATGCAGTGTCAGTTATTGTGCGAATTATAGTTTGTTCTGGACTGAAAACCTTTGACAGATATGTGAAATTGTTTTCTTTTCATGTCCTTATGATTAGTTTAAAATAATTTCACAGTGAAACAACGTAAATCATTTAAATGATCTCTTTTTTCGGAAAATCAGCAATTTGGATTTTGATATGCACAACCGATATAGCAACAAAAGTATTTCGATTTTTTTTATCCGATCCCCCTCGCCCTTAAAGCTAAAAGAGGATACAAAACTCTTCAACGTCTTTACCCTGAGGTTTATTTATTTATTTTTTTAAACTTTTTTTTTAGTTTTTTGAAAAACCGGATTTATAACGCATTACACTATGCACATTACCCAATATATTATAAAATAAAACTAATAAATACTTTGAGGCAAGAGAACTTTAAAATTTTCTTGATGTAATAACAACTTCATCGATAATTATAAGGATATTTTAAAATTATCTCATCCCAAAGTATTTGTTAGTTTTATTTTATAATAATAGTTCTAGTAAAAAGAAATCCATTATTTTTCCAATAGATGGCTTTAATAAATTGTATCTCGCACTCTAAAAGTCCGATCGGTTTACACTAGGTGTTGTTAGAAAGCTGACATTTCTTACTAAACAAACTTATGTGTTTTGTGAATGGTTGACTCGCTATATTTTACAGTTTTTCTTTAATAAAGATGAAAACGCAAGCCAGACGGCTGAAAATGTGAATAGTGTTTTTGGTTCTAATACTGTAACAGCCAATTAAGCGCAGTTTTGGTTTCGCCGATTCCGTTCCGGTAATTTCGATGTCAAAAATCGAAATGTCGAAAATGTGGATAAAACCATGGAAATGGCAGAGTCCGATCGTTATATAAACGCGGTTTCTATTGCCCAGGAGCTAAAAATTGCACAAAAAACCGTTTGAAACAATTTGGAAAAGGCTGAATACAAAAAGAAACTGGATGTATGGGTGCCACACGAGTTAACGCGAAAAAACCTCATGGACCAAATCTCCATCTGTGAATCGCAACAAAGTCGACCCATTTCTGAAGCAGATGGTGACGATGAAAAGTGGATCACTTACGTCAACGTCAAGCGAAAATGGTCGTGGTCGAAGCGCGGTGAGCCGGCGCAAACGGTAGCCAAACCAGGATTGACGGCCAGGAAAGGTTTTGCTGTGCGTTTGGTGGGATTGGCAAGGAATGATATACTATGAGCTGCTCCCCTACTGCCAAACTCTTAATTCGAACCTGTGCTGTAAACAATTGGACCGTCTGAAGGAAGTAATCGTCCAGAAGCGGCCAACTTTAGCCACTAGGACAGGAATCGTGTTTCATTAACACAACGCCAGGCCACACACATCGATAGCGACTCGCCAGAAGCTCCGGAAGCTTGGTTGGGAGGCTCTTATGCATCCACCTTATAGAGCGGACCTGACACCAAGTGGTTACCACCTGTTCCTGTCCATGGCGAACTATTTTGCTGGTGAAAAGTTCGCCTCAAGAGAGGCTTGTGAAAATCGACTGTCCCAGTTTTTTGCCAATAGGGACAAGGACTTATATGAGAGAGACGTAATGGAATTACCTTTAAAATGGCAACAAGTTATCGAACAAAACGGCCCATATTTGACCTAAATCGGTTCATTATAAGTATGTTAAATAATGGATTTCTTTTTACTAGACTTATTATATTGCGTAGTGTGCATAATGTAACATTCTATACATCCGATTATTCACTTAGTAAGAGTTAAAAATAAACCCCTGAGTAACGACATTGCAACGTTTACTTTATTTTATTTTTCCCTCAAACGTTTTTTCTGGTTGTTTGCAGAATGCCGAGGACGAAGAAGCGCTATAAATGCAAGAACTAAAGGAATCAGCGGTATAAATTTCAGATGGTACGTGCCACGGCAGCTGTGAAAGTAAAGGAGTCTACCGTGAAAGGTGCTGCAAGAAGGTTTGGGGTAGCACTCTGCAAAGATTTCTTAAACTTCATAAAACTCCCGAGCAAGCGATTCAAGAAGCAAGGCTTGGAAGGAAGCCATTCTTAAATGCAGAGCTCGAAAAGCAGGTAGTTTCTTACCTACTCGTTGTAGAGCAAAAATTCTTTGGTTGCGTTTTGGCAGACCTGAGAAAAATGGCATATTTACTTGTCTAGAGAAATGGCTTGATAACCCTTAAAAAACGGAGAAATAGGACGAGCTTAAGCTGCCTTTTTCTTGAGAGACACAAGGACCAGCTGTCAATTCCCAAACCTTGTGGAACATCATATCCCAGAGCTTTGGGTTTCAATAAAAAGAATATGAATTTGATCTACTGGCAGACGCTTTCAACGAACACTCGTATTCAGCAAACCGAGTGTATAACGTAGACGAGTCCATTGTCTAAAGCAGAATTCCTAAAGTGATCCAGAGGAAATGGAAAAATCAAATTGCAGCTTTAAGGTCCGCAGAAAGAGGGGCTGCAATCACAATTATCTCAATAATTTTCCCTAGAATAAACATGATCCAAGCTCTAATGAGAGACTGCCCTTATGGTGCAATTGGTAGAGCCTATCTTTCAGAATGGGTTCAAAACAATTTGTTTACAAATGGTTCGTTCACTTTATTGAGAAAACATGTCCTACTGAACAAAGGCCTGTTCTACTCATCTTGGATGGTCATTATAGCCATGTTTAACATCCAGATGTGATTGACTTGGTCAGAAAGAACCATGTGACTATCATTTCACGTCCTCGTTATTCCACCTACAAATTGCACCCCTAGATAAAACTTTTATGAGGCCTCTGAAAACGTACTACAGCCAAGCAGTGAGAGTACGACTGTAAAAGAATGGGCGTCTCCTCAGCCTCTATGATGTTATGGAGCTTTTTGGCCAAGCCTATATTCGTAACCAAATGGCTGAGGTAGCGCTAAAGGGGTTCAAAGTAACTGGGTTACACCCTACGCACCGCTACATCTTCACCGACGCTGATTTTATAGCTGCTGAGTTGGTTTAAAAAAAAACTTGCTCCATAGTGGCAAATAAATTTTCAAAATCCACGTGTTCCTCCACTTACTTTCTCTGGACCATCGACATTATCTGTTTTTCCTTCAAGTTATCCTAATATATAAACACGTCAGGCTCTAGCAATGCCAATTGATCAGACTCCTGGAACACCATAATGTTCCCCGGAAACTTCAAAAGCAGTTTCTCCGTTCGACATGTCTCCTGTCCCCAACATTAAAAAGAGAACTCGGAGACGCAAAGCAGCAAGGGCCAGTTTCATCACTGGCACGTCATACAAAGGTCAGTTGACCAAGTCGCCTGACAAAAGTGCTCTCAAGAAGAGGTCGTTGAGTTTTCCCGGAGCTAGAGACCGGCCAGAGAGCAAGGGTGGGAAACCAAAGGTCTTTAGAAAAAGAAAATTTAACCCACAACGATACGAATCCCCATCGGACTCACCAGACTCCTGCGACTTTCCCTTTATAGATAGCGATGATCACCTGGATATCAACGATAGAGATAAACCAAACTCGGACGATGCAACTTGCATCTTTTTTTATGAAAGTTCTCTCAAGACACTCGCGGAGAAGTGTGGGTTAAATGTGTTATGTGCCAAATGTGGGCACTCTTAGATTGTGTCGGAGCTGAATGAGCCATTTATATTTGCGATTTCTGTAAATAATTTTGATTTATTCATTTAAAATTTCAAGTGTAAAAATTGTTCTTTGTACTGTTTTATCTTGTTTTAAAACATTTTAAACTATTTTTGTCACTTTTTTAGAGAGGCCCATATTTGCACAAATTTTTGGTACTTTTTAAAACCTTTTTAAATGTTTGTTTAAGAATTGAAATAATTGCTATTAATCATTGTTTTGTCTCCTCTCACTTAGTAAACTTGTTATAGTTGTTAATCAAGGTCAAAAACCTAGAATTTTTTCAAATGAAGTAACCTTAAGTCAAAAACAAAATAGAGTGCCCATATTTACACCCTCTCCTCTAATACTATACCGTGATATATATTATACCAATTTTTTGTAGAATAATCTTCAGTATTTATAACCCGAAATTGAAAGTTTTATTTATATAATTTATAAAATAAGTGACATATAATTTACCGATACATGATGTATGACGTACTAGCAAATAAGTAACAACCATTGCGTTTTCTCATAGTATATACAACAGTAAATCTGACTGCAGTAGTCCATCACATAGTTTTCAACCGTAAGCTATATAAAATTAATATGATAGAAATATATTTATATTCTAAAAACAATAAACTGTTAAAGAAATAAACTAAAGGATATTTTAATATTAAGGTATATTTGGTTTTTGATAATTAATTCCGTGGATTAGGCATGGAGTTCACCAGTTTCTGCATTCGAAATAGAATGATAGCAAGCTTGAATTATAAATTCCAATAATCTCAATTTTATTGCGGCTTTCTTCTTTTATATGACGTTTTTTCTATCGCAATAAGATTAGAGAACTACGCTGGCTAATTTAGTCTGTTAATTTTGTTGGTAACAATCCAGGATTTAATTAGTTTTACAGAATAAGAAGGTATTATCCTGGAAAATCAAATATTTTTGTCCATATAAGTCTTTTTTAATAGGTAGTATGTAATTTTGTAACACTTTAAAGTTTTCCAGATACGATATATAGTTAACCAATTTCTTGAACGGGCATATATCGTCATACTATAATAGCAGTTGAATGTTTAACTGTAGGAAAACACATTCTGATAAATATTCTAATCCAAGAAAACTTATTCATTTCCAACAAGATTAATGTTAAATAATAATTTGTCACTAAATATTACTTTCGACCAATGCTCTTTTGTTCAGTTTCTATATTCTTTAAATCATTGCATATAAAAATGGCTTTATTAGCAGTTTACATCTTTTTAAACCACAAGCAAGAAATTCTTTCCTTGAGTAGATGTATATGTTGCAACATTATTTAGTAGATACGTTACTGATATAATAATAACTGCTAAATAATTAAAGAATATATGAGAAAAATAGATATCATAATTCAGTGGGAGGGTCATGCAATATTTTTTTATACCACTTTGTATATATAATAAAAGTTGTAAATTATTTGTCATAACATTCTAATATATTTTTTTAATTTGGATGTATTGGATGTACAATTTAATGTAAATCTAATCTAACTTCTTTTTAGACAATATAAGAATATTAAACAAAATAAGTCACTAATGGTAAATATTAATATCTTAAGTTGTATTCTGTTTTTTTATAAACCATTCTCAAATCTCTTTTTGTTTTAACAATAAGATTGATTTTACCGAACCTTCTAGGTAAAGTTTTTGTAAATTTTTTGATAATAAAAAATTTGGAATATTGTGCGTTGAGAGAGTATTTTAAAAAATAATAAGTGAAAATAAAATGTAAATATATAATTATTGCATTAATTGATAGCAGTCAGTACTACTACTTTAAATGATAATTATTAAAAATTTAAGAGAATACGAAGATTTTCAGGCTAGTCTCGATAAATTTATCAAAGTCTGAAATTTTTTTTTATATAGTTTTATAAACAGATTTTTTACCAGCAATAAACCTTGAGGAAGTAAACATAGCAACATCTGTTAACAAAATTTTGAGAATGTCGATAAAAACTACTTTAAAGGAGATATTCTCAAGCTGAAACATAATTATTCCAAGGGTATACACTATTTTCTATTTTTTAAATTTGTTTCGACACGATTTTTTAAAGTCTGAATAAAAGTATCAATATTAACTGTATTTTGTTCTGTTTGTAGATCCTTAATTATTGTTTTGATTAATGGAGTTCATTAGAGATGATTGATTCATAGAAGTATGCATGTTCTGCAAGTCTTTCTTTATTTTACATTTTAGAAACTTGCTAAAATGATCCCCGCTAGAACTAAACGTTTTTTTTTAAGTTTAAAAACAGCTAAAGATTGTGTCAATAAATTACAATTTTTATATAAATGTTCTGAGTGATACTGCGATGTATCGCTTGAGAAACACTAGTGTTGTGTAGAAGAACAAATAGGATTTTGAAAAGTTTGATATTAGGAGACTGGTGTGGCGGCCTTTTCGCCCTTGAACCGCTTATCTCGCGGCGATGCTGGGCTGAATGTAATACGTTTTGCCATCCATCAAAACGGCATATGGGCTTTGCTCAGCACAAGTCTGCATACGCCGTCGTGCATTTGAATTTGAAAGGTGCTGGCGAATAAATTGCCGCAAAGACCTTTAAGCCAGGCGCGAAGCCCGGCATCATTCACGTTCCGCAACTCGGCCAATTGGTCGTTCAACCCCATACATTTAAGCACCGCAGCTCGGCCAAATGGTCGTGTCAACCCGCAAGACTCGCCATCCGCAGCGCGACCATTGTCGTGTCTTCACAAGAACATTGTTTACGCAACCCGATCCGCAACGCAAGATCCACCTGGGAATCGCCGACGAAGCCGAAGCCGTTTCCGATTCAGGTGAGCGATTTGGCAATATTCGTTGGTGGATATCGGTAGCCGCCAATCTTCTTACGCGACGGCCGTTTAAGGACGATTTGGCCTTATCGGCTGACCTTCAAACGGGCCGTACAGTTTTCAAACCGCATCACGAGAGCGGCTATTTACACGCCTGCCTTCCATTTGTTGGTCCTTACGAGCCGCATCGGTATCGTATCAACACGATCCACGAGAGCGGCTATTTACACGCCTGCCTCTCCAGAGACACACTACATTATTCAAAAACAACAAAATATTTTGTTTTTATTCTATCATCAAACAAAGTCAGTTATTTGTCCATAAAGGATAATACCCATCATGTCGCAGTAGAATGATATACGTACAATTTTATTTCTAAAATATAAAGTATAGACCTGAAATTTGTCCTTCTAAGGGTTATCTGACTACCAGAATGCATATTTATATACGCCACTTAAATATAAAAGACATAAACCAAACTAAATATAGTCTTCGGCAGACCTTATTAGAAAACAACTTCGACGTTGGAAACCTATGCAAAAGATGATGCGAAAGAGAGGCTTAGTTCCAGAGTACAACCTCTTAAAGTCCGTTAACCGCCCCCAATATGGTATTGCAACTTATGGTAGAAAAGAACCGAACAACGTCTCTGTAGCTACTGTAGCATTCCAGATTATTTCATAATTTTTGTTAAGATACACAACATTTATAAGCTACCTAAGATGATTAGTCTAACATAATCCTGAAAAAATTTAAACATCCTGTTCTATACATAGCAAACTTTAACATTAGCTATTAGTTATAGAACTACCCAGAAAATTACGTTAAAAAAAGATTCTTTGCAAATAGATGGAGGACAAAAGTATCTTTTTATACTGTCAAACGGAGAAGATAATACGACCCAAACTTCACATTAATTTCTATTAAAAATTCCGGCCTTATCGACATCTAGCAAACGGTCTTCGACAATTGTTTCGCAGCACGGAACAATTTTTTATTTTTATCATAAAGTCAGAAACCCTTGACAAGATAATACTTTTGCAAAACAAGTTGGAGAAATTTTATAGCTCAATTAAATAACTATATACAGTAGATGGGGTTCAAACACACATTGTTATATCCAGAAGACACATATCTAGAGTAGTTAGAAGTCTTACATTCCCTGTTGGAATAGACTACAAAAAACTTTATGAAAAGTACAGTTAAATAGAAATCCTCAAATATATTAAAAGATTAGACTCTACGAGTAATGGTAGAGCAGCAAACTGAAAAGAAACTGTCAAAACCTTAATTTTGCCCCCAGTAGCAGAAAGACATTGAGTCTCTATAGAAAACTTGAAGCAACCTTTAAAACTATTGGTAATGATCACTTGTATAATCTAAAGCCTGGTTTAGGCAAAATAAAGTCACACCTAACAGTTAACATACCAAAACTACTTAAGAAAAATACCAGAAAAAGACTACTCTGAATAAAAAAAGAAAAGCTTGCCAATATCACAATCAATAACTATTCAAGAATTAACTATAATTATTGAAATAGTAAAGTGCATGAACTACACGTACATTACACAAAATTCATAAAAAAACTGGGTTCACAAATTATACTATACAAATAAGCGGCTATCAATATTTATAAAGAGGTAATTGAAACTACATCAGACCTGCTACAAAATTTTTGAAATAATTCTGTTCAACCACCATTTCCCACGAATGTAAAATAAATTGTAAAAAGAGTCAACTAAATTTGTTTCTACCAGAAACTGCTGCGACAAAGTGCTACCCCTAATCTCTTACATTAAAACCAGTATTCAGAACAAACTGAAGAGATGATCTGTTTTTATAGGCCTAAGTGCTGCCTATAATGCAACCTGGAAAGAAGATTTTTTAATCTAATTGTAAGTTATAAAATTTGGTGCCTTGAAGCTAATTACTATTATTTATAAATGAAATGTTGAGTGATCAACTTTACAAGTTTGTCTAGAAAGAAAGCTTAGCAGTTACAGAAACCTATAAAATGCCTTACCGCGGGAGTTTCTGTGCTGGTCTCCCCCTCTGCTGTTTAATATCTTACTTACTACACTTACTTACTTAGTCCTAGGCTTTTCTACCTTTAGGTGTAAGGCTGCATCTCTAAACTACCAGAGATTATTTTACAGAAATTTATGTATATTAATCTCATGGTCTCCACTACTCAAGCTAATAACTTTGAAAACACAGAATTAAGACATAACTGATTTTGATAACATGCACTCCTATTTCCCGTGTGGGTGGCTAGTCCACCATCGGGCGCCTGCCCAGGTAGCGGATAGGGGAAAGCTCATCAGATATGGTGGGTACCGGGGAAATCAAATACCCGGGGCGGACCAAAACTAGCTGACATGAGGCAGCAGTAGTGTCAGTACTTACTTAGGGTGGAGAAGAAAATCTTCGGTACAGCCTAATATTAGATAGACAGAGGCGAAAATTACATATTAAATTTGACCGGTTCTGTTACTGCGATGAGGAAGGCAATGGCAAACCACCTCATTAATTGCATTGACACTGTCAATGTTCCCTAGTAAAATCAATTATGGCGAAAATTTCAAAGAGAATGGGCCTCAGTTCCCGTCAGCCCTTTGATGGGCAGAGGCTGCTAAGAATCCCCGGGTGGAAAATTAATATTTGTACATGGAATGTAAAAACATTACATGAAGCTGGAAAAGTACATAACGCCATACAGGAAATGAATCGATTATCAGCCGATATTTTAGGCATCAGTGAAATGCGTTGGCCTGGATCAGGACAAATTAAAGTTGCAGAACATACTATATACTATTCAGGCAACGATAACGGTCAACACCATAACGGCGTCGGAATTATAGTCTCAAAGGATATGAGCCCATGTGTCGAAAATTTTGTCCCTATTTCGGAAAGGTTAATCTTAATCACATTAAGCACAACACCAATCAAATGCAACATCTTGCAGATATATGCTCCAACAGCTGATAAATCTGAAGAGGAAATAGAATTGTTCTATAATGAACTAAACAAAATTATTAGCAAACTCCAAAAGAAAGATCTGACTATCGTGATGGGCGATTTTAACGCCAAAATAGGTAAAGGGAAATGCGGCGAGTTTGTTGGAGCGTACGGTCTAGGCGAACGAAACGAGAGAGGTGATAGACTCAACATCTTCGCACAAGAGCATCAATTAGTAATTACAAACACCTTCTTTAAACTGCCGACCAGAAGGTTATATACTTGGATATCTCCATTAGATAAACCCGACCATATAGTAAGAAATCAGATAGATTACATGCTAGTAAGTCAAAGATTTAGGAACTCTATAAAATCAGTTAAAACATACCCTAGTGCGGACATAAGGTCTGATCACGTCCCATTATTAGCTAAAATGTGCATAAAACTGAAGAAAGTTATAAAAGTAAAACGACAAAAAATATGACTTAAATCAGCTAAAGAACCAAAACATCAAATTACAAGTGGAACAACAATTAAAAGGTTTTCTAAAATACTCTGCAACAGACAACGTTGACGCGGAATTAACAAAATTCAAGACAAAACTAGAAGAAGTAAGTAATGAGTATCTAAAACCAACTAAATCAAAAAAACAGGCATGGATGACGGACGAGATTTTAGAAATGATGGAAGAAAGAAGAAGAAATAAGAATGGAGATATAAAAACTTATAATACCATTCACAACAACATTAAGAAAGCTATAAGGGCTGCTAAAGAAACTTGGTTAAAAGAACAATGTGCTGAAATTGAGTCACTAGAAAGAAAACATGACAATTTTAACATGTACAAAAAAGTTAAAGATGCCGCAGGACCTTTTAAGTCCAAAACAACAGGTTACATGAGAGATGATGCAGGAAATGTCATTGTAGACAAAAGAACAAGACTAGAAGTATGGAAGAAATACATTAAAGAACTTTTTGAGGATAAACAGCGAAAAGTCATAAAATCAGAGCCATGCGACACGGGCCCGGACATTATGAAAGATGAAGTGCGGGCAGTGATAAAACAAATGAAAGTAGGTAAAACAGCAGGCCCGGACGGAATTCATTCAGAATTTTGTAAATTATTAGATGACGATGCAATAAACTGGTTAACTAGTATATATAATTACATTTATGATACGGGTCAAATACCGAAAGAGTGGCTTAAATCCACGTTTATTGCTATACCAAAAAAATCTAGTGCCAAATGTTGTAGCGACTACCGATTGATTAGTCTCATGAGCCACCTACTAAAAATGTTTTTGAAAATAATACATAAACGCATCTTCAGACTTTGTGAAGAACAATTGAGCCAAACTTAATTTGGATTTCGTAATGCCCTAGGCACAAGAGAAGCGCTATTTGCTCTACAAGTATTATTTCAACGTTGCAGAGATGTTAACATTGATATCTATACATGCTTTATAGATTATCATAAAGCATTTGAAAGCGTTAAACATGATAAACTCATAGAAATACTGAAAAACACTGGTATTGACGACAAAGATCTTCGAATTATAATTAATTTGTATTGGAATCAATCTGCAAACATCAAAATTGAAGGAGAGCTGTCAGATGATGTAGAAATAAGACGCGGAGTGAGACAAGGTTGTATTCTATCGCCCTTGTTGTTCAACGTCTACTCGGAACAAATATTTAACGAAGCTCTGCAAGACGCGACAGAAGGCATTTCAGTAAACGGAGTAAAGTTGAATAACGTAAGGTACGCGGACGACACAGTCATATTCGCGGACAATTTAAAAGGCTTGCAAGATATTATGACTAACATCATGACTATCAGTCAACAGTACGGGTTAAAGTTAAATGCAAAGAAAACCAAATATATGGTTATAAGTAAAAACAATATTCCACCGGAACCCTTAATAATAAACGGCGAAAAGATTGAAAGAGTAAAATCAATTATCTATCTAGGCACTTCAGTCAATGATCAGTGGGATCATTCAGTAGAGATCAAATGTAGAATAGAAAAAGCCAGAAGCTCATATATTAGAATGCAAAAACTATTCAAAAACCGAGATTTAAATATCGAGATAAAAATAAGACTGTTAAGGTGTTACAGTGTTATACGGAGTAGAGTCCTGGACGTTGACTGCAGCTACAATGAAAAAGTTAGAGGCATTCGAAATGTGGCTATATAGACGTTTATTGAGAATACCATGGGTTGATCATGTGACAAATGTGGAAGTTTTACGCAGAGTTAACAAAACAACTGAAGTAATAAATACAGTTAAAATCAGGAAGTTACAATATCTTGGACACATTAGCAGAAATGAAGAACGTTACGGCTTACTTCAACAAATACTTCAAGGCAAAGTAGAAGGAAAGCGGGGACCCGGAAGACCACGCATTTCATTGCTCAAAAACTTAAGATCTTGGTTTTCGATGACGACCACTGGACTTTTTCGAGCAGCTGTTAATAAAATAAAAATCGCCACATTGATCGCAAACATCCGAAACGGATAGCACGAGAAGAAGACCACTCCTATTTGATTAAGGGAGCATACAACTAAATGCAGGAGAAATTAAAGCATCCTCGTTACACTCTAAACAGGACTCGCGTTTAAAAACCACTTGAAAAGCTATTTAAGCAAAATTAAGATTAGAAATAACATAATTCAAAAACTCATAGCATCTCCATGGGATGCAAATGGCGAACTACCCCGAACATCGCCAGTGCCTAATCTCTAGCGTAGATTTTTGTTTTGCTGTATAGTTGTACAGAAAGCACGCGGGTCTAATAGATATTCAGCTAAACCATTTCATGCGCATAATAACTAGTAACATAAATCCTATCTTCATTGAATGATTTCCTATTTTGAGCAATATTTATCCTTATTTGCGAAGTAGAGCAGTCCTAGAGTCATAGTATAAGGGAGAGTAGGAGAAAGTGTAAAGATTTAATCTACCTCACAGAGAATGGCGCAACCTCAAGAAAATAGCGACGGACCAGAAAACCCACAACAAAAACGTAGCTTACTAGGTGTATTTTAACTTTCCCGAATGTAACTTCTGCCAAGCTAAGGAACAGTCAGTTCCACATCCAAAATGAAAATATTCCACGAAATGCTTCAAAGTGGTCCTAAAAGATTTTTAGCAACTAACAACAAAACATAATTAATTATTTACAGATGTGATGAAAACCTTTACGCTTCTTCTAATAGAAATTTATGTTACATAGCTATTATGTTATATTTTCTATTAGACGTCTTACTTGTAAGATACTGTGTGAAATGTGCAATACTGTTTTGATTCTGTCATATATATAAAATTATATCTTTTTTGACTTACAAATTATGTACTATAAAATACAGAAAAACAAAAATTATTTGTGGCACATGCACATTTCTTCATTAAACAATTTTTTGATTTTTGACCTTGGTAATATATTTGGTGGCGCCTAGAAGTCCACTTTTGCGGCATTTTCGAGGTTTTGATGTTCATATCACTTGATTATTAAGGGAAGTAAAATAATTAACTCCTCGATCGTACGAAACTTTCGTATTGATAAAAACTCAATTTTTCTTCTTCAAAATACTGAAAACTTTCAGTTTATAGACATTAAATATAACTAATATCCATTTAATATACATTTTATTTTGTTTACTTGTAGCTGCATATTAAAGTCAAGCACAATTTTTTAATAGCGTAATTACAACTACTTGATTTAAGCAAAAATGTAGACTTTAGCTTTTATTGTGTAATGTTCTTAGAAGGAGCAGACAATTTCAATACGCTTGTCGGTGTACCAAGCAGATTAATTATACAGGGGAGTGATAAGTCATAAGCGTCTAAAAATGTATGCCTACAATCCCTTGTTTTCTTGAAAGAGGTAATTTTAAAATAGTGCTCCGCTAAGAACCTGATAGAAAGGTTATTGAAAAATCACTATCCCGGATACCAGACGTATAATAAAGTAAAATAATATAAAATATAATTTCTGTATAGTGCAGAAGATACCCCAATGTTTAAATAAGTATAGTAAGGATGTAGAAAAAAAAATAGGTTTTAAATTTTTTAAATAATAGAAAATATTTTCTGTTGCTTTTCTTGCTGTTAGAGGAAATGGAACAAATATGGAATACCAATTTAATTTTTTATATTTATTTTAAATGCATTTATAAAAAAACACAGTAAGACAGTTATATATCGTTTGACAATATTATTAATCAAAATTATATCAAAACAAAAGTACAAAAATGCAGTTATGCAAATGATGATTCTTTGAAATGTGCTGGAATGTATCAGCTGTTGCTAAGGCGACAAATATGGAATAGATAAAACCTAATTTACAATAGTCATAAACAAAAGAGTTATTTTCACATCCTGAGGACTCTGCATGACACGACATGTTGAATTTCAAACATGGTACCCGAAGTTCACTTGTTAATTTTCTTTCATAACAAAATGCACTTTGTATCTTGATTATTTCTGATCCAAAATTTCGAGCCGATGGAGTCGTCATAGATGGACATCGTGTCATTTTCGAGGCTTAAGTCTTTTCTCTCGTAACTATAAAATTCATTTATCTCAGTGGCTGCAGCAAGATATTAATATTCGCTAAAAATGATTCGATTTAGAGTACAAATACTTGTGAGTTTGAAACTATTGACAGCAATCGTTAGTGGACTACAGGAATATCTGAGCCAAACCCTTATTTCCTCGTTGTAATGTGTCTATCAAGTGGTTGCATTTTGTGTGTCGTGTGAAGTGGAGGACATATGATTGTCATATAATTGTCCTTCACTAAGTCCATAGTCTCAATGTTTCTAATGAGTATTGTGACCGCGGAAGATGAGTAAAATTAGAGACGCTGCTGATGGTTTTACTGCCTACAGGAAATGATTTAATCAGAGAATGAATAGATGGGTCTGGATTCATCCAGATGGATGATATGCTGCTCTAGCGCCTGGTGGTACCTCCTTCATAGGCAGTGGAGTCATGAGCTTATGGGGGAGAATTATGAGCGGAAGAACGGATATCCCACCAGCGCTTATACAAAGGACCACAATAATTAAAAATCCCCTTTCTGCCAAAGAAATAGCCTCCACCTGACGTTTGCCTTGGAGGGTGAAAAATATGCAGCTTTTGTTACATACCTCAACAGTTCTTTTGAAAGTTCTAAAAAGTGAATGTGAATATTATTTGTATTAGCAAAAATGTTCATATTGAAAAAGTACTTTAAAAATAGAGGATTATTAAGGTTGAGGTAAGTTTATTAATTAGGATGTTGTATAATTCTTTACTTTAATTTTATACCACTTGTGAGTAAATTATCTTAATGCAATAGTTTTTCCCAACTACCACACCTGGAAGCAAAACAAGAGCTCGTGCCGGTTCGCCCTGATTGGGAATGCCTTCCATTCGACTGTTAGGCCAGTAATCGATATGCAGTGTTAGCAGCTATCCCTGGGCGGGCCATTTGTGCATGTCCGGCAAAAGTGCTGACAATTCGATCTTTTTCAATATTACGCGTATTTCGCCCGAAGGGTGAGTCG
This sequence comes from Sinelater perroti, assembly GCA_036346155.1. NCBI lineage: Eukaryota > Metazoa > Arthropoda > Insecta > Coleoptera > Elateridae > Sinelater > Sinelater perroti. Next base: position 7,069,622 of record JARFIY010000195.1, read on the forward strand.
GGGTTGGGCGCCGCTGCAGCGCGGTGTCGCGGGTCCGAGGGCTCGCGTGACCCGTCATCGTAACACTCACGAACGTGGGTAGATTTATACCCGGCTCGCCGCATAACTTTCCTATTATCATTGTTTGTCCGACCGAATGCCACAAAAACCTGCATATATTTATAACTGAGACGGCGAGACATATTTCGAATCCGTTGTTCACCCCCGGTATGAATAGGAAGTCTTTGCCATGAATTTTTAATGGTCGCCAGCGGCTAGGCGGCTCCGAGCTTTGCAAAAAGGCAGGTAGCGCTTAACATCCACCTGAACAATTGCTGGGGATATAAATTTAAAATTATGTGGTAACTACTTGATTGAATTGAATCCACGGAGAAACACAAAAGCTTGCTAAGTGGACATTGCGGAATGATTACTAAAGCAAGGAAAGAAGATTACATTTAAAGAAAATAATAAATATTTAAAGCAAAGTGATATTTCATATAAAACCATGACTATAACTAGAGCTGTCACATTCTGCGCAATGTCATTTTCAGTATGCGGTTACATTTACTTAATATCAAGTTATTAATTTTCATTTCCACTAATGCCAACATTTGCATTATCGCATTATTTATTCAAATATGTGCATACATAATGTGTCAGATGTAAATAACAAATGCACTATCTTTAGTTATCCAAATTTGTACATACGTATAACAAATTCTGCAATAATCACCTGAAATTCAAACGATCTAAAACAGTAATGCTTACTTTGTAACTGTGATAACTATTTTTAATAATATTCATCATTTGTTTATTATTATTTAGAAGAAAATTAAGAAGATTACGTGGGTACAATTAAAATATTTTTAAGTTGTGATGAAATAAACATATCTTCTCTCATTTGTTCAAATTTGTGATTTCTTGCTATAACTAAGAGAAAATTTGTATATTATTTTTTATCTTTTTTTATATAAGCCTAAGCATTTTTTTATTCACGCATTAACTACGAAAGTATTCGCTAAATTTTACAAATTTTGTAAATCAAGCATTTAGAATCTTATATTAACAATGAGCTACATCTTACATATGATGGCAGATGAAACTATGATAGCTCAAGTTTTCTTTCAGGAGGATAAAGCTATAACTCAAAATGAACAATGTTTGCACAATGCATGGATAATACCATTGCATGCTGTTTGTAAACTGCAGTAATAGGACAATTTGGAAAAAACAAAATTAAAATAATTCTCCAGATAAGATTTAACAAATCAAAACTCAAGAAAAAATATCTTACCAATAAGAAAGAACTTATGAAAAAAACGGAATAGGCAACCCAGATGGAACAGAAAATAAAAATGGCTATATCCCCAAAAGCTTCACCTGACCAGCAGCAGCAAAGCCAGCAGCCTCAAAATAAAGTGCCAATTAAGGCACAAACCACCACCAATTGTATTGTGTCAAAGTAAAGATTATGGAGTCCTACATTTTGAGTTAGGCAAGACAGTTGATGAATAATGTACAAATTAATTAAATGCGGAATATGAAGAAGAATTGCAAATAGCATCCAACAGACACAAAATAAACTGCAAGTATCTTTCTCGATTTAAAAAGTTGATATATGTTATAGACATATAGAATAAAACAATCACATTTAAAAGTTAAAGCATATAAAACCTGCAATAGCGAGGGTTATTTTTTTTCAAGGTCCATTTGGTCGCTAAATAAAAATCACAGTCAGAATCAAGAAAATTTTATATGGAACAATGTGATACAACATTAACCATTTTTCGACGTAATCGCCGTTCCGATTCATACATTTGTCGTAGCGTGGTACCAGTTTTCCAATAGCTTCATCATAGAAAGCAGCCAATTCTGTATGCTGGTCTGCAGCTCGTTGTCTGTGGCGGAAGTTTGTCCTCCTAGCCAGTGTTTTATTTGGGCAAAGAGATGAAAATCTGAGAGGGCTAAGTCAAGATTTCCCATCCAAAACGCTGCAGGAGGATCGTTGTTGCAACTGCAGTGTGCGGCCGCGCATTGTCATGAAGAAGGACAATGCCTGATGACGACATTCCTCTTCTCTTGTTCTGAATTGCCCTTCGAAGACGTTTAAGAGTCTTCCTGTACGAAGCTGCAGTGATGGTTGTGCCACGTAGCATGAATTTCACCAAGAGAACACCTTTACGGTCCCAAAATTTTTTTGATGGAGAACGTGCGCTTGAACTTCACTGGTTTACGACTCGGGGAGTGTGAATGCATTCACTGTTTGGATTGCTCTTTAGTTTCTTCAGTTTCGTAATGGACCCATGTCTCATCCGTCTCATCTCCTGTGACAAGGTTATGCTCCATTGTGATGGTCAGACACATCTAACCCATCTCGCGCAGAGTTTGCGGTACTCGAGTCTTTCACTCACAATGGTATAGAGAGCTGACCGTGAAATTTCCGGAAACAAATCACTCAACCCAGAAATTGTGAACCGATGATTTCCGCAAATCACCTGATCCACGCGCTAAACAAGATCATCGGTTGACACTGGCTTCCTTCCCTGGCCGCCTGCATCATTATTTGTGCGTCCAGCATCAAAGTTCCTGCACCATTTCCGCACTTTGCTGTCACTCATGAACATTTCTCCGTACACTTTACTCATTCGTCTATGAATTTCAGCTGCATTGCTTCCTTCAGCATGCAGAAATCGAATGACCGAACGCAATTCACATTTGGTGGGAGACTATTTTTCGAAGCATGTTTATGTGCTACCTACGTACTCAGAAATGACTACCGCGAATCGCCGCGTTCCCCGGACCAACTACAGACACAGCGCAAGACGTCTGCGCACAGACCTAGCGGATTTTCCCCGAAGCTTTCCTTTAGCGACCAATCGGACTTTGAAAAAAAATAGCCTTCGTATGTAAAGTGATAGTATAAACAAAGCAAATGCGAAACGGGCGAAATTTAAGTTATAGCAATAAACGACATAACATGGGGACAGAATATTACATTTGCAGCAATCTGTTATCCACCGAAACATAATTTGAAAAAAGATAATTCCTTAAGTTTGTTGCAAAGATTAAATAAAAGATTTATAATACAAAATACAACAAATTTGATATGTGGGATTTAAAAGTGACAACTAAAAGAAAAGAATTGCACGAAGCCGCACATGAGCTGAATTGCACCTATCAGTTCACGGCAAATCCCACCTACTGGCCCATAAATGAAAATAAAATACCAAACCTGATTGATTTTTTCATTTCCATGGAAGCATCAACACATTACATTGATATAGATGAGTAGTTTGATGAGCTTCGATCACCCTTTGATGATAACAACATTAAACGAAAAAGTGATCCAGAAACAATCTAACTCAACACCGATCAGCAAGTATGCAAATTATGAATTTTTTAATGAATAGTTGAGTAGCAGAATTTAGTTCAACATACCACTTAAAAATAAAGTATAATTGAACTAGGAAGCTGAAAATTTTATAATAGACACACCAGAACTTAAAGAAAAATAACAAACAACAATTATTGCAAGGAAATCAATGATTGGTTATTGAAAAGAGGAGTGTTAAGAAAAAAATGACACCAGATGTATATGAAATAAGACTAAATCAACTTGCACAACAACTAAGAAGAGAAATACTAGAGATAAAAAATTAATCCATGAATAATTACCTAAAAAACCTGCCAAACGACAAAAAGGCAGCTACTACTTTCTTTGGAAGACAACTAAGAAAATCAAACGACTTTTAACTCAGATGCCGCTTGGGCTAGACAATAACCAGAAAGCTGAAGCTTTTGCAAAACACTTTCAACTACCAGGACAAAATGGACAAGTACTGAAATAGAAGAGTAAAAAATAAAATTAGTTACCATATAAGAAGTAACAAAAATTAAATAAAACAAAGCCACCAATCGAAACAACATCATATTGATCCATTCCGCTCTTACCGATAATCTCAAAACCACTTGTAAAACGTTTACTTAAAAGACTATACTAGTAATAGAAAGAAAAGAGCTGATTCTAATACACCAGTTTGGTTTTAGAAATCAATATTCTATCGTAGACCAAGTAGACTAGCTAACAAGTATCATTTTAAAATGTTTCGAAGAGAAAAAGTCTGTTCAGCAATCTTTCTAGATGTTGCAGAGTCTTTTGTTTTATATCAAGCATTAAACTATAATATATGTATAAAAGTACTGGCTAAACAATTTTCTAAATTATTGGAGTTTTACATTGTAGAAAAAAATCCGATTTGTACTAAATTAAAGCAAGCCTACCATAGAGTAGTTGCTTTACCTCTTGTAAAATAGTGATATTCCTACAACTAAATAAGTAATGATAACTCTGTAATACCAGCAACAGGAAATGGCACTATATAAACAACAAAAGTGCTACAGAAAGTCCTGAACGAGAAATTTATAGATAAAAAGATAGCGAATAAGATTGAATGGTTCGGGCTATGTCTATGATGTGCTTATAATTTATACCCTTATTTTTAACTCTGTCTTATCTCGTTCTCCCACAATTGCTCATATGTATTAATTTTAGTGGTATGTATAATATGGCTGGTTTTGCTGCATAGGTTATAATTGGCCTGGTTATTATCTTAAATGATTGTTATCTTACTACCAATATTCAAATACACGTTCTTCCAAGTTATAGTTTTATAACGAGACTTGTCCATCTTTCACAAATTTCTTGTTTAGACGTCCGTTGCATATTACCATCGATTTGGTTTTCTCAACGAAAACTTCTAAATTATGTGTCTTCGCCATCGTCGCGGATTTATTATGCAAAAGGTCCTGCAAGTCTTCCTCAAATTTTGCAATTAGGATTGCATCGTCCGCGTAGCATACTACAGGGGTGTTTCTTTGTCCTAGTTCATAACGAGATTAAAACTTAGAAAGTCTGATTGTCGAACTTCCAGTCTAGATTTTGTGCTTTTTGCCAATTTATTTCTTACCTAAATTTTTGTAAATATATTTTTATTTAGGTCTTTTGCAATTTTTATTATAACTGTGCAAGCATTTTTTCCTCAAAAATTAATAATAAGTCTAGTAACTTGACTCCGTAGAATTCCTTTCTTATAGTTATGAAACATATAGAGCTGGTGTATTGAACTCAATCGCTTTATCAACCACTTGACGTCGGTGGTGGATCGACTAAGGCAAACATTCTTATATGTGATGTAACTGTGTATTGTCTAATATTACAATATTGTTAGTTCAGTTAGTAGCTTCTACGATGTATTTAGCAGCGTTATTTTTTCCCTTTTAAATATTGGGATGGTTATTTTTACTTTCCATTCTGCTATCCCTTTTTCTTTTCACTGTTTTAATTAATATTTTAATATCTTCCACCAATTTATTCATTGTAATTTTCCTCATTTGGTGTAAAAGTTTCAGTCCTTTCTTTAGTATACAAACTGCTAAAGTATTGTATTCATTGTTTTGGATCTACAGCATGGTACTGCTAACTTTAGCATTTCTGCTTCTTAACATACGCCATAGCTTTTTCTATGATTCGTATAAGCTTTTCTTTATGTGTATCGTAGAACTCTCCTAATAGTCTTCTTTTAGTTATCCTATTCTTAGATAAGCTGCTTTCCTGTATTTTAGCCTCCTAACAAATTTATGTTAAATTAGATCAGTGCAAAATACTAAAAATTTAGTTCCTAATCAAAGAAACGATCTAGAGTAGACTTAAATTCAAAACTAAATAAATGTATAAGTAATAAAAAAGAAGTAGGTAATATGATTAACTTTTAAGCATATTGACTGACGTAACTCTTCTATATATATATATATATATAATTTTATTTATGACAAGGATAGTACTGAGTTAGTTGTAGAACAGTATTTGAAGTCTTTGACTCTCGATCATGAGTTGCAATTGCCCGGTTTTGGGTTGTAACTTTACGTTTTAGCATGTAAATCGGTAGATACAACAGAACTATTATAGTGGCAATGACGGCAGTGCAAACAATATTAACAACGTTAATAGCTAAATTGGAATATGTGTAATTTCGAAGCATATGCCTGTCTTCTTTTTACATTTTTTTTCTACACTTATCTCTTTTTCATTTCAATTAATATTTTTTTTTGCTGCTAGCGGTAGTTGTTCTTATGGCTTTTTCAATAATATAAATATTTACACCGTTTTACTTTATTATCAGTAATTTTTTCTTTAAATTTATAGATTTTTAGTTCTAATGCCTTCATTTCTTTGCGTATTAAGTCATGTGCTTCATTTATTGCTTTTAGAAACACCATTTCACTTGATTGTATGTTAACTTCTCTTCTGATTGATATCAAAATATTTGCTGGTGTTGACTAATGTAGATAAGGCTACTGTTTTCTAATATTTAATTTTGGTGTATGGTCTCTTTTTGTGTTTGAGATTTTGTAAATATGGTTTTACATGTATTGTTAACTTTATGTAGTTTATTCTTTAAATGGTTATTGTTATCATATGATATGTTACAACCAAGATAATTAAAGTGTGTTATCTGTTCAAGATTATTATTATTGGTTCTTATCGGATATTTTCCGATGCCATCGTTTTAGATTCACTAATAGAATCTATATTCTGTACTAAATATATGGATTTGGAATATTGCTTTACGAAAGTTAATGCGATTGCGATCTTGTGTGTACGCATATGTGTGTGTGTCAACGGGAACTATCTAACCGATTCACTTTATATTTGGTTAGTGGATACCCTAGGTATCTTTCTTGGATTCAGGCCTGTCATTTGACCCTAGATACCTAGATTAATCATCGTATTTTAATAAAGACTTCGTATTGATGTTATTAGATGTTCCGAGTAACTCCTTTGTTCTATTATTTTCCAATTTAATTTTTTATTATAACAGGTATTTTCAAGATCAATAAAGGCAGTGCACGTTTTAAAATTTTTTCTGTACATTTTCTATTATCTGCTTTAAACGACATCAGTACAAGAAAGTCTTATTTTTTTTATTTGTTATTAAGTATTTAGTTATTATTAAGTCTTCTATTACAGATAATTGGGCTATGGTTACGTGATAAAGGCCTGTGGGAACCGAGACAGAACGATGGCCTGCTGTAAGTGCGGAAACAGTGGGCACAAGTTTGCAGAATGTTAGGCCAGACCTGATAAACCAGGATGTTTCCTATGCACAATAGAGGCACTTGTTGGCCGTACTACAGCTCTGTTCACACGATCAGCGATGCGGCTATGCCGCGTGATCAACGACAGCCGGATTATTGGTGGACAGACAAAATAGCAAATCTACACAAAGAATGCCTAAGACTCAAAAGAAAGGGATAACGCGCTTGATATGGATCTGAAGTGTCAGCCCTTTCTAGGGCCAAGACGAAGAGTAAGCTACAAAAGCCAACTAGACGAGATATTCGTTTTTACCGAAGACGAGCTCCTCGCGGTCGTGCCGTTGCCTAAAAGTGGCAAGGCACCAGGATCAAATGGAATCTTAGCAGAAGATTTCAGAATAATTGGTTTGCGACGTCCGGGGTTACTGCTGGAGATGTACAACGAAAATAGTTTTTAGCGTTCAATGGAAGAGATGCGTATACTTCGGGTGGTTAGACACTTTGGAAAAATAAAAAAAAAATGCTACTGAAACCTCGAATAATAAACGCCATACGAAATGCTGGCGATTTTTCGGACAGGCAGCACGGCTTTAAAAAGGGACGATTGACGATACGCACGATACGATAAGTGACGGATGCGGTACAGAAGACTGAATAGTCATGCCATGCAGTAAGACCAACCGTAGTGTTGGTTACGTTGGATGTCAAGAACGTTTTTAACTCGGCGAGGTAGACGGACATCCTAGAGGCTTTAAAAGCCCACTTAGTACCAGGCTATCTCCTGAAGATGGCGGATGACTTATCTGAATAATCGATAGCTCCTATATGAGAAGGATGAGAAACGAAAGACGAGAGCAACGATGGCGCAGCGGTCTATTCTGTATCCAGACTTTTGGAATACGCTGTACGGTACTTTAATCAGACTGGAGATGCCAGGTGAACCCTTTTTAGTGGACTACGTGAATGGTGTCCTTGCTGTCATTACTGCTCGGAGATAGCCCAGCTAAATAAGGTCATGCAAAAGGTAAATCAGTGGATAATAAAACACGGTCTGCAACAGGCGCTAACAAAGACGGAAATCGTAATGCTGGCGAGAAAGAGAGCACCTACAATAGTTGAAATAAATGTAGTCCTGGAAAAGGTAATGATAAAACTGACGGCTAAATACCTGAGGGCGACCTTAGACATGAAACTGACGTACCGGACTCACCTAATCGGATAAAGCGGCATTTAGAACCACGGAGGTTAGTCGGATTATAGCGAATGCTGAAGGCTCGAGATGAAGAAACAGCTTATGGCGACTGCCTAGCCTACACTTTTTTATAGAGCTGAGGTGTGGGCTCGAGCCTTGCAGAAAAACAAGTATCGGAAGCGTATTGTAACGGTACAACGTAGGGAAGCCCTCAGAGTGGCATGTGGCTACAGGACGGTTTCCGAGGCAGCACTTCTGGTGATCTCCGGCGTTATCCCCGTGGATCTACTTGCTCTCGAGCAAAAGCAGATCTACGAAAGCATCTCTGAGGTCGGTAGAGCGGGTGCTCTGCGCGAAACAAGACGAGGGCTGCTTGAAAGACCACACGGACGAGCACGACTAAACAAATTGATCAAAAGTGAAAAGACAGAACTAAATAAGTCGTTACTCATGGGGTGACAAAGACAAGGCGGATTCCACCCTGAAGTAACGCGAAAGCGGTTCCAAGCTGGAGACTACCGCGGAGGTGTGGTTTTAGTGGGTAGTCTAATGTAGAAGGCTAGGAGTACCGATCGTTCCTTTACGTGAGTAAACGCATTTCCACACCTCTATAGAAAGAAGTCTTTTGCTTAATATTGCAGCGTGTATCTTATGCATGTTATTTAATAAATATATCTCTCTACAATTATCTGTTTTGTTTCGGTATTCTTCCTTAAATATTAACATAACTTTTGCTTACTTAGATATTTGAGATTTTTATTGGTTCCCAACACATATTAAAGTGCATCACAATAGTGTTTCTTCATATTTCAAAAGTTCTACATTTATACCGCCGGGTCCTGATGATTTGCGGTTCTTCATATTCTTTATAAAATCTACTATTTCCTGCATTTCTATTTTATATATTGGGAAGTGTGTTATATGTGTAACTTCTTGTAGAGAGACTGCGTTTGATCCTTTGCTTTTCTTCTAAGTGGCAAACACTCATGTTTGCTCTAGTGTCTTGACTTAATTTTCTTGTAATTTTATACGCAATGTTCTGACGTCTATGTAAATCATTTTTAATATTTTAAACTTCCCCACTATTTGTCATCCATCTGTCTTACTATTCGGTTGGTTTCGCTTCTTTTGAAAATTTTAAACATTTTTATTTCTATTTATATATTTTCTATATTTACAATACTAAATTTAAGTTGTAAGTTAAATATATAATTATACAAACAATATAAAAGTTACAAATGTTACAAATGTTTGTTAGGTTTTTTAACATTAAGGAGAAATGAATGTCAATAATTAAAAAGAAGAAATACTATAAAACTTAGATCGGTTTAGAAAAATTATAAATGACGAAATGCTTGTAAACAAGTTGTATATTAAATTAATAGAAAATAAAAAGAAACTTGAAGAGGGAATTATTTAGATTTTATTACCCACAAATTGTATACGCAAAGCAATACAACAAAAAACTAATATTGAATGCGGCCGCCCCTCTGTATAACCCATGATATCGATTTCAGGTATATAGTAAAATGAAAAAGATGTGGTCGTTAAATTGCTGAAATTTTAGCATAACGATTTATGACGGCATTAACGCCGTTTACGGCTACATAAAACCATGAAATTCGTTGTAGTGAATTGTTTGCTGATTCGTTTAATTTCTGTTTAATGGAATAGTAAATTGTTTAGTCGAGTCTTATGCCTTTAAAACAAAAGCACTTGAATTATTTCATATTACGTGCAGTAAATCAAATCGGCTACGTTACTGTACGGAAAAATGCAATTGAATTTAATGTAAGTTCCAAATGGTCCGAAACAAATGTGAATGTTACATTTTAAGAAAGCATTTTTTAGCTTTTCTGGGAATCAGTAATACATATTTTTTGTAAATATTAAAAAGAAGAGCTTATTTTATTTACTACAATGTTATTACTGTTAAATCCTTTAAACGTATAGTATTATTTTTTTAATTTTTTTATTTCGTTAGGCGTTTTATGTAGAAAGTATATTTCCGACAGTTAAATATTTTTCTTTATATGTTTCATAAAACTCCAATATAAATCCCTTTCATAAATTCTACTTTTCAAGACTGTAACATTTGTTTTCAGTCACGTAATAGAAAAAACTACATTACCGTGCAAAAAATTAAAAGTAAAATGATCACGCAAAAGTATGGCATGCTAAATGATACTTAAAGGAATGAATGAATAAAAATACATTTGGGGCTTATTTTGTAACTCTTTAGTACGGCACATACAAAGGAAGATTAAGAAAGAATTTATTATACATTGTATTCAGACCTGTATATTTTTTCTAAATTGGTTATTTAATTTTTGTATTTCAGTAATCTTAATTAATTATCTTGCTGAAACTTGGAAATTATTTATTAATTTTGGTTTACACCAATTTTTCTGTGCGGTGATTAAAAATAATAATAAAAACTGCAATACTTATACCGAGGCAGCTTTTAAGTATGCTTCTTCATGTAAGCTTGAAACGTGGAACTGCATTATCTTTTTAAAAGAATTGCTGCTAAGTCACTAATTTGTTGCTTGATTGTAATAAGAACTAAAAGACTTAAAATATAACATCCCGTGGGGTTATGAGCTGGTAGTGATAACATAGTTATGTTATAATCGTTATCTGGTGCAATGCCAGCGTAGTTTTGTGGTTGAGGCACAGGGTGAGATGCGAACGGATCCGGGTTTTATTCCCGAAGCTCTCTAATGCCTGGCGGGTGGCCTACTCAGTCATTAAAAATAATTGAGTACCTATGTTCATTTTGAACAAGAGGTAATAATGGCAGTCATGGTGCTGGCCACATCGCCCCGCATCAGTGGGCCAACATATGAGAGTCTAAATCTATTCATCTCGCAGGCCGTGCTTCCACGCGAAAAGTTTGAGCCGCCTTACTATTATTATTTTTAAAGTGTAATTTCTTCTAAATATTTAATATAACTATCCTCATACATTATATAAATATTAGTCTTCAGATGATTTTACAATTGTTATAAAGTGTCTAACCAAGTAATGTATTTGTTATCTAAACAGGTTCCGTAGGAAATAAATACAAAAATTATAACTTTCTAACTAGTTTTTAGAAATAAAAGCCAGAACTTTTGTTAATAACGCAACACCACTTAAAAATATAAAGAGATAAAAGGTAATTGAGAAATATTTACAAAAACTTTTGTATGTCTTAGAAAAAGTAGAATTAATACTACATAATCTACCACAACAATACGGATTTTTGAAGGTATTGATCTATTTTTTTATACACCTATATAAGTTAACGGAATGTGGAAAATATAATAATTAAATTTAAGAATCGCTCCAAATTATAGGCCCCTCTATGATTATTGTAATGTTTACACAAAGTATAGTATATTGAATAGCAAAAAAAGCCCATACAGGAAAATAGTTTGGTATAGAAAATTACAATTAGGAATGGACCACCAGTAAAATCTGCTTTGAAATAAGTTATTTTCTACTTCCTCGGATTATGTCATAAACATGAAAGGATTATACATATAATAATATAAAGCTAACTTTGCAAAATTTTCAATATGTTCAAATCTATTTATTGTAAGTCTCCTATTCGACACGTTCTTGGGAATGGGAAAGCAAAGGTATTAAAATATAATAAAAAAATGCACTAAAAATTAATTTGACACTAAAAAATAAGTATATTACTAATCTCTTTTTTGTAGATTCATGAAAATTTATTTGTTTTTTTTACAATACATATGGGTTACTATAAATTTGCTAAAATCAAATAAAATTTACACATATATTTCAAAAATAGATCTCTCAAAGTCGATAGTATGTTTGTAGATTTTTAGGTAAATAAATTACTGAAAAATCAGTTAAACAGTTTTTTAAGGCAGATTTAAATTCAGTGAAAGGTACTTTAAAATCAATTTATTGTATATTTATGGAATAAATATTTTTAAAATTTTGTCGACTACTATAATCAGTATATTAAAATAATTAATGCCAATTTTTGGTTAACTTTTGAGAATTCAAAATAATTTACTACAGAAAGTGTAGAGATTCAAATGTTACAATTGTATAGTATTTTTATTTAAGATATTGTGAATGGTTTTGCAATTTTTATAATTAATACTTTATATGTTATTACGTTTTTTAAATGTAACCTACATAATATAGTAAAAGACTTAAGGTTTTGCCTATATCTGTGACGGAACGTTCTTTCAAGGTTCTTTTTTGAACGAAACATCAATAACTTTAAAATTCCAAACACGCTCTAACTACTCGAAAATACTAAATTTTTTATTTGAATATTGCAATCGTGACTGTCGTTTCTTATAAAATATTCAAAAGCTGCTAAAATGAGTGTTTACAGAAAACGTGTATTACTAGGTGTTGAAAAAAGTAAATCTTATTTTTCAAAAAAATTGGATTGGTATAATTAGTCTATTTTACTTCTTTATAGGTCTATAACTAAAATTGTAAATAATCTTTTAGGACTATACGGTTTAAATCAAATTAAGAGCTTAAGTTTGCGGTTATGGTTTTTAACAGTTCTTATGTAACACTATGATAAATATAAGCATTGTATTTTTCAAATGATGTATTATTCTTTAGAACAAGAGTTTTTGGTACAGTTTAAATTTAATGAATTAACATATTTACAATAATGCATTTGATTGAGATCAAGAAAAGAAGCAAAAGGCAATCGCATATTAAAGTTATAATTTGTGTCTATAGATAAACATAATTTCTTTTTTTTATACTCGTAGATAATTTTTTTATTGTATATTATAATTATAATTATATTTTTTAAGCTTCAAAATATTATTTAATAAAATTTCTTTAGTATAGAACAAAAGCAAGAAATCATAAAAGTTACGAACAACTTCCATGTCATATTTAACACAATTATCTCACATAGAATTGACCTTCCGTTTCTGTCATATTCCGATGCATCGATTACCTTTATTACAAATTTTCACCTTTTTCCCGTAATCGAAAGTTAAAAAAAAATCTTAAAGTAATTTAACCATAAGTCAAAGTTTCTTATGTCCCATATTTTAATCTAAATTAAAATATCCTTTAATATATTTTTAATCAATGTACTACTATTAACGAACTCTTACCTTTTTAAAAAGTTTTCCATTTCAAATTATAAAAAGTTTGTCACGTAAAAAAAAATTTGGTGTGTAGCGTTTCTAAATTCTAAGCTAAAAATACTTTGATAAGAAATGTTAAGCGCAGACTAAAAAATAAAATGCATACAAATCTGAATGTATTAAGTACGTCTTTTCCTGTGAATTGAATCGGAATGTTGAAGCATGTGAATCATCCGCGATACCATTCACGAGAGTACCATAAAAAAAGTACATCGTAATATTAGCAAAATCACCGACCATATGAGGCTTCTACACATTAAAACGAGAAGCCTTATGTAGAGAGTAATGTCGTTTGTCTGTCCGTCTATACGTCCTTTTATTTTGATCAAGGCAGCTTCCAAGCTGGAGACAAGTTTCTATTTTCGTCATTTCTGACATCTGTCAAGCCTTATAATTTTTGATCTGCGATAGATAGAGAAATAACGTTTTCAATATTCAATTAAAGACCGTAAGTCAAGTTCAGACGCCAAAAGTCAGCCTGATCGGAATATCTCGAGACCGGTTTGACCGGAAGTGGCCGCAATGTTTTCGGTTCCGGCCGCTAAACTTTTGCCGCTGTTCACTTTCATTTGAATATAATTCATGGTCATACGTTTTAACAAAATTTTGTTAAAACCTATAGGTTAGTTTCATGCATAGGGTCCGCTCTGCTTTTATTGTAAGGCAAATCATTGCTTGTAATGTCTAAAATAGAAAAATTGGAAAAATTAGAGTTTATGAAACCAAAATCCAAATGGGGTGGGCACAAACAAATACAATGAAGTTGACATAATGAAAAAAGTCCAAGCAAATTAAATAGCAAATGCACAAAAGGAAAAAATGTAATAAATAATAGTGTATTGTAAAGGAATTTATACAAACAACTAGAGATGGGATGTAATTTAACAATTTAGTTGACATAAAAGTACAGAGAGTTTAGAATTTAAATATTATGGAAAAGGAAAGTTACAAAACAACATTTTATGAAACAAAAGCCAGCATTAAAATTATTTTTAACAACATTGAATATGAAAGGAACGAACAAAGGGATTTTGCAAGAGAAATTGTAAAATACTGATTAGTTATTATGGTGGTGCAGAAAAGTAAATAATAAGGCAAAGAAATAATGGAGACAGATGAACATGCACTTCTGAACAGTGCTGACAAAAATACAACATTGTGTACCAGATTTTTTTTATTAAGTTAAGTATTAAAAGATGCAGTTACAAATGTTAAAGAGATATCAGAAAAAACATGTCTTGAGATTTAGAGGCGGATTTCAAAACATAACCCTTATAAATGTTGATGCACCAACAAAAGTGCCTGGATGCAAAGAAATAATTTTATGAACAATTAGAAGAATATAAAATTGTAATGTAAAAATACTATTTGGTGATTTTAATGTAAAGATATAAATACAAGAACTCTATAAACGTATAATAAAAACACAGTAAGAGTATTATTCGAAATAAAAATAAGAAAATACTAATTTGTTTTGCTGGAGGTAAAAACATGAAAATAGTGAGCACTTATTTTGGATAATATATACCCGCTAAAGCAAAATAAAGAAGAAATGTGTATCACAAACATTAGAAGCTATAAAAGACCAGACGCAAACTCGAATCAATTTATGAGAGAAATGAGACTGAAAGAAATAAGCACAAAATCCAACAAAAGAAAACAAAATAAAAACAGATTGAATGAACTACGACAAATAACTAAGAACTAAAAGTGTACTGAGAGAGTAAATAAAGGAATAACCAAAATAAAAAATTCAGCCTTTTTCTTCTTGGAGTGGCTTCTCTGTACGGAGGTTGGCGATCATTAAAGTTTGCAACCATCAAAACTTTACGAATCTTAGATGTTGCCGCTCTGAATAGATCTACTGAAATGCAATTGAGTAGAATTTAGGTGTATTGTGGACCAACATAAATAGGACGTTTCTTTACAAAAAGTAAGCCAAAAAATTGGTTTCCATAGCAGTATTGCAGATCAAATATAAAACCAGTGGATTGAAGAAGTGAAAACCGGGATTTGCAGCAGTACCCAGGATAACCAACTAGGAAAATCATAATTTTCAGAAGCTTGCGATTATGAATCGTAATATGACTTCAGGTACTCTCGCATACCAATGGAGGACAACGGTCTACCATTTTTGCGTTGTTGTGTATTGACGCGGTACCGATTGCCTGTCTCCTCTGTTCGACGTCGATTACTTGCAGAGGAACTAATAGAACTACCACTACTATTATCAGTTACCTGCATAGGTAACAAATATTGCAAAGGATAACAAAATGGTGCTTGTAAACACATGAGTCGTACAGAATAGTTGTTTCTGACAAATTCAGACTTTATTCGAACCGAAAATGTGGTCGTATATTACAGTCAGTTAAGTAAGAGCATGTTTGGCATAATTAGCAGTTGGTAAAAAGTGTCGCTCTAATGGTCTTGTGAGTCAATCGTGATAAAAAGAAACCAAAACTATCGATGACTTGCTGGAACATGGCTCGACAGGTAAAGTGTCCCCTAAAGTCAAAAGACAGATCGGGAACTTGTTTTTGCAAAACTCGGAGATAATATTTCGTCAAAAAGCAGCAAAATTAAAACAGAAATGTGTAGATATATCGTACGTAGCTATCCAAACCCATCTCTGTACGCATGATCTCAAATGCCATAGTTCAGTGAGGAAACTTTTATTAGGTGAAAATCATCTGACGAAGTGACTTGCTTAGGCAAAGGACAACATCGACCGAGATTGGAGAAATGTAATTTTTACGGACAAAGCTTCTGTTTGGGATATGTTATCGTTCCACAAGATTGATAAGCCTCAACTAACAGATTACTAAAGCGAACCGTTAAGCACCCAGTAAAGGTGCATCTTTGGAGCTGCTTCTTAAAACTGAATTTCAAAATGTTACATCTGTTGAGATACAACTTAAATGCTCTGAAAATGTTCGAGATTTGTAAAAAGTATTTGTTACTGACTGCCGTTGATTCATAATAAAAAACGAGGACTGGATCATGCAGTAAGATAACACCGCACCAAGCTTTGCATCAAATGGAAAGAGCAATCTGACATCGTTATACTTGATTGGCCGTTGTAGTCACCCGATGCAAATCCTATCGAGAAGAAAAGTGTTCACTTTGAAGCAGTTAACATGAGAAATTAGTCACCTTTGGAAGTCTTTACCGTCATCAATTTGGTCAAAAACATGCCTCGAAGATGCCAGGAAATTATCAACGCCGGTGGTGACTGGACACATTATTGATACAGCAAAATATTTATTCTGATGGTGTACAGTGTTTTTAAATAATTTTTTCCACATTAACCTGAACACACTCATACTTAACTGACTGTAATATATAGTAGACGCAAAGAAAGGTAGCAAGAATGTTGCATTTGTACGAGTTATATTATGAATATTATCATATCAAGAGCTATCAAAACAACAATACCTGTCAGACCTTTATTAACGCGATCTTACAGTCCCGGGGTACTTTCTTTTATTTAGAGAAATTTTTGAACGAGGTAACGCTCAACCACATGTATCAGGTAACACATTAAGCTTCCTAGGGGGGGCCCAATTACCAAACTTTACTAAACCATAGTCCAAGACTAGATAATGTGCCACTAGTGGTATATGCACTAGTTTTCAAATTCCTGGCCTCAAGCACAAAGGCCAAAATCTGGAAATTTGAGGAAATCGGCTCTTATCTCAACCTGCCTGTAGCTCCGATCTTGCATGAGATAACTATTTCAGTTAACGGCAAATATGACAAATTTGATATATGCGCCGAGAACAAACGTAGTACCGTAAAAAAAATAGAAAAAATAAATTGTTGGCAGTAAGCGCATTAAGATGCTTACCCAATAGAATTATACAACTTGGTTTGTTCCTGTTTATGCAAGGAGTACAAATAAGTCTCCGCCATTTTTGTTTTTTTTTAATTGGGCATTTATTGTGAAAGAACGAAATCTTATGTTTTATTCAAGTATTGTCCAACGCTAGTCATTACTTTTTTCCATCTGTTTGACAGAATACAGATATCGTGTCGACAGACTGCTTCATTTTTTTAGACTATCTACGAATTTATCCAATTTTTGGTATTTTCATATGATGTAAAGTGCTGCTCAAACAGCCCATGTGCCACCGATCGAAACAAGTGATAATCGGAAGGACCAATGTCTGATGAATACGACGGGTGGGGTACGACTTTCCAATTGAGTGTTCCCAAAGGTTTTGACCGGCGCCGCAACATATGGACGATTATTATCATAGGAAAGAATAATTTTGTCACGTTTGGGGTAGTAGTGGACACGTTTTTCCTTGAGTGTTCAACTCAATCTCATTAATTGTGTTTGGCAGAGTCCCAGTAATGGTTTCGTTTGGTTTGAGCAACTCATAATACACGACACCAAGCTGATCCCACCAAATATACAACATGAGTTTTTTTCCCATAAATATTCGGCTTGACTGTCGATGTTGAAGCATGACCACGTGGTCCCCATGATTTTCTCTTCTTTGGGTTATTGTAGTGGATACATTTTTTATCACCAGACGATGCAAAAAACCCTTTCGTTTATGCTTAGCAAACAGCATTTTACATGTGCAAAATCGGCGTTCAACATTTCTTGGCTTTATTTCATATGAAACCCAATTTCCTTGCTTTTGAATCATTTCCAACGATTCTAACCATATGAAATTGCTTGTTGAGCCACTTCTAATGTAAGTGCAAGTTCTTCTTGCGTTCGATAGAAATTTTCCTACAATAATGCTTCCAATTTCGCGACTTCATACACTTTTGGCTTTCCGCTACGCTCTTTGTCTTCGATGTTAAATTCCACGTTCTTAAACTTATAAAACCCCTCATGGCAATTTCTCTTACTTAAAGCAGCCTCACCGTATGATTCTATAAGCAATCGATGCGCCTCAGCTGCAGATTTCTTCAAATTAAAGAAGTAAATCAAAAGTTCCCGCAAATGACGCTGATTCGGCTCAAAACTCGGCATTTTAACACGAAACAAATTATGTGACGCTGATATAAAATAGCTAATATTTTAAGGTTATGGTGTTGTCAGATGTCCAACCTTACGATATGACGTTTTACATCTGACAATTTCAATCATAACTTACTGGTGGAGCCATCTTTTGTCAAACGGCGGAGCCTTATTTGTACTCCCTTTAGTACATTATGATATATAACAGTAATGAGAATACATAGACAAAATGTAATTAAATAAATTATAATTGTTTATAAAAGCAATTAAAACTTTTAAAATGTTACTAATATTTTAATAATTAAATGTTGTTATTAATAACTTCTATAGCAGGTTTAATTTTAAGATTGGGATATGTTGCCCTTTAGATTTTTCTGTGAGTGGAAATTTCTTTACTGTACTTAAAGCTAACGTCTAATTAAAACGAGACTAGAATCTTCACGGGTACCTAAGACATCGTTATAAGCTTTAATGAAACAATACAAGAGATCCTGAAAGCCGCGTTTTCGAAATACCGCTCGTTAGCCCCTCAAAGAAGCAGACGAAAACGATCCACTTAAGTTGCCTCGAAACTTTAGTAACCGTATTAAGCGTCAGCTGCTCTAACGGCCGTTGGAAATAAGTCAGAGCTCTAAGCGTGTGCAACTTGTTTCATAATCCGCAGGAAGTAGGCAGATATATCGCGGATTAATAAAGCAGCCCAGATACCGACAGACAATAAGATTTGTTTATTAGTTCAGTCTCTGCGTAGGTAAATTATGGGTGTCGCGTTACAAATTAATATAGAGTAACCACCGAGAGCAAGCCGCAACCGCCTACTGACAGTCCGCAATAAATCACAATTATCAGCCCTCGTGACCTGCACACCCTTAATTCTCGGCTGGGCTCCGAATGCCGTACGTAAGTATTTATGCGCGCTCATTATGCATTGATATCAAGTAAAGGTTTACGATCGGTTTATGGCCCTTTGAAAGTTACGACGATTGTAGAAAGTAAAACATTTATAGTCCTTCATTCATATTAACGCTGGAGGGTTCACTTATTCTAAAAGTAACGTTGAAGTTTCTGCATATAATGCTTATACTAAAATTTCTAGTTTCAGCTTATCTAATTTTATAGCTACGTAAACATAAAAATGTTATTGTAACTAAATTTTATAGAAACTGGTAAAATAATAAATATGTAGGCCTCTATATTTAATTGCATGTTTTATTAAATATATTTGTAAAACTTTGATTACAAATCATTTCTCCCTTTTTATTGTTTTACCTTAAATTTTACTTTTCATTATCAAATGTAAAATTGTATGTTTCAATGTAAAACTGAAATGTAAATTATCCGAATTTAGATCGATACAAAACTTACCAAAGCCTGTCCCACGTTAGGCTAACAAGAACAAAGATTATAAACGCAACATTTTTTTAAAAAATCACAGTTGAGCTGACCAGGTTGATAGTACCGTGTGAAAACAGGTTAACGGCTCGGAAGGCGGATTAGGTTTTTGTGTCCCAGAGTGAGCGATTGCGCTACAAGATTCTCCAGCGCAAATTATAAGGTTTTAGTACTTTCACATCTGCAGGATTTTAAGTGATAAGGGTAAGGTGCTTCATCCTGAAGCACCTTATTTATTTTTGTATTATTTGTGTTATTATTTTTGTATCCTACAAAACCCCCCAAAAAATACTCGGGTGGAAACCCACACTTTACATAAAAGGGGTTCTCAAAAGAGCTTAAGGGTTTTCAAAATTCAGTTTTAAACCTTAACCACAAACAAGTTAGAAAAGAGAGCAATATAATAAGTGAAAGTCTACTAAAGGTAGATGTGTGGAATGTACAAGGTTTTATAACAAAAAAAAGATTAAATAATGAAGATAATAAGCTATATTTTTGGGATGAAGTTATTGGTTAAAAAATTAAAATAAAATTAAAAAGAGGAAAATATAGCAATCATATATATATAAATAACAGATGAAAAAGAAGAATTTTTTGATACCTTCGAAGAACAAATAAAAAGTGCGAGTAAACAAAAGGAACTAATAATATTGGGAGATTTAAACAGGACAGTTGGAAGGTGAGAAAGTGATACAAGAGTAGAAGGGTACGGAGAAAAATTGGTAAATAAAAATAGAAAGCGATAGCTCTCTCTATATGGAGAATATAAGTTCGTAATAGGCAAAAGAGACATTTACAAGTACACATACATGTATCCAATATGTGGTATTAGATCACTTGTTTAATAATTATTATAAAAGACCAAAAAGATAAAATTAATTAAAAATTAATGTAAGGATAGATAAATAGCAGATCAACATATGGTAATAGCAACCTTCGTCTGTCAATAAATTCAAAACAACAAGAAAGCACCAAAACTAGATGAAAAAATTACAGACCTCAATAAACAAAATTGAACTTCTCAAACAAGAAAGTACAAGAAAACTGTACTAAAGTAGAGTAAAAATACAAATGATTGAGAGAGTAGTAGAAGAAAGAGATAAAAATAAAATCTACGAACTCATAATAACTAGTATAGATATAGCATTCAATGGAGTACTGTGTATATAACCAAAGAGAAATAAAAAAATTAAATATTCAGTGCAGAACTAGAGCAAAAGATAAAACATAAAAATACATGCTATAATAAATAAGTGCTTAAACATTAAGACGCCAATAACCAGACAGAAGTAAATTGTAAATAAAATGTACATGTTAACAAAGATATTTTAGAAGGTAGAAAAAAGTTGAATTATACAAGAAGCATAGGGAAAGTTATAACTGCGTCTGTATATAAAAAAGTGAAACCATATGGTAAAATTACTGAAGAATAAGTATCACAGTAACGATAGTTGTACTATTAGGGCAAGTTAGAAAAGCAAAAATATGTTTTTTTTATTATTGTTATTTGTTGCTTATTTACAATCTACTCTCACACGAGTAATAAGTAAATTATTTATAATTTATAATTTTATAACATGTCATTGGGGATCCGACCAGCGCCTTATTCCCCGTAGGCTAAACACTAAGTTATTCTGGGTAGTTACACTGGAAGGTCTTGTGGCCAATTTCGTTTAATCGTCTGGTGATGGTTGGTTGGTTAGAGAGCTGTTCTATTAGTTGGTTTTTACGTCCTGTCAGGTGGTTCGTGTATGTTCGAGCAAGCTTCTGTATCTCTGCGGTTACGTATGAAATTCCTAGGTCTGTGTGAAGGATTTCGTTAGAGATGTACCATGGGGCGTTGGCTATTTTGAGAAGGATTTTTGATTGGTTTCGTTGCAGGATCTTTGTGTGGGAGGTTTTAGCGCATCCCCACAACTGTATACCAAATGTCCAGATGGGTTTTATGATGCTTTTATATTACAGTTGGGAGCGTCTGTCTAGGAGCCAGTGCATCTGTTTAATTTTAAGGTCTATTTGTTTTCGTTTGGCTTTGATGTGAGTGCTCCAGGTGAGCTTATGGTCTAGGTGTAGTCCAAGATATTTGATGTCCGTCTTCTGAGGTATCGGAGTATTGTTGATGTTGTTTAGTGGGCTTGCAATACGTCTATTTGTGAAAGTGATATTGACTGTAATTCTCCATTTGTTGAACCAGTTTTGAAAGATGTCTAAGTGTGTTTGTAGATGGGCTGCTGCAGTTATTGGGTTTTCGTTTATTGAGAGGATAGCTGTATCATCGGCGAACATTGCAAGTACAGTATCGTCAGTTGAAGGCGTGTAGGAAGTATATAGGAGATACAGCAGCGGCCCCAGTACGCTACCTTGCGGGACTCCAGATGTAATTTTGTGGTATTCGGAAGTTGTGTTATTTACTTTAACTTGGAAAGTCCTCTGGGTTAGATATGATTTTAGTATGAGGTACAGCTGATTTAGAAAATAGAGTTTTATTTTGTATAACAGACCCGTGTGCCATACTTTGTTGAAAGCCTGTTTTATGTCTAGGCATACAGTTATGCAGACGCGCTTGGTTTCTAGAGTCTCCATAATGCTGTTAACTATTTGGTGCCCTTGGTGGATAGTAGAATGATGCTGCCGGAAGCCAAATTGGTAGTTTGGGAGAATTTCATGTAAGTCGACAGTTTCATGGATCCTTGTGAGGAGCAATTTTTCGAATATTTTTGACATGAGTGGTAAAAGGCTGATGGGTCTGTAGGAGGAGGGTTGCGTAGGAGGTTTGCCAGGTTTAATAAGGGTAATGATTATAGCATGTTTCCACTGAGTGGGGAAGTGGCAGAGTCGTAGAATGCTGTTTTAGATGGTTGTAACACTAGGGCTTTTCTGGGAAGGTTTTGCAATACATCTCCTACGATTAGGTCGTAACCAAGTGTTTTACGTAGGTTTGCTAATTTAATTTGCTGTCTTACTTCGGCTGGTGAGAATGGTCTCAGAGATAAGGACATTTGGCAGGGCGCGTCAAGGAATGCGGAAATGTCGGTGTCATCGTTGTTTCCTACCGGTTGTGGTGATGAGAATACAGTAGCAAGATGGTCTGCGAATGAATCAGCTTTTTCTTTGTCCGATCTGGCCCATGTATCATCGGACTTTTTGATTGGAGGTATCGGTGTTATTGGCCTTTTAAATTTTTTTGTTGCCTTCCATATCGTATGATCAATAGGTGAAAGATTCGTGATGTAATGCTGAAAGGTGTCGTTCCGGGCTTTTAGTAGTTCAGTGTGGAGTTGATGAGTAAGTCTATTATATATGGTCTTTGTTTAGTTCGTTGCCATTTTTTTTGTGCCTTGCGTTTTTTTTTGTGACGAGGTACCTTATATGACGAGGGATATTAATATCTGCTGAGCAGGTGTTTGTTTCACTGGGTGTTGCTTGCCATGCCGCATTTTGTATCATTGTAGTTAAATATTGGGTTGCTTCGTCTAGGTCATAGGCGTCCTTAATTCGGATAGTTAGATTAATCTCGTGATCCAGTGTGTTTTTGAAGAGGTCCCAATTGGTGTTTTTGTTGCAGAGTTTTGGGGATGGTTCTCTGGTAATAATGGATGTGCTTAAGGTAATTAGAATGGGAGTATGATCTGAGGACAGGTCATAGTTAGATTCCACTTTGGTGTAGTATTTGCTATGCCGCGGGAAATAGCGAAGTCTAATAAGTCGGGGATTTTATTTATATCTGAAGGCCAATAGGTGGGTTCTCTGGTTGATATGTAGTTGCAGTTATGATTTTGTATTGCTCTGAGTAGGTTACGCCCTTTCGGATTGGTTAGTCTAGAGCCCCAGGCCACATTCCTGGCGTTCCAATCTCGCGTCAAGGGATTTTAGCAGATCTGCGTATTCTTCAGGTGGACTGTATACTGCTGCTATGATCAATGGGTAGGGTAGGACTTGAATCTTTATACTAGAACTTTGAATTTTGTCGGTTTGAAAGGAGTTCTATTCATGGTGGGAGATTGAGTTTTTGATAATTACCGCTGATCCGCCATGTGCTGTGCCATCAGGGTGGTAGGAAAGATATACGGAATAGTGCTGTGTTTTTATAACTCTTCTGACTGTTGCGTGGGTTTCGGAGACGAGTAACACATCTATATCCTATAATTGCAGAAAACAGTTGATCTCAGGTATATGGTTTGATAAGCCATTGGCGTTCCAGAGAGCTATACGGAGGTGGTTGGCCATTTTTAAGCTAATTTGTTTATAACAGTGGAAAGCATGTTTAAAACCATGCTGTTTTGGCTGATAAGCTGCGAAAACATTGTTTTAAATTCCGTTAGGAAGCTAGAGAACAATTGGTTGATGTTATTCTGCTGTTCATTGAAGGTATGAATACGGGGTCTTCTGTCGGGTGATTGCAGGGAGAGAGGTCTGTGGCAAGGATGATGCATAGTTTCTGGATTTTGTTTAGGAAGTGGTGGGAATTCGGATATATTTGGTGGTAACTGGTACGTTCTGGATTTGTTTGTGATTCCTCTGAGTGTTGGGTTTTTGGCTCTTTTGATGTCTTGATATACTGTACATCCCTTGTAATTGGCTGGATGTTGTCCATTACATAATGGCTGGAGTATTGGGTTTTTTTTGCAGGGCTGGGTTTCGTGGTTACCGCTACATTTGACACAGACAAGTGGTTTATTACAGTAAGTTTTCGTATGGCCATATTCTAGACAGCGGGTGCACTGGGGTATGGTTTGTGTCTTCCTGGGGTGTTGAACCGTAATATTCATATTACTTAGATGTTGAATGTTGAAGATGGACTTATTATTTTCTTTAGGTTCTAGGTCTACCATGAACAGTGACAATGGTTGTTTGGTTACTCTGTGACGTATGTTAATAATATTGCGTACTGTGTGACCAAGATTCTCAAGTTCTTTTGTTATTTCTGAAACTGGTATGGAGTGGTGAAGGTTTCGAATTGCTATCCTGTATGCTCGTTCTTCTTTTAATTGGTAGATGTGATGAAATATATTTTCATCTTTAAGGTGTTTGGTGAGTTTTCTGTATGAGTCTATTGTGTTGGTGTTTATTTTAATTTTATCGTTTGGTAAAGTTGTTGCGTGGTATTGCTCTTTTTCCAGGATTTTAATCATTTCATTATAATTGTTTACTCCATAGATATAAATAGGCGGAGGCTTCGCCATTCTAGGACTTTCATTATTATTAGGTGTTTGCTCTTGACAAGCGTTTTCGGGTTGAGTTTGTGAGAGGATTTCGTATCTGTTTGATATGATCGTAGGAATGGGTTGTTGACGATTAAAGATTGTATTAGAGTTGGTTATTTTCCGTTTTTTCCGTATTTGTCCTTGCGTGTTGTTGGGGCTGTTAGTATCTGAATCCAAGTCTTAGATTAAATCTGAATTTACACGTGAATCGCGGTCTTCGTGATTGAAATCATTGTTGGTGGCATTCCTTATTTGTTGGTTTATTCCATTTTGTGCAGTTTGAGAAAAGGACAGTGGTTGCGGATTGAATGAAAAAGGAGATGACTGGTATGCTTGACAATTGGTAGAATATCTGAGTTGTGGGATATTGAACGTGAAGCCGTAATTTTCAGGGGCTGCTGGGGCTCCCGGATGCCCGGGGCCGTAATTGTTTCCCATTGGAAACATGGGTTAGTACATATTTCTGTTACAGTGATAGACTTCCGATATTAATTTTAAATTTAATTTATATGTACAGTTTTGAAGTGGAGTGATGCGGGTTATCAGTACATAATTCGATACTCGGCACTTTCAAAGATATCTGAGCACAGATGTCTTGCTTACATTTTGAAAGTCAAATGGGAACACACTAACTTAATTAAACTTTTTTTTTATAATAAAATTTTGATAATGATAATTAATGCAGTATGTGACAGTGACAGTTGTCAAAAACAATATATAAAGAGACAAAATGTTATAGCGAGGCACAAAATGTATGTGGGTCTAGAAGGTTATGGGTCGACAATATCTACTGTCAGATAAACGATTTTAAAAAATCGGGCATAAAATATTGACACTTATCTAACATTAGTAACCCTAGAGAAGACGTATAATACTGTTTCAAGATGTAAAGCGTAAAAGACAATAATTAGAATGAGAATTAAAAGGAAAGAATCAATATAGTTGAAGTTTTACGTCAAAACACAAAAGCACAAATTAAGCTTAAAAATAAATTAACAATCAAAATAAAAGTATTCAAAGAGTTGAGACAAGGATAGACACCGACATTATTTAATATATACGCAGAATAAACATATTAAAAGAGTGGTATAGAACAACAAAAGCACTTTAGTAGCTCATATAAAAACAAATTCTGATAGAACAAATTAAGAAAATGATATTTAGCACTATCACAGAAAGCGTTACAATATATGGAGGAGAACTGTGCCTGATGACAAAATAAGAAATAAATTAGGGACGATATAAACATATTTCATAGCACATAGAAGAATAAAAAGTAGACATCAAACATTTTGAGGACGATGCAAGTAAAAATATCAATTACACAACGATTAAAATATAAGACACTCAAGTTTGTCCAAAGAAAGAATATCGAAAGATGGCCCCAAGCAGCTATAGACCGATCGCCTCAAGGAATAACAAGAAGTCGGCCAGTTGTAAAAGAGAAAACATGCCCAAAACTCAATATAAGAGAAATGAGTAAAAAGAGTAATTCAAATTAATGTAAATT
Organism: Sinelater perroti; assembly: GCA_036346155.1. Taxonomy (NCBI): domain Eukaryota; kingdom Metazoa; phylum Arthropoda; class Insecta; order Coleoptera; family Elateridae; genus Sinelater; species Sinelater perroti. The sequence continues at coordinate 7,096,125 of JARFIY010000195.1, forward strand.
GTTTTCTGCTAACACTATCTTATAGGATATTGTTCAGAAGTGTTGAGGTTTGTTATAGACATCTTATACACTTGATCTAAAGATGGCAATTTTATCTTTTGATTTATTAAAAAACTAGTAATTTGCAGAATTTTAAAAAAATCAGTTAGTCCCACAAAAGCGTCCTGTCAGTATTTTATTTCAACTGGATGGTAATCTGGCACAGCGGGAAGAAATAATTTCTTGTAATCTATTTTCATGCCCTCAAAAACTATATTTGTTGGCAAAACAAATTAGAAGAAAGGTTCCTACTTCTTACGTTGTAAACTTAATTACCACTATACAAGCTTGTCATAATCAATAATATTGCTGGACCTTAGTAAGTCAGGACATAATATTTTCCAAATATTTAAAAATCAAAATGATCGGTAATCTCCTTTAAAACTTTGGTTGTGAGCAGATGAAAAAGGCATTGAGCGGTAAGAAGTTCTTCTCCAACAACGAACTTCAGCCAGCTGTTCATAAGTGTGCCCGCATGTACCTAAAGAACGATTATTAGAAAATTTATGGGAAGTACCAAAGCGGATACAAAAGTGCATAGAAAATAAAGGAGATCACTTCTAGTAAAATGTGTACTCATTTCTTTTTAATGATAGATTAGTAAACAGAAAACAGTTACAGTGTAAATCAGTTATAAGATCCCAAGTAATTTATGAATTGTTTCGTTTTATTTCTCAAATAAAAAGTTTTCTTAACATCAAATGGACGCTCTCAAGGGACCAGCTGAAAATTTTTTATTTAACGGAAATATAATTTAATATGTAGAATAAAAGATGTTGCTGTTAGATTTTATTCCCATCATATTTAATAAAATGTCTGTGTACATTTAGTTCCGGTTAGAAGGAGTTAAAAAAAGTTTAAATTCGCGGTGTTTGTGTTTGGGTACTTACGACTTTGTCAAGACGGTGCAAATAGTATGTTCAGTATTAAAACCGTATTTCAAGTTAATGTTGTTGAGCAGCTTCTCGCTCTAAGCTTGTAATAACGTGAACTAAGTTATAAGTTGCATTAGTCCTATGCCCATTGCACTGGAATGCACTGAAGTATTGCATAATGTGGTATTTGGTTAAGTGTAATTATCATTACTTTTGTTACAAGTACAAAACATACTTTATTTAAATTTCTCCTTATAATGAAATGTTAATTTTAAAGGAATTGAAAATATAAAAAAAAATAGTAATTCTTGTTCTTTGTTACATTCACTAAATTAGTAACAATAATTTCTTAGGTACAATAACATGCTCAGTTTACATCTTCCAAACCATACTTAATGTTGCAGCAACTAAGTGTGTCACGCAAGAACAGGTAGGTAATATATTGTTAACTATTAATAAACAGTCGTTATAAATGCTTTAAATAAATGTTGTGCTATTAATGTATTTCACTAAAATTGTAGGTAGAATAATCTCTAGCGGCATTAATAAATTGTTATTTATAGGAAGAAGAGCTTAATATTCCAAAAACAGAAAATAAATTTGAAAAGATTGCTAAAACCGATGACCACTTTATTACAAAAAAAAAACATAAACAGGGATTGCTTGTCGAATTTAATTCGGAAATTTTTTCAGAATTATAGCTTTTGAAACTTGGGCTGAAACTAATATAAGGAATGTACAAATAGTAAGAAAAGTATCAGATGAACAGTCAGTGGTGCCAGAAAAGGTAAAATATGAAATTTCGTAATAAAATAAAACTTAACTTAGGTATTAATATTATTATAATGGATCAGAAATGGAGAGAATTATTTACTAAAAAATTGAGTGATTATGGTAGTGGTTGGGTATTAAGAGAAAAGTTAAACAAAGTTTTTAAATAGAAGAATAAACGCAGTGTAAATGGATACAACACGCCAAAGCACTATTAACAACATATAATAAGCAGTTATTTGAATTTGAAAGAATTTTTCAAAAATGGCAATTAAAATTCAATAAAAATATATGAAAATATTTAAATTCAATTATATTAACTTGCCAAGAAAGACGTTACTAGAGAAGAAAAAGAAAAAGTGTATAAGATAGGCACCCTACAAAAGAAGAAATAAGATAAAACTTTACAAGAAGAGCTTAGATGTAAAACGACAATGGGCTAAACTCAAAGAAGCAGAAAGAAACGTAGGAAGAAAGAAGATCAAAATGGGTGGTTATATTAAAAATGCATTAAGACATTGGCGAGCAGGCCAAAAGGCAGTAGAAAGATGGCAATAATATTTTATGGAGAGATGAACATTCGAGAAAATAGTTTACACGAGGTAGAAAGAAGACAGGTAGAAGAGCAAATATAGTCACCAGAATTAAAAGAAGCACAAGAAGTGATAATAACGATAAAAAGCACTAAAATAGCAAAATCAGCAAAATTCTCCAAATATGAAAAAAGAATAGCTCCAAAAAAAAATACAATAACTAGTAAATTTTTTTTTTAGGATAAGATAACAAATAGGATAATTTATTTTATTTAAAAAAGATAAAGTAAATAACACAGAAACCATTTTAACAAAAAGGCAGTAATGTTCTGCTTAGGCAGGACTATCACACCATTATTATCAGAATGAAACAAATACTTAGTGAAGGTGTATTAAAATTATAAGAGGCTGCAATAAGAAATGGGTTAACAATGAATGTTCAAAAAAGTCGATACGTGGTAATTTGGAAGAAAGGCAAAACATATAACCAACAGTGAAAAAGGGAGGTGGTGAAGATTATAAACTTAACAGTGTGCAGTGCGTGAATTATCCCAAACTTTCTTTTATTAGTGATAATGATAGTAAGTAAAAATCAAAGCATTAATAATACCTGGGAACAGAAGTCTGGCAAGTTAGGTAGAAACGACTCACATTCAAGTATCGCAGTAAATGAAACTAAAAGTATACAAGAGTGTAATAAAGCCAACGGTAATTTATACAAGAGATACGTAGACTTCAGTAAGTTTGAGTAACAAAAGTTAATGGTATGGAAAAAATAATACTGTAGGGTATCAAAACAACTACCAAATATATCTCGTATATGCAGAACCTAATACATTGATAGTAGTAAAAGCACAAAGATTAAAATGAGCGGGTTATGTGCTATGTATGGAAGATCAAAAAATGTTCTACTAGCAGAGGTAGAAAAGAGTAAATGAAGAAGAAAGCCAAAACTGACATAAAAGATGTGAAAAGACTAGGAAGGAGAAACTGGTGACACACGGCGTCAAATAAAAAGGGATAAAAGTTTATTAAAGAAGCAGATATATAATACTAATTTGTGTAGGTTGAAGAAATGTACATAAAAAAATCTGCATTTATTTAATTTAAATTGTTATAGTTACTTAATAGTTGAGTTATGCTGTGAATATACTTAAGCATTTACTCTAAACAATAGAAATATATTTTAAATTAGTAAAACAGCCTAATATACGGTAGTGCATACTGGACTTTTACCAAAAACAAGAAACGCAGAATAACTACATCAGAAATGTAATTCCTGCTACCAACCGCCGAACACAATCCTAAAGAGAGAAAAAAATACGAATAAATTAGAGAAGAACTAAAAATATTCAACACTATGGGCAAAATAGAAGACTACAGACAGAAATGGAAAGAACATTTAGAACAAATGAAAAACGACAGACTACCTAAAATATACTAAAAATATAAAGCAAAAAGAAGGCGTAGTTTGGGAGACCAAAAAAGAGATGGAAGGAGCAAGTATAAAAATACAGAATCGTAATGTCGCAACGGCCTATGTACAAATCATGATGGAGAAGAAGAAAAAGAAGAAAACAGTAAAACAAAAATAGGTCTTTTTAAAAAAGAAATATTTAAGCCCATATTACAATTTACAGTGCAGTACAATATCGCTAATTAATAGAAGAAGTAAATGTGACGTATTTATTTTGAGTGATTACTAAATTATATGAGCCTGATGAGTTTGTATTTTATTTAACACACAACTTTGGTTGTTTTGAAATATTTTAACTTACAATTTTATTTCGTAAATGAAGCTCTTTTGTAATTATCTTTTAGCACTTTATGACCAAAGTAATATAATAGTTTTTCAGGTTCTTGAAATTATCTCCAGTTTTATTTAACTTAGTATATAACTAGTATATATACAACTCTTTAGCCTAAAGTTGTTCAAGCGCTGGGATTTATATTTAAATAACTTAAACATTTTAATAATTGAACTATTCCAGTTATTCGAAAATTCGAATTACTAAGAACTGCAATACATACAATAGTTGCATTTTATATTATGTAAATGTAACTGTACATAGTATATCTAAAAGAACCATAAAGAAATGAATAAAACAGATTTTTCCAATTATGCATGCAGCCATATACGGGTTTATAAGATATTTTTTTAGAATGTACAAAATACGCCCTGAAAGAAATAAATTGCTTTTTTGGTCCAGATGAGTCCAGGGGCGGAATTTTTGGACTTGATGATTATCGGGGATGTCAAGTACACGATCCGAGTCGGCTTATTTGGCTTGGAGCATTGCGTCACGGGTCAAAATACAGCGCAGTGTCGATTAGCGTACGCGATAAAATTTTACGTATAACTCGAAAAGTCCGTAATTGAGATGTTTGCTGTAATACAAAAAGCTTACGTGCCACATAATATTATGACAAGAAAGTGAATGTAGAGGATAAGCAACGTCTTATACTTCGGACAATGTGGCTAAAGTAAAAGTGCTTTTGGATTCTGACCGACATCCTAGTATTATATTGTTAAAGACGAATGCTCACATCCAATGTTACTTTGACAGCTAAATAAAAGAAAACCTGCGTGCAGATTTTTCGTGAGCTCAAATTCAGCTTGAAACACCATTTGGGGACTATTAAAATGTGCAGGCTACTGTAATAAGTGCTTGGACAGAGATTCCAGTTCAAAACTTCCAGGCGAGCTACGACGTACGATAAAACGGCTGCTAGCGATATATTTTTGCTCAAGGATTTTATTTTAAGTAATATTGAGTACGTATAAACATACCTTCAATTAAATACATTTTTCAAATCATTCTCATTACATTCCGTGCATATTTTGTGTTATATACCAATTTCAAATAATTAAGTTCATTCTAAATACCACCGTTAAAAATTAAAATAATTTGAATGCCAATTTCAACTATTCAAATACTTGAAAAAATATTTAAATTGCTCAAGAAAGTCCAAGGCTTACATTCTAGCAGAAATTCTGTTTTTATTGGTTTTCGACTAATAACTGCGTTTGCATTGATGCTGTCAAGTAAAATGTACGACAGAACATACTTGTGCTATTTTTATGGCGTAGTTTCAGCGTTTCCGCTTGCGCAAGCGTAAAATTAGAGCAGTAGCAGTGGCAATGCGATGATTTATTACTAAATAAATTAGTTCATTTATTTCTATTTTGTTATAAAATTGTCAGCCTAAAATATTTATAATGAAAAGGGTGTACTCAAATAAACTGTGAAACAAATTGTGAAATTTTACACAAAACGTTACAATTAAAAAAAAATAAATACTCTGTTGAAATAACTAAAATTAGCTACTAGTAGAATTTCATAAAATCTTTCTTCGGTTTGCTTCATTCTGCTCATATATTATCTGTTTCTAGAAATACAAATACGCGAAATTAAATGCAAATGTTTTATTAATATTGAATTACTGTTTTTGCTTCGTTAAACTTTTCTTAATTATTAATGTATGATCTAAAAACAATTGTCTTTATATAAAAGTAAGACAATTTTATAATTACGTTTGTAGCACTAAAGGAAAAATAATAATATTTAAAAAATACTCTTCTAATTCTAATTAACTTACGTTTGTGCATTGTAGATTATTGATATATCATAATAATAGAATAATAATGTTATTACATTAACACCGACTGCAACACTTCGAGTTTAATTATGCCTTTTATATATGTAAAGTTTTACCGTAAAATAAATCATTGTTATTATTTAAAAAATTTCATACATTACCAACATTTTTGGTCTTTTATGTAAGTTGATCAATAAAGTTTAAATTTAGTCTATTGTATTATATGAATTCTATTTACTAGGGACTTTATTATTATATGAAGAAAATCTACAAATTTTCCTGTCAGAATTAAGAGCAAGCGTATTGCAAAGTAGATTATGATAAAGATCGAGTATGTGAATGTGTATAGTATACAGACACTAAAAATAAAGTGACACAACCTCATAAAAGTGGTAAAAGGCATAAAGATAAATTAAGGAAATAAAATGAAAAATTTGCTTTCAATGCAAATTTTAATTTATATTTTGAATTTCTTACCCAAAGTAACATATAATTCTTTTAACTAATTAGAACGACAACTGAACCATAACAGCAATTTTATGAAAGCCTTAACCTTTTAGTGGAATTTAAAGCTTTATCACCATATTTATTTAAACGTGCATAATTTATTTAGTTATTATCGAATCACGTTTTTAGTAAATTTGTTATCAAATTAAGATTTATTTAATATCGCGAAAAATATGTTTATCAAAGATTAATATCTTTCTAATCAAAGCTAGTTGCACTATTCTCCCAACGGTAGAGAGATTTAAACTTGAGATCTTCAAATAAGTAAAACCTTCATATAAGCTATTCTATACAAAATTGATTCTTTATACAATACATGCTATCCTAACGGAACAACTTGTGGAGCTTACTGGAGGACGAAACAGAACAGTAATAAATTTAGGGGACTATGGAAATTTAATTTTTGTCATTCTCGAAAGCGAACAGAAACCTAACCGGCTAATAAATAAACATTATACTTAATACGTAAATTCCGTTTGTGACCAAGAAGGAAGCTAGAAAAAAATCGGAAAAAGAAAGAAGGACCAAGTCAAAGATAGACTTTCCTTTAACTTTGAGATGCGTATTGGAAGCCGTCGACATTTGTTTCCTCTCACTATCTTCAGTTCTCTGCAAATTCCATCTTCCTGGAGACGATGGAGTTTGTTACAAACATGAATTTGAATATAAACAAGCTGTACATCACTCAAACAATCGAGTGACAACAATTGGCAAATTAAACTAAACAAAATTAAGACTATTCACCAAAAGTACCGGCCGATATTGGATAGTCGAAGTGAATTGACAAATAATTTTCCAGCCAATCAGAAAGACGGATCGGAATCTTCCATAGCTGCGGATGAGAAGATTCCCTATAATTTCATTTAAATATTTCAGGTTTTTTCATTTCTAAATCCACCAGAAAAACGCCTAAAAAGCTAGCATACAACTATTGCTTATTTTAGGCACTCACTGTAACTGCTACTTTGTACATACGATATGGAAGAACTAATACAAGACCTTTAGGTTCTCCGGGTTCAAAATATGTTCTTGGAAGTGACTGAAAGGTAAAACATGCGCATTGATGGTTTCATATAATAACCACTAACTATGATGCGATTCATAATACAGAAAAAAATAATTACACATAGTTCCGCAGTCAAACTTACTCATTGGCCAACCAAGCTTAGAAAGATCAAATCTGAATTTCTTCTTAACTTCTGAAGCTTTCCCTAATTGTTTTCTAATTGAGAAAAACCACTATTTACCTTTTTAATACTCCACTGCATACAGTAATAAGTAATTAGTTAAATTCAATACTAACAATTAAATAAATCGACCAAAAAAATGAATCTATGGAGAGGTTAACATTAATTTACAAATTATTGTAGAATTAGATAAAGCAACACCATGAACTATGCAATTAGTACAAGAAACTGATTGTAATATTCTTACAAATTATAACAACAAATACGAAAACCGATCTGTTTATGCAAATTAGGCAATTAATTGCAGAAAGAATGGTCAGAAGATAAAATAATTCTGAAGATAAACGCAGCCGTAATATACTAACTAAAACACAAATTAAAGCATTTAAAATACTGGAAGATAGTTCTACCTGACAGATAGTTATTTATCAATCAAATAATTCGAATACTACCCATAAAAGTTCTTTTATATATGCTTTTCTTACTTTCGATATTGGTAATACGGTAATTGCTATATTCATTGACGATGTCGCTATACTCTCTATTTACAACGATGCTGCAATCGCTATAAGTATATGTTAAAAAACCTAATACGGAAAGTGCGATTAAAAATACTTCTGTATCTAATAAATTTTGTTGTGGTTTATCTGATCCACTAATCGTAAAGAGATCAAAAAAGTAAATGTTTCTTAATATTTAATATAACGATGTAGTTCTACAAATTTAATACTGGGAAATCATTTCTAAATGAAAAAGTACTCATACCGACATTAAATAAGTGTACCTAAAATATTGGAAGATGAATTATTATTATTTTTTTTTATTTTGAAAACTTTTCTAACAAGAAAATGTTCAAAATTTGTGTTAGAAACGCCAAGTTGGCACCAAGTACTTTTATTTGGCGCCAATTTGTTGATAAAAGTACTTAAAATAGTACCTTAAAAAATTATTTGAAGTTTCTCAATTGTGTAAGTGATAATTAAGTTAGGGTTGTAGTTACAGTTGCTTGCAATTTTTATGTGTAGTTTACTTCTATCATTTAAAAGCGAAAGTAATACCCGACAAAAGCATCGATCCAATACCATTTGATGTTCTCAAACTTCTCGCTTTACGGCCAACGACATTACATTGAAATGTAGTGCAAAAACACAACCTTACATACCTTACATACCTATAAGTACTTTTTTGTTAAAAGAATGAAATGCAATAAGAAATGTAACAAACGGCGAAACTACGAATTTTAAATTGTCGTTCTCAAAGAAAAATTGCACCTCATTAATTGCGAGAGCATTGAGTGTAGTCCCAATAGAACGATTGCTTAGAAACTTTTGTCAACTGACTTCGGAGCTTTCGGGCAGTTTTTAAAGAGTGGGGCTGAGGGAAACGCCGAGTTTAATGTCCTTACGGAGCGGCATAGGCGAGCAGCTAAAATCGAAGTAATGATTGCGTGTATAGCTAATGCGGGCGGAAGGCAGTCGCAAAGGATTGCAGGTGCCTTTGCCGATCGATCAGAACAATGGCTCGCACTTCCGGTCAGCTGACGGACTTCGGGCAACCGTGTCCGGTATCTACACCGCCTCCACCTACTTCCACTCGGATGCACACGAATATGTCCACAATCGCCACGCGTGAAGTCCAGAAATTCAGGCTCCATTTTGTAGGAACAATTCACTTTGTTTTCCTGTTAGCGGATTCTACACGACTTGCGCTATTCTCATTAAGCTTAAGTTTTTTATTCGTTAATTTTCTTTTGTACATAAATCGCTATTGCGATATAAGTTATCTTCCAAAAGCTTCATGCTTTTAGGTTTTTATCTTTTTCATAAAAATACTTTAGATATACAAACGGCTAAATTAATTTATATAAAACGGCAAAAAACTCTTGAAAGTACTTTTTAAAGGACAAAGTATATCGAGTAATTTGCTGATTAATATTTACCATTCATTACATGCATTGCAAAATATTTTTGATAAAAATCATGTTTACTTAAAGAAGAAGAGGATGAGTAAAAGGTATTCGAATTATTTGAAGGGCTAATTAATTATTTTTAATTTGAAATTAAATTCAAATGTCTGCAAATAAAATCTATCAATTTAAGAATGTACTTTTTAAATTGTAACTAAACTTAAATGATTGCGTTATAGAGATGATTTTATTTTTAAAATATTATGATCCGTTTATGTAGATAACAAACAAAAATAATTTGTTTCAATGGGGTTTCATGTATTTTAACGTAGGTCGCACTTGTTTATAATAAACTTGTTTATAGCAAACTTTTGATGTATAAGATCAAATTAATATTAAAAATCTGTCATAATCCTTAATTATAATGAACACACAGCAGCTGATAAAGACGAGTTATATTAAGTACATTCAACGTTCACAAAATAACTATGTACTGTCGGAGCAGTGATTTCCTCGGTGTATATGTATATCGCATAAACAAACAGTATTACTTAGTAAAAAGACTAATATAGAATGAAACATATAAGTAACATAAAATTCTCTTTACAACCGTAGATTGCTGGTTTTCAGCCACTGCTGTACTTTAGCACTTAGTTGATGCGAATCTTGATAAAAGTTGTATTTATGAGAGTTAGAGTATTTCCAGCGAATCAAGTTTCTGGTGCGGGTTTTCTGGCCCGTCCATATTCTGTTGAACTTGCACCATTCTCTGTGAAGTAGGCTAAACTCTTCCGTAGAAGCTTAATAGCTTTTTATTTTTTGCACTGTCGATTTCCATTTTCCCAAACAATCATTATTTATAGTTTTGTAATATTTTGGAGGACTTAATCTGAATTAAGTAAGGGATACTCTTAACTCTAAGGAGAACAACTCGGGATGGGGGTCCTCAACCCCGCACGGCGCGTCCCAATGGCTTATAGGGAAAATCCTGCAGATATGCAGGACAGGTGTGAATAAGGTTTACCAAATAAGCACCCGCGGATCAACTGAGGCAATATAGCGCAGCGTCTAATCCACAGTGGACGGCTGCAAACGGCGTCTGTCCCAGATTAGGCGGCCGAAATTTCCCACTCACCAACCCGTTTGGCCGGCGTGGTGTTTTACGGCCAAAACCCTTTAAATAAATACACCTCATACACAAAGGATATCTCAGGTTTTGTGAAATAAAGAGAACAGGAAAGGAATACAAAAAACTAAGATCGGGAAATATGTTATTCCATCAAGAAAGTTCAAATAAGAAAATTGGGGGAATTGGATTTTAATTCATAAAAGGATGGCCGATAGGGTTACAGACATGAGAGTAATATCAGAAAGAGAGAAGATAGTCCAAGTCTATGCTCCAACCAGCTCATATGAAGATGAAGAAGCAGAAAGTTTCTATGAGGACGTCTTTAGAAATATAGAGGAAAATAGAACATCCAATATAATAATTTTAAGCGATTTTAATGCCACACTAGGACCTAAACAAGACGATGATAAAATATAAGTAGGAAAATTTGGAAGTGACCAAAGAAACCCCAGAGGCGATATGCTTGCGGACTTCTTGGTACAAAATAGATTATTTAGCATAAATCCATGCTCTAAAAAGAGAACAAATATGAGATGGACGTGGATGAAACCCAACCGGCCTACGCAAGGACGAAAGAGATTATATTCTATCAACAGATACACAAATAGTTCTGGACGTTAACACATTAAACAGCTTCAATGTAGGAAGTAACCATAGAGCAATAAGAGGGAAAATAGTAATAAACAAAAAACTGCAAAGGCTAAAGAGAATAAAACTAACACAACATATAAATACGCAGAAATTAGAGCAACATAAAAACGAATATCAACTAGCATTGCAAAACAATCTCCTACAGGAAAAAACAGATGAAGGTAGCACAATTAACAGCCTAAGTGTAAAACTTTATCTATCAATCAAGCATTGGAAAAAATGAAATTTTACACAAAAAACAAGAAAATTGATAGATTAAGTGAGAAAGCAAAAGAGATCTTATTAAGGAAGGGAAAAGGAAGTCCCATGAATTTGCAAAAATAAATAAAACTGTTAGAAAAATAATTAAAGATGATATTAGAAAGTATAAAACAAGGACAGTAGAAAATACCTTAGAGAAAAATAAGGGTATGAAAGTATTACGCAAAAACTTGAGTTCAGGTAAAAGAGATATCTACAAGTTAAAGATGAAAATGGGACTCTAATAACAGATGAAAATAAAGTCCTGGAAAGGACAAGAGCGTATTATGAAAACTTATATAAATCACAGCAGAAGAATCCCAATGTAGCAAAAAATAAAAGAAAAATAGTAAATGTAAACTCCGAAGATACTCCAGATATTACTATTGAAGAAATAGAAAAGGCACTAAAAAGTACAAAAAATGGGAAAGCACCTGGTGAAGATGAAATAATTATAGAAGCAATAAAACATGGAGGATCCCTGTTGTTATCGGAACTGCAAAGACTTTTTAGCCTATGTCTAGCAAAAGGAGAAATCCCTGACTCGTGGAACAACGCAATAGTCATTTTACTATTTAAGAAAGAAGATGCAGCAAACTTAGACAATTACAGGCCAATAAGTCTGCTATCCCAGGTTTACAAATTGTTTACAAAAATTATAACCAACCGAATAGAAAATAAATTTGAATTTTAGCAACCGAAGGAGCAAGCAGGATTTAGAAAGGGATTTAGTTGTAATGACCACCTACAAGCAGTAAGAGTATTGCTAGAAAAGACCACTGAATATCAAATACCTCTTTGGCTAGCTTTCATTGATTATAAAAAAGCGTTTGACAGCATTGAATTTTGGGCAATAATGGAAGCAATGCATAATACTAGAATCGATCACAGGTACTCAATATTAATAAAAAATATGTATACGAGAACGCAATTCTAACCGTCCAATTACATGAAAAGACAAACAATATCAAGGTACAGCGTGGCGTAAGACAAGGGGATACAATCTCTCCCAAACTATTCACTCTGGCGTTGGAGGATATATTCAAACAAAGACAGTGGGAAGATATGGGTATAGAAATCTCAGGAGAAACTCTCAACCATTTACGTTTTGATGATGATGTAGTTTTAATTACGGGAAATCCGTAAGATCTACAAAAAAAATGCTTATGGAACTAAAAGAAGTATCCCAAAAATTGGACTAGAACTTAATATTAGCAAAACAAAAATTATACTCAATACAAGACAAAATATACCAATTCACCTAAATAATACAATAGTCGAACAAGTTGAAAGTTATATATACCTGGGACAGGAAATAAGAATGGGAAAAGAAAACCAGAAAGCAGACTTAAACGGGTGAATTAGGCTTGGATGGTCAGCTTACATAATGAAAATAAATATACCTCATAAACTGAAGGCCAAAGTTTATAATGAATGTATGCTGCCTGTCTTATTGTATGGTATCGAAACATGGGCATTCAACAAGTCAATTATCCAAAGAACGCGTGTAACTCAAAAAGGTATGGAACATAAAATGATAGTTATTAGCGTAAAAATAAAAATAAAAACACCTGGCTGAGAGCAGTAACAAAAGTGAATGACATCATCATACATAAGGCAAGACATAAATGGAACTGGGCAGTCCATGTCGGAAGGAACAAAAACACATGGACATGGAACTACTAGACTGGAGGCCATGGGATCGCAAAAGACTAAATGGACGCCCACAAAACAAGATGGTATGATGACATAAAAACAATTGCAGGAATTGAAGTGGCAACAACTGGCACAGGATAGAATGAGGTGGAAACAAAAAAGGGGGCCTATGTCGCAAAATGGACAAAGAAGGCTAGAAGAAAGAAAAGCAAAAGAATATTTTGGTGAGACATTTCAATAGTTGGATTTGGAGTATTCTTTCATACTGTGACTCAAGAACCGCTTCTCTTTATACATGAAGTAGGGCAGTATTGATCAAAACAGGGAACTACTGTTGGGTGGTCCTATATTGCCAGTTATTTTGCTCTGGCTTGACTCAACCGAATACTTACTAGATCAGTGTACTTGTTTACCCTACAGGGGAACAACATTCCGCAGTGGAGGTAAACTAGAACCAGCCCCAACGTTTGAAGTAGTTTGGCATTTGCACTCTGTGTAGGCTTCTAAGTTTATGTATTATGTTGTTTTTAGTCTGGATCTTAGCTGAAACGTTTTGCATGTGATTTTTAAGATAAGTATTCTGTTGAGAGTAACCCCCAAGCATTTTGAAGTGTAATTTCGAAAGAATCAGATGACTGAGCGCAATAGCTAGGTTAGCTGAATAGTTTTCTCTGCATTTAATTGACTGAGTGAGATAGGACTGCACGAACACAGCACAGGTCTTCAGCTTATTTTAAAATAATTTTTAATGTCAGTGGTTAGGGATTGAACCCAGTCGTAACACTTTCGGGCATAAATGCAGCTCGCTCTTTTTAATTTGATTCTAGACTAGTGCAGCAAGCGGTTGTACAGAATTATTTCGAAGATTTCGTAGCAGACAGAACGACAATCGGTCTAACTCCTTGGAATTTTTTAGAGTTTTACATGGCTCAAGATAGCTATGACTGACTTTGCCTTTCTTAAATACCAAAGGCAGTTTGTTCGTCTGTGTGATATCGTTACATAAATTTAATAGCTAGAGTATAGCTCTTTGACCAAAAGTTTCTTATACACTCTTGTTTTAATAGGTATGGCCAGTTTATTGAAAGCAATTGTCTGAGACATTAGCAAATTTCGCTGGTGGCTACGTCTTATTTAAAAATTTTTTCTTTGGTGTTTTTCCTAAATTATTTGGACATCTTAGGTTTTGACTATATGAAACTTTAGATTAGGCAAATTATTATTATCAGTAGTTTTAAGGTTAGCTTTAAGCTCTTAGCGGTTTCTTTCGATTTTGCTGCATTTTACACCATTCATAGGATTCAAAAGTTATTGCCATAATTTGGGAATCTCTTTTTTGAGTGTACTCTCGATAGTTATCTGTAGTTTTTTAATTTAACAAAAAATATAAAACTTTCCAGCTTCTCTACAGACTTGTTTCTTTGTGGTGGGGGTAAATAATTTAGTAAAAAGTTAAAGTGTTTTGGTTTTATTTACCGTATGTCGTCATCCAATTGAGCTCTGAAACCTTCTTAGTTTACTTTTTGAAAGTTACATTTTGACAGGAGTTTTGACTTTATAATAGGAATAATAATGTCAACAGTGGTGATGTTTGATCTATGAATTGAAAAATTTTCGAAAATTATTCGGTGAGTATTAATGTAGCTAAAGATTTTGGCAGTAGTAAATGTTAAGTCTGGGTTCTATTCTTTTCTCTACCTGAATGAATAAAAAGTCGGTTTCTGTTTGGAGTCATACAAGACTTTAAGTTGTTATTCATCCATTCGTAAAGAGTCTCTCGCTTAACATCGTTTTCGGTATAGCGCTATTGTTGACGGTGGCTCCTGTATATGGAGCAGATTGCTTAAACTATGGCAGATCGTATTGGCTCAATCGACGTTTAGTAGTGGCATTGTAAACAGTAAGTAAGAGATACTCTAAGGTGGCTACAGATAAATTGTTTAGTTTCTTGCTAGCATATGTTGCAATACCATATTGGGGATGGTTAATGGACGCTATAGGAGAAAGTCTTTTTTCCATATCTGACAGTTGTTTGCTGCCTAAGTTCTCCCACATTGCAAGAATTTTGACATTATCCTTTAGTAAAGTCTACCACGGATTTTACATTTGGCTGGACTTATGCTTTTTATCTTACATTAGTTTTGAGGTTAAAGCTCTATTGTTGCTTGCCAGGAGATTAAAAGATGATTGCTGACAGTTTGACTATTAAATTTTTGTTGTTAATTTGGCGTTAACTAGGGAGCACGTATAAAGCATTGTATTACGGATATGAACAACATTACCCCATATATTTTGTTATGTGTTTTGCTTGTTTTGTTAATTTTGATTATTTGCAGCGTGAAAACACTTTAATCAATAAAAGTATAGAACTATGATTAGAACTTTATAATTTTATATAAATTTAAAATTGTGAATTATTATAAATTACTAACTATAAAAGAGCTAGCGATTATTTAGAAATTAGAAAAAGAGCGCTCAAATCCAAAAATAAGCCAGAAATTCTATTGGTAAAATTAGCTGGATCTACGATTAAATTTAAACCCAATGTTAAAAAAATCAGAAACTTATTATAAGGAATGTGAATGGTATTTTATTAAAATGGTTTAGTTGTCAAAGAATCGAAAAGTTTCAATTAGCTAGAAAATTTCAAAATCTAAAGCGGAAGAGTTAGGCAGACTAATCATAATTTTACATGTTGCAGAGGTTGGGTAAATATATTTAAGAAACGGTAGAATATTATCGCAGGACAAATATATGTCTGGAAAGCTGACTAAGCTTTAAAGTTTCAAAGAGAAAAATGTATTAAAAGTTTTTATGTGTACAAATATAAAAAATACTGAAATACGAAAAGAATCATTGGAAAATTGCAGTCATAAGTGTTTCCAATATTGTAACATTTGTCTATTTTTTATGTTTCTAATAAAAATGCGTAACTAACTTTCAAAATTTTTGAAAGTGGGCTAAGGCAACTGAAGAAAAAACAGAAACATTTTGTTGATGGTTGATAAATTATCCAGCACATCCACATATAGGAAATTTAAAATTTATCAAATAATTGTTTCTGCCCTCTAATACTTTAGCAATCTTACAATTTATGCATTAAGGAATTATTTGTTGTCTAAAATAAATAACAAATAACAAATAATATTAGTTACTCAGTTATTTTACTGTTTTAAACATAAAAAAATTTAAAGTTACTAACGTTAATGATAACCACCGCCTGGGAACGTATAACAGATAAAACGTTAATGCGATATATAGCAATAAAGAAAAATTGGCCATATTTGCTAATATCGCTAATCAACTTCCCACCGGTATAGAATTCTTGTCAAAAATTTTAAACACAGACTTAACGGACGACAGTAGTTTAAGTATAACATGGAAGACAAAGTGGAACAACCTACCTTCAAAAAATTATAATACGATAAACATTTTATTAATTGACAATGGACTTTTAAATGTAGAAAACACAGTAATGTTTAACTTGTTACAAATAAAAACTAAAAAATATATATTATTAAAAAATCCTTCAATAAACACTAATAATTATTTTTATCCGAGTAAGATTTAATATACTGCAACGTTTTCCTGATCACAGTAGTGAATAACACATGAAAATTTACTTAAACTACTCATTAATTTTATTTGCAGACGATCAAAATTGATTGGCACTACATGCGCAACACGCAATTAATAACGTAAAATTACATTTCTATCTGTAGCATTATTTAGGTTGCACCCGAAAAGCTTTTAGCAGTTCAATTCCCCGCGGCCACCCCGCTGCGCGATATTTATGCCTATTTGGGATCTACCAGAAGGGACTGGAAAAGTCCTAGAATGTTTGAGTCCTCGCATATGCGCAGCTGTATTCCTGGAAGACATTGTACCTCTCAAAGTATTATTGTTTGTATTAACAGATTGTATAATAAACGTTTAACAAAAAAATATTATAATGCTGGACCGTAAGCGCGGAGCGCAATAAAAAAACTTTGGCCTGCTCAACGAGGCGCTTTTAGAAATTCGTTAAAATACGTTATATTTATGTAGGGAAGTAATACATTATTGTGATTAAATATACGTCTAGTTACAGCTTATATAATATTATTGTGTTTGTATATTAGTTCGGTAACCTTTAGAATTTTCTTGCCACCATTTGTGCTGTTCACTTTTTGTGGTTTAACATGTAGTGGTCCAACAGCTTAATAAAATATATTAGATATGCTGCTAGCTTAATGACAAATTTTTAAGTTGTAAATTTTTTTATAATAATATTTCTTAGTGAGTGGATGACTGTTTCAAAAAGAAATGTGTCTGTATTTTAGGTGGTTTATTGTGCTATAAATAAAAACATCTTTCCAAATGAGATACTTTTGTACTTATCTAAATTCTTTGATCTGAACATGTCCTCTTTATTTTCCCCTTACATTGCAAATGAAAAATATGTAAATAAGGGAACATTCCCCCTCTGGTTCAATTATTTTATATGTCAAAAAATTAATACTCTGTGTAAAAGAACTACATTTGTACAAAAATGCTTAGATGACAAATATTTTTATACTAATAAAAGTAATAGCAAAATACTTGTCTAATTTGGTATGAACATCAAAAATAAAAAGGGGTCATCTATACATATTGTTTTAAAATTAAAAATGTTGTCTCCTTTCTTAATTTTGACTTAGTACATAATTTATTTTATTATAAGGTAAAATTAATTTTTTATATAATTTTCCATTCACTTATTACTATTCTCATCTTGCATCCTATCAATTTTATCAAATGCAATGTTCCTAAATCTATCTATTTATAAATCTTAAATTATTGATTAAAATTCATACATAACTTATAAATTAATAATGTTGTGGATCACGAGATTATTTTTTAAAACTGCTGGTTAATAACCACCGATTATTTAACATGTTAATTTGTGGTTTTTATCATATTAAGATTATTCTGTACAAACTTGTTTTATCTAGCGTGTGTACTACTCAAAATACTGCTGCATCTAAATTCTTCAAAGGTAACGAAACATCTTTTCACATTATTTTTTTAATAGTTACTATTTCACAAGTTCTTTTAGTATATATATCATCCATATAGGTTATCTTAATTGCAAGTTTTTTTTAAATTTATCTAACTATTTATTTTAAATTAATGCAATTCTATTTATGGTTCTTTAAATTTTCTTGTACCTTTTTTCCTATACTGCTTGTTTTATTTTTAATTTTATTTGACATAGTAATTGTGGACAATAATATTAATGTAATGTATTTTAAAATATAAATTTAATTTTAAAAGACGAATCAAAAGAATAGTCTACTTATCGTTTTTTGGTATTAATTTTTCTTTATCGGCATCCATTATTACTTACATTATTACTTACATTAAAAACAACTAGCTTTCCCATATATTTTCTTTGACTATATATTATTAACGTATTATCATTATTATAACACATACTTTTTATAAGTTAAATTAGTACTGCTGTGCTTTTGAGTTCTACAACCATTTCAGTAACAGTATCTAAAGAAAACTAATCGGATATAATTGTATAGTAGTATTTTAAACCCCAATTTTAACATATAGTAATTATTACAAAAGCATTCAAAACATATTTGTTTTAACTTTCACAAATTATCTCGTTGTTGCCTTACGCAGCAGAAAGTTCATTCCAGTAGCATGCCACGAGTAAATTGAAACTCAGACATACTCTGACTTGTTTTATTTGACATGAATAAAAAGATCAGCAAATGAAGAAAAATTTGAGTATAAAACTACCCGAAATGTCAGAATTTGCCAAGAATGCTGACCACATAGCCATTATAAAACTTTTGAAGATTTGAGAAGAAACAACAAATATAAAATTGTCTCTGTGCCTGATACTTTATTATTTATTACAAATTGGTCCTCGTTCTTTTCTATTAACAGCGCACTACTGGAGTACAAACCTATTCTGTAATTTAATTTTCCGGCGATCACATACGATTCCAATCATTATTGAGAATCACGTCGCTGATTCCTTAATAATTTTAATAATGATGTAAACCAAAAATGTGCCGATATTTAAGTTCACGATATTAATTTTTGCAATAATTTTTTTAAATTTATTTTAACACACTTATTATGGATAAGCCAGAATAACAAATTGTTTTTCATATTTTATAAGAAATTGTTTCTTTAATATTTTAGAGGGGTCCACACATAAATTTGTAAATGTATACCTAAAATTAGTAGAAAGTGTTCGCTTTAAAGAATGGCAAAATTAATAAAAAAAAGAATCATGGCTTTTGTTCTAATATTTTTAGTTTGATGCTGGTAAATTTTGAGGAGTCAGCTTAGACTAGATAGAAAGTGTTAAAAGACCAGAGAAAGAAAAAACGTATTGGGACTAAAAAGAGAGATTTTATTCACAAAACTTTCAAATACAAATTTTTTTCTAGTACATATACTTGAATATTAAAGGGTTTTCCAATAAGAGCGATTAGATTTTAAAATGAAATAAAATAAAAGCTATTGCAGATAAAACCAAACTTTTTATACTACTTTAAGGCATATTCTATTACAGTATGTTTTAAATAACACATCATTTAAGTGTTTAATTCGACTTTGTGCATACGAGCAAAGTTAATTTTCAATGACTTTGTGCAATAGCTCTGGTCTAATGTCACAAATGCAGCGTTCGATGTTGAATTTTAATGCATCAAGGGTTCGTGGTTTGTTTGACTAACTAACAGTTGCATTTCTTGAAATTACCCTTTCACCAAACTTTTCTTGCAATACGTCAATAATAGCATTAGCAGTGTGACATGTAACACTATCTTGTTGGAGCCGCATGTCCTCCAAATCAATTTCATTTTAATTTGGCAACTAGTGGCATTTATAAAATTTTAAACATGGTTGACATTTTATTTCAAAAGCATACTATTCTTATTGGAAAACCTTGTACAAGAGACGCGTTTGGTACATTAGGTTTTAAGTTTCTAAATGATAAGAGATTGTATCGACTTATCCGTTCAGAACATAAAAAATATATCTCGTTTATAATAAATATTAAAGTAAACTATTTTGATAGTGGGAAGATGGAGTAAGTAACCTAATTGACGCATCCTTGAAATAAACGTACCTAACTTATCTTCTTAAAATACGTTTACCTTAATTAATGTAATGTGATAATAACATCAAGGGAAACCCAATGTTGTGCTTTTTTCAGCATTTCCTTTGTAAAGTCACTATGATCTTAACTAAATATTTATGTTTGCTGAAAATAATTTCAAGTTATGCTAGTAAGTTGTATTTGTAATATTTAAATAAATTTTTCTTCTTCTGCTAAATATTTCCTCATTACATAAAAAGACAATATGCATTATTATTATTATTATTGACGATTCAGCATTTGCTGCAAAATAGATAGTCAGTATTTCAACAATAATCATTTATGTGTACTCAGAATCTTTACTACATGTTATGGCTCGTATATTAACTGTAATAAATGAAACAAACCTATAAAACACATAGCTAGATATTCCAATAGCGCTTCACATTGAAAACCAATTCTCACAATATAATTTAATTTATTACATATTGTAAGGAGTTTAAGAATTCCATAAAGAGTAGAAAGCAGCAGACATTTCATGCTGCATATATTACATCAGACTGTCAAAGCGAGCGGGTTTAATAAGTCGGGAACCTCCTAGACTTAGCGCTGGAATGCTGCCAAAATACGTTACTAACAATTAATTACTTCTGAAGTATTATTTTGATAAAGTATCTGGAGCTTTGGGAGCCATAGTTCACCAACAAGTTGAGAAGTTACAAAGTTAATAACCGCAGCGAAAATATAAACTTTGACCATCCTTTTTCATTAGCCCGGGGATCCGATAGCAATCAGCGCACGTACGGATCCGCTTAAATTACTCCATATTTTTAACTTAAAATCGGTAATGCATTACGGCAATGCCGATAAAACACCTGTAAGATTGCAACCAGAAACCAGTGCAAGCCGAGCTACCTAACTCCCCTAAACCTGATCCGTCCGGTAGCCGCCTCGGCGAGCGTTTTTCCCAGGAACGTTTAAACTTTCTGCACTTTTGTTCCTCCAGATTAACCTCTAATCGTAAGTCTTCTGTTAGCTATAACGCGACAACGTGAAGTTGTCCAATAAACGCGGCGCCGATATAGCGCCCGGCGGGAATCGAACAACGTGCCGTAGTCGAGTTGCTTGCGAAACTCTATACGCGCTTCTGCATATTTTAGTTCGCTGTGTAAATGGAAGCGGCGTTCTTGTTTGGTTTTGAGCTTAGTAAGCACATTTTCGGGTAAATTTGTGTTTGGTTGAGTAGCACTTTGAATATACGGATTTGAGATAAATAAAGCTTTATTCCAGATCATGTTAATGCTATCAGGGATATTCTAATTCAGCTTGCGCTGTGGATTCACATACTTCCGTTGCTCTGCTTCGAATAAGTTCCAGCTTTAGAGATTACAACTTCAGAACACTCGTTTTATTCATTAGGCAAGACCTACGGGTGTATCCCATAAGGATTCTAATTTATAAATATTGAACAGCGTAATCCGTGCCAAATATTCCGGCTGGTTCTACTTTCACAATCTTATTTAATATTCATCGTGGGTGACAGAATTTTCGTAGATTTATATGACTTGCATAAATCACTAGTGTTCATATAGGCTTTAAATCAGAGGATAAAAATATGTTAGGTTTTAAATTTAATTGTTTTGATGTAAAACACACTTTTTGTGCATTATATGAATAACAAACACACAAAAATAAATGCAATAAATAAGTAAACAAATATAACTATCAACTCGGTATTAGAATTACCAGACTGTGGTACTAACGTTCAACTAGTGAATCCAATTCCCACTAAAAATTAAATAATTTAATAAGTATTCAAATAATTAAAAGTAAATTGGTAAATAGCTAATAAAAAGGTGTAGCAGAAATAACCTTAATTCATTACAATAAACAGAAAAGACAATGATTCTTAAAAAATGCCATAAATCACGTTTTAGCGTATTTTTCCAGGGAGCAAAATCCAAAACAAGTAAGGATAATATGCTGACAGGTGACAAGAATATGTAGAACAACCACATAGCCAACAAAAAAACAACATGCAAAGAATCGAGGACGAAGCAGTATATGAACAAACAACTACAGAAGGATACGTTCTCAGAGAAGAATTTCTTAAAGCACTAGAAGGACTGAAGTCAAACAAGAGTCCTGGAGTGGATAACATTCACTCCGAATTCTTAAAATCCATAAGCGGGTCCGCGAAATACATGTTATATAAACTAACGTCAGACATTTGTGAGACAGGAATACTTCCACAAAAATAACACCAATACGCAAAAAATCAGCAGCAACGAAAGGTGCAGCTCACCGTACGATAAGTTTGACACATGTATCAAAAATTATAACAAAAATAATTTATAAAAAAAATAGATAGGGATATTGCTAAGAATTTGACTGAAGACCAATTTGGATTCCGCAAAAATACAGGGACATGAGTGGTAATTCTTGAAATTGAAAAAGAATACGGAAAGATAAAAACACCTTCATAGGCTTTATTGATTTACAAAAGCACTTTGGCCATGTAAACTGGAAAATCATATATAGAGCACAAAAAAATATAGAAATGAAACATAAAGACAAAAGGATCCTGAAATAACTATATGATCAAATTACAACAATAACAACAAAGAATAAAATTAAACAAGACACAATAGAAAAAGGTGTGAGTCAAGGATATGTTCTCTTGCCTGTACTTTTTAACATATATTTTAACATATATAAAGCTGGAAATGAATTTTTAGAGCAGACTAACGAGGGTATAAAAATACATAGAGAGAGCATATGTATGATCCAGTACGCGGATGACATAGCGTTATTAGCTGAAAACGAAAAAGAACTTAAACCACAGCTTGGACAACTGGAAGTTGTACTAAATACAAATTACAAGATTAAACTAAACAGAAATAAAACTAAAGTAATGATGTGTGGTTAACACTATATAGAGATTATAAAAATTAACCTAAATTCCACACGACTACAACAAGTTAATGAATTTCCCTACCTAGGCAGCACAATAAGAAGAGATAGAAGATGCGAATGGGAAATTAGAACTAGAATTGCAGTAGCGATAAGAAGAGCTTACTAATAAGCGCAATCCTATTTGGACTAGAATAAATTTCGTAAAAACATATGTTTGGGCGTACTATTGTATAGGGCCGAAACGAGTAACAGATTGGCATTCAAAAAGAGACTAGAAGCGTGCGAATAGTGGTGTTATAGAAGAGGCTTAGAGATCAGCTATCTCAATAAATTAACAAACATGGAAGTACTGAGAAAGATCGGACAAGAGAAGTGTTTGTGGAAGAACATACAAAAACAAAGGAGCATACTAATGGGAAACATAATAAGGAAGGGAGGACTATTAACCACAATTACAGATCACGGATGGAATATATTAAACAAATAATGGAAGACACGAGATGTGCTACGTATAATCTATAAAAAATAAATATATGAATAGAAAGAAATGGAGAGCTGCGACAAACCAGCTGAAAAGCTAAAGACACACAGAGAGAAACACAGAGCTTAAAATGTTAAAAATATTAAAGGCGTTGTTCACTCAACTGACTACATTAAATGTGAGCACTACAAGAAATAGTTTTCTTTTTTTTTTATATTTTTAGTTAGGCTACTATTTGTTCCTTTTTCAGTTTTGTCTGCCATAGGAAGTTTTTTTTTATTGTTTCAAAGGTTTTCCAATATCCTTTTTGCTTCTAGGTGATTTATTTTGTGGTATTCGGATTATGCTATCGTCTTCCGTTCTTGACACATATTCGTCCCACTGAATTTTTAACTGATATACCTAGTCGTTAGTTGCTTGTATTTGGCAATCTTGTCTTACGTGTTCATTTATTAGCTTGTCTCTTCTTGATTCATTTATTATTTTCCTTAAGTTTTTATTTCAACATCTTCTAACATTTGTTTACTGCGAGCGGTGTCAGTAGTGTATTTTTGTTGCCTACCATTAATATTGGTCTAATTACAGTTTTGTAAACTCAGTTTTAATTTCAGTATTTAAGGCTTTGTTTTCCTATATGGCTGCGAATATAGCTTTACAAATTGTGCTAGAACCTGTTCTTTAACTATATCTTAATTAGCTATTGTAATCCCCAAGTATTTAAAAGTTAACCCTGCTCCATTATGCTTCCGTCGATCTCTAATTTGCATCCAGTTAATGTTCCACTCATTTCATATTGTTATTAGATATTCTTCAATCATAAAGCCACAAGTTCCAAAAACTCTGTGTAACAGTTTTTGAAGATGACCTTTTGCTTTGTGATATCGGCACGGCATAGTTGGAATACCATGCCATATTGTTTTCACCTTGTTCAAATTAGTAATCCGTTATGTCACTTGTGATGCGAATTATTTCATCCATAATTATGTTGAACGGATTCGCGTATGTTCCGTTTATATTATTTTATATATTTATATTGTATATGTATTTATATGAGTACGACTGACTCTTAAGTTGTCAGTTAATGAAATACAGACAAAAGACTTGTTAAGATTTATATATGCGGTTCTATTGAATTCTATGGCTATTTCTGTGATTTTATACATTCCGAAAGTAGGATTAAAGTAAGATCGCATAGTGCAATAGCCCTGCTGTTAATACCGCATTATTGAGTTAAGTTTATTTATTAATATTTTAAGTGTTTATTATTTTGAATTATTTTGAAAGGATAAATAAGAATAAATATAGTTGATGTTTAGGGTATTGGTTACTTGCTAATAGACGATAGTATAACAGATAAGATAACAAACTGATGATATTGCAATTATAAACTAAGTTGAAGTATTAAATACGTCATTGCAATGCTAACAACTAGTGGCATTTTATTTGTTTACTGTTTTACTTGTTGCTTGCTTCTTATAGTACGGCGCGGCTAGTTGATAATGGTCCGATATTGTTATAACGTAGTGGTGATTATTTGTAACCTAAAATAAATTCAAACGGCCATAAACATATTATAAATGTTTGATAGAAATTTTGTAGTACAAATAGTACTTTAATTTCTGAACTATTATATTTCAAAATTTTAAAGCATTTATAGATATTTACAATGCTTTTATTTACACTTTTAATATTTTTAGTCGAACATAAGACGCTATGAGTTGATAATAATATAAAATTATAAATACGTTTGTATTAGAAAGGGGTTAATTGTTTTTAAATTTTTATTTAAAGTAAATTACCTTAACGTGACTAACCACTTTTTAATTCAACATGTAAACTATTTATTTTAAACCCATTAATCATGGATTATGGAGCCATATTATTACTCTATTGCTACATGGAGTTTGCTATTACATAAAAGCCCGCTAGCTATTTGACCATTAATCGTTGTAAGTCTACAGGGGAATGTTTACTTGACTTTGACGTGTCTACTACCTACGGGGTTAATTTTAGCCCACTAATTTGTTTAATTTAGCTTACGAGAGTGTTGAAGCAAACCGGTTTAGATTACATTATCAGAAACTAGAGAGCCTAATAATAACATTAATTTTCAGCGTATTAACGTTACAATGTGTAGGATGTTTCTAAAGTAGAAAATTTACTTGTGTTACTCTGTATCTGGTCGCTTAGTGTTCTTAAAATAACATAATTTTTATAATATTCGCTTAAATAACCAATTTAAATGCAATTATATATTTCAACTTGAAGTAAAATGCTTTATGTAAAATCTCTGTAAATAACTACACTTTTGTAGACCTAAAAATAAATCAAATCAAAGTCCAAACTGAATCGCAGAACTGTTCGAACCCTATACTAAATCAACACGCAGTTTACAAAAACTGTCCTTAAAATAATTTCCATATAGATGGGGAAAATAAAACGACCTCGGCTTTCCCTTCGATTTGATGAAAAGTAAACTGAATTGTGAACATATTGCTGGTTCTTCGCGAGTCTGGATTGCCTTTGTGAACGGAAAGCTGCGAATTGAATGGAAAATTGACGATTTCAGGTATAATACGTCGTACTTTCCGTGCAGCGTGCTGAAGATCCTACGGTTTACACTCATGCACTTTTTGCTGCAAGCGAGCCGGAATCCTAATGCGTGCGCTTAATGGATGAGTAATACATATCTGTTATTAAACGATTACAGAAGCGCCAGGTTTACGACACGCTAGGTAATGTAATGAGAATTGGACAGTTAAGTAATGAAGTTTTATACTCGTAACGTTTGTAATCTCAGGTCCCACCAAATAGTACAAATTGGCAATTGGTGTATAATGTAGATTTTATCTATTCGCTATAAGCGATGCGTATAAAGCAATTCTGAAAGCCAATGCTCGCAGCATCACCTCTAGATTTAGTAGTAAATCTTTCTGTTGGCCTTACGTTTATTATAAGAGGCTTTCACGTGACATAGGTATAATTGGTATGACACTATTTTATAAAGGAGGTACGGATAACAATAAGACATTTCTTGTCATTCCTACGTGCAGTGCTCGAGATGCGTTTGTGGTCATTATCCTGCCATAATCGTAATATATTTATTACAGCTACAATAATAATTCAAACGTAAGTGCTAGAAATTTATTTTATTTGCTCTATTCAGAACAGCAAAATTGACTGTAGATTATGCTCGTAAAACTAGGGATATGAAATTGGCTTCAAATCGTTTTATTATTTGAATTTATGTGTTCTTTTTATAACTGCCAAATGGACCGTTGTCATATCTATGCTCTTCTCAAGCATATTTCATTTACATTTAGTTGTCTGAAATAATATAACTATCACATTTTCTGTAAATAGAAACGAAAGAATCTTAATCTTATATATAGATAAAAATGTTGCCTATTAACATATACTTTAAATTTGTTTTTTAAAATAAGTAAATCTTTTAACAAGCTTGTAAGAAAAGTAGAGGTTATAGTTATAAGCCATAAAATTCGTCTATATAACTATAAGATGTGCACTATTAGATTAATTATAGTTGACACTATAATTCTGATATTAACCGAAGATGTTTAACACCCAACAAAGTTTTAAAAGTCAATGTTTATGATTCTTTTTAATAAAAAATTCTAACTAAATATTTAAGAAGACATTTTGTAGTATTTTTTAAATTGTGTTGTTTGTTATAATGTTAATTGACTTTATTTCTGTTCAGATAATATTGTTTTATTTTTATAAAACTGACAAAATCTAAAGTGCGTTAGTAAAAGTTAACATATTCTCTTGGCCACTAATTGTTGGAGCCGTCTACTGTCCACCTAGGCATTCCATTACAGCTGTTGAATTTCAAGATTTTCTCCTTCCAACTTACATCCCGCTTTCTAGTGGCGGGAGACTGGAACGCCAAACATACTATATAAGGTTTCAGGCTAATTTCACCTAAAGGACGAGCACTTTCCCACGCCATACAGCAGCATAACCTAAGTTACATGGCGACTAGTGAGCCAACTTACTGGCCGACGAACCTACGCAAAATCCCTGACCTGCTGGACATTGTGGTTATCAAAGGAATTTCCGACATGTATAGCAAAACTAAAAGAAACTTTGAGATAGATTTAGACCCCCTCCCCCCTAATAATAATAACCCCGAGTACAAATGTTATACGAAACACACCACCAAAGCTTTGTACCTCTAAAACAGACTGAGAGCAATACCACTTCTACTTAAATCACAACATTAATCTAGTATATAAAATGTACGCATCCAGTGAAATCGATGTAAACGTCGAGTACCTCACAAAGTTCATTCAAGAATCTGCCTGACAAGCTATTTTAATAAATTATAAACGAACACAAAATCCACAATATAACGCTACATATAAGACAGCGTATAGCGGAAAAATGCAGAGCCCGTGCTAAATGGCAAAGATCCACAAATCTTCGAGACAAGACTACACAAAATACCTATTTGCAATGTCATCCAAGAAAACAAAAGTTCATCATTCACCTACTCTATTTCTACCCTATCACCAGAAGACAACACAATCGGGAGAGCTTAAAAAACTTAAAAGGCCTACTACTCAAACACCACCCCTAAGGAAATCAGTTGGAAGCTGGGCTCGTTCAAATAACGAAAAATCAAATGCCTTTAGAGAACATTTCGCACAAGTCTTCATCCCATTTTCATTCAGTAATCTTAATTTTGACACAGAGATAGAATAATATCTCAGCTTACCTGGGAAATTATCACTACCTCTAAGGTCAGTCTCACCTGCAAAAGTATGTAAAAAAATCTAACCAGCTTATATAAAGTCTCTGGTTATGATCTTATTGTGGGAAATTTACTGAAGCATTACTCATCACAACAATATACAATGCTATGATTGCTATTTTTCACTTTCTCACTTAATGTAAATTCGCATTTATAACCATAATCACAAAACCTGAAAAACTTTGTAAGATGTAGCCTTCTATCGACCGATAAGCCTACTACCTCTGCTATCCAAAATTTTTGAAGGTTTACTATTATTAGGATTCAAAAAAATAACCCATTAAGCGGGGTTAATCTTCACTCACCAGTTCGGATTTTACGAAAGACATTCATTTATCCAGCAATGTCATAGAATAGTCAACTACGTCAAAGAAACATCCGAAGAGAAAAAAATGTATGCCTCCGTATTTTTGGACATCCAGCAGGCCTTCGATATGGTATAATATTGTAGATTATTATATAAAATTAAAAGAAAGCTACCTAATTTTCCTCCTCTTAAAATCATACCTAACTCAAAGACATTTCCCAATTTAGTTCGAGGGTACGCTCTTAAATTACCATGTTATCAGCTCCGGTGTTTTGCAGGAAAGTGTCCTCGGGTTTTTCTCTATTTTCTCTATATTGAAGACATACCAGCTACAATACCTTAACTACTACCTTCGCAGATGACGCTACTATAATTTTATCTGATATCAACGCTAATTACGCATCTGAAAAGCTCCGCAATACCTAAGTCTCCTGCAAAAGCTGGCTCGATCGGTGGCAAATAAAAGTAAATAGTATTACTTGCCGCCAAGTCACCATTTACAATCAGCCCATCCCAATAAAAACTGAAGTGAAATACTTAAGACTTCACTTTGCCCAAAAATTAAATTGGAAAGCTCATAGAAAAGCTAAAAAGCTAAAAACAAAAATATGGACATAAAACCCAACTAACTATAGAAAGCAATCTGATTGACCTGTGGGGTTACAGTAAGCCATCGAACGCCAAAATCTTGCAGGCCTTCAAATTGAAGGCATTGAGTATTCCAACCAATGCACCTTGGCACATCAGCAACCAAACCCCCCATGACGATTCTCAAAATTCCATTAGTCTCTGAAGTCATCAGGAATTATGCCACCAAAAGCAAGATATGCACCTTAACTCATAATAACCAACTCATTACCAACTTCTACATCCGTCAGACTGTAGATAGAAGATTGAATAGACAATGGCCAGGATACCTCATTGAGTAAATCATGGAGACCTGTCAGTGTATGGTGTCCTACTCGTATTAAATAACTTATTACTCTATATTAAAGCTCCTTTGAAGGAAGGAAAGTATTACGGGCTATAAGACTGCGTAGATGTATGTCTGACTGGTAAGATTGACTCTTACTCTAACTGATAGCTTTTTATATCAAAATACCCATAGTTGTACAAATGCAGTTTTCATGTTTTCTTTCTTTGCATTTACCTCGTATTAATATCCGACAACTGTTTTTGTTCAAACAAAATTAGGATTTATTAGAAAAAAATTGTATTTATGCTACTCGTGTGTCTAGAGACTAACACTATGTTCTCTTTCAAATTCGCTAACTTGTTTGCATATAATGTACCCATTTTCGACGATGATGCATTTGTTGAAAAGATGGGGAAGGGGAAATTTTTATTTTTACTATAGCTATAACTTGCGTTATTTTCGTTCTAATGTCCTTTTCTGGACAGAAACAGAATTCTAATATTCTGCATTAAAATATGTTTTTCTGTTATTTTAATAAGCCTTGTGATGATTTAGTTCCTATAGAATGATGTGGCTTAATATATTATAGCAGATTATGTTCAAAAATTCTAATCGAAATAGCTTGAAGATACACTAAGCGTGACTGCATAGAATTACATTTTTTACTAATACAAATACAATTATATTATTTCAACACTTGGAATGGTGTCTATGACATATATTTCTGGCTAGTTTTATTTATCATCGATACAATTTGAATTTTTTGAAACTTAGCAAAAATACATTGACAAATGTGACTTGATATTTTAAAGTTGGAGCCAAAATTCATTTATGTATGAGGGAGTAAATGGATATTTCTATAAACCAAAGTTATAGAGCGTTTTGAAAGCAAGACCTAAAATAATTCATTGGCTACAAGATATTGATTCATAGTGGTTTAATAATGCAGTAATGTATTTGAATGTAATTGTTCCACTTTGTTAATTTGAATATTGAACAGTATTTTTAGTTTTACAAGCCCAATAAACAAATATTGAAAAATGATAGGTACGTGCGTTTTTTTATTAACATAAAAAAAGTTTGACATAATCTTTAATTATTTCAAAGATAATTTAAAAATTTAGGGTTTCATAATTTTAAAAATCAAGCTAATAATTATTCTCTTGAATGAAAGAAAATTAAATTTTCTAAATTGTGTAAGTGAATATAAATTATGGGACAATTAGCAGACAAATACCTTAATAACACGGCTAATATTGAGAACAGTTTGATAAAATTTTAACCTAGTTAAATAATAAAATTGTAAGATTATAATTCCCGTGCGGGGTTGCTAGATCCCCCATCGGGCGCCTCCCCAGGTGGCGGATAGAGGAATGCCTTCCAGATATGGATGGTACCGGAGAAATAAAATATCCGGGGCGGACCAAAACTGACATGACGTAGGGCAGCAGCTACGACATCACTGTGTTGTGACCACTGAAGAATGACTTCCTTAAGGGCCCAACAACAGAGACTTCTAGGCGCCAATCACTTCAGATTAATCGGCTAGAAGACTGCGATGGGGAAGGCAACGGGAAACCACCCCATTATGTTTTCCCTAGTACAACTAACATGGCACAGACTCAAGATAATAGATTCGTTACTGATCATGGAGATCGGACTCCAAGATCCGGCAGGAGAGGACATCCTTCAAAAGTAGGGCCTCTCAGGTCGTCAGCACGCGAAATCCCTACATTTTCAATAAAACACACCTGTCTTGAATACCTACGAAGAACTACTAAGATAGGTACATGGAATGAAAACCATGTACGAAGCTGGTAAAATACACAATACCATCAAGGAAATGACAAGGCTATCCGTAGATATTCTGGGGATCAGTGAGATGCGATGGACTGAATCAGGACAATGCTTAATAAACGAACACAATATTTACTACTAGGAAACACTAACGGTGAACATATACATGGAGTTGGCGTTATCCTTAACAAAAATTAGCAGATATGTTACAAACTTTGCCCCAATCTCTGAGAGAATACTTCTAATTCAGATTAACACCTTCCCATCAAAACCAATATAATCCAAATATACGCACCAACGGCTGACAAATCCGACGATATAATTGAAACATTTTATGGTGATCTGAATAACGTCATGAAGAAAGTAAAAAATAATGAACTGACATTAGTAATGGGCGACTTCAATGCCAAGATAGGCCAAGGAAGCTGTGGTGAAATCATAGGACCGTTTGGACTGGGAGAACGTAATGAACGAGGAAATCGATTAAGTATTTTTGCAACAGAACAACAACTAGTCATCACCAATACGTTCTTCAAGTTACCACCAAGACGCCTATACACTTGGAGGTCCCCCCAAGATAACCCAGAACACGTCGTCAGAAATCAGATCGACTATATCTTGATCAATAAAAGATACAGAAATGCAATAACAGCAGTAAAGACATATCCAAGTGCGGATGCCAAATCTGACCATAACCCTCTTGTCGGCACGATAACACTCAAATTGAAGAAAGTTAAACAATAACAAGCGAAGAAATACGATTTGAGGAAACTGAAGGATAAAGATATAAAACAAGAAATACAGCAACATATTAAAAGAAAACTCAAAGAAACAGATATATCAGCCGACACAAAAGAGAAAATCCAGAAGCTTAAAGAGACAAATCAAGAAATTCTTGACATATATTTACGCCCAATGAGAGCGAAAAAGAAGATGTGGATGACAGACGACATATTGAATATGATGGAGGAAAGACGGAAAAATAAGAACAAAGACAATACCTGATACACACAAATCGACAAAGAAATAAAGAAAAAGATTAGAGACGCCAAAAACGCTTGGATGGAGGAAAAGTGCAAAGAGATTGAATCACTAGATGGTAAACATGACTCTTTCAATCTGCACAAAAAAGTGAAAGAAGCAGCAGGATTACAACGACCAAAGAAAACCGGATGCTTACAAGATAATGAGGGCAATACAATATTAGATGTAAATTAAATAAAAACAGTTCGGAAAAACTATGTTGACAAGACCTTCGTAGATAAGAGAAACAACGATACACTAAAAACAGGGGACTCCATAGATAACACAGGACCGGAAATTACTCAAGAAGAAGTGATAGCCGCAATAATAGGAATAAAGGACGGAATGGTGACGGGGCCAGACAACTTCCACGCAGAAATTCTAAAAAACATGGAGAACGATGAAATTAAATGGCTCACGGCCATGTTTAATAACATATACGAAGCAGGAATAATCCCACTTGAATGGCTTAAATCCACATTTATAACCCTACCGAAAAAACCGAATGCGAAAAAATGTGAAGACTAGAATTATTAGTCTAATGAGCCACCTTCTTAAAATAATGCTAATAATAATACATAGGAGGACATACAAAAAATGCGAAGCGCAACTAACTCGCACACAATTTGGCTTTTGAGACTCATTAGGTACAACAGACGCTCTTTTCGCCATTCAAGTCCTCATACAAAGATGCAGAGACGTGAACTGTGACGTGTATATGTGTTTTGTAGACTATCAAAAGGCTTTCGATCGGGTCAAACACGACGAGTTAATATCAATCTTAAAAACAATTGGTCTAGATGATAAAGATCTACGTATCATTAACAACATTTACTATAACCAATCAGCAACTATCAAGATAGATAACCAAATGACTGAGGAGGTCAAAATAGAAAGAGGTGTGAGACAAGGCTGTGTGCTATCTCCGCTACTCTTTAACTTCTACTCCGAACACATCATGAAAACAGCCTTAGAAGATATTGACGAGGGAATACTCATCAACGGAGAACGGATGAACAACGTAAGATACGCAGACGATACAATTACACTGTCAGATAACTTAGAAGGCCTACAAGCCCTAATAACACGCGTAGCAGAATCAAGCCAAAAATATGGTCTAAACTTTAACATACAAAAAACTAAATACATGGTCATCAGCAAGAATCCAATACCACCGGGACGTCTAATAGTTAACCAACAACAGATAACACGAGTTGAGAAATACACATATCTAGGGACAAGTCTAAACGAACAATGGGATCACTCAACTGAAATGAAACAAAGAATTGAAAAAGCCAGGGCAGCGTTCATTACAATGAACACAATATTCAAGAGCCACGACCTCTTAATACCAATAAAAATTCGTTTACTGAGATGCTACGTATTCGCAGTGCTCCTGTACGGGGTGGAATCTTGGACGCTGACCGAGGCTACTACCAAGAAGTTAGAGGTGTTCGAAATGTGGTGTTATAGACGCATCCTGAAAATCTCATGGGTCGACCGGATTACAAATAGAGAAGTACTGCGTAGAATGCAGAAAGACTGTGAAATAATCATCACTGTCAAAAAACGTAAAATGGAATACCTGGGGCACATAATGCGTAACGAACATCGATATGGCCTACTGCAACTCATCTTGTGTACGGAAAACGAGGCCCACGACGTAGAAGAATATCATGGCTACAGAACCTAAAGAAATGGTTCTCTTTAACAACAACTCAACTTTTCCGTACAGCAGCTAATAAAGCTAGGATAGCCATGTTAATAGCCAACATCCGAAACGGATATGCACTGCCAGAAGAAGAAGAAGATTATAATTGCAACGGTGGGGTGTTTAAAACAAACGTAGCATTACAAAAACAAATTAAACTATCAAAATTAATGTTATTATAGTTTAGCATAAAAAAATTAGATTAAGAAATTTAAATATTTTAGATTTACCATGAATTAGGTAAAACCGTTTTTACATAAAATTGAATAAAAAATGTATGTGGCTATTAAAATGCCATTATTATAGTATATGTCAAATAAAGTATTATGTAGTTTTAAAATCAAAAATAAAACTTAATTGGAGGATTATAATACTAGTGTTTATTTTTACTAATTACAAAATTACATATTATGCAAAATATGCTTACAGCAATACTCCAAAAATTAAACAGCACATTAAAGTTACATATACACTAACACCAATTAATACACACTATACGTCATGCGTGTCTGACAACAAAGTCACATCGTCTCTAGTCGTTTGTAATGCTATACGTATTGCCAATTAACTGAGCTATAGGTGTAATTAAGATTAAACTCGCTTCTAAGCCACACGACACGTGTCAGAAATCAGATTTCGATTGCCCTACTAACGGGCGCTATCACGCTTTGAAACAGCCGGCCAATTAGCTATCAGCACCCATTAGAATATGCTTTATCTTCAAAACTCTGTGTGTTACATGCCTTGCTGCTCCTAGTAACAGCACACAGAGGTGACGCGTGTATCTAAGTAATATCTCCAACTAAATGCATTGTATGGAATGCACCATGACACTGGTGATATTGGTTTCTGATAATCCGCTATTCACCGCAGTATATCGTACCACCTATAAGCGCACGAATCTGCTGGCCTCGTTCACTCTATTACATTGCTTGATAAGGAATCTGCTCCCAAAAATACCTCCGAGCAGATTTGCTACTTCTAGAATTGGGAATGATCTGATTTGCGTTTCCGAAATTTATTTTCGGCATAATCCGGAGGTTGCGAATTTATTGGCGAAGTTCGCAATTTTACGAATATTAGCGTTCACCTGCTTTAATTCTTAAACTATTAAAAAGAAAAAGCCATGCCGGCTTTCGGGTGAGTGACGTATTTCAGTTGAAGCGGTAACGGCAGTTTGATGTGTCAGGAGAGACATTGCTTTCAATTTTTTACAAACTGGGTATCTGCTGCACATAGGATAAGGAGCGTCACTTACAAATGGTTTTGTTCTTTACGTAGGTATGAGATAAGACGAACTTTTAAAATTGCTTTTCTTTCGCAAAGGCTCTCTTTAATAGGATTTCACTTAAGTTAAATTTAAATTTGAAATATGGGTTACATTTCGCGTAGGCATTACCGAATTTCGTCTTTAAGACCAGATAACTCCAATTTGAATATTGCGCATTTTACACTTTCTGAGCAAATGTGCTGCTAAGAGCAAATAAATAGTTCAAGTTAAAATTTGAAACTAACAAAATTATTAAGTTACTAATGATAATATTAATTAAATTAATACAAGATTTGAACTTTATGTATATATCAAACCGATAACATTTAGTATAATCTTCAAAAATTTAGTTAAAGTTTAGTATATTGTTTATTTAACAAGGTACTGCGTATATATTTTTAAGCATCACTTCACATTTTTAAATTAATTAATGATCGGGCTGATGCTTATTATATATCTATATAGTTGAACGATAAGCTGAAAAAGTGAGAATCAATTATAATTAGCGTCAATTTCCATAAAGTAATAGTGTTTGTATTTAATTATTTCTTGCTACTCTGTCATATAAACGTCAAACGCACGACGCAATCCATAAAGATACCCTATTGAGAGACGACCATAAATTCCTCGGGAACTTTCATCATGACGCGGATAAAAAGTTGGTGGAATCATTTTGATAATATTGTCCAAGAGCCTGTCGGAAATTTGAATAGGGCAGCATTTTTCTCGATATTGGAATTTTCAATATATATTTTCTGAAGTTCTGAGGAAATTACGTTCTTAAAATATCGTGGACGCTGGAATATCTGAAGGGCCAAGTAAGGAAAATATTTATTTGAACATGGCGTAATTAAGTTTATTAAAAACTGGAAGATGTTTGCGGCTCGCGCTCTTTGCATAAGTCCGAAATTGCTTTGCTCGTTGCGTCCAACAAATTAAGACGTCTGTGAATAGGGAAAAATTGACTTTATATTCTGAAATACTTTAGCTGATCTTAATGCGCAGTTATAATGCCGCAGGTAATTTTTAAGGTGAATAAAATATACCTTTTAACCACAGCTACTCTTTGTACAATAAATTAAACAAAAAATACTAACCAAAACATGTAAAACATTTTAGTAACATTACTGCTTCGCATTCTAATAAATCTTTATTAAAATTACGTTTTAAACAAATACTCTTTAGGAACCCAGCAATGAATAATTAAATATTAAACTGAGGCGACATTTTAATAAAATTTTAGGACAGAAATGAATTTATATTACGTAAACCGATAAAAAAGTGTTTCTTGATGTATGCAGAACAAAGGTTATGTGCGTTAAAATAAAAATGATATTTTTGACTACCAACTTTAATAAAAATCTAACAAAATAAAATTTACTTAACACAAATCTTGCCTCATTTGTTATAATTTTATCAACGGATAAAGTCATCTATTTAGAGGTGTAATTATTTTTCTTTGAACTTATCATCTTTATCCATAGAGCTCCATGCTAACGCTGAAAAAGTTTTTTCATTCTGTTGGAGAAGAAATTGGACATCTGATATTTCAGGAGAAATCCCAACAGTTTCAACCATATTCTTTGCTTCAATCGATGATTAGCGCAAAGTAATTTGTCTACAACCGTTTGATGATATTCATTCATGAGCTGTCAAAAACCGATCACATGGAGCACACTTTTTACCTGCCGGCTAGCAAAATTAATATTCATACAGATGCCAATATAGAAACTACTTATTTGTTGATGAATGTCAATTGGCTCTACATTTTTTCTACATCTACTACCTTAAGACCATCTGATAATGCAGGAATAATGCAACTTGATATCTTGGTATGGTACTGCTCAAAAATATTTTAACTTTTTGTATTCTTCTCATAATTTTGACACTTGTGCAATTACGCAAATGAAAATTTTAATCTTTTCAAACGTCTGATGTTAGTGGCATTCATATCACAACAGTCGGTGAAAATCACCATTTTATTGACTTCTAATGAACTCGTATTTTGCGTCGATTTCATTGTTTATTCTTAAATTTTTTGAATAATAAGGATCATATTAAGTATGGGTAAGTAGTTTGGCTCTTGCAACATATTTCCAGATATCCAGAAGGAGATTGGGAATGATCATGCCCGAAGTCAAAATCTCCTTGAGCTTACAGTACAGTTCAACGTCCACAAAAGCACCACTTCGCATTTTTTAAGTCGTAGGAGGATCCAAGATGATGTTATTAAAAAGTTTATCATCGGTATCCTGACTAAAAACTCTTTGACATCCGCATGTCCCCATAACTTCCGCTTTAGGGCAGCCAATATTTCACGACAATTGTGTGGCCATCTAGGCCCTAAATTATCTGTTCGTATTTTCAGATGTCGTCTGCAGCAAACTAAACTTAATGGACGTCATCCAGCCAAGAAGCCGATAATTTCGAAAAAGTACAAAGTCATGCGTGGAGTGGGCGGACTGGACAAAAGCAAGTACATATTGTTCGCAACGGACGGCATTTAGTGAATTTGTCATTCTTAAGAAACTCGTTTCGATACCAAGTACCAGATTCACAAGGAGGCGGAAGTATCATGGTCTGGGGTTGTGTCTCAAGACTTGGTATGGGTCCGATCAGGAGAATTCACGACATTATAGATAACTATCTGCATTCGAACATCGTCGAAAACTCAATGCCATGCAAAACAAGATCAGAGGCTTTATTTTCCAACAGGACAATAATTTCAAACATCGTTCTAAGCATGTCCAGAACTAAATCGCCACCACTTATGTCAATAAGGAAACCAAGAGCCAGGCGATCTTTAACAAAGTGCAAAATACTGAGAACTACCACATAGTTAAGTGGTATGCTGTTGTTCAATATCCACAGAGACAATATGACTGATGGTTTTTTTTTCTGATGGCGTAAAGTACTTTACAAAAAGTAGGATTTATTTATCTCATCCTAAAATATCTTTTCTAAGCACTTATAACGGCGTAAAAGAGCGTAGCTTCTAAACGTTGTAGGCAGAGATACTTAAAAGATATATTTCCCATAGGGTACCTTACGCTACCGTTCTATTGGTCATTATCACGATATCAAAGCAAGGGGTTCGCTTGTCGGTAAATTGCCAAAATGACCGTTGTATTTGTCAAGATGTGTCTGAAGAGCCTACTATTATACATATACACAATTTTCCCGTTTCTATGATGGTACTAGAGCTTATGAGCAGCGAAAAGAATGTCAAAATGTCCAACTTCTTTAAGAAAGACCTGAAAGTGACCGTCAAGAGCTATATCAACCGGCTGGAGACCACTGTTAATCTCTGGATAGAGGAGGTAGTGGTTCAACCTTTAAGGTATGACTATAAAACAATTAGTATTATCACTGATCTCCCAACTTGTAGCCACCTTCTCTTTGACTATTGCATGTGGGGCGTGGTCAAGACGAAAATCAGTGAGGAGCATTATAATATCAAGGTCAGCTTAAGGGCTTCTATCATGGAGGTAGCTGCGGTAGCCTACAGCAGGTCTCAACTCGAGAAGATCGCGACAGATGATGAGGCCACATTGAATATGATTCTCAATAGTAATTACTTCAATTGTGCTTGTGTGTTCCATGTAAATAATTTAATTTTTTTTTTGTATTTTAGTATTATTTTTATTGTTTATTTATTTTCCGGATTGTGTAAACTCTAATTAGGTTTGAATTTGAATTGGAGCAATGACAGTCGTAAAAATCTTTTATGACTGTATGAATCAATTGAATTATTTGGCAAACACTATCGACATGCAAATAGGATGCCACTCACATACAAAGGAACACATAAAAACACGACCTTTATTGAAATATTTTTGCTTTCTATAAGTAGGAAAGAAAATAAATATGATTATTTCAAGTGCTGATTCTTATTGTACAGTGAATCTGATCGAAAAAAATTTAAGTTATAGTTATCAACCGGAGGTTTCAATCAACATAGCTGAATACGTTTAATGTTGATACAAGTGATACGTAATAGGAAGTGCGTTGTTCTGGATTCCTCAACTGATTGGGCTTGTGCTAGGTGAAAATAAAAACGACCTAATATGTTATAGAAAATTGTCTTATTTCTACATGTCATTGCATTCCGGATTCAGGATTCAGAAAACTAAAAGAATGTTTATGCCCTTTGAAGTAAGAATTTATGATAGACATTTAGTTAATGGAAAGTTAGCTGGAAATTCAACATTAGTGACTAGTATCCGTTGTTAAATATGAAATAATCAATGATAAGTATGCACGGCTAAATTCTACTCCACAGAAATCTAACTGATAAACCCAACCAAAATACATCGACTCAGATACAGCAATTGCAGGAAACTGTTGTTTCGAGGAGAAGATATTACGGATTGTATATGACATAAATGTAAGAATTTTTCTGAAAATTGACCTTGTACCATAATACTAAAATACGGATATACATCATACTAGAAATATTTATAATTTTTATTTAAAATAATAAAATTTTGCAAAATTATTAACCTGGAGATTTAAAAAGCAACACTTATTTTCTATAACACAATGGCTTTTTCCTCTATAAAAAATAAGGATAGCACATAAAATCTCTGAACCGCCCGTTCCCTCTAGAAAAAACAAAAGAGACAGCCAAATTTGGCGTAGAATCCAAATCCGTGATCAGAAATTCAATAAAATCAATGCAATTAGCCTAAACAACAGCCCCTTTTACATTTATATGCCAGTGGCTACATTTAAGTGGGGGGAAGGTACGACCTGTACTTTTTACAAGGCGCGAAGCGCCTCAACGCACAGCGCTCGAAAGCTTTACCATCTCATGCGAAGAAGTATACTTTAACAAGACCGCGAAGCTATAATCTAGTAGAAGTTTAAATATATGTATTTCATATTTTTTTCTTAAAAGTTGGGACAACATTTTGTTTAAACTAAGAAAATTTTCATAAAATAAACAAAACAAAGATTAACTATATATTAGCATACGAAGAAATCTTGAAAGGCTTATACAAAAAGAAACTATTGAAAAATAAAGCATATTAACCTCAACCAAATAAAAAATAGGAAATACCCCAAATCTGCCATACTGTGGAAAAATATTTGAAAACTAATTACAAAATACATAATACCAACTATGTTGGCATGTATTTAGTATGGCAGTTAAGTATGGCTTTACTAAGAAATAACAATAATTTTAAGAATATGTTGTGAATAAAAACACAACGTCTTTATATAAAGCAACTTTTGGGGCATTCTGTAAAAAGCAATAATATAAAAAAGTTACAAAAGTTACTAGGCATTAAAGTAAAACAAAAAAAAAGAAAATTCTATTCTTATAAGTTAATTAACAAATGTTACAAACAAAAAAAGATAAGTCAAATTTTACAATAATAGAACGCTAAAATAAAATACGGGTGCAGAGTGTAAAACATCAAAAATGTATAATTTAAGAAATTTACTAAGCTAAAAACAAATAATCTCTCAGATTTTTTGGTACTTTATAACTAAATTAATACCTAAATAATTAATATATTATTATTATATACTATTAGAGGAGAAAGTAAAACAAAATCATAAAATACGGGAATAGAAAACAACTAAAAATCTTTAAAATAGAGTATACCAAAAACAGCTAAATAGAGTGGAACAGCAAAAATATAAAGTGGCAACAAGAAGACACCAATGAAGGACAATGGAAATAAAGAAAAAAAAAGGATAAGCAGGAAAAACATTTCTAATTAAAAAAAAATTACAAGAACTGAAGTAAACATAATGATAAAAACTGCAAAACTACTCTATGCAGAAAATTTGAAGAAATATGAAATAAAATCTTATAGGAGGTAATAAATTGTTTTAGAGTATATTAAGAAAATCAAGAAAAAAAAAGCTGTACGAAAATAAATAAAAGACAAATATAAAAATATAATAACTAATAGCAGTAATTTTGAAAATCATTAGA
Source organism: Sinelater perroti (assembly GCA_036346155.1). Classification (NCBI taxonomy): domain Eukaryota; kingdom Metazoa; phylum Arthropoda; class Insecta; order Coleoptera; family Elateridae; genus Sinelater; species Sinelater perroti. The sequence goes on from JARFIY010000195.1 coordinate 7,137,457, forward strand.
AGATAAAGAAGGGGAAGTCAATATAAATAAAACAAAAATGAAAAAAAAAAGAAATAAATAAGGTGAAAATCTAAACAGAGTATTAACTAAACCATTTAGAAAAGACAATAATAAAAGAACAAAAATAATGAAACGACAAGGAGTGGAAAATAGACTAATAAAGTTAGTAAAAACAAAAAATCTAAATATAGTAGAAACCACAAATAATTAGAATTTGTGACGAATATGGAGGAATAACAATGTATGTTAAGCCCATACTATTTCGAAAAAAGGAAGAGGGTCCAAAGTTTAAATTATATATTGAAAAAGAGAAAAGATAACAGTTTAACAATTGATGTTTGTGGACGACATAGTAATTATAGCAGATTTCGAAGAGAAGTTGCAACACAATTTAGGAGTATACAGATAAGTTCAATAAATAACCATAACTATGTGTTCATTCATTCATTCATTTTTAGTGTGTATCAATCTATTTCTGGATATAAGTCTTTCCAATATTTCGCCACTCCTGCTCGTTTTTGCAATCCATTGAACTTCTGCTACTTTCTGCATATCATTCTTTCATCGTGTATTTGGTCTTTTTGTGTTCCCCTTGGTTGCCTGTGGTCACCTCTCTGTCACCTCTCTGGTCCATTTTCTGTCTTCTATTCTCATCTAATGTCCAGCTCATTTTCACTTCTAGTCTAGTCACATATTCTGCCAAGTTTATCGCCCTTGTTTTTCTTCTAATCCATTCGTTCTTCTTTCTGCCTTGCCATCTTACATTCAGCACTGATCTTTCTATTTTTCTGTGTGCAATACTTAATTTCTCCATTAATCCTTTGTTTAAGCTCCACGTTTCTACTGCATAAGTCATAGATCCAGAAGAAGAAAGCACATCAATATGGAAAGAAAATCAGCAGACCGAATAACCAAGTTAAAATATGTACAAGTATAAATAAATGAAAAGGGAAAACCAAATCCCAAAATTAACAATTGCGCAGAAAGCACGAGAAGATTATTCGAAGCAAGAGAATACATATCTTTTGGAAAAGCCGAAATACCAAAATAAATAAAAATGTCAGTGTTCAGTAAAGTAGTCTTATTCTAGTGTACGGTAGTGAGTCATGCATTTTATTACACAAATACATATCCAGGGTAATTAACGCAAAAATGGAGTTTAAAAGAAAGACAGAAAGGAAAACTAGAAGAAATTAAATATGAAAGGATATATTGAGAGGTCCCTTGAATATAAAAGCAATAACAACAATAATTAAAAAAAGAACCGGATTTATTAGGTGGTATAATGGGCATATAAAACCATAGAATACAGAAAATTGGTAATACAACAAAACAAGAAAAATTAAAAGTAGGTAAAAAAAATCCTTTGTCGAAACAATCCAGCAGTGTCATAACAGCACAACATTTAAAGTGATCAACAAAAAGCCTTACACCTAATGTTAAAAAAAGCATTTGGATTTAATAAGTAAAGATAATTAATTTTGGTGCTCCAAACTGAGCTAACGTACGTGCGTTATAATTGTAAATTGTGTAATCTGTGCAATGTAGATTGTTTCTTTTTATCAGCTAATACAATAACTATAGAGGTTATATCTTTGATTGAGTTTCATATAGATGTGACACTTTCAAGTAAGCTTAATGTTTAAATACACTCTTAAAGCTTTAACAGTTTTGGTTACAGGATTACATCAAATTATTTAATTATGAACGATTAAACTAGTTTGTTATTGCATTCGTAAAAATGTGATTATAAATATTAGGAAACCATAAATTGATAAATTAATAAAATGCAGGATAAAATCGAATATGTAATGTTTTTTTTGGAAAGAATACATTTTTTAGAGTTAAAATATAACTGTAGTTAGAAAATAATGGAAAGCCTCAAAAATATAAATGTATGTTTATGTGACGCGTATGTAAGTATATACATAGATGCGCACTTGTGTGTAAATATTTTAAATATATAAAGATCCAATTGTCATTGAAATATGTGAAATAAGGTCTAAAACAGAGAATAGAAAGAAATCGATAACTATAAAATGAGATGGATACAAAAATAAAATGACATCTTACACGCTTCAGTGAAAAGAACATCCAATGGGCGGTGGAGGGGGTAGTATATGCTACAAGTATGTTAAACATAGCCTAAGCGTTTAAAAATTAGAAATTAATGCTTGTAATTACGGCTTAAATTGCCAGTTTTTTAATTCCTAAAATACAATTAGAGTTATTTCTTTTTAAATAATTGGCCTGACGTAGTTAGAGCACATCGCACTTATTTAAAAATTTACATACTCTATAGCCAAGTTCCGCTAATGGACAGCGAACCATTTTTATGAAGGAATGCGGGAGCTGCTACTTTATTTTTCCTTTCTAGCCGGAAGCGTTTTAGCACGGCGTTATAGCATCCCGTTCATGGGAATGTTTCGGTTTACTGAATTTATTACTGTTACCCGCAAAATGGCTTCTGAGCTTTTGTAAATAGCGTTGCTAATGCAAGTAAACAGACGCATTTATAGCAGTTACGCAAGATTTGTTAAAACTAACCGAGCGGGATCGAGCCAGTTCCTCCGTTGACAGCCTCGACTCTGTATATTTTATTAGTTAATTTGCCGGTACGGCGCTTTGTATTAACTGTAATTTACTTGCAAATTTATTACGGCAAAGTACGGATCCCAAATACACATTCTGTTGTCATATTATGTCAGAAACCTCAGCTGCTATAGCAGAACTTCGATCAACTTCATTTCGGAACTTACTGTTCCGCTCATAACGGAACCGATGGGGAATACTTATTACCTATAAAAAATGCAGTAAACTATACAACGTGCTCGCTAGCCTGCCACTTTTTAAATCAATACGAGTTTCGGAATAACAACATATTTTATGCGAAATGGAAGTTTATATAATAACAATTAAATGTAATTTTTGTAATACATGGTTAAACTTGTTACAATTTCCAAATGCATCAACATTCATTACTAAGTTAAATAAAAACTAAATAATTAGGCATATAAAATTAATTTTAAATAATAAAATCGCTTAAAAATATTGTAATTTACAATTCATTATTTATGTATATCATGTACAGCCACTGTGTTCTGTAAATAATAATATAATAATATACACACGAACAAGAAGAGCTCTAGCAAATTAGACAATTCTGTCTATTATAAGTCAGTGATGAACTTATATAAAATCTAAGCAATTCTATCAGCAGTAGTTTTAACATAACTTGGTTTAGCTTGTACAAAATGGACAGAAACTGCATAAATTACTGCTATTCACCTGTGCATAACTACATATGAAGAAGTTTCAATATCTTCGGACTGCACTCGTAACTAGCGTTCACTATTCTGTTCAAATATTTCAATCCAAATTTAAAAAGCATAAAGATTATTAAATCGCTTAAATTATTATTTAATACTTAGACGGAAAGATCTATACGTGTCAGCCTTAGGTGGATTCAGTATGAGATAAAAATACGCCATGGACTTGTCAAGTGACCATTTTCGGTCCGGCCCAAACATAGGTAGATGCATGGTTACTAGAGGTCACTTTTTGACTTGTTCCCGACCTCGTAGATCAAAATGCTTGGTGCCATTGTGTTCAGGGTGTCCTAATTAGTGAACATCAACCCTTATTTTACAATCCCGAGAAGGTACATGTCCGGGTACAGGAACAACTTCCTAACCAACTGTGTTTATCGAATTGAACCTACTTACACAAAGCCTCAAGCCAGTTCTATGTAAACCATGATTTGACACTCCAATAATTCCTTCATGTATTTAAAAACCCATTTAATTAGCTCCTTCAACAAAACAGCATAACCTTAAATATACTAAGTACCGTTAATATCAAATTAGCTCACTAATAGATAACATTCTTCGGGGAGCTTTATTGAAAGCCAATGGAATACAATATAAAAACCTCAAAATTGAAAATTTCTACATGTAAATAATATAGACATTCTGGTCGTCTTAGGGAGCTCTTTCACTAACAAATCTTACATAAAATACCCAACTACTCTGTATATCACACATAATATCACCACAGAACATGCAATTCTATTACGAATTCTGAAAAACCAAAATAAAAGTCAAAATTTTTGCAAGCCACGACAAATTATTAATTTTGGCCATTTACTATCCTCCGAGACACATGAAATGTTGCGACCATTTTATGACACACCAGGCCAAAAATGTTTAGCAGGTGGGGATTCTTAACATTAAAGATACTCGTTAAGGATCCCGTTTAACTATAACAAAAAGCAGATGATTCCTTAAATCATACAGATAACAAATATAATTTTCTATCAACTGGGAGTCCTACTTATTGGCCATCTGATCAGGCTTCTTTATCACCAAAGGGCTTTCCTCAAATTACGGATGTCACTTCTAATTATAATCTTATATCTGATCATTCCCCGATCATAACCAAAATTAGCACAAGTATTATCTATCAAACACCTAAACTTTCGATCAGTAATAGGAAGGTTGACTGAGATAACTTCAACATTTACACTGAGTAACATCTCGGTAGTAATTTAAGCCTAAATGAGTCGTTCCAAAGGTACTTGAAATCACTAACTGTTAACAGTTTTGAACTTTTGAAGCCAGCAAGGAGATCAAAAAAACCACAAACTCATATCCCTCTAATACACGATCGTGGTTAAGATCTGACAAAGAAAACGCAGAAGCAATTGAAAATCATTTAGAATGCGTTTTCCAGCTAAATTCTAATGAAGCATATAAGGAAGTGAAAGAAAAACTACAATATCCACTTCTAATGTCATTACCCATACGTAAGATCAGCTTTCAAGAAATTGAGTACGAGAAACATTGGTTAAGAAACAAAAATACTCCGGACCACGACCCCATAACGGCAACCGTTCTTAAACAGTTATATGAAAATGGACTACGATTTTTTCAAATCCTAAGCCTTACTTACTGACCATTGTCCTGGATTTAAGACAGATTTTTGATAGGGTGTGGTACAGAGAACTACTTTTCTCTACTTTCTCACGCATAGTGTCTTCTCTTATTATCTTGTGTTACTCATAGAACCATTCCGCTTAAAATTGGCTAGCAAATATCCCAAATTAAGGACATCCATGACGGTGTACCCCAGGGGAGTGGTGCTAGGGCTTTTGTTGTATTTTCTATAAATCTCTGATCTACCTACAGCAGCACAAACTAAAATTGGCCCATTCGCTGACGACACGGCAATACTCACCTGTAATGAAGACCCGGTAGCAGCATCAGTTTCTTTATAAACTCACTAAAATAACAGCGCAGTGGCTAACTAAGTGGAGAATCAAAGTAAATGAAAGTACCTAAATCAACACACGTTACTTTTAAGACCAAACACCAAATTTTCCCACTTGTCACTCTACAAAATACTCCCATTTTCCAGTAAATTTAGGCCTACAACTTGACAGTAGATTGACGCAGAAAACTCATATTGTTAAGAAACGCAAGGAAAAGGATTTGAATTTGAAGAAACTGCATTGATTCATCGGAAGAAACTCCTTGGTGCATAATACGACCCATCTGGACGTACGGTTGTCAATTGTAGGGATGTGCAAGTCGATTAAATATTGAAATCATTTACCGATTTCAGTAGAAAACTTTTGCCGTTTTTTGGTATGTGACTAAGCAAACCTTTCACAGGGATCTCAATATCTCCTCTATAAGAGAACTAATCAATTAGTATGCTGTAAAGCACCTCCCTAGAGCTTTACCCCAACAAACTTATGGCACCTCTCACTAAAGATCCTCCCCCCCAGATGCCTTCAGAAGAAGTGGTCAAAAGAAAGATCAATAGCGGACTGACTTCACTGAAAGTCCTTTCACTCACGCTTTGATGTGCTATACCATAAGCTCATATAATGTGCTGCTATTCTTAGTGTTTATTGAATTTTGCTCAAATGAGAAAAATAATAGGTTATAGAGTATTACTAATTGGACAATTTGTGCAGTCAATTTTTCTAGTTGTGCAGTTTACTATTCCTCAAAACTGTCTAGGCGGTTTGACAAATTTGTAGCAGCCAGATGAGGATTGATGCCCGTAGACGGAATCGCAGTGTTGTCGGTAAATGTGGTAATAGTTATGTTATTTGTTGGTCTTACATATAACGTACAGGAATAGTCTCAGGACATTACGATGTGGTACATCTGATTGAATTATATCAATATACGATAAGATTTTCAGATGAGGCAGCGATTGATAGGAAAGATAAGTTGGAACTTGTATAATAAGTCAAAATACCACACATGGCATAAAAGCTTGGGCACTATCTAGAAAAAATATAATGCAAATTTTACTTTCTTCTATGCTCCTTATTAACCCGTTTAGAATTCACTAGTGTCAGGGAAGCCAAATTGATTTGTTGGTAGTACTTCATCCAAGTTCATGTAATTCTTTAATTTTCTGAGAAAAAATTTACAAATATTTTGGACAACTGAGGTAAGTGTTATTGGTCTTTTTGTAGTTGTTTTAGAATTCTTCCGTTTATTAAGTCCCAAGAAAAGCAGTTATGAATATTTCAAATGTTAAATTACATAAGCTTTGCAAATCACTAGATTTAAGTACGTTTGTTAATCGATTGTACGTAGTTTTACCTGTATGATTCCAAGTTTATGGTCATATGCGTCTAGCAAGTATTTTTTGGAGTAAATTATTATTTTCATGTTTGTTTGGGGTTATCTACTTTTCTAATTGTATTAGTAAGAGATTGTACTACGCTATCGATATCTATAGGATCTTTTAATTTAATGTTTAGGGGTTTTCTTTAATACTTTGCTAGAAATTCGTCCAATCAGTTTTTAAGTGCATTAATCTAGTTGATTTTGGTTTTATAATAATAATAGTACTAAGAGTAAGGATTACTTTAATGTAATCCAATGAGAGTTCCTAATTATGTTCAATATGAATGTAGTTAGATGTGATGCTGTTGACGACAAAAGACTAGCAGGTCTGAAAATATCTTGTAGTCATTGGGACAATAAGTTGCTTGTCAATTTTTGTTTTTTATTTATAAATAAGTTGAACATTATTTCGTTCTCGTTAGTATTGAGTGCTTGTCTGGATATATTATAAGTGCCTGCTATAATAAAAGATCCAGGTTCAACGATAACGTATTTTACTGAAGCTTGGATTTTGTTTGTTTAAAATGAAAATAATTTATAATGCAATGCTGGAGTACGTATTAGTTAGCATTGCTGCTCCTCTGTGCGCCGTTCCATCTGGATAAGCGGTATAGGATAGTTTAAATACTATAAGCAAAGTATAATTTACATATGAGTATTATAGCTGTCTCATTTAATTGAAAAAACTGTATTATTTCTGTTTTATGGTTTGTCAAACTATTGCTATTCCAGAAGTATACACGTCTACTAATAAATCAATTTGTTAATAAAAATTGCTGGTATGTTTGCATCATACTGTTCTGGCTAATAAATTTATTAAATATCATTTGAATGATTAAAAATACAGTTAGTCAGTAAAGTTGTTATTTTGATTAACTGTGTTGTAACATGCAGAAAATACGGTTCTTTTCTATTGTTGCTTTGGTTCATTTGTCATTTGGGTAGGTAAAGTTTGAAATTAATCTCGATTCTGTTAACTAATTTTTTATGTTTTGCTTCTAATTTTTGTAGTTCTCTATATACTTTGCAGGCTTTGTAGTTTAATATGTAATTGTTTTTGCAAACTATAGTTGCTAGGTTGGTTATCAGGATGTTGTTGATATAGAAAGCATAATGAATTAACCCTATGGGACTTTTCCTTAATTTTATATAAATTGAAGCAATTGGTTTCCTTGCTTTATCCTAAATAGTCCGGCTGTGATGTAAAACTTTAAAAGTTCAAGAAATTGGTAAGCAATATTTTTCCAAGTTTATGGTTTAGTCCTTGATGCCAAATGTTATCGATAGTCTGTAGAATATCTAAGGGCATTTCTGAACACACTTTTTCTCTTTTCTGGCATTTTTTTAATAATGAATATCTTGTAGACTCGGTATTGGTTTTGGAAACATAACTGGTTTCTAGAAATCAAACTTTTGAAAAACAAGTTTTTAACTAATTTTGATATTAAAGGTAAAAGCAAAATCGGTCAATGTGGATAAATTAACATTAATAAGCTCTGTGTCATTTATTACGTGAGTGCCTGCTGTATATTTTAACAGAAATTCGGTATTTACTGTATTGGCCAGCTTTATTAGTTTATTTATAGGTAATTGTTTTAATATTTCTTCTGCGATTAAATCAAATTCCAGAGATATGCCTGGATTTATATTTTTGTTAAACGCTTTTGCTACTTCTAGTAGAATGGCGTGCAATTTTGTTTATTTCTCTTGTTTTATTCTATCTTCTCTTTATAATGATTTGCTTTAAATTTGTTCTTCGTTTGCTTAGAATGTATTTTAGATTAATTTCACAAAGGTATCTGTGTTAGTTTTAATTTATGCTATTTCATGTTTGCCAAGCGTTTTTTATATTGATGAAATTTGCCAATATTCTTTTTACAAATAAAGAAATCAATCAGTTTTTTTTATCTGCAAGCCAGTAGGCACATTTGGCTATGAAATAACAGATACAATTCATACTAATTGAGATTTTATGTAGTTTTTTCACTTTATTTTATAATTTGTTTTGACCTATAAATTAGATGTTTTTATCGAAGTTGCTTCCAGTTATAATTTTCCTCTTAAGCTTTGCAGTATTGAGTAAGATCCTTGTTTTAGATTATGCCTTTGTGTGCAATTGTAATATTTTGCTTTCTGTTTTATCAGTTGCAGCTTGTATTTCTTTGTTTTTATGTTTTGTTTGTTATGTGCATTATGATAGATATTACACTTTATCTTCTGTCGAAGTTTTGGAAATGTGGTATTATTTAAATTTTACATGCAACTGTTTTATTGTGTATGTTTTTTTTTCCAGACGTATATTTTGTGTTCTCGCATTTTTAAAAATACTTGTAATTCGTTTTGATCTTATTAAATATCATCGGCTTACAAGCAATTTTTTTAATATACTTAGAATATTATTTTTCCTTAGACTCCGGAGCTTTATTGCTATTGCCTTTAAGTTTTACTAATCTTTTTTCTTGTTCTAGTTTTTATCTTATTTTGTATAGTTTTGTTAGCTTCGCTTCTTATCTTTCGTAGCCATTTCATTATCTCTAGCGTTTAAATATTCCATCTCTGCACATACGCCTCTCCAAGGTATCGCCATGCCAATCGATTCGAGGTCGCTCCCATCTATTGTGGTACTGCTACTGATTTTAATGATGTCATCTCGCCATCTAGTTCTAGGTCTTCCTTGTTCTCTTCGTGTGTCATTTTCAATTTTTTTTATCACGGTTTCCGAAGGGACCAAGTTTCCGAGGCATATGTAAGTATTGGATTAAAGCATTGATTAAACACTCTAGTGTCTTAGGGTGTTGTGGTTATGTTGTTGTTTTGAACACGTTCCTTAGATTTCCATAAACAGCCCAAGCTAGCTTTATCCTCCTTCTAATTTCTACCGCCTGGGCATTTCCCCTAAAAATAAGTATTTGTCCTAAATATATGTTTGCCATAATCTTTGTTTTTGTAATATTAATTTTTATTTCGACTTTTCTTGTTACTTTTTGCAAGTCTTTGGTCACCGTTGTTAAATCTTCCATGTTGTTTGCCAATAAAACAGTATCGTTAGCGAATAGTAAGTTAGACAGATATTCTCCATTGATATTAATTTCTAATTTATGCCTGTTTAAAGCTTTAAAGACATCTTCTAATAAGTTAATAAAGAGCTTCGGAGATATAATATCTCCTTGTCTAATACCCTTTCTTACTTTTGTTGGGTTCGTCTTTTCCAATATCTGGAATGTCGCTGTTGCATTTTCGTATATTTTCTGCATTAAATCTATATATCTACAATCAATCCCGCATTTCCAGCCTTCACGTTTTCACCGCGAGAGGTTGCTTATATTTTTTCGCTTTTTTCATAACTTTCTTACGGTGTGTATGTGATCCAATGGGCTATACCCCGCTCTAAAACTTGCTTATTCGCCTAGATTTTTCGTTATTCGTCTTGTTTGTTAAAAGCTTATCCATGTAGGATAGCAACGAAATTGGCCGATAGTTTTTTAGTTCTTTTTTATTTCTTTTTTTATAAATTAGCACAGCATTAGCGTTTTTCATGATTCGGGTATTGTGCTCGTATCTAAGCACTGGTTAAATAGCGTTTTTATAGCTTAGAAGAACATTCTTTCTTGCTTTTATTAGCTCTACTATTATCCCGTCCGAGCCTGCAGCTTTATTATTCTTCATTTGCTTTAGTGCCTGTTTTATTTCATGTTTACTAATTGTGAGCATGCCTTTTGTATAGTGTCTGGTCAGTGGTGCTCGTTTTTTGTTTGGGTTCTTCGACGAGTACAGATCCCCGTAAAATTCTTCAATATATTCTAGGATTTTTTTGCGATTGCACAGTGCATTCCTTTTGTCACTCATTATATTTACTAAAAGTACGGCCCGTGCATTGAAACAGAGTGGACGTGTGCGAGCCAAATTTTTCATCATTAAACTTCCTAGCCCAATTACACTAGCCGCTGTATATTGCCCTCCAAGACATAGACTAACCACGAACATACTACAACCATTCTTCAACACCCTTGGAGGGAGATTTATAGTAGGTGGCGACTTTAATTGTAAACATACAAGCTGGGGGTCTCGATGAATAACTACAAGGGGTAGAGAACTTGAAAAAATTCTTACTAACAACAATTACATGCATTTATCAACCGGTACTCCAACATACTGGCCGACCGACGTGAACAAGATTCCAGATTTATTAGATTTTTATATAGCCTCGGGCATTTCAAGAAATTATGTGGACGTCACTCCTAGTTTCGATCTATCTTCGGACCACAGCCCTGTGTTAGCTGTCATTAGCGCTACAGTTATCCAAAAGCAGCCTAAGCCAGTACTCTGCAATAGACGAACTGACTGGGACAAATTTAAAGTACACGTCCACCGACATATAAATATTAATATAATAATAAAAACACCGAAAGAAATAGAGATCGCAGTTAATCACTTTATAACAACAGTCCAAGAGGCAGCCTGGAATGCTACACCAATGAATATCCAGAAAATCGTGTCATTTAATGTTTCTAGAGATATAAGTGAATTAATAAAAGAAAAAAGGAGAGTAAGGTCAATCTGGCAACGTACACACAACGTTAATGATAAAACCACATACAATCGACTTACTAATAAACTTAGGAAGAAGATGTTAGAGGCGCGTAATGAAACATTCCATAACTACATAACCAACTTATCCAAAGAAGATCACAGTATATGGAAAGCCACTAAAGGATTTAAGAGACCCCAACAACAAGTCCCGCCGTTACGCAAAAACGATGGCTCCTGGGCAAGATCAGACAAAGAAAAGTTGAACTTTTGCCCAACATCTGGCAGACGTATTCACACCTCACTCTAATGAAATTGATGAAGATGTTAACAACTTTCTCGAAGCACCACTACAACTATTACCCCCTATAAAAAAATTCACAATTGGTGAATTACAAAATGAAATAAAATGGTTAAATAATAAGAAAGCGCCGGGCTATGATCTCGTTACAGGCCTTGTACTTAAACAATTACCACGACAAGGAGAACAATTTTTATTTGCACTCTTTAATGCAATCCTACGCTTAACATACTGCCCCTTACAATTAAAGTTTGCACAGGTCATCCTAATATTAAAACCTGGCAAACCACCAAATGAAGCTCAGTCTTATCGCCCAATTAGTCTACTGCCTGTCGTGTCAAAACTCCTAGAAAAATTAATATTAAAGCGAATAAACGAAAATAGTCTACTTGAAGAATGGATTCCAAATCACCAGTTTGGATTTCGCAAAGGACACTCGACCATAGAGCAATGCCACCGAATAACCAGTATTATTCAGTAATCATTTCATAGTAAGAAATATTGTTCTGCTGTATTTTTAGATGTGCGGCAAGCGTTTGACCGTGTTTGGCACAATGGGCTACTATTTAAAATTAAACACATCTTTCCACATCAATACTATCTCCTGCTTAAATCTTATCTAACTAATCGACACTTTCAAACCAAAGTTGGTATGGAATATTCACAACTGTATCAATTCAAGGCTGGTGTTCCCCAAGGAAGTGTGTTGGGGCCACTCTTATATCTGATTTTTACTGCAGATATACCGACGACACCAACCATAACATTGGGGACATTTGCAGATGACACTGCAATCCTGGCATGTCATGAAGACCCACAAATCACAATTAATATCTTGCAAGAGGCACTAAGTACAATAGAGGGTTGGCTGGAAAAATGGAGAATTAAGGTTAATGAGACGAAGTCCAATCATATAACATTTACCACAAGACGACCACAATGCCCACCTGTAAGCTTGAATAACGTACCAATCCCGCAAGCAAATGCAATTAGATACTTAGGTCGCCATATGGACACAAGATTAACGTGGAAACCACATATAATAAAAAAAGGCAAAGAAATGGACATCAAAATTAAAAAAATCTATTGGCTCATAGGAAGAAACTCTCAACAGAAAACAAATTACTGGTGTACAAATCTATCATACGACCAATATGGACATATGGCTGTGAACTCTGGCGTTGCGCCAGCTACTCAAATATTGACATAATACAACGTTTCCAGTCTAAGACATTAAGAAGTGTATTCAATTCTCCCTGGTATGTTTCAAACCGTATCCTCCACTTTGACTCCAACGTACAATATGTGCGGGACATAATCAGACAACGGGCTACAAGCCACCATGCTCGGCTAGTGGGACACACTAATAACGAGATTACACCGCTAACACAGCAGCCAGTAATGAGACGACTTAAACGGAAGTGGCCATGACAGAATAAATAAATCATTTACCATCCCCTAAGCCTTCAAATGGAGGTAACGAGACTGCACCACTGGGTGCACCTCTCTTCAAATCTATTCCAAACTTCACGCAATTAACTCACAGAATTTATTGTAATTAATTCTGATTGCTAATGTACACGAATTCAATTAAAAAAAAAATTATATTTACTATTTCTTTTTTTTTCTTCTTGTATTTCCTTCCTGAATAATCTTGGTCTTTTGTTTCTTTCAATAGTTTCTCTAATAGTTTTTTCGTTGTACTGTGATATGTCTAATCTTACTCGCTTTCTGATGTTCTTGTTCTTTGTTCCTTCGGTCTATTAGTTTTTTTGTTTCTTCTTTAATTTTAATAAAATAAAATATTGATTGAAAAAAAAAGGTAAAGTAATTCTATTGTTTTTACTAGGTAATCTTCATCAATGTTTTGTTGAGCATCAATTTCCAAAAAGATTTTGTGATAATATGACAAAATCCTAAATTCTGTTTTTGCCTATAACTTGTGAAGTCCATTGTTTAAAGATTTAGTAAACCTTCTAGTTAGTTTCATTATTATTTTTGTTAATAATTAAAAAAATTATATCAATGTAAAATTTAGTTTTCTATTGAGAATCCAGAATCTCTTGTACCATTTATTCGAAAGTCTTATAGACGTAGACAAAAGTTAATGCGATCACGATCCTGTCTGTCTGTCTGTCTGTCTGTGTGTGTGTGTGAGCGTGCGTGCGTGTGTGTGTGTGTCGACACGATATCTCCAGAATTACTTGACTGATTATTTGATCAGTAAATATATTAGGTCGGTATCTTCCTCGTTATTGAATTTCAGACCTGCAGCTCTCATTTGACCCGAGATAAGGATATCACAAGGGCACATGTATAAATTGGTTTGTTTTCGAAAGTTGCCTTTCCAGGTTTTACATCCGTCTTGTTTGTCATGTAATAGACTCTTTTTTATAGTTTCTTTTTTTGTAAAATTGTTTTTTCTAACACTATCAACTATTAATAAAATAGCTTTTCGATTATCTTAATGTTCTAAGCATTTAGTGCTCTATAATTTGTTCATGTTCTACCAATTTGTCTCATTTGGTACTAAGACTGGTGTGTAATGCAGTTATACGACAAGTAGTTCTGGGTCTTCTACTTTTGTTTAATTTATTATTAAGAAAATGTAGCCATCTGTTAATTTAAGAGATTAAAAAAACTGTACCTTGTTAATTATATTGTTTTATGCCCAAACTACATTCAAAAACAAAAAATATTTTTGTGCATGATAGTGATTACATCAGTTTCCAAAATTATATAAAATTAGTTGCAAGATACTATTATGTGGTAATATTAAATGGCTAATATAAAATTGTTCAAACAAAAGTATGAAATGTGGAATATGTAGTCTATAGTACAAGAAAAAAAACAATTTTAAAAAAATACACAAAGTATAATCTTATATTATTAATAGAGACCCCTTACTTTTATATTTATTGGGAAGTATAAGCAAATTTAGAAATGTATATTTTATAACAGTTAATAAAAATTGGTTCGCTTTTAATTATAAAAATTTTCAATTACTGTAATATATGTATGAAATTCAAATAGTATAAAATTGTTAAATTAATTTTTGTGAATTTGGAATATTCTATTTATTTATAAATAAATATTGTTTAAATATTTTTTTAAATAAATTTGTTGGATAATGTAATAGTTGTTTTTCTTCTACAAAATTCTGCTTTTTTGTTACTCTGACTATCCAACTGTACTGTACGAAACAATGCATAGCTAGCTCCTCGTTTATTTTGTTATCCGAGTATCTTTACAGTTCTACGGGGAAAAAATTCTCGGCGCGTTCTTATGCCAACAATTAATTTTTTCTCAGCGCACACAAAAAGCGCGTGAGATATGGGAGGGTTCGTCCATGCACCATTAAAAGCTGACGACTAATTACGATGAGGATCTATTAAAATTAAGTCACTTAGAAAAAGCAGCAGGTGTTCGCGGCATAGAGGAATACATTATTGAACAAATTATCACTTTTTGTTTTCGGAAAGGTAGCAGGTGCACTTTTATTTTTTGATATGTGTATTGTGCTTCCGAAGCTCTTAAAAGCTTGTGTAATCTCATAAATACGCCGCTGAAATCTTTTCAGTGTTGCGATAGCGCCAGAATTTGTCTGGATTTAATTTAGGAACTGGTTCCACCCAGACGGATGGCCATAAACCAAATTAATTTCATTGTGGGCTAATTAAGAGCGTTTATCAACCCTTTAACGATTATTGGTAATGCATATTTATGGTGGTATTAGGGCGAATTTGCATACACTCTTTCGGGAAACTTTCAGCGGCTAGCCTCGCGTGCTGCCGGCGTTTAATAAAATTCCCGCATAATTGAGTTAGTTTTAATCCTGGATCCAACACAAACAAAACTAATATAAAACCCCCACATTAATCTAGGAACTAAATTAAATTCGAAATTTAAATCGCCGCCCTGCACAATAACTAAGGATATTTAACTTTGCCATACAAAAAGCAGCGCGATATGAAGGGCCCCAAGAATGCAGGCCCCCTTCGAGTAACTAAACATACAATGGATTTTAGCCATTTAAAGCGCCATATCTCAATGTGAAAATATTTAATTCCCGTTCCCCCAACAGCCACACAACGAAATATACAAATTGAGTTGGTCGCGCTAATAATGCACTGCAGAACGCCCCTAGACAGTGGCGACTCGTTAGTTCGCATTAGTTCTAATGGGATTAGACGAGAGATTATTGCATTTGTTATACGTTTCACTGTTTTAGAAGTAAATTATGATTTGTATTTATAAGCACTTTGCATATTTTTTATTAGTTTAACTATGAGCTAAGTTAATTAGTTTTTAATATTTTCGTGTTTATTGTAGTACAAGGTTGTATAAGAGAAATTAATAAATTTTTAAAAATAAATTTTAATTTACTGTTCATGATTGAACTTTTCCCTCTATTTTTATGTTTTATGCGAAGTGTTTTATTTTATTTTAATTTTATTTTTAATATTTTTTATGAGATTTTAAATCCCATTATAACTTTGGTGCAATTTTTTTATTCTTTGTATTATTTCTTTTCTTTTTCAAAAAACTTTATTAACCGACAGTGATATTACAAAAATGTTTATTGATGCATTATAGATCAAAAATAACTTCTAGTTCGATCTAAGAATTATTCTATATGCATAAAAATTAAGCTTAGGGTAGTGGGTTTTCTATATATCTACTGTATACTTTGAACATTTATATGGTTGAACTGAACGGTGTTCCCCGCCACTGCAACAGGCCAAAATATATGTGTTTGCACCCCCATGCGAATGCAAGCAAAGTTAATACTTTAAATTGGATAAGGGTTGCTCTCTAAAAAAGTATTAGTGGGCGGTTTTTCTAAAATTGCCCCATAAAATGAATGGCTGAACTCAATCGCTCGAAAACTAACGGTGGCCACATCCATAACGAATACTTAAGTTGCGAGGGAGGCCGTCCATGGGCGAAACTAAGAATAAGAATAAGAATGTAACGGGCGCAAACTTGTCCTTGCCCACATATACACTCGCACATTTGGGTCATGGGGATCGATACTGCTTTATCGGCGGTTATCGCGTTAGCTGCGTAACCCCCGACACGCGCATTTATCCACCTTCTTAGCGTTCTGTGTACCTTCCTGACACTGACAATTTAATTCGGAGGGCGGCTTGCCCACGCGGCCCCGCATGCCGCCGCCGCGCTGCCCCCATTAGCGAGGGATGGACGCGAGCAGGGCGCCTTGCGAAGTACGCACGGTGCGTGCAAGGATGGCGAGACCGGCCGCAGTAATTCATAGGTGTGTCAACGCCGCCCTTTTCACCGACAACCATCGTTTTCAATTTACACCGGCCATCTAGATCTGGTGCCCAGACAAAAGCGCTGACGCTTCAATGGGATTTATACCAACTGTGTTTGCCTTTCGTGCTAGTGCCATTATAAAAACACTTTATGCCCTGTTCGCTCCTCATTATTTTGACATGGTTTTGTTTGATTCCGCGCTTGTCCATAAAGCTTTCACATGCCGCATTCAATGGGTATTTAACTTTTTCGCGGATTGTTCTCCGAGATTGGGCTTTGTTCCATTTAAAGACACGGCAATTTATGTAGTCTAGACCCGAGCATTTCGTTCAACTTTAATTCTGCAATTACTGACACACTTCTTTATGCAGAGCTTTGCTCGGAAGCTCCCCGGGTATGATAACATTTTTAATTCCTTTAAATTGCATCCATTAGCATAAATTTTTACAGGGGGTCACAAAATATTGTTTGAAAATATTTATTTTAATTCGGTAATCTTGTGCTTAATAATTATATTAAACATTAAGAATTTTAAATTGTTGAAATTTAGACAATTTTTTAATGACTTGGGATGTATCGATATCTAATTTTTTTTTAAATTAAGCAAATTACTCTCATGTTCCTTCAGTTTTCTAGTCTTTTCTATATCAATATACCATCTTTATTGAGATGCACAATCGCCATCTTGTCACAATTTCACTCAATTTTCTTTTACGAGTGTTAACATGTGTCTAATTTCGTTTACGAAAAGAATTTTCTTATTGTTATTTGTCCCAAAAGTTGTTCGTGGCTTTAGTTTCTACCAACAAAGTTGGGCTTATTATAAAGCTGGTTTTCTCCAGAGAACAGGGCCTGATTCACGCATAGGTGAGTAAGCCGCAGTTTAGGTGCCAGAAGGCCATTTCTAGCTGCGCTTGGGTTCAAATTTCAGAATATTCTACATACTTCGTTTTAGATCCGCGGGTTTAAACATAAAGCAAAGCAGACGGGCATTCATGTCAGTGAAATAAGAAAAGTTATACAGTGAACAACAGCAGTGCAAATAAATAGTATTGTCATAGTAACCGTTAGCCGATAATAGCATTATAATTTATAATTATTATGCTGCATAGTAGCCCTTGCATATAAAGTTTAGTTTTTAAATTTGAATTTATCAGTAAGTGGTACAGATGGCCGCCATTTGTTAAAAAAACTAGCGGAGAAGGACTCAGAAAATATTCCAAAAAACGTCTTGAGCAGCAAGATGCTGTCCGTGGTAAAAAATGCCAAAAGTAAACACTTCTTCGTCGCGGAATATGCAACAATAACAATTGTCGCTATCGAATTTAGTAACTTCAAGTCCAAATTATAACCCACAAAGTGTATGCATAAAATGGTATTCAACAAAATTATGAGTTTGACTTTAAAAAATGTAAAAGACAGTATGCCACTTAAAAGAGGTTTTGTACCAATAGCTCTTTTATAAAACGTTAATAAGCGAAAATGCATCAAACAGAATTAGTAGTTTTTTTTAGTATAAGTCTTAGTTACTTGCGCATTGAAAATTGTAATACACTCTTTTTTCTTTAAGTTATTAAGCTATTTTAATACCTCATAAATTCAACTTGGTTTGGTGACAATAGAACGAAACAAGGAAGCTAGGGGATCCACTCGGCAAAAAAGAAAAAGTTTTTTTTGCAAATTGCTGTAATAAACGGTTGTTAGTTATCTTAATTTCTGATTTTTATAATTGTAATTCATTTCGGATATCTCTGAGTTGTACATTGAAAAGATAGCTATTAGGTTCATAAAGCTGACTGAAGCACTGTGAGGGGAAAAAGCTTATCGAACCAGGGCATCGAAGGAGATACAGAGTCGAACTTCGCATAGGGTGAAGTTTACTACTACCGGCATTGAACAACAAATCAACATTTGGACGGGACACCCGGGTCCTTACGGACTCAGCAGTGAAGTGTTACGTCATAAGTAATAAGTAGCAGCTTTACGTCATTGTCATCGTTCAGGATAGGGAACACCAAGCGACGAAGTAGTCCCATGACCCGCCTGTGGTACTAGTCGAGGCAAATTAGTAAAAAAGCTCAAAATTTTTTGTGGGTACACGTATCGAGACGTTCCAGGGCGCATTCGTTCGGAAAAGCCTCAGAAAAAAATGTTACCATATATTTTTTTGTTATAATGCATTTGTACACGCAAAAAATGCATTTATTTTATGCATTTTTGCAGACCCTAAAGAATATTATATTTCTCGCTTAGTATAGACCAAAATAAGCTCATTCACGTTATTCTGGGGTTTTTGGGATTGCTGATCACGAATATAATGCTTAGAAAGTGCCCCGATGCGCTTGGGGTGTAATTCTGGGGATTGGAGTGATTTAAGGAAATTACTTCAAATTTATTTGTTTTCCGAGTTTAAACTGTCTTAATAAGGGCTTTTGGCGTCGCTGATAACAAATATGATTTTTAAAAAGTGTCTCAATGCACTTGAAGGCATAATCCTGGAGGTGGAGGCAATTTTGGGGAATTACCTCAAATTTGTTTGTTTTTAGAGTTTAAACTCTCTATATGAGGGTTTTGGATCGCTGATCACGCATATAATGCTTAGAAAGTGCGCCGATGCACTTGACGAAGCAGAATCCTGGAGCTAGGGGCGATTTTAGGAAACCAGCTCAAAGTTGTTTGTTTTTCGAGATTAAACTGTCTATATAAGGATTTTTATGGATCACTGATAACGATTTTGATTCTCAAATTAAGCTCCAATGCACCAAAGTGAGAAAATCCCCTGGGGAACTTTGGGAAAAAAATTACCTTTTTATTTGAGTATAATATAATTTTAATTATTTTCAAAATCAATTTTTTCCAGATATTATTACAAATAATTTTGCCTGCACACAGACAACCCTATCATTGTCTACGTTTTAACAGTATTAAATAAATAGGGGGTTTCAAGGTTTAAAAACTAGTTTCCAAGGTGCTGTTTTAATTTAAAAAAATTAAAAGTGATAAAATATCTTTAAATTTGAATTTTACAGGATTTTCTTGGCCTTTTTCTTTTATCAAAGTAAATTAAAATTTTCATAAAACAATGATAGTCATTTTGAACAACAGATTTAGAAAGAAAAACGTTACAATAATTAAATTTTCACAATCAATCTATGTTGCAATAATAATTTTCCAAATATATATTCATTTTAATCAGCTAAAAAATAAAATATTTACCATGTGCTGAATCGGAAACAGCAAAATTTTAAGAAAAAGTGCTATCAAAGTGTCGCAAAGACCTTATTCAAACTTTGAGGTGTCTGGGCCCCCGCTGTAACTTGGCAACCACGCATCCATTGGTTACAATTGATAGCTCGTTTAAAAGAGTGTTCTGGCCCAGGCGGGAATCCGTTGCACACAATGCATTTTTTTTAGAAAAACCATTTGACATGAGGTTGTTACATATGTGCAAGGTTTTTGCAAAGAAATGCTTTGTGTGCAACGGATTGCTGTTTGAGCCAGAACAATGTTTTGTTGTACTTAAAATGCTCTTTCAAATGAGCTATCAATTGTAACCATTGAATGCTTGCTTGCTAAGGTACAGCGGGGCTCAGGCACCTTGAAGTTTGAATACGGCCCTTCTGCAAAAAAATGAGCATTTTTATGACATGTTTTACATTATGGCAAATAACTACCATATGGTGAATGGCAAACTGACGAATCTTGGTGATCACTTTAATGGGGTTGTCTGTGTGCAAGCAAAATTTATTTCGTAATAATATCTAAAAAAAAAATCGTTTTTGAAAATAGTTCAAATCGTATCATATTCAAATGAAATAATGCACTACTCTACCCTGGTGGCCCAGGGTATCCTTTCCCCAACGTGCCTCAGGGCATTTTTTCACTTTGGTGCATTGGAGCTTAATTTTAGGATCAACATCGTGATGCTCGACCCAAAAAATCCTTGTCTAGACAGTTTAAACTCGGAAGACAAACAAATTTGAGGTAATTACCTAAAATCACCCCCATCTCCAGAATTATGCCTCCAAGTGCATCGGGGCACGTTCTAAGCATCATGTTTGTGATCAGTGACTCGAAAAACCTCTCAAATAACGGGATTGAACTTATTTTAGCCAATATTAAGCGAGAAATAAAATATTCTTGAGGGTCTGCAAAAAATGCATCAAATGAAGGCATTTTTTGCGTGCAAAAATGCGTTATAACAAAAAAATATGTGGTTAAATTTTTTCTGGGGATTACACAAATCGAATGCGCTTTGGAACATCTGGATACGTGTACTCACCAAAAATTTCGAGCTTTTAACGTTTTCGTTACTAATTTGACTCAACTACAGTTGATTTGGAGTGCAGACGGAGGTGTCAGCAAGACATAGAATGACGCTAAAAGCAAGCTTGCCAGAAGAATAAGCCAAATGGAGAAGATTGTTGCAGAATGTGAAAAGATTCTGGGATGCACCAATCCTAGCGTAACGTATTTTGAAAGTAATGATCAGAGCAGCGTTCCAAAAGATAAGTGGCAAGAATAGGCGACTGCCATAAGACAGGAGCATCAAAACCCTACTCATATTCTTAACAGCAACGCCAGTGAGTTGAGTACGTTGATAAAGCAGTTGGCAAAAATAGAGGAAGATGCCAAATCCCAGCATCAAAACCCATCAAGTTCCAAAATGGGAAATGTGGGGCAGGACCAGCGTTCCTGTTACACGATCCCAAGACTTGGCTAATAGAATAGAAAAACGAGGCCGTTGCTAAAAATACAGGTTGGAAACTCGAGTGTGTTTGCTGCTAAATTTAATTCTACCAACCCGCATTCTGTTGTCCAAATAAAAAAATCTTTTCAGAGCGCAAGCTACTGAGGCGAAAGCAGCATACTTCTGGATGGAGAAAGTGCGACGTATTTTTCCACGGCGACCCTGGCAAATGAGAAAAGATGTCAGGTTTTCTTCTGCTGGGACGTGGAAAAAGAAGCAAGTTTCCAAGTTCATTCCGGAAAATATTTATCCTTGTCTAGAACCTAAGGATTTTGGACAAGCAGAAATGTTGTTCCAGTATTATTCTTATCGAACAGCTCATGTTATCTTCCCATAACGTTTTTATTTTTAAATTTTTTGCAGTTTGGTTGTTGGTTTTATAACTGTCGGTCACAATTGACAAAATATATTTTTTAAGCATTCCAAAAGTCCGAAGGTACTATCTTGAATTTAGCTGGCGAAAAAGAATCTAATTGTAACTATTTTATATTTTTAGTTTTGGCATCTGAATTATAACAGAAAATATGTTGATGAAGACAGTCTTCGTTACTTGCTCAATACATTGTCAAAAAATGCTTGCAAACCAAAACCAGATTTTTTTACTATTCCAGATATGGTTTCTTATATTCAAGTCATTAGTAAGTATAAGTTGTGTGACACGATACTGCAAATCAATATCCCCAACAATTTATCTGTAGCGTATTTATTGATAATTACGCGCCATACCAAGAAATTTTTATTTAGTTTTCTCAGTAAAAAATGGTTAAACTAATATTTGAAATTATCCAGCTAGATCTGACAAATAGAGTGACTGTTCGCACGATCTAACTAGGCGGTCCTCTGGCATGTCAACTTTCTTTAGAAGTTGTTTTTTACTTGAACTTGGTGCTTTAGTAATTTATGGTTGTTACAATATTCGGCGTAATCTTTTTATGTAAATAGTTTCTGATCAACTAGATTAATTTTTCTCAAATAGCACAACGTAACAATACAAATTAAGCAAAATTAAAATTTAATACTAATATTTCCTACACATAGCCTAGAAATGTCATTTGATCAACTGCTAAATACTTCGGATGAAGTAGGCAGTTGCAACTATCAATGAGTTTGACCATAATATTTAACTTATATTTGACATATTTTATGTGATATAAGTAGCTATGATCAGACGTTTTTGAAATTATATTAAAAATAGATATGTCGATTAATCACTGCCATAATTGGACTATAATGGCCAGTGTTAATATTTTATCTCCACCGTACATAAATATTTAATTCAGCTATAAACATGGGGCCGGCGAAGAGATTGCTCTGTAAGCAATCCCAGAACGAACTTAAAAAACCTTTCGATTTCGATTTCGAATTTCGGGAAAATTCGAAATCGAATACCTGGAAAATTATTCGACATAGAATGTTTTCTTCATTTTCGAATTCAGCATAAAATTTCCTATAAGAATCACATTTAAAATCGCAATGTCGAAAATTTTACCGAAATTCGAAGTCGAATATCCCGAAAACTATTCGAGATGGAAACTTTTTGATTTCGATTTTGAAATCAGCGTAAAATTTTCTATAAGAATCCATTTTAAAATTTTAAAAAATCCATAATTTTGTGACAGCGACAGACAGACCGACAGACCGACAGACATATAGAATTCAGTAACGAACTTTTTAAGTTCGTTGAAAATTTTAATTAACTATCAATTAGCGATATATCTAGATCAAAATTTAAGTTAATTCTAAATTGTTTAGGCCATACAAAATATTTAGAAATAATTTTGTCTAGTAGAATAGTGTGGGGTTGCTAGTCCCCCATCGGGCGCCTCCCCAGGTGGCGGATAGGGGAATGCCTCCCAGATATGGGTGGTACCTGGGAAATGAAATACCAGGGGCGGACCAAAACTAGCACGGCATAGGAAGCAGCTGTGTCATTAATGAGTCAAGGCTGCAGAAGAATGACTTCGGTAACAGGTTTGTCATCATAGACTTACAGGTGGCTATCAAATTATGATACACCCGGCTGTAACACTGTGATGAGGAAAGCAACGGGAAACTACCTCATTATATTCCCAAGAAAAATTAGGATGGCAAGGGCCAGACTGATCGCCAACGTCCAATGAGGATACGGCACAAACAGAAGAAGAAGAATAGTGTTACGGAAAAAATAGTATGGTAGTAATAAATATTATAAAACCTATAAAAATACTCGATAATGTAAACATTTATTACCTCATAAAGAGAAGATAATATATTATTTTAACAATAGGTATAATATATACAAAACTGTTAATCCTTTTCGTTGTAGTGCAAAATCTACGCTTTATAATTACGTATAAAATATAACAATAAGAATACATAGGTGTTGTAGTAAGTAACTTGGTTAACATATTTATAGAGTATGACAGCAAAATCTGTTTAGTTTTTGAAACTAATTCTTTATTTTACAGTTGCTCAAATGCAAGCGCTTCGAGAATTAGTACAAAATAAATAAGCCTAAAATTTATCGTGTGATTAAAGTGCCGGAGAACAAGCATTAAAGATGCATTACGTCATAGAGGTCATACCAGAAACCTTGATAGTTGATAAAGTGCATGATATGCTTTTGACCGACAGACGAAAGTGTATAAATTAAGAAAGGGCACTTTATTTTACATAATAAATGACGCATAGGGAAACCTTGAGCCAGACGGCTGTTATGTCTGCTCATTCCAGAGTAAAAATAAATTCGTATGCAAATGTTAACCGATCGTTTACAAGTTAAAAAAAACATCATACTTTTTATGTTTTGTGATTATGGATGAAAATTGGTTTAATCACTATATATCAGATCTAACAAACCCCACGCTATACTGTACAAAATGCATTGCTTTCAAAAATCTGAAAGCGTACTACAAGATAACGGCGTCATTTTTTAGGACAAGAAAGGAATTTTCTTAATAGAAGCCTTTAGAAGGGAAGAATCAAAGCTAGCAAAATACTACATGACATCTATGGAAAGATTGAAAGCAATAATTATGGTAAACTATATATAGGTATTATATTTAACATAATCAATCCATATCGGAAAACAAAAATTTGGCTAAACTAAGTTTTCAAAGTATTCAACTAGATCTGGCAAATAGAGTGTCTAATTGCTCTCAGTGACTTCATTTGACTACTACCTATTATTGAAACTTAAAGCGTTCTTGGTTGGTCAATATTTGGTTAAGCACAGCTTAAACGATTATTTTGAGCGTCTCGAAGAAACTCACAATCCATAACTTTCCAAAACATTGAGCAAGCGTGTAAAACTTTGAAGACTTCAACTTAGATTTAAAATATGATTTTAATATCAAATCATGTTACATATCAAACGCTATAAATATCGTTTACACTTGAGACTGTTGGTATATTTTGCTCTCTAATAAAAATGCTCAGTTACATTTTTATATTAATTGCAGTTAAATTTCTAGGTTGGCGTTTCGAACTATGTACATTCTTAACGTGATGAATCTTTGCTTATTTATTAGTGTAGATGTTGAACTTTATAAAATTCCTTCAAAAAAGTCGCTCGATGTTATATTTTCTCCTGGATAATTAATTCTGGTAGCATTTACATAATTGTCAAATTTTTCTTAAAGCAAGATTGAACTATCCAGCTGGAACCATACATTTTTCAGATCTAAACAGTTTAAATGGCGCCACAGGAATTTCATCATTATAATTAATTCGAATTTTTGAATTAAATATCTTCACTGTAGGGCAATATTTTCAACGGGCCAATGCTCTACTTTGACTAATTTATAATCTGTTTTCATTAACCGTTATTTACATTTAAAATTAGTTATTCTTTTATGTATAATTACTAATTGCAATTTGCCTACGAGACAGCTGTACGGTAGTAGTTGTACAAAACACCTTTGGGTAACAATTTTGTACATTATAATAACAATTTTAATGTTTATTAATTACAATAAAGCACTTTTTGTTTCATTTTCCCGGTGAGTATTATCGCTTCTAAAATTCTTAAAATAGATTTTATCACTAATTAATTATTTTCAATTTAGACATGTTTTATTAAATTTTCTTACTGGTATGTGCAGGTGCCCTAGAGCTTTATTACCTATTTATAAGCTTTGTTTATTATACTACTCGTTCCAAAAATACATTTCGTATACCGGCCTACCAACCTTTGAGCAAAAATTCGCAATTTTTCCATGTAAATGAATAGAGGCAAAATAAAAAGTCGCTTTGCACGTTAGCCCAAATTTATTTTTAAATGACAGTCGGGGCTGCTGACGAGTCCTCATTAAAACAGTCGAGCCAGCCCTATTTACGTTCGCAGGCCGTACCTTTCCACCTTTCGGAATTGTATTGTTACCAAGTAGGCCGACGATAAAGGATTGCCATACCGTGATCGCATTCGCCAGTCTAGAATTTCCATTGCAAATGGGAACGATTGACAGCGCGTCGGCAGGTCACTAAGTCAGTGGTAAAGCTGGTGATTTACGGCCTCGAGCGCGTGAGACGCAACCATTAGCGGCCCGGCTCTAAACGGCTCGTATATAGGTAATGGGTAATTGGGGACATGCAGCACTGTTTGTTTAAGGAAACTGCTGGGCGTTCCGCACTTATGCCCTGATTTACATCCCGCTTAATTCCGTTACGATTTAATTTTGTGCGCCCTTTTGCGCTCTGGGCAGTACAAATGTACGAGGAGGGTGCAACTATTTATCAGTTGTAAAACAGGAGCGTTAGAATTAAGTGTAGTCAAACATAACATCGTGCCTACTTATTTGTTATCATTGTGATATAAAATTTGTGATCATGTTTTATTTCCATTAAATTTAGTAGCTCTTGATATTAATGCCTGCTATCTTTATAATTACTCAAGTATTTATTTTTTGTAATCAGATTACCAAAAAATTTCTCTTCTATGTTAAGTTTAATTTTTATATCTTAAACAAGTCTATTTGATTTTGGTTTAACAACAGGTTTTTATTTAAATAAAAGTCAATATAAAAGACGGTATAATAATAATCTAATTACAGGGTAAAGAAAATTAAAATAACAAATGAGGCTCATTATAAAATTCGACTTTTAAAATTCTTTTGGCCAGCACGACACAATTAAGACTGTACCTTCGAATAAATTATTAGTTATCCTTTGAAACATACAATAGGTGACTAATCATACGGAGTTTATGTTGGAAACTAAAATCATGTGGCGCTGTGCAATGACAGTTCCTGATTGATTAGGTTTAAATAAAGTCATTACCTGACCGTATCGCCATATCGCACACGCAAATTCCCCAACACCTGCGCTATTTTAAACGCAAGGCAACGTTTAAGGTGCTAAATAGTACTATAAAAAACGTGCATACAAAGTGGCAAGTTTTTTTAATGTTGGGCTGGCCACTTAGATAACATCTGCGTAATTTTTTCCGTACGCCTTCGCTGTAGCCACTTTGAATTATAACATTAAAAAATTGTAATTGGATCGGTATAAAAATTTAAATCGCATAAGTAATACTCTGAGAAGAAATAGATTTTCAGCAACTTACAGAAACATTTTTCAAATTCATGTTTCAATTTTGCACGTGAAAGGAATAAAGCAATCGTTAATTATACTATACGACTGTAAAAAATTGCAAAACGTAAATGCTGACGTGCTATGTGCTAAGTAAATTTTATCTTAAAAATTAGTCTTAAGCTTTATACCTTGAAAGTAAATCAATGGGCACATTAATTTTATTATTTTAATAAACTAAACTAATAACTAAGTTTCTATAAAATAATTACGCCACATTTTTGTAATATGTAATCATGTATAGATAATTCAAACAAATACATACATACATACATATATATATATATATATAAAATCCGCGCACCGATGCGGAGTAGTAAGGCTTCTATAATTAAACATGTAAATATTTAAGCGTGTAAGACATAGATAAATAGTATCTGCATATCGTTAAACAATTGTTAACAGAAATAAAGAAAAAACTATAAATCGAGCTTTTCACAACTAATGTCAGGAGTGAGAATAGCCGCAATTTGAAAATCTATTTGAATAAAGTACCTTACTGATGCTAAACAAATTGCAAAAACTAAAAGTGGATAGCTAAAGAGAACGAGATTTAAAGGGAAAGAGAAGGAGAGATTGCGACAGGCTCTGACCAAACTAAAGCAGGCATCTGTGCAAAATAATGAACCTAATGTATTAGTGTAGCATATAAGGCCATATTTCAACATTTTAAGAAACACAAATTAGGGCAACAGTAGAAAGCCGAGGAAAAATCACAGATAGATAATTAATTGAATAAAAATTAAATACAAAAAAATGCTTTCGTACATTGAATGGCTAATTAAGAGCAAAATTACAATAAATAAAGAAAGATACAAAAATGAATTTTAGAAGATTGAAAACAAAATTACAGATAAATGCGAAAAAATATTTGGATCACTGAAGCGGAACATCGGAAGTAAAAACTTTCAAAGTTTAAGAATAGAACTGCAAACAAGTGCGGAAGTTTTAAAAAAATCGTGAAAAAATCTTTAGAATCTGAATAAAAAACTAAAGGCAAAAAGAAAAGAACTTCTCAAAAATTTTAGAAAGGATTTGGGAAAAGGCTTTTTAATTGAATTTAATATTTGACAATTAATGATTGCCGCCGAAGTGAGAATGTGGAACTGAAATGAAAGCCTCAGGGAGCGAGGATACCGTAGAAAATAATAAGCGTACTAAACTCAGTGGTAAGGGCTTTTGGGCCTAATAGGATTTCTTAAAGTTAGAATAGGGGTTTTTAGTGAGAACTTTAATAGCGCTGAATCTAGTTTGCGATTATTATTGGCGAGGAGCCCCATGTCGGAAGTCATACGCCACCTGCACGATGAAGTGTGAAAAAAACATTTTGTATTAAGAAGACGGTCCGAGAATAGCTTTATCAGATAAAATGCAAATGCAAAACAAAAATGTACAAAAGTAAAAAGTAAAAAGGAAGACAGTCGTTATCATGGCTTGTTTGGTTCTTTACATAAGTGGCATAGATTATTATGGTTCTGGAACAGGACGGCTATCAAAAGTGAACAGTGTAACGATCGACTCTGGGAGGCCGGGCCTCCATAAGAGAACTGGAGGCAAACGCCGTGAAAATGCTGTTGGAATCTTGAAGGTCCAGTAATCTGCCCAGTGCTTCTAGAATTATTCATGTTAGTATTAAATATAAGAGGAACGGCTAGAGAGGAGTTTTAAGCAGGTAACAATGTGTTGCAATCGTATAAAATTCTAAGTGCGTTGGGAAATAGATTGGCTAGTGGAAATCAATTTATTAAACCATTAGGGTGAGTTTGTTACACCACTACTATCTAAAGCCATGTAAAAGAGCAATTTATAAAAAAACCTTTGTTTGGTTATCAGTCACAGACACGCACAGATACAAATCCTTTATTATATCCATTCGAAACTTACAACAGTACTTTGAGACACTTTTCATAATGTCTGACAAGGTAACAGTATCTTGAAACACATAGGCAAAGTGGTGCCATGCGAACCACAATTTCAAGTGCATAACGGACTTTTTTCAATTTTCTGCACAATTTCATCGCTGATTACAAATGGTCGCCCACTTCTTACCTCATCGTGTTAGTGCGTCCATCTTGTTTAAACATCAACATCTTTTAGTTACTACACTTTTACTCACCACGTTTGATCTGTAACCGTTACACAGTTTGTGATAAATCGCAGCTGACAAAAGTTTTCACGCACACAGAAATCGTACTACTGCACGCACTTCACATTCGACAATGTTCATTTTTTATTTATTTGGTAGACAAGTAAACTGCAACAAAATCTTTTTTCCATTCCGCACTGCTACTAAACTATCGCATAGTCGCTATCTCCGCCTACTTTCTACGTATGCACAAACGGAAGTTTTTTTTCTCAATTGCCCTCGTATTATACATAGACAAACTGTATGCAAATTAATTTTACTACAAATATAAAATAATAATTTGCAATTTGTCATCCGCATATTAACTATATTTATTCAATATTTAAACATTTGTTAAATATAGCGCAATAATCGAAGAAATGTAAGCTTTTTAAATTTGGATTATTGTTTATTGTAACTTAACAACGTTTATAATAATCATAATTCATACTTTATCAAATGTTTTTTAATGTCAATAATTTTTTTACAATTATTTTGAACATCCAGTAAAAAATAAGTCTCATTGATTAAGATGCATATATATATAGGACACCATTGGTTATACCTAATCTAGACTAGCATTCAAAATAACATTTTTTTTGTTATAAATTCTGAAGTTACAAAACCTTCAACATAAAACTGTAGATACAGCAAACATACAATGTTTTGTAAACCATCCAAATTTAAATTTTACCTTTAGTTAAGAATCAGAAAGCTTCATATTGGTAATATTTAGTTATTAATTGCTACTGATATCTTTTTCGACCTTTTTTACATATTTGGGAGCAATCTACAAAAAAACAAGTGTCAACAGATTGATAATACATGCTTTTTAACATAAGCTTTGAATCGCTGTTTAATTTATTTGGTGAAAAACCTAACTCTGAAACTGTAAAAATATTAATTGTAGGGTGAGATTTTTCGGGCAACGATAAAAATTCGACACAGCTATTTTCCATTCTATTTCCTTAGTTATAGCAATTTAAAACAATTTGGTTTAAATCGTGCGTTTTGAGATAATTCTCGACGTTTCGGAATTGGCTATGATGCCATTCAAGTTAAGATCATCGTTCCTCTGACCTCGAGCCGGCGCAGGCGAATTCGAGTCTCGCTCAACCCATGGATGTGTGTGAATGTCCTAGAATTAAGTGCATGTTAGTGGGCACAATAAGCCCTTGAGGCTGCAGTGCCTGTAAGTGCGCTAAAAATTAAAAAAAAACTACTCCCAAGAACTATGAGTTTTTGAAGAAGGCTAAAGCTTTGCAATATACTATTTAAAGAATTGAAAGGCCGGGGATGTACTGACTGGAGGAATTTGTTGGTTTGGAGGTGTTGCGTAACTAATGGCGTCGAGTAATGAGAATTTTTTATGAGACGTAAGCTTTGACTATATCCCATGTATTCATGCATTTAGAAATTTTTTCTGTTTCAACTGCCTCGCGAATAATTTTATTGTTATAATTGGAACTAGCAGCAATCGTTTTGCACAAAAATAATTTTGTCGTTTTTTTATGTTACTTTATAGGTGCTAAATAATTATCAAGTTTTCGTAAAACCAGAGAGTACTTCTATATTCGAATTTATGTTTGCCTGTTTATTTAATTTATATATATTCTTTGATAGTCTTTTTAAGGTATTTGTTAGAAGTCTTTGACTTTGTAAGAACTTTGATGCTTAGCTGAACAAATAAGGTCAGTTATTTTGTTATTAGTTCTGAAAACCTGCTTATCGGTAATGTCTCTATTGTAACTCAAAAAAGCATTTTGTTAATAGAAAATGTCTTGAAATTGGGTGTTTTAATTATATTTTTAATTATATGCGATAAAGTGATAATTTAAAGTTACATTTGTTGGTTTTTTATGTTTAAAAGTCTGATAAATTTAGTAGTGAGAATTTTTGTAACTGTATGTATTTGTGTAGAGTGATGGTGGAACAAATGTCTATATAAATATTTAAGTATATATTTAAGCAGTGTTGGAACATTTGAAAAATTCTAAATATACATATATATTATGGGTAATAACAAAGTTTTAATTAAAGGAATATTAAAAAATAAACTGATAATATTTTACACTGGAACGACAACATTTGTAAATAAGAATCAGAGCTATCGATTACAATTTAAATTGTCATACAATTAGTTATCTTGTATTGATTTTTAATTTAATAGTAAATAAAAATAAGCGACAGCCACAACAATTAGATTTTAAAATTAATTTGTATAGGATTTCAGCTTTTTGTTGTGACTAACGCTTCTTTCATGGATGAAGTCTCTTATAGTGGAGATTTTTAAGTCATTGTGGGTCTGCTTGATTTGTGACGTACCAGGGGGTATTAGTAAATGAGTCTTAATATTCTTTATTGGCATCTTTAGATGATTACAGTATTGGACTTACTGGCATATTCTCATAATTCAATTCGAAATTCCATATTGGTATAATTATGGTGTTATAATTTCGTTCTAATAACCAATATATTTTTTTGTCTCATTTCTATTTATTATTCCTATTAATATGTTGTTTCTAACTAATTGACAGAGATTGCCTTAAGGATATCTGCTTTATTATATAATTGGCGGACATAGTTCCTTACGTAACGTAAGTCACATGGAACGACTTTTGTTCATTTATTTTGTATGATATCCATTCTAGGTGCTTTTCTAATGTTTAGGTATTACTTTATTTCTCCAGTTCTTTTGAAGTAGCAAGTGCTATGGTTGAGTTTTTACTATTGGCATTTGTAAAAAGTTGAGAATTTCTTCGTTTGGAATATTAAGCTAAAAACTAGAAACCTAATTGAAATCATTCGCAAAGACTACTTTTTCTCGATTGAGTTGTTGTTTCTCGATATAATGAACTTGTCATTTATTTACGGGAGCATGTAATAAGTTTCCAAATAAAGTTATCGCAGCAAAAGAATTTGTTTTTTATTCTTCATTTTAATATTTTAATTTTGTTCAAGTTTGTTGTTTAAGCCGTTAAATAAATTTTTGTCGGACAGAGTCTGACCTCTATACCGTTTTGCTTTCGCTCTCCTCTTTTCCACTATTAGTTTTTCAATTTCTAATCGAACGTTTACGATGTTTTTCTTGTGAATTATTTCTGGAGTGGCCTGTAACAATTGCATTTTATTATTGGTCATTACTTCAATTCTTTCAATGATGGGGGACGTATTAACTATGGCTTTCATTCAGATATGATCAGATGACAGATCATACATCTAGGTAGTAAGAAGAAAATTTATTTAAAATCAAGAATTTTAAAAGATTCGGCGTTTTGTTGTGTAATGGGCAATATGTGGGAATACTTGTTGACAAGAAGAAATAATTTCTCTCTTGTAATAAACACGATAGTTCTCACTTTTAGTCGTAGAAATGTGAGAACCCAAAACAGTACGTTTATTATTACAATCCTCTCCTTCTATGAATTTTGGTCTCAAGGTGAAAAATCTAATCTGTTTAAAGTTGGGTTTTGGAAAACAATAAATAGGAGCAAGGGTTTGTTCGTACAGCATTATATAAACTTGGATAATAATCGCCTGGAGGTAATACTTTTCATATTTTGGCATTTCACGTAGCGCTTGATTAAATGATTTATTATTACCACTTTACCCCAGCGTTCAATTCCATCTGAGTGATTCGCGAAGTAGATATTAATATTTTATTTTTAAATATGTTTTGTCGGCGAAATGGGTTTCATTTATTAATAATATTGATTCGGTTGTGTTACACAAATAATTAACTTTGTCTGAAGTGACAAAAGAGTGGATTGAGTAGCCTTGGAGTCAACACTACCGGGCCCAAGCCCGGATAAAGTAAGACAGTTGGGGGACCTGATCAGACCCCCCATAAAATCTAACATTCGCTCACGCAACCGGAAATGGGCCTCGAAACAGGACTAATTTACAAACGACAACATAAGTAATAAAAAAAATACGAGTTGGAAAAAGAACCATAATATGAATAGCAACATGAAACATAAAATCATGGAATAACAGAAACAAAGAATTAATAGAAAAGAAGATCAATATACGCGTCATTCAGGAAACCAAAAAAAGGAAAAGGCCAGAAAGGGCATGGAGAGTACATTTATAGTGGTGTAGAAAAAAAAGTAAGAGTAAAAGCTGAAGTTAGGCATTTTGTTAAATAAATAGCTCAAAAACCTCATACAAGAATGCATATAAGTGTCCGAAGAAATCCTTTTAATTAAATTAAAAACGGACGGACCCAATCTTAACGTGATATCGGTTTATGCACCAGAGGATTGCAAAGCTAGAATAGACAAAAAAACGTTTTACACAATTTTACAAACTACTTTGAAGCCCATACATACTTAAGACTATATATGTATCCTGGGACACGAGAACTGAAAACGAGACCATAAACAACGTTAATCAGAGGTTTAACGAGGAGCAAATAAATAAAAATGGTGGTCAAATGATCAATTTATGTTCACTAAACGCATACCGTTACAAACATACATTCCATAACGAAAGGACAAAAATCTGTAATAGATTACACATTATGTAACAAACAGACAAATATACCCTATGTAGGTGCTAGATGTGAGAGCCTTAAATTCAGCCAACGTTGGTACAGACCACAGTCAGCTATTAACAAAAACAAGGATGAAAATAAAACTCAAGAAAAAAATAACAATAAACACAACAGCGGAAGATAAATTTAATATCGAATCACTGTAGAATGTGTCCGCTAAACAACTGTACCAACCAAGAATAGAAAAACATTTAGACTAGAACCCTACAACAAACAAAAAAAAAACAGAAGGATAAAGCTGGAAAAAGCTCAGTACCAATATTGAAAGGGCTGTCAATGAAGCAATAGGAAAAAGAAAAATTACAAAGACGCTCTATAAGAAAGTGAAACAGAAATGCTAGAAAAGAAAGGGACTTATCTTAAATACAAAACTATAACCACACCAGAATCGCACGAACAATACAAAATAGAAACGAAGCAAAATTACTCGTAAATAAACGAAAAAATAAACATTGGGAAAGCTTTATCAAAAACATGGAGAGCGATTTCTACGATCTACAAAAACAGATGTGGAGACTAATTTGAAGTCAGCTTAAAGAAATAACGGAACTAGTACAATATAATAATATAGATAAAAAACATGGGTAGAATATCTAACTGAACAATTTAATGTACAAATAAACAATAAAGATAAATATACTCTAAATATAGTGGTAGAAAAAGAAATAAACATCCGTTGCTTAGAGGTAGAACAAACACTCAGACAACTTAAAAACAAAAATTTTTCCGGTCCGGACCAAATACCAAATAAACTACTGAAATATGGAGGGGGATCGATTAACAAAGTTTTGGTAGCAGAAAGATGACTTACAAAAACTACTAAACCTCTTTAAAACTACTGGCAAACAGTTTAACATAATAATATCTTTAGAAAAAACTAATGTATGACCACCTCGACAGAACCTATTAGATGTAAGTTGTAAGTAGATGGAAAAGTAATCCAAGAGAAAACAAAACTTATGTATTTCAGAATAGAACTATCGGCAAACGGAAGCATTGAAAAAGAAATAAAAGTAAAATAATAAATAACTAAAGGCAACAAAGTAGCAGAAAGTTTAAATGATACAATTTGCCGTAACAAACAGCTGCAACAACAGACGAAAGCAAGGATATATAAAGCCACAGTGAGACCGATTATGATCCACATGGCAGAGACGCGACCCACCACAGTTAACACGTGCTGTTTATTGGAAATAGCAAAAATGAAAACTCTGAGAAAGAACGCTTGTAAAACACTGATGAATAGGGAGAGAAATGAAAATATAGGAAGAGCCTGTAACGTAGAAAGAAATAGTGGAATGACCACATTAACCGAATGACCGATACCAGAATCGTTAAGATTACCAGAAATCAAGTTACCGGTAGAAATACGAAGTGTGGGAAGACCTAGGAAGAGATGGTGTGACAACCTCAACGTATAATAACAGAAAGGCCCAACGGATGAATGAACAGGCGTTAGCCTAAGATAGAAGAATGAAAAAGAAAAATAAATAATTTAATTTTATCTTTGTGCTAACTAGGACCATTGGCGTGCCAGAGAGTTGTTCTTATAAATATAGACATTATTTATTTTACTAAATAAAATTGTTAGCATGTTAAGGCACCTGTTATTTTGTGCAATGCGTTGGTTCAACATTGTTTTAAATTCCTATAAAAATTTAATTAAGGTCATGCTAGTGTTGTCAGCACTCTCCTTTGCATTATAAAATGTATTATTTGATAGTACTTGTGCGTACCTTTTAGTTTGCATGTTTCTAATTATCTTTTAAGCGCCTAAAAAGAGATTTAAGAAATTTCCTTGATACGTTGTTTAACATTAATTATTTATATAAGTGTACCACACCTGTAAACTTTTTCCTCAACCCCGGTAAGTTAACGACACCATAGACATAGAAGGCTTGGGCATCGGTATTAAGATGTCTTAATAATTAGTTAGTGAAATTTATATAAAACGTGAAAATCTTTATAAAGACAACTAAACAACAATGTTTATTACTATAATTTGTTTCATTATAAAAATATTTACATGTGATAACATACTGTTTCTCAATAAATGTTTATGAAATATCCGTTAGCTGTTTTAATAGTTTAGTTAATAATGCTTAAGGCATTATTTTATATATTAAATTTGGAAATTGTTATTAAATTTGTGTACTAAACTGCGACGAAGTGCATATGTTGGAATAATTTTAATGAAACTTAAAAAACATTCAAACAATTTTTGCGTATAGCAATAGCTCCCTAAATGACTTTGGTTACTAGAAAATCAAAGTAATTTTCTGAAAATAACGCTTGCGCCGTGAAATGCTACAAACGCTAGAGGGGCTGCTGGGACGACTCTCATTAGTAAATTGTTGTGAAGACGTTTTTAGCATCGGAAAAAATGAAAAATGATACCCTCGACTCAGTTCCCGTAAACAATCGCGTCCGCACAAAAAGTTCAGGAAGTCACAGAGTTAATGAATGCACACACGAGAGGCTCTTCCCATCCATCTTCCTGCAGCCCCACCGCCGTCGGCCGGCGCTTTGTAGCTGAAACGCACGAAGATAATAAACGAATCTACCTGGTAGTGCTGAAATAAATTAATGTGCAATGCGATATTGTTCGACCTAAAAAGTTTGTAACGAATGAGCGCGTCTGCTCAGCCTCGCAGGCAGTTGGGGTGCGTCTAGAAACAGTTCAGCTAGCGTATGCCTACCGCCCGCTTAATTAATCGCCGGCGCTAAGCTGCTAATTCCCGACACTGATTACGAATGCCGCCTACAACACTCCCATAAAGTACAATTTTCTTTTGTGCGGCTGAATATGAAACTGTGCGGCATAGCTACAAAACGCCTTAAAATGGTAATTTATGAATGCCTGCGTTTTGAAATTGTAATCCCCACTGCATTCGGTAAGTTTGAAATTTACATAAATTACGTTTGTCGTTTATGTACATCTATCAAGCTTAAAAAATAACATGCAGTTTAATAATTAATGACTTCTTTTCTAGTAATTAATTAATTATTTATTTATTATCACCGAAACAAATTTTTAATTTAATTATAAAGTATATAAAACATAGATCAAATTAAGTAAAGGTTAGACTAGTAAAATTGTGAATTTATGCAGATTTAATTATAGACAAACAAACTAATATTACATACCAAATATTAATACATATTAACTTAAGTATTTTCTTTCATTTTGATAACAATTACTAACTGATTTACAGGATTTATGGGTGTATGATTCGGGCACTTAATTAATAATTTCTGGTGTGGCGGCCTTTTCGCCCTTGAACCGCTTTATATCGCGGCGGTATGCGGACCTTTGATATCAGCTAATTCAAGCATAAATTCAAATATACGCACCGCAGCGCGGCCAATTTGGTCGTGCTTTAACACCCCGCATACATTCATATTCACGCCCCGCAGCGCGGCTAGTAGGGTCGTGTCTTAACCCGCATACATCAGAAACATTTCGCATCCCCGCAAATATTCACGCATCGCAGCTCGGCCAATTTGGTCGTGTCTCAACATCCCGCAGATACCAGATCCGCATCGAATTATTGAATCGCCGACGAAGCCGAAGCCGATTCAGGTGAGCGATTTGGCAATTCATTGGTTGATATCGGTAGCCGCCCCATCCTTACGCGACGGCCGTTTAAGGGACGATTTTGGCCTTATCGGCTGACCTTCCACTACGGGCCGTACTACGTTTCACACCGCACCAGAGCGGCTATTTACACGCCTGCCTCTCCATTTTCTTTCCTTAAAGTCAACCAAAAAAATTTTGAGTTTTGAAAAAAAAGGCAAAACATAAAACTTTTTCTTTAAGAAAAATAGGACAACTTTATAGGAATTTACTTGAAATGCAAGGCGAAACGGATACGCCTGACATTAAGTGGTGGTAATTATATTAAAGAGTTAACATCGATATAGTTTATCTTTGCACAGAAAATACTAAGAGTAAATGCAACCTTCTTGATGAAACGGTTTTGAATTTTTTAGGTGTTGTATAAATATATATTATAAGGGGAATACCAAATTGACGAACAATATTGTAGTATGTGGCGCACAATTGAAGAACACAGAAAATTTAAGGTATAAATATTATTATATGCATCTAAGAACACATTCCGACGTTTGAACTCTGAACGTTGAACTCTGCTAATAATACAATGAATGTGATAAATAAACGATTGTTTATGATATCATTTGTTAGACATTAAAAGAATTTAGAGTGCTGAATCTTGTAAAATATCGATACGGAACATTTTTTAACATTTAATTTTAAAGAATTTGAATTAAACCAAGCAACAAATCCATTAAACGCATTTTGCAGTACATTACAATAAATAAGGAGATAATATAGGTTTGGACAATTTTAGGTTCCGCGAATAGCAGGTATTTTATATTCCCAAATTTAATCCAACATCATTAACATATAACAGTAATAAAAATAGAAATGAAAACTTGAGAAGTTGGAAAGGGCATCTATATACGATTTCAAATTTTTAAATAATTAGCATGCTTACAAATTTCTTTGTATTTATATATTGTTTTTTCCCTCATTTTCGCTATATAGTAGCGCAATACTAATTTATTAATAAACAAATTTAGTAACATGATGTGGTTTTTCAAGTGCTTTAAAATAATTATTTGATAGTCACGTTAATGATTAGTTGCAAAGAAAACATATCAATGAAGTGTTTTCAATTATATTAGATTTAAATAAATTTTAGTTATTCTTTTTCCACTGAACAAAAGTTTAGAGGCAATACATTCTAAATTCCCATTGAACACATATTTTCAACTATCATCATACAAATACGAGAGTGAATCAAATATAAACGTAGACTTATTTTTTAAAAAATATTTTATTTGAACGTGAAACAAAAGAATAGCAGATTATTTTTCTACATAATCTCCTGATTTAGAAACACATTTTTCCCAACGTGTAGCTAATTTTGAAGTGCCTTCCTCGTAGAATAAAGTTGGTCGTGTTTCCAGCCAATTGCACACATAGACCTCAACCTCCTCATCGCTGTCAAATCTATGTCCTCCCATGGCTTCCTTGAGAGGACCAAATAGGTGATAGTCGCAGGGCGATAGGTCAGGGCTGTAGGGAGGATGTTCAACTGTCTCCTAGCCCAATTCCTTCAATTTTTTTCTTGTCAAGGCTGCTGTATGGGGACGAGCATTGTCATGGAGAAGTTTCACCTCTATCATCGGTAGGTCACGTCGTTTGCGGCGATATGCAAGTCTAACCTCGCTTAAAATGTCGCAGTAGTACGCCGCATTAATGGTCC
Organism: Sinelater perroti; assembly: GCA_036346155.1. Classification (NCBI taxonomy): domain Eukaryota; kingdom Metazoa; phylum Arthropoda; class Insecta; order Coleoptera; family Elateridae; genus Sinelater; species Sinelater perroti. The sequence goes on from JARFIY010000195.1 coordinate 7,176,507, forward strand.
TGCGATCATGCAAAAAATCGATATGCAACAAGCCACGCTGGCGATGCTGGTGCGAGGTCGGCGATCATGGCTCTCATTTTCAACATTCTCACGACCCTCCACAAACTTTTTGTGCAATGCGAACACCATAGCTCGTGACAATATCTCTTCCTTGAACTCGCAGTCAATCTCCTCAGGATTTCAACCGGTTTTACACCTTCCGTGGCGAGAAATTTAATGATAATACGCTGCGCAATTGACGACGGCACCTCCTGCTCAGACATTGTCACGACGGGTACTGACAGGAACGAACGAAATCGCCCGCCTGCTTCCCCCACTCCTGACATCCCTACCAAACACCTGACGAAGCGAGAACTCTCGCGCGTTAATATTGCGCGCCCGAGATCAATAGTCTCGTTTATATTTGATTCACCCTGGTATGTCCAATATGTCCAATATGTCGCGATTAGTTTTTCTGTTGGACATTCCGGTTTGTATTTGCGCTACACTTACATGGTGTTTTTACGGATTTTTGGTTTCATTTATATCAAAGCTGCTCTTAATTTTATATCATGCAATTAGTACCAGACTTGACGACAAACACAGTCTCTTTCAACTACCATGTCCCCGCAGAGCAAATTCTCATTTGACTGCAGCTCGAGTGGAGTTTCTCAGTGAATGTTGTATCCCTTAACTCATTTATTATTTTCTTTGTTCTCTTTCCCCACTCTTCTATACATTTGTTTGCTTTACCTTGTGAAACATACATTTGTGATATACCATTAACCTTTTTTATATGAAGGTTAATAAAGGTAGACGTACTATTATTATAATTATAACACTCTTTTACTTTACATCAAAGTAGAAGTGAAATCTTGAAACAAATTGAAACATTTTCAAAATAATAAATACAGAAAAAATATTTTTTACATACTTTTACATTTTACGTTGCTTAAATTTCAGTTAGATATTTTTTAGTAAGTTAGTTATGACACATTTTTGACGTAAAAATTACACAAATGATGACATCCATATTGCATACAATAAAGCATTAGTTTTTCGAAGTTGTTAATTATTAAATATTTATTGTGCAATTACTTATCTATACTTACACTGGACATAACGTTGTATCTAACGTTTTTAATTGCGCTAGACTGTAATTCGTGCTCAACAAACGTTTCTAGTGTAACAAGCAATGTAAATATTTTCATTATTCTCAAAAAATTAATCTACGTCATAAGACAGCAAGGAATATCGCAAATCAATATTTTTATGTAACGCTAAGTAGCTTCGTTTATTAGTGGATTCATTCAAGCAGTAGTACACTTCGTTCTCCGTCCACAGTTTGTTAATTAATACAACAATTGCCATTATTCGCTCATAGAACTCTTGTATTAAAGTTTCGACCCTTTAAAGTGTATAGATATTTATGTGTGTGACGGTTTTTCAATGACAAACTGCCGACAAACCCAAAACGAACCGGATATGCATTGAAATAAAAATGCACTCTAATGGAACAACGTACGTATATATCTGACGTGTTTTTCCAAGCAGAATAGCTGCTCTGAACATTTTCTGTTTTATGTTGTAAAAGATGCAAAAAATATTGATTACACTTGTGCCGCAAATAGTGCCATTATGACAATTTATGTTTATAAAATCTTCGGTTACATTTAATGTGACTTTAAACTGTTTTGCTTAACACGTTTATTAAACACGTAATATGACGACTGTACGTGTCTACTGCAGCTCATCGATTAGCTTTTTACGTCAGCATTGAAGATAACTGTGAATGTTTAAATGGTTAATACACTGACGGGATCACATTTTTTCACAAAGAATTATCATACAGTTATGAGAATTTTTAAGCCTCATATACATTAAAGAAACATTAAAAACTAAATTACTGTAATGCCGCGATATCTTTCAATATAAAGAAGAGATTAGTTAGTACATTTATTGACAGTTTGGTTTTTAAACGACAGTTGTTCTGATAAACTAATTTTAGTGTATTAATCCCACTGAATTTGTGTTTTTTTAATTTGTATGCATTATCTCTATTTTTGGAATCCATAAATTTTTTAGTTTTAAACTTTCATTCCAATAAGTGTTTAAAGAGGGTAACTAGTGGAGGTTCTAAAATAATTAAATCTAATTAAAACAAAATATTTTTTTGTTAAAAAAAATAATAGTTGTTTTTTAGTAATAGAACTGTGTTTTAACACTACTACAATTCATCTTTTTGAAAAAGACAATATTCTGAGAAGCTTTAATTTAATCATTTTTGCTATTTTCGGATTTCGATGTATTTTATAATTGGTAATATTAATTATCATAATTTAATAATAAGGGGTTTTACCTTATTCTATAAAAAATGTTTTTGAGTCTTAAGTTTTTTCTTACGAATTACCTCAATCATGAAGCATATTTTTCACACATTAAAAAACCACGAAATATAAGGTTAGAGTTCAGCAATTTTTCTTATTAGTTAAGTATAGCTTTTAACTTTCAGTTTTATGTTTTTGCCATCCTATATTAATTTAATATTAAAACTGATGCAGCCCTAAAATTTCATGCCTTGAGGCAACCGTTTTGCCGCTCACGCGCAAATGCTAGTATTAATATTGTTAGTGTCAAATAATGTATTTTTAAAATATTCCCATAGTCGAGCCAAATTAGTAAAAAAAACCGGTAAAATTTCTAAACATTTTCTGGGTACACGCATCGAGACGTTACAGGGCGCGTTCGATTCGGAAGAGCCTCAGAAAAAGGTAACCATATTTTTTTGTTATAATGCATTTCTTTGATGTATTTTTTGCAGACTTTAAAGAATATTTTATTGCTCGCTTAATATTGGCCAAAATAAGCTGAATCCCGTTACTAGAAGGTTTTTGGGATCGCTGCTCACGAATATGATGCTTAGAAAGAGCTCCGATGCAATCGGGGCATAATTTTAGCTTTGAGGGCGATTTTGGGGAATCATCTGAAATTTGTTTGTTTTCCGAGTTTAAACTATCTGAATAAGGGTTTTTTTGGATCGCTGATCACAAGTATGATGCTTCAAAAGTACCCCTGTGCCCTGGTAGAGCAAAATCCTGAGGTTGGGGCGATTTTAGGTAACCAGCTCAAATTTGTTTATTTTTCGAGATTGCACTGTCTATATAAGGGTTTTTAGTCACTGATAACTATTTTGATTCTCAAATTAAGTTCTAATGCGTCAAAGTAAGAAAATGCCTTGGAGCACTTTGGGAAAAGAATACCCTGGCGCACCAGTGTGCGAGTAGTGCATTTTTTCATTTGAATACGATTTAATTTGAATTATTTTCAAAATCAATTTTTAAAGATATTATTACAAAAACAATTGTTTTTGCAGAGTGACAACCCCAATAAGTATTAAATAAATAGGGTATTTCAACAAAAATTCTTTTTAAGTAAAAAAGGAACTCGCGTTTCAGAGTATGTGAGTTTCCGTTAAAAATGTTCGGTGAGGTGGTGGATAATCGAAGGACTTGTTAGTTTGCGATTCAGCACACGGTAGGTATTTATCATAATATAAAAAAATATAAAAATGGTCATTTTCTGCAAAATTTTTGGCACTTTGAAAGCATTTTTTCTTAAAATTTAGTAGTTTCCTATCCAGCATATGATAGATATTTGCGATAATAAAAAAAATGTTACAAAATTCACAATTTTCCTTGAAAATTTGCATATGCAGGTTTTGCAGAAAATGGCACTTTTTTACATTATCAGAAATACCTACCGTGTGCTCAGTTGTATAATGCTGAATACGAGGTTTTTGATTATCCGACAACTCAACGAAAATTTGGAGCCCAATTACAAAGTTGTGGGTTTCAGGGTCGCCTCAACTTGTTGCAAAATTGGCCAAAACTCACATGTGCTGAAACATAATTTACCAAATTTAAGTTTGCAGATATGTTAGTTCCTATATAACGTGGAAAAATCCAATTTAGCGTGATAGTTCTGGGAGAATTTCGCAGCTTTCCTAGCAAATTCCAGGAAAATGAAAAATTGGGCCCTTGATTTTTATTTTGGTGCATTGGTGCTTCATTTGAGAATCAAAATCGTTATTAGCAACCCTAAAAACCCTTATATAGACGGTTTAATCTCAAAAAACAAACAACTTTTAGCTGATTCCTCAAAATCACCCCTAGTCCCAGGATTCTGCCCCACCAACTGCATCGAAGCACTTCTAAGCATCATATTTGTGATCAGCCACCCCAAAAACTTTTTATTCAAACAGTTTAAATTTGGAAACAAACAAATTTTTGTTGATATTAAGAGAAATAAAATATTCTTTAGGGTCTGCAAAAAATGTGTCAAATAAATGCATTTTTGTGTGCACAAATGCACTTTCACATGATAATAAAAAAAAAATATGGCCTAACATATTCTTCTCATGTCTAATTCTTCAGTCTTTAGAACTTCTACTATCTTTCTAATTTTGATTGGACGACTTCCGGTATCATTTGGTAACCTTTTTAATGTTATCGGTAGAGGTTGCAGTCACTGGCCGTCCCGAACGATCATCATCAACCAAACTGGTATGACCACGTTTAACTTCAGCTTCCCATCTTTTCACGGCAAATGATGGAACATATTCTCCGTAAATGGCGTCTAACTCGACTTTAATTTCAAATGCAAGTACTTAATTACGGCACGGAATTTGATTTTTCCATTTTTACAAAAGCACTGGCATCGACTGATACATACGACTCTCAAACAACAAGTAAACGTCTAAAATGGGTAAAATGTTTGCAGTTATATTTCAAAGTATGTGTGATTGTAGTAGCAAAATAGTTTTGGCGAGTAGGGCCGTCTTCAGTTGAGGCTCAAAATTTTTGTCCACCCTAATTTTAGTTTGATATTTAAGTATTTATTGTTCATATTAGACCATTTCAGTATCCGGAAACTCAAGCACTTTTGCGACTTGAGCTTGATTTTTTAATAGATAATAACCTAAAATGGTTCTACTCAAATATTTATGCTTAAAAACTTGCATTGTTTCATAGTTTTACAATTTCCATTGCATAAGTTATTTGTTGGTAGCCATCCATTCAGTTTTCTTACTTAACATTCTTATGAGATCACGACAGCCACGAGGTAAAAGTCTCGACCTGTCACACTAGCGCACTGCGAGCCCTGGGTTAGATTCTCGGGTCAAAAGCAAAGGCAAACATCAAATGCTCTCCGGTCGTCGTACGAACTTGTAAAGTACATTCTCCCTTTTCTAACGGGTTAGATTAGCCACCTGGCCAGGGTATGCCCAACATGGCCCACAGTACTACGTGAAATGTATAGTTAGAAACAAACTAATAGCCTATATAAGAGTAAAAGACTTAATAGATTCATACTATATTTATAACATGCTTTCGTAATTTGTATAAATAATCTCTGTAAGTGATCCTCTGTTAGGAAGGAATACTGTATCGTCAATATAACAGACAATTTCCCCATCTCATAATTTATATCCATCTTCAGAACCTACCTCTTCTACAATCCCATAAATTATGGTATCAAATAGCAAACGGCTTAAGGAGTCGCATTACTTAGGTCGATCATGCATATGTACATTAGTTTATTAAATTCTGAAGGTTCTCAACCATATGCTGGGTTATGTAAACTATATAACATTTTCTTCTTCAGAATTTTGTTGATATTTTATTATACAGTTATTATTTTTGTGTTTTTAAGGTAGCTTCTAGTACTACCATTTCACGGTAATTGTTTGGTAATTTCCCATCTTCCTTCTTAGATATCAGTATTATTTTTCCCATTCTCCATTTACTTGATGTTTTGTTTTTAGAAAATATTTTTTGTAACATTTTTGCTAATTCTTCTCTCGGCATTTTACCTCCATATTTAAATAACTTTTTGCACGCTCCATTTATTTTTAAATTTCTTAAAGCTCTTTCAACTTTCTTCCTTTCTATTTTCGTTGTTTGTCCCTAATTTTTATAAAATATCCTATTAAATTCTGTTCTTTATCTTTATATACTTGGTATAAAACCTTAAAGAAATCTGTCGATATCCCCGTTAATACCAGATTTACAGTTTCATAGTAATATCTGTGTCTGTTTTTGTGTCGCCAGAACTCTACACAATTTATTCTCAAATTCTTCTTTTACTTTTATTATTTTTTGTTCATTTTGTTGCGTGATATTCTACATGGCTCTTTAATAATCTGTTTGTGCTGTACTACGCATATGCCATTCTTTTCTCCTGAGGTAATTCTTTTACGTTGTTAGTAAGCTACTATATCTTTTTTTAGTTACACATTGTAATTATTAAATAAGATTAAAAGATTAAAATTTCCCGCCCTCCAATGATTACTATTATGTTTGTTAACACATCCACTTAGGTTTTCTCGGAGTTTTGAAAATCTTGTAATGTACATGTAGTCTTTTAGTTGTTTTTTTTTATTATACGCTCTATTGTGGACTTTGTAGACAGACAATTCAAGTCGTAAATGTTAAAGATTTCTCCAGTATTTAAGATGAATAATTGTTTTTAATAAAAAATTTAATTATCGTAACAAGCAAATTCTAAAATCAACCTGCTATACACCCTGTAGAATCCTGCCACAACATTATTTTAAAACACAATCAAAATAAACATTATTATTGTCTTTCAGACTTTATGATGCTGTCTTGCACTAATATATCTTCTATCTTATTTTTAAATCACATGAAAAATTGTTTTTAAATATTGTGTAGTATATAGCAAAAACTGCTACTACTACTTGCGTTCTTTCGAACAAGGGGTAATAATAGCGGTCGTTTAAGGAGCGATGTTTGCCACACCACCCCGTATCCAGAGATGGTGCGCGACGACTGGGCAGTAAAGTCGAACATACGAAAGCCTTAACCTCTCAGTTCGCAGGCCGTGCTCCCACGCGGTGTGTTAGAGCCTTACCATTATATAAGCAAATATCTCACGTGTGCTCAAGTTTTTTGTGTTTAAATTAGGGTTAATTAAAGTTGATTTGACTTTTTGCCAAACTCGTGATCCAAAGCAGTCAAACTTCTAAAACCTTTCGAAAGAAATGCACTCGTTCTGCAAGAGGAATGGTTTTGCCAGCGCAACGTTAACGTGTTGATACGCGGTCACGCAATGCACTGTGAAGTTGAAAGGAGCATTCACCCTTACCCAACGGCAGTGGCACCTTACGAAAAACGCAAGTGCACACACTGGCTCCTCCTGCCCTACTTGTAGAATGGTTTTATAGTTCATGCATGCGTGCTTCCTGCAACATGAAGCGAGACTCGTTCCTAAAACGCAGATTAATTCTATGCTCGGTAAATTATGTGAACTGCGCTTTTATTTTATGACTAAGTTTATTAAAATGATGAAGCATGTATGCTTCAGCGTAGACCGTTGTACTCGCGTGGCAGTTGGTGCGCTATTGCAGTAATTTTAACGAGATAAGAATGCCACGCAGCCTGTTTACAAATGTAGGACTGCAGCAGGAATTTATCGGAACAATTATAATATTTAATAGCCCATATATTTTTGCGTTCATTACATTTTAAAGACACATACCTTATTTTAGTATTAAACGCAACTCTTATTTAACATAACGTGGTAATAATGAATGATAAGATCTTTTCTTGGTTTTATTTTTTAGTCTTTTAGTTAACATACCTACACTATACTGAACAACCATCACAAGCACACCTTTCATTTGTTATTTTTTATGTATTAGAGCAATTTTTATATTGCATATAATTTTGTTTTTATTTTATTACAATTACAATAATAAATAAAAGTATATTTAGTGTAAATGGTACAAAATACAAGAATCACTGTACATAGACTCAATCTTTTCAAAATAAGCAATTAGGGATGTCGCATTTCGATCTTTTGTTATCGTAGCTTTTAAAAGAAAAAACATTCTGCAAATGTCTCTATTGGAATCATAAACAACCGCCTTATTGTAGCGAACTAAAATCTGAACCAAGTTTTTACAATACGTTTTTGTCAAGATCATCTATCAAAATGTAACAAATTGTAGTTTAGAAATAGCTCATCGTTATTGATTGTAACTTGTACAAATTTAACATTTTTGGCATTCTGTTCGCTGTTGGCTTTTTAAAACGTGGATTACTTTCAACAGTTTTCTTTTAATAGTGTCTAGGGACGAATTCCCGGTTTCCTACAAAACTTCATGCAGATGTACTGCCCTACTCGCTCAATACAACGATCATGCACTACATAAGTTTATTCGCCAGAGTCTAAGTTATAACCGACTCGGTTAGTGAAGTTGTCCTCGTTTACGCGTGCGTGCTATAATTCATCCTTATCGGCTATCGAGCTGCTTTACAATCAACCAAAGCATACATTACGCTAACATTAGCTCAATATATTCACTTTGTATGTTAAAAAAAAGATTTTTATATTTTTAGGTTTTGTAAAACTTTCTTCTAAACGGAATCAAATTAATAACACGATCTTAATTTTTTGGTCTTGATAGATTTTTTTGTTATTTATTCAAAGATTTCTTTAAGTTTCTTGTATTTTTCAAGCACCAAAGCATACAAAAATTAGATCTCATATTAAAGAAAACACAGCAATAAAAATTGATCTAACTTGAATATCGTGGCTACAACAAAATCTGCTTTATGATATTATTCATTTACTCTTTTTGTTTCATCAAATGCAAGAATTACTCTTCCCAAAGTTTCAAACGTAAATTGTTCATTATGATGCTTCTATTTCTCATTTTTACGTAGTTTTAATATTTTTCATGTTTTTATTTTTCTTTTACCTTTCATTTACTAGCATGTTAAGAATACCTTGGATAGTTTTACTTACATTATTTAAATTTATATTTATGTTTTTGTTATGCAGAAATTTTATGTTACAAATATTATTATATAAGACATTTTTTTTAAAACTTATATACGTTTTTATATATAATAACTTTATTTATTAAAATATTCTGCTTCGCATTGAGTAACCCCTTCCCACACAGAAAATAATTTATAAATTCTACTTTTATAAAAACGATTATTTTTGTTAAAAAAATGTAGATACGTCTGTTTTTAATTCTACTTTATTATTAAGTTTACTGCACATGATTATCCAAAGACAAAAATAGGTAATAATAATTTCATGAAGATGTATGTGTGAAATACGAGAGATGGCGGAAGATCTTCCACTCTAAATTCATTAATTTTTTCTTCCCTCTACTGCAATTTGTAGTTGTGCGTTATCTTACCAAAAATAAAGTTTTTAGGTTTGCAACTGCAGGTTGTTTTGTTGCAATTTACCGGGCACATAAATGTTTGCCGTGAGGTTTTTGACCAATTCGTAGATATTCATGGTTAATTTTAAAGTCCACCAAACATAGAAAAAAAGCTTTTGTGATATCAACTTTTCCTTAGGACTATATGGTGCAAAATTACTTAATGATAGCCAGTGGTGAATATGTTTATAGCTGGAATACATAATCTATTTTTTATCAGTGGTCAAAATTTAATCCAAAACGTTATTTGATTTTAGTCGTAAAATAAAAGATGTACAGATTATAAACTGCTGGCTGTAATTTGTTATTAGGAGTTAGTTTGATTAGTACTATTTACTTAATTTTCATTTTTTTCCTATTTTGTGTGGATGCTGTCCTACTTTTTCGTCACTTTGAACAATTCTGTAAGCTGTTGACGCGTTAAAGTGGAATGTGCCTGCAATCATTGTCTCCAATTTGTCGATATTTCAATTTGAGATTCACTAATTGCAGAAAATTTGAAAACCATATTTGAGCCATTCTTAATGTAACTGACTCTCCCCCAAACGTGTTTTTTTGACAGCTTCTATAGCGTTAGTCCTCCAAGTTTAAATTTGTAAAGTAAACATGCATGTATTACACTATTTGCCACAGACATTTTTAAGGTTGTGATTATGTTTTAAAGTGAACAATGCGAGATTCGCTAAACAACTAAAGTAAAACATCTTAATATGACAGATAAACAATTTTTAGAATGGTTGTACTCACACAAACGATAGAACTTTCTTGGTTACCTGAGATATAATGACTAAATTACCATTAAAGTGTGTTGTGTAACTATTACTAAGAAGATTTTTAATTTTCCAATTTTAAGAAATCAGAAAATGTGATTTGGATTTTTTATTAATTACCACTGATTTTAATTGCATTTTATTTATTTATAGGTTTCCAAATCAACAATAATCACAATTATCAACCAAAATTAAAGTGCACTCTTGCTATTTCCTCTTTATCACATTTAAATTTAGTACACTATAACTTCCCTCTATTAAAACTTGGTTCTATTCCAGGGGTATATGTTACTAATAATTACGATAATTAGTTTGGACATTCTGTTCCCCATAATTACATCCCCAACATTTCCTCTCTAATCAATTATGGCAAAGGTGAGATATCGGGGATGTTAATTGAGCATTAATTATTTGCCGGCCGTGACTCGACCGTAGTATTACAAGGGCCTATGGTGCAACTAAATTTTGCACCTGTTAAGTTCGTTAAAAAGCAGCGAACACTTAAAAGTAATATAAAAAGATTATAAAATTTTGCGCCTACCGCGCCTATTAAAAATTCTATTACGCTTTCAAATATTTATCGGCTAGGTACTCTCGTGCCCCTCGGTGCATAGCAGAGAATTATTGAATGCAAAATTCATAGCGCAAACCTAAGTGTAGAACAGCGGCGAGCATTAAAAGTTACGCACGGAAACACAAATTGACAAAATAAAATTCCAGCTGCCCTAAAAGCACAAGAATGTTAGACAATTATGAAGTAAATGGCCGTAAAGTTAGCTTGCTGCGAAAGTTTTTAATTATTTTTCCTCTCTTCATTTACAGTTTTTAGAACGAACTTACGAAATGAGCGCCGTGCAAAGGCAAGCATTTTTGTGTAGTAATTGCTTCGAGGCGGCGGCAGCAGCGTCCTTACGGATTTTATTTTGAATAAATCGGGGGCACTTGTAGGCGCCAGAAATAAAGAAAGGATCCGGTTAATTAAACGTCGTAAATTTGGATCTTCGGATTTGTTATCAAGTCAGCGCAAAGGCGGATGTTCTAGTAATCCAGGATTTTTAAGAACTCGAGAACAAATATTCAGCACCTTTTTAGGATTTTAATGGCTGCAGTTCAACGGGTTTCACAATTTGCTGAACTTGGAGATTGGCGGGTTTAAAGATCAGGCTGCGTAAAATGCTACTAAAATTCATGATTACGTTGAAAATACAGTATTTTAATTTCACAGAGATAGATTACCGTGATCTAGCAAGAAAAACCGCTAGATATGTTCCAAATTCATATGCCTATGTATGATGTTTTGGGCACAAATTAGGATTAAACTTTCACAACCTGTTTTTTTATTCTGGATTAATTTACGCAAGCCAGTCTAAGATGTTGAAAATGGAACTGAAAATACTATAAACCTTTTAAATACAAAACAAACACCGGATATAGTTTAGAAAGGAGATCAGTGCTTACAGATTATTTTCCCCCGACATTGTTCGTAGCAGAGCATAAAAATTGTAAAACATTTTTAGAGACTGTTTTTTAGAGACGTCTTATGAGAAAATTAAAGGAAGAATATTAACATTGCTTTGATGAGATAATGCTCAAAATCTCGAATAGAATTCTTTTTGGCATTTTAGACTTTGTAGTTAGAGAGGAGCACCATCTTACTAAACAATACTTTCTTTTTGAATACAATGGATGGTGTTAGAATAGGACAACGTATATGTATATTCAAATATTTCTGATCAAAGAGTAAAGTTTTGTAGTCATACTGCGATAATTCCAAACACATTTTTGTCACTTTATATTCTAATCCGTTATTTTTGGAAATTAGTTTTGACATTTGGTTTGAATTTAACTATGTCTAGATTAAAAAAATATCTTTAGGTATACGTAACAATAAGCAGTTGCATTTGGTTGAGTCAAATAAAAACAAGAATTCCAAATTATAACAACTCTCAAAATTTAAATTTTTTTTGTATAATTAATCTATCGCAAAAGATAAAAGTTGAAGCTGTATAATTGTTGAAAATTAGTCGACCATAAAACATCGCTGTTTGGAATTAGCTCATAGGTTTAACACTGGGTAGTACTATATATATGTAGTACTCATTATTAATATATGTAAAGACTTTCTAATATAAGCAATTGGTTATTAGTTAGAGAGTGTTTAGTCTTTTCGAAACTTTAGTTGGTTCTTGAATTTTGAATAGATAAGTTAAAAAATATATTGCATGTAAAAATTATCTTGCGGTTTTGAAGGTGTTACTTTCTGATAAATAAACAAATTCAATTATCTTTTCTAACAGTTAACGACGTTAATTGGTGTAACAACTTGATTATTTTGATAATCACTGTTTTTCTTGGCTACAATCCCCTAACCGTGGCATTTCTAAAGTGGAAAAGGCTTCTTGGAGATCCAGGTATTCAAGGTGTTTTGAACATACTCAGAATACCGTTACAAGACCTATAACCATATCTAAAAAGTTGGTGACGAACTGGGTATCCACCATGATTTGTTGGAAATATTTCAAAAACGTGGTGGGATCTACGTTATAAAAGCACCCGGAGATGATGAGCCAGCTGTGGTGTTTGGGCTGCAGTAAAAGGTGCTGCGACGGGAGCCTAGAAGTTGGTTGAAGTCATGGTGCTGGGGTTCTCGAAGGAAGATGTAGCATTTCCCCTCGTTGCTGCGGCGTAGTTGCGATCTGATGAGATCGTCGCCTGACAAAATGCCGGCTTGCGAAATGCAGGGCATCTCCGAAAGCTGATTGAAGGGGAGCCCTGGCAATTGGCCCAGGTGATGGGCTCGCTATTGAACTTTTTGTGTTCTCTGGAGTGTGGGTTTTCCACGCACTTTAGACTTGTGTGACAGCAACGCTGTGGTACCCGAATCGCTGGCATCAGTAATACTGGCTCAAGATCTTCCTCTTATTTGGCTGGTCAACCGTCACAGCCGAATTGGGCGCCGCCCAGGTTGAAGATGCATTTGCCCTTATCATATGAGCGGCAGATTGAGAAAGGATGAGAGAGGAGTAACAACCTTATTAAAAACCAGAGTTTAATTGACTCAATTGATAGGACTTTGCAAGAGCTCCTTTTTAAGGTTACGGATGAAAACCGGCCAACGATTCTTAAAGCGCAAAAAATAATTCAACCGCGAAAGAAGTGAAAGAACCAACAGTTAGATAAGATAGGTCTCAATTGCGGATAACAACCTATTTAAGAGAAGAGCATTGCGAAAATAAAGCTTCTGGTTCTTCAGGTTGAAGGTTCGAGCAATGGGCCTATACCAAAATTACCTAAAAATAAAAAAAAAATCCAAAATCGATATACATTGAAAAACAAACGAAACAACAAAACAACAAAAAAGGATTATGAGAATGAGGACGTAAAACATAAGAAATTGGATAAAAAATGGGCGACATAATAACGGAAGTAAAAAATTATAGCGTTAAGAAAAACGAAAAAGAATATTTTAGTATGCGAAGAAATTGATGACTACATATTATTTTACAGTGGAGTACCAAAAGAAGAACGGACAGAAAGAGGTGTTGCATTGCTGATCAAGAAAAAACACAAGAGACACATTGTGAACTTTGAAAATATAAACGAGCGAATAATAAATGTACACACGACTATCATGGGAAGAAGAATAGCTGTTATAGGTGTTTGAGCTCCTGTAGACGACAAAATTATACAGACGTAAGAAAATTTTTATGAGAATATGCATTGGTCGTGGAAAATATTGGAGGTAACAGAGAAATATTTATGTTAGGATATTTTAATGTCCAAGTCGGAAAGTATGCAAACAGTAAAGTATTAGAACAATACGGGGAGAATTCTACAAATGATAGTGGAGAAAGAAAACAACAAACTTATTCTACGAACATAAAGTTATACATAGTGTACACGTAGACCTAACCAAACAGACAACTAAAAACAGTAACAGATTATACAATTATAGAAACAAACATCTACAATTGGAATATTAGATACTCAATTATTTAGAAGTGTAGAATGTGGCTCAGATCACTATCTGGTAAAGTTACACTTTTTATTAAGTCAGCATTACAGACAGTACAAACCAATAAACATCAAAGACCTTTAGAAGATAGTTTAGAAAATAAAGTATTAAGTATTTTTATCAACAAAAGTTAGTAGACCAAAAATTGGAAGAAGTACACACCAAGCGGCATATGAAGTGTTAGGAAAAAATAAAATAAAAAACAACATCTGGTAGAACAAAAATAAAATATAAAGCAACACAAAAAAGCGTATTCAAGGTGGCTGAAATCCAAAACATAGGCAGATAAAATAAAATATATAAGTAAGAAAAATAGGGTAAAAACAGTTGCAGGGAAGATAAAATAAGACATAAGACAGAAAATGTAGAATAATTGAGTCATATAGATTGGAAATGAGATGTTCAAAAGCTTAAAAATTTGTAAATAAAATAAGGTCTTACAAAAGCACATTAAATATAAAACTAATAATGCCAGAAGAATGAGAATAATATTATAAGAAATTGTTAAGAGAACACAAAGAAATAAATAAAAAGCATACATAAATATAGAAATATAAGAAGACCCTGTGCACATTATAAAGGAAGTAGTTATAGAAACACACAGAGGAATAAATAGCAATAAAACAACCCGCCCAGGAAACAACATATAGCATATGATTTAAAATGGAACAAAAAAATTGAAATGGATGATTTGACGCTATTTAACTTGTAAATTGCGACATTAACAGTACCAACAAAATGGAAATTACCATCGTTGCATAAAAAGGCGACAGGAGCACGTGTCGAAACTGTAGGGGTATAATAGTAACATCTACGTTCAGTCGTCTTTATGGAATAGTGTTAAGGCAACTGATAGAACAGCAATATAAGAATCAAGAAGCTAAAGAACAAAGTGAGTTTCGAGCTGGACGTTCATGTAACGACAACTTATTTTGCCTTAAATAAATAATGGACAACGACATCAGCGCAAGAAGAGCATTCATCTATTATTTAGAGATTTAACAAAAGCATATGACAATGTGACCTTAGAAGAAGCAAACAATAGCAACGTACTTATTAAAACAGTGCAGAAACTATATCGAGATACGATTATAAAAATGAAGTACAGTAACATAATAAAACGAGATATACCACAGGTTGCCGGCAGAATGATCTTTTCCTTTTAAACTGATCGTCGCGCGCAATCTATTGGTAGATGGCGCTCTAGTCGTACATTTTTGAGCAGCACAAGGCATACTATTTTAGTGTCTATCGTGATGCGTTTGTGTTAAAGACTTATTTTTAAAATAGTGAATGTGATGTAGACTGCTGCGCATTTATGAGTAGATCGTTACAGAAGAATTCCATAGACCTTGTAGTGTTCGGAATATCGCAGCAGAGGAGCAAGTTGTTGTCATATCGCTACAACATTTCGCAGCTAAGCATACTCTCGTTTCGGAAATATCGGACCAGGATAATTTTACATTAAATTACATATTCCATCCATACAAACTTATAGGGTCATATTTCTTTGAGGAAGGATTGGTCATGAACTGCACGTCTACTTGCTATTTTGCGATGTTATTCGATGCAGCTTAGACTCAACGAACATAAAAGTCTACCAATGTGGTTCCAACAAGATGGTGTTACCACGCACACGGAGAAAATTCCTTGAGAAATTCTGAGACAAATGTTTCTAAACCGCCTCATCTACATAGTGACATTCTAAGCCTGGCTAAGTCACTAGATTTGTCTCCTTGCGATTTATTTCAGTGGGGACACCTAAAACTAGAAGTTTTTTTAACGCAGGCTGTAAACTTTTAAGGAATTAAAGGATGCTATTCTCAGTACCAGTAAAAATGGCTCGGCAAGCAAAGCGGAACTTGGTTTGTGAGATGGTACAATAAACATGAAACAAAGTTTACATTGTTCTTTTTATTGCTGTTTTAAAGTGGTGAGATTGTTTCGGTGGACCTTATAAATAACGCAATAAAGATAAAATGTTTCTAGTTGGCTTTTTCCTGGAGTTTTCTTAAGCTATTTATTCAAAAGTATCCGAGCACTTATTGTTGTAGAATTGGAAACTCATGCAGCAGATATTAATAAGATGTCCTTCAACCTTTAGTATCGAGCTTAGTCTACACTCGTCTGAAAGACATTCTACAAGTTGTTGATATACATTTCCGGAAATTACTTTTTATTTTTCCATGAAAGCTGCAGTAAATTCAGTCACTGAATATGAGTGGCTTGGTCTGGTGCGTAATCTGTGTCCCAGTGCTTTTCAGAAGCGTTTGATCGGGGGCGTGTAAATATCTGTCCAGATATTTGATATCAATTTCTTCAAGAGATGACAGAATAATATTTATTGTGGGGATAGAACAGTTATCTTCATATAGGAAAGTTTCTTTTAAGAACTGTTGCCAAGGAGCTGCAAACACCTAGCTGTCAATCCTTCTGGCTACAAGAACTAAGATTTCCTCGAAAAACAACCCTAAAACAACAATGAATCCGCCACCAAACTTCACTGTTGGCACAATACTCTCACACAGGCGCATTCTTCGAATTGCCAAATCGTGTAGCAAGATTCAGAACTTCACAGAACTGGTGCCAGCGATGACGGCAGAAGCACTTTGAAAATGACAATTTGTTACCATTCAGAACACCCACGTATTTTATAACTACCATTTTCACAGTTCAACGACTACTGTCGTTAAGTTTATGCGGTCCGATATTTCATTTCGCAGTTATTAACTTTCTACAGCGAAGCTTATAGTAGAAAGTTAATGAGATTATCATCCTGTCTGTCTGTCTGTATGTCTGGAGACAAGATAACTTCCGATCTATTCAACGGATTCACTTCAAACTTGTCATACACACATCTTAAGTCAGTGCCCTTCAGCCAAATCGGTTAACGGCAAGCGGAAGTGACCGTTACGATTTCGCACCGCTGTAGAAAGTTTCCTTTACGGTATTACACCATTCTTGTTTCACATTCAAAGGTTTCCATTTTATCATGACATTATTTACATTTGTAGTAAGGCTGATATTTCATTATCAGGTCTGTTGCAATGGTGCCATCAAATAATCGTGCCACATTCAAGATCACCCAACTCCGACAACTTACTCATTTTGTTTCGTTACAGTACGCGTAAGAGCCAGATCCACTTCCCCAAAGGGGTGTCCGAATACTTTTGGATATATGGTATATTAATCACATAATGAAGATAATTTTTATAGCAGGATAAGTAAGCATAGAATTTAAATCTTGGAGAATTTGATGATTTCTTTAACCGTAATCCTAAAAAATGTTATAGACTGTAAAGAAAAAAGTAGGACTTATATATTGGCATATTTTATACTCGTACACTTCTAATATACCTTTTTACACATATATGGAATGAATCAGGTCAACGGGCAGTAAAAAATATAAATATAAAACTAGTCCATTGGAAAGATTAAGAAGATCTCAATTCGCTGAAATAAAACATCCAAATCAGTTACTAAGTTTTTAAATTTGTCCTTCCAAATATAATTTTCTGGTAGTGTGTGTGCTAAAAAAAATTCTGCGGTATCGCGCAAGTCAAATTCTAGCATAACTTACAAAACCCGCGCCTTCTAATTAATTCCAACATTAGTCGCAGACGCTGGGCAATTATTCTGTTTGGTTCGCCATTGTTCATTAATTAATTCTAGTGCATGTAAGAATCGAAAAGGCGATGTTATCTCTAAATAACCAACATACCTCGCGGCTAGGAGCACAAAATGCAAATTCGAGAACTACAAGCAAATCTGTTCTGGCTACAGGTATTAACATTAAATACGAGCCGCCGTCCGTTCCAGCGCGCGGCCACTGAATTAAACACCCACATCTGAGCTGGAAAGTGCCGAATCATGAGATGCTTCTGAAAATTCCACCTAATCTGGCAGCGCATTTTTTGTGTTCGGCGGCTGCGCTCACGAATAACAAAAAAGTGTTGATGCAGCAGATAAGGATCAGTTCCGGCGACCATTGTATGCAAAGGCCACCAGAATACATATTTATAGTATGTGGACACCATAACTCGTTCTGCCTCGTTGACATGCTTTTGTTTTTCGCGGCTACAAAAGAATTATTAGTTTGTGATGTCACAACACTCAAAAATAAATGAAATATCGGAGATTGTTGCCAACTAATAGGCCCACTCGCCCCGGCGCGCAAAAATCCCCCTGAATGGGCAGTCTCGCGTGGCTTCATAATTCCACCTGGTAGTGCCTATTAAATTATGTACTCATGGGAGTGGCGAGCAGACCCGCGTTGAAAGTCCAGACAGTGTCACCACTTGCAGGCTAACGAAAATGATAATACGTCGGCGAAACGGGACGTAATGTGAGTATGACGAATTGTGCTGGCAGAACAACGCTTCATATATTAAGATTTATTGAACCGTTCAGCTAACCATATGAGAATTTATTTTCATTAAGGTTATGACGGAAAGAGAACCGGCCGTGCAGGGTGTATTTTAAAGTTGAACTGTCGTGAAAATAAACATGTCACCCGTGGTCGTGTAGCAATATTATAATGTGTAATCGCACTAAATACAAATATTTCTAATTAAATAACTAAAGCCCGGATGTTCAGGCAAATTGCCTTAAATTGCTTATTTTGACTATTTTTATTTATAAATGCCTTTTTTGCTTATAACAGTTATAACTGCCTATTTAGTCACATAAATTTGGTTCTCATTATTATCTACTTTAATTACTTGTTTCCGGTAATCTGGTAATCCCTTGTCGAGAATTCGACCTAAAAATGTATACCTACTTTAGTATTAGGTTGTAAAGAAAGTTCTGTTACAGCTGCGAAAAATTTAATTTTTATGCATTTGTTGGCCTTTTTTTGTGCTTATTGTGTTACACCAATCTTCATTTGCATATCCTAGATGGCAATCGACAAGTTTGAGGCCTGGGTTTTGATCCGCTACTGCTGGAAACGAGAGCTTTCAACAAGAGCAGATACGGAAATCTTGCGGAACGATGGCAAAAGGCCGTGGACAGTGACGGACTATACTTTGAAGAATAATTGTTATTGTTTTGGTTATTAATTGGCGCATAAATGTTGGATTTTTCGCAGCTGTAACAGAACTTTCTTTACAACCTAGCATTAATACCTACTTTGTTTGGTGATTTGTTTGTTTCTGTCACAATGACAAAAGTGCGTTCTTGTCACCGACAAATTAAATGTGTGCAACAGTTTGGAATGTTGCAATGTTTGTAGACGGATTTATTTGTGAATATTGAGTTAAATAATAATTGGGGTCTATCATAACTGGTTGACACGTTGGTTGGAATGAGTACATTTGGTTCATTTGTGGTTTAAATAGCGGTGGTTCGGCTTGTATATTGGAGGATGTTCTCTAATATTTTTTCAACTGATGGTTCTGTGCTTTTTTGTAAAATCTGTGATTTTCGAGAAAAAGTATTTTGTTAATCAACACACTGAAGAACTCTTCTATAAAAGAGAAATCGAAACGAAAGTGGTCGTCCTAGAAGCTCCATTGCTGAAAAAGTTTGTGTCAACATCCAATCAACAGTATGAGTTTTCGTTTGACTTATGTAAAGCCTTTGTGAATGCTGGAATTTCGTTATGGAAATTACAAAATTCGCCATTGCGGTTATTTTTCGAAAAGCATGTCAAACAAAATTTACCTAATTAAGCAACGCTCAGAAAAAATTATGTCGATAGAGCTTACGAATCCATAATGGATGAAATTCGAAGCAACATAAAAAACAAGAAGATTTAAATATCAATAGATAAAACAACAGATGCTACAGAAAGGTAAGTTGGAAATTGCAAACTTTAGCTTCTCTGCATCAATACAACCTGGTTTTGCAAGCACATCGCCAATGTAATTTTGGGTCTTTGGAGCCAGATCAAGCATCTAAAATTTATTTGTTGAATACCAAATCTCTTGAGAAAGCAAATAGCACTACAATCGCACAATTATTCAAGACTTTCCTGTGACTACTTTGGTCAGAGAACATTCTTTATGATAACGTCCTTATGTTCGTAAGTTATGCTGCCCCATATATGAAAAAAGCAGGAAATGCTCTGAAAGTGAAATGACATTTGACTTAGCTCTACCACCTCAACCAATATTAACTAGATGGGGTACGTAAATTTCAGCTGCATCTTACTACGCTATCAATTTTACAAAAATTAAGAAAATAGAAGATCTGACAAACATTCGGCAGCATCAATCAAAACAGCTAAGAAGCTTTTTGAGAAAAAAAGTTTACAAAACAATCTGGATTTTATTTTAACTAAATATGCTGTGAGTCCTAGTGCAATAGTAAGTTTAGAAAGCAGGGAGTTAACTTTAGTTGATTCTATCAATAATGTAAATATAATACCATGAGAGACATATTTAGTGTCACAAGCAATAAGGGATGCACTATTAAGGAAAAATGTAAAACTATATTTACTACAAATGAAGATTTTTAAATTGTAAAAATCTAGCTTTTATTCTTTCTGGAGATGCAAGTATAAAAAACGTCCTTAACGACAGAGAATTTAAGAAAACATCTTACTATTAGCTGTAATTGTTTTTTTACTATTGTTAATTTAAAAATAAAAAATAAATAAACTGAAACAATAATGCCTATTCAGTTTCTTAAAATGCCTATTTCATCTTTTTAAATGCCTATTTTAGAATTTTGTAATGCATATTTGCCTATCTATTGTAATGATTGTTAGTGCTTAAACATCCGGACTTTATTAATAACAAATCAACATTGAAAACTAAAAACTATCAACATATACAACGTAATATTTTTTAACTTGTATACTTTTTAAAAGCTAATATGTTACTTAGATTTATTTGAAAAAAAATTAGTCTGAAGTTAAAATTGTAAAGAGCAATACAAAAATTAAAATACATTAACAAAGATTTCTTGAACTACTTTTTATTATGATGTTTTGTATTAGCTTTTTAGTTGAAAGTAACTTCCCAATTTAATAGTAGTTGAACTAAATTAATTTGGCATACATATACACACACAATCACCAAACACAACAATATAGCAGCTCTTGAACTTCTTCAGTCTAAGCTTCTCACCTTTGCTTTCTAATCAGCACTCTACTAGTGTATTTGTATGGGCGGCAAGCCAGTTGTTAAGATAGTAACTGGTTGTAAGTATATTTCTTTGTCTATTGTGAAAATGTTAAGATTACAGTCTATAACCTCATTTGGGACGTTGCATGGTACATTGACCATTTAATGTAATGCTTTGTCTTGGAGTCTTCTCAGAATATCAAATATTGAAATTATGCGCTGATGTAACTGATTCTTGCGTTTAGCCCATAGATGTTTTCTCCAAATTAGCTTTTCATCCAAGCGGATGCAAGAATATGTTGATTATCAAGTGAAACAGTAGGACAGGTGAAGCTTCTAGTGGCGAAAGTTACGTATGTCAATTTCGATTCATTAATTTTAACACGCCGTTTCGAAATCATATTTCTAATGTGCTTAGATGACTTTGAAGGATATGAGATGCATAATGTGGGTCTGAGTGAGAAGCTAATTCTGCGGTATCGTCACTAAATGTGGCTGTAAATATATCTCTTGTAGTTGGTAGGATTATTAGTAAATAGCAACTACATTAGCAGGCCTAACTTGAGGGACGTTAACGTCTATAGGATACAAATCAGTAACATATGAGTTGATATTTTAAAATAATTGAAAATATTGTGAGACATCAACAAATACGGCTAAAGAATATTTTGTATTTTCAAAACATTTGACAATTTTATCATCTACTCTGCGAAATTGTTTTATAATTGCGTGTTATAATCGAAATCTAATTGTTGATTGATTTGGTTAATTTGTGTGTTAAAAGTAATGATGTTATTCTTTTTGCAGTAGTTTTTGACTTTGAAAGCCCTGATATTAAGCTGATAAGTCTAGGCAAGATTCTGTCTTCAGATTGTTCAGACTAATCTCTTTGAATACACACAAGCAGATAAGTGTTTGGATGAGTATAAAGGCTAATATGTTGACTCGCTGGTAGGTAAATGTTGCATACTATTAATTCCTTCACTTGATCAGTGGTATCCCGGTCTGCCACGCAACGTTCCTTGTAGTAAAGCCTTATTAGAGCTTTTAATTATTATTGTTATATTTATACAAGTTCCATCATCAGGATATGACGTAACATACACTATAAATCTAGAATTCTTATAAAACTTCTGTCTGTAAAATGTGCTTCTGATATTAATATAATTTCTTATATATTAGTTTGAGAGAAAGAATAATAGTTTATTTTTGTGGGACAGCCTATTGGCTAAGGTGTTAACCCATTAATAATTTTTGAGTCAGGAATTTTAACAGTAGGTTGAACTTTGTTTCTAGATTTTGTAAACTCATTTGTGTCATCTGATTGGTTTATTGCTGGCTCTTGCAGCATATATTGAATGTATGTAATTATTATTAATTGAAGGTTGAGAATGATAAAGATATATTGCTGGAGCCTGAGTAAGAAAATATCATCTTTTGTAGTTGTTTATAAACAAGATATTGATTGGATGATTCTAACTAAAATTCACATATTTTATGTTATTACTTCTTTCTTTCTGGTAAAAATTAAAAATTAAGTAATTGCAAAACTTTTTTGTGTGGGGAGGCGTTGGACGTTTTGGGCGATGAGGTTTAATTTTAATCATTGAAAGAGCTGGCCGTATGGTATATATGCTCCTCATATATATCGGTATTATTTTTAGTTAGTTTGAGTCCTACAAAGAAGGCTATTTCTTTCTTTGCGACTTTTTGTTTAATATTCCAGATGTTAATTACAATGTGTCTTTGAGTCTTGAACTTATTGTCTCTTTTTTAGATTCTTTAGATTTCTCTTATTTTTTGAAACGTGTGAAATTATGTAATTTATCTGCTAGGGCTTTAATTACAACTTTTTATTTTACCATTGGGTAACACTTTTAATCATTTTTTGAGTATTTTATACAAACCCTATTATATACAAAGGTCGGTGGGGGTTTTGAATTTTTATTTAGAGCATTGTAAGTTTTTTCTGTATTTGCAGTGTCGCTATTTAGTAATTTGAAAGAGTTTGTAGGATTTAATCATTATTATGCTATTTTTTATACTTCTTTTGTTGGGGTGTTTCCCCAGTAACTGATTTTGCGCTAATTTTCTATTTTAGACTAATATTTATACTGAATATTGATTCACTTATAATAACGGAGGCTGGTGATATAGAATTCTGTTTTGGTAAGTTGGATTTGTGTATATCATCATCATCATCATCATCAGCCTGCAACCGTCCATCGTTGGATGTAGGCCTCTCTCATTTGTTTCCATGCATTTCTGTCTTGAGCCTTCTGGATCCAATCTCTTCCCGCAAAGTCTCGGATATCGTCGCTCCATCTTTTTGGTGGTCTTCCTACACCTCTTTTCGTTAAACGGGGCCTCCATTTCAAGAGGTTTGAGGTCCAGCGGTTTGGTTCATGCCGTGCTATATGTCCCGCCCATTGCCACTTTGCTTGAGCTACTCTCTGCATTATATCTCGTATTTTCGTTCTACGCCTTATTTCCTCATTTTTCAGTCTCTCTTAGACTCACTCCCAATATTCTGCGCTCCATCGCTCTTTGGCAAACTCTTAGCTGCTCGGCGCTCTTCTGGGTTACCGTCACCGTCTCTAAACCATAGGTTGCCACGGGCAGTATACATGTTTCATACACCTTTCTTTTCAGGCTATTGGGAATATCGGAATTTTTGAGAATATGCTGTAGCCTCCCAAAGGCTGACCAGGTGGCTCTTATTCTTCTTCTAATTTCAGATGTTTGGTTTTCCTTTCCAATCCTAATTGAATGACCCAGATAAATATATTCGTCCACTCTTTCCATCGGTTGATTATCAATAAAACAACTGCATCGCTGTTTGTCATTATTTTGGTTTTATTTATATTTATCTCCAGCCCTACGGTCTTGGATGCCTCATTCAATTGTATTAGCATAGCTTCAAGTTCGTCAATATTGCTAGAAATCAGTACGATGTCGTCCGCAAATCTCAGGTGGTTTAGCAGACATCCGTCAATGTTAATACCCATCCTTCCCAATTCATTTGCTTGAACACATCCTCCATCGCCGACGTGAACAATTTTGGAGACATTGTGTCTCCTTGGCGGACTCCTTTTCAACCTTTATTTTGTTAGTTTGAAGGTCTTCATCTACCTTTACGTGAAATGTAGCCTCTTCGTAGATGTGTTTAATTAGTTGCGAGTATCTGGAGTCAACTCTTGCGTTATTTAGTGCTTGGAGGACGGCGTGTATTTCAATTGAGTCAAACGCCTTCGATAGTCCACGAATGAATGGTGTTGTATTCCGTTGTCTTTTCAATTAATGTTCTGATGGTTTGAATGTGATCCATGGTACTGAACCCTTTTCTAAAGCCCGCCTGCTCTACTGGCTGGTAGAAGTCTAATTTTGAGTGAGGCGATTTGTGATGATTTTAGTCAATACTTTATATATGCACGAGAGTAAGCTTATGGGACGGTAGTTTTCAATATTTGATATGTCCTCTTTTTTGAAGAGAAGAATTACCTCAGCATTATTCCACGCCTTTGGTATCTTTCCCTCAATCAAACATTTGTTTAGTAGCACCGTGACTATTTCACCCCCCATTTTCAGCTTTTCGGCTGTTATCCGGTCTTCTCCTGGCGCTTTTCTATTTTTCAGTTGCTTGAGGGTTTGTTTAACCTCAAGTCTAGTTATCTCGGGTATTTCTCGGAATCCACGTTAGAAATAGTTTTATTAACCGAGCTCTGTATAGATATGTTAGATGAATATAGATTTGTGTAGAAGTTATCTATTGTATGTACTATATCTCTTCTGTTTGCTACTACAGTACCTTCCTGATTCTTTATTTTTATTATTTTC
Source organism: Sinelater perroti (assembly GCA_036346155.1). Classification (NCBI taxonomy): domain Eukaryota; kingdom Metazoa; phylum Arthropoda; class Insecta; order Coleoptera; family Elateridae; genus Sinelater; species Sinelater perroti. The sequence goes on from JARFIY010000195.1 coordinate 7,201,443, forward strand.
TGTTTACTCTGTGATAGTTTCGATCTTAATACCTTCATATTTCTGTTGTCCTCTATTGCTTCTTCAATTTTCTTATTTCTATGTGCTCTTATGTCCTTCCTAATCATCACTTTGACCTTCTTGTTAATTTCTTGAAAATTTTGGGCTTCTCTATTTGTTCGTTTTCTTTCTTCTATTAAATTCAGGATTTCTTGTTTTAGTTTGCTATCGCTAGGTTTCTTATTGGCACATATTTTTTAACTGATTCGTGGATACTATTTTAATTTTTCATTTAGCGCATCTATGTATAGGTTCTTTAGCTTATCTGTAGGTTCTAGTTTTCGCTGTAGTTGTAATTGGTATTTTTCTTGATTGAGGCTCAATTCTTGTATGGTTGGAAAGTTTTGTTGGTGTTGTAACTTTTTCCTTTCCAGTTTCGGTTTTATTTCTAGCACCGACCTGACTAATCTATGGTCACTGCCTGTATTAAATCTATTTAGCACTGCTACGTCCGTACATAGTGTTTTGTCATTCGACATGATGTAGTCTATTTCGTTTTTTGTTTTTTGGTCGGGACTTCTCCATGTCCATTTTCTTTGTCTTTGTTTTTTGAAGAATGTGTTTAAACAGTATAGCTTTTCGCTACTGAGGAAGTTTGCTAACATTTCTCCTCTGGGATTCCTACTTCCCAAACCATATCTTCCAATGTATTGGTCGTCTTCAGACAGCTTGCCTCCTATTATTGAATTGAAGTCTCCTGTGTTAACGGTGTAGTATGTTTTTTCTTGTCTCCTAGCGCGTGTAATATCTTCGTATAGTTGCTCCACTTCTTCATCGTCTGAGTTTGTCGTCGGTGCATATACGTGTATGAGTTGCATATTATATCGTTTGTTAATTTTCAGAGTAACGTATATGACTCTTTTTGACACTGCTTGGAATTTCGTTACTAGGTGTTTTATCTTACGGTTGATGATAAAAGCTACCCCGCCATATTTATGGTCTGTGTCTGAGTTGTTCTGGTATAGGACATGTATATAGGACTACTTTTTGGTAGTTGCACAATATAATTTGTAGAAATTACTTTCTGGTTGTTATATATGTGTTGATAATTTAATGGTAGACATTAACTTTATTCAAATTCCATAACGTAAATTAGTTGTCCTGTATTTGTAGTAAGTGAATAATAAAAAGGAAACAATGGTCTTCTAAATAATATAACAAATTTACAGTCAAATATGAATCGCTTCTTAACACAAAGATCACTTTTTATTTTGCAACAAACTCAACATATGAGAATTTAAACTGAACATTACGGAATGTTTTAAATTCAAGGATAAGTACCATATGACCGTTTTTCATATTCAAATAATGTTTACATAGACTATTCTTAAAGTAAAAACAAGGTGAGAACGTAAAACAATGTTTTACAGATATCCTGGGATTTTATACACATAAATTTTATTAAAAGACCGAGTGGCCTAAGGTGCTGCGTTTACTCGATGCGCGTGGGTTCGAATCGCATTTTCTGACAAGTCATTTTTTAATTTAAATGAAAAGCTGAAAAAGCGATGGACAGGCGGACGAATGGACGGACTATACTATAAAAGACTAATATGTTATCTTTTAAGAAAAAAGTCTTGTAGTTGTACTACATAGTTACAAAACACATAACAATGCGACATCAAATATGTGTAGTTGTCTTTTCTTCTTGTCAGTTATTAGAGTATTTATTTATTATTATTTTTAGTAGCAGTAGTAGCAATAAATCAAAATTAAAAAACGGTTTGGACATAGTGTGCTTGTACTTATTTTCTTCTTAGGGACATATTAAAAACACAATATGTAAGGCCATCGCAAATTAATAAGATAAAAAATGTAATAAAACACTGGCTATTTTGTTAATAATAATTTTATTTTATATGTTAGTTATTTACCTGTATCTTATAACATATACGTAGTCTGAAAAGTTTTGCAATTAAAATAGGAAGTTTTAGGTTGGCACGATTACTTTTATCTTTATTATTAAGTGGCAAAGCGAAGCGGAGTCACTTACTAACTTCATGTTGTCCGTCTGTCTGTCCGTCCGTCCGTCCGAGCAAAAACTCGAGGACGGCTGGGAATTTCCATATTATGTTTTCACCAATCGACAGGTGACCAAAAAGGCTTGTTTACTAGTGATTTTGAAACTGATTGGTCAAATGTCAGCGTTAGTACTTCGCCACTTCGCTATGTGTTGCAATATTTGCAGGTTTATTATATTAGTATGACTGGCATATATTCAATATTCAATAAACATTTAATCGTAGAAAGCTATGTGCCCGTTAGTTTCTGCATAAGTTAACTATCGCATAAACAGGCTCGTGTCGATTGGTCGAAAGAAATCCTCAAGGAATACAATCGTGGGGCTTTAAAAACCGATTTCAATATCATCTTAGGTAACAAATCTTGGATTTATGCGTATGAGCCCAAAAGTAAATAGCAGTCGACTGTATGGATCTTCTAGGATGAGCCAAAGACAACAAAAGTCGTTTACGCTCGAAGAATTTCGAAGCAAAAGGTCGCCTGTTTTTTGGGGAAAATTGGACAGGTCTCAACCGTGGTTCTAGGGATTGTAAACGGTCAATTCTGAATGCTACATAATTATTTGTTTGCCAGAACTCTTCGAAGAAAAAAGACAAACCAATGTGCGACGCTAGATCATTCTCCACCAGGATAATGAGAGCTTACACATATTGACGAAAACAACTATTTGTTTTTTGATCACTCAAAAAGTCGAATTGCTAGGTCATCCGCAATACAGTCTTTATTTTGCTTTTAACAATTTTTTTTTCGTTTCCACACATGAAGAACAAATTCGCTGGAAGAGGCGCTTGGTACGTTCAAAACCCATGTTTCGGAGATACCTAACTCTCTATCGAGAAAATACTATAAAAATTGGTTTCAGCATGTGTAATATTATATTGACCTCCAAGGAAAATATTTTGAAAAACAATAAAAAGCTTTAGAACATTGAACAATTGTTTTTGCGGTAGATATCGTGCAGTCAACGTACTTGAATTTGTAAAAATATTTATACTATTTTCTAAAAAAAAAAAAATTTCAAACAGCATACAAATTTTTTAGCAAGTGCCCTTTAAATTTCTCGCTCGCTGAGTACTATTAAACAATTCAAGAAACGCCGGCTTCATAAAAGCATTAGCGCGAAATCTTGTTGAAGTGCGGTGTAGTATACCATGCCGCTAAGTACTTATAGCGCTGTTGTATAAATTAATTATCTCTGATTGCAAAACGCGGTATCCAGCTTGCGTGCGTGGGCAACTCCGATAATTTTTCACGTCCTATTTATAGTAGGCCAGCAAACGTCCATTACTTTGCGTATCAGTACTGCCTACACAACTGGTACCGTGCAAAATGCAGCAAAACGCATGCATAAATCGGCACTACCTTTTAACGTCCCAAAATAAATTCTCCGAGATAAGTTTTCGTGTGTAACTTATGCGATGCGAACATAACTGCAAGTGTTTAATGCTTGTTTTTCCTAAACCGTTAGTTCAAATGAAATTAATTGTTTGTCATTCTACGTTCTGAAATAGATTTGTTTTTTTAAATAAAGTGCCTAAAATTTATAATCCGACTACTTTAACGCAACGTTTTATATATGCGCATAAGTTGAATATCATGTTTAAAACAAATTTAAATATTCAATATAATAAAAACAAAATTGCGACAAGCAACGAAAACTAAATATCTAAAGTAATTATTTACAAAAATATTTTTTTAAAAATCTTTACATAACTACATATTGTATGCATAATATATTTAAAAGGGGAAATAATAAAGCAAGCATATTGTTAATGATTTATATATTTTATCAATATATGAAGATATGCCAAAAATTAGTGCTTTATATTTTTTTTAACTGATGTATACTTGTTTGAATAAAATAAAAACAAAAAGTGCTCTATTAGTTTGTCTTTAATATTTATGTACTTAGTTATTTATGCATATATCCACTATTCTGAGCAATATATTCTTATCAACCAAAGACTGATTTCTTTATATTGCCACTACACCATAAAATTGTTTGTTTTGGCGATGGAATCAAAACCTCTGTTTTGATTTCAATTATAAGAATCTGATTAAGATTATACTAAGATATTCTTAATCGTTCTTTAAATTTTAAGAATACGCCGGTCATCCTCGCCTAAGCTAAAAGTCGTCCACTGTGCGTGTATTAATTTGAAACATATTTTCTTTTATTTCTACCTTCTTTGTTGAGCTGCTACTTGTTCTTCTCAAATTTATCTACTACTAATAAAAAGACCCGTTCCATAGACGGACCACATAAACCTAACGGAAGGCCCGTCCCGAAGACGAGCCAATAATTGTTTTATGAGCCATATCTAAGCATGATGACATTCGTTCGGCTATATTCTGTTTTACATAATCAAAATTGTGCCGCTTGTGCCTACTAACGGCAAAAATTGACAGTTGGCGCAAACTGTCAAATTAATTTATGATAATTTGTTTTGACCTATAACAGGTCAAACGTGTCCTAAATCAAAAACTAAAACCTTTTTAGCGAGGTTTAGCAACAAACCACTTCGAATAAGGTATTGACCTTTGAAATCGATTCATAACTGTAAAAGGAGTTGCAATGTTATTTAGTTACATTTTTGCAGTTTTATAGAGTAGATATAAAGTACTTCCATTGTTTTCGGGGGTTTTCAACACTATTTGGCTCTAGGTAATTTATCTCGTGCTATTCTGAATATTTAATCATCTTTCATTTTTGATATATATTCGTCACATTTTATTTTTTGGTGTACTCAATCGTTAATTGTTTATATTTGGCGCTGTTGTTTTTTATGTTTATTTTTTAATCCGCTCCTTCTTGAGTTATTCACTAATTGTCTTAGCGTCTTTATTTCTAATATGTGTTTATCGCGATTGGTGTCACATTGAAATTGATATTGATGTAATTACAGTTTTGTATACTTTAGTTTTAATTATGATCTTTAGCTATTTGTTTCTCCATATGACTGCGTTTAGAGCTTCTGATTAGTCTTGATTTGCACCACAACCTAATATTTGTCTATATCTGAAATCCCCAAATATTTCAAAGTTGCATCTAGTTGGTATTTGATGTATTGTCATGCATTTTATTTCGTTATCAGATAGTTTTGTATTTATAAAACTGCATAATAGTCTTTGGAGATCATGTATCATCGATACAGTACACTATTTTGATTCTACCTTTTTCCATTTGTAACCCCTTATGTCACTTGCGGAGCGAATTATTTCATCTATATTAAGGTTAAACAGTAAGCTATTACCTCTGTATTATGGAATTTCATTATGTATGTGACTTCTTTTGAGCAACTTCTTGTTTTTCAAATTTATTGTAATCGAATGCGCTGGTAAAACTCCTAAATATATTCGTGCATTTACAGTACACCCTTTGAATAGATTTCTAAAGTAACAGATCCATTCTTCTATATCTATCTTACCTATTTCTATGAATTTTCATAGTTCTTATTCTTTTATTGTGCATTAGCTGTCATAAAGAAATTTAAATTTATAATTTTTTTTTATTTTGATATTTAATTTGTGTTGTACGATTTTATATTATTCATATTTCCGTTCAGTTCGGTTTGTGATTTCAAAAGAAACGGGCGTGATGCTTGTTGCACGATCGGTTCGCTTCTACGGTACGAGTGACGGATTTGTCAGTATGTACGGTCGCCAAAAATTTCCAAAAAAATGCAACTGTAAGGCCACAACAAAACAATTAGCCTAGCTAGGCGTATCTTATGCAGACAAGACAACCATTAATAGTCAACGCATACCGCTTGCATCCGACATTCAATTACAAAATTTAAATGACTAAACCCAGAAGAACAACCTTGAAGTCAAAATGGCCAAACTTACGGAAAGAATGGATATCGTGCTTAACCTACTCACTACCATGTTATCTAAACTTTCATAATAACGCAATATCTCAAAATGACGATCTGGAACGCCAGGCCGTTGACGTACTATACCCAGAAGATCAAAGCACACAATAAAATTGATGTTTTGTTGATATTAAAAACTAATTTTACAGATAAAACTTACATACAAATTTTAAATTACATCATCTATTCAACTAATCATTTACATGATACAAGACTAGCAGGAACAGCAATTATAGTTAAAAATACTATTAGACATCACGAAATTGAAAACTTTCAGCACGAACATATTCAACCCCCAAGCATTTCAGCTGCAGAAGCCAGAGCTGAAATAATCTTCTCGGCAATATATTCTCCTCCAAAGCACAAAATAGTCGAACAAGATTATCAAATATTCTTCGAAACCCTCAGACAACGATATATAGCCGGCGGCGACTATAACGCAAAAAATAAACAATGGGGCTCTAGAATAACTATTAAACCTGGATGATAACTACTAAAGGCAATTAGAGAAGACCATCTTAAATACTTGTCTACTAAGAAAGTTATATATTGGCCATCGGATCCAAACAAGCTACCAGATCTGTTGGATACCTGTGTTGTAAAAAAATGCGAATAATTATCTACAAGCGAAATCATAGCTTGATCTCTTATCAGATCATTCGTCCGTGATTATTACTTACTCTACTTACATTATAACAAACATAAAACCTGCTGTGCCTCATACCAGTAATAGTAACTGGAATGAATTTAGGGAAATGGTTGACGGTCAAATTCGGTTAAACATACTACTGAAAACCGAAGATTTGTTTTTTGCAGTCGAACACATCAATACATCTATGCAACAAGCAGCCTGAAATGCCACTCTAGAAAATTCAAAATACAAAGTTACAGAAAACATCCCTACACATATTAAACAAAATATAGGAGATTTAGAAAAATCTGACAGAACACCAAACATCCCAGGAACAAAATAAACCTTAATACAACTACTAGAGAATTAAAAGCGCTCCTAACCAAAAACAAAAATCAAAGGATAAAACAATACCTATTAAAACTATCGCCAACTACGAATACTAGTTACTCAGTATGAAAGACCATTAAAAAATAAAAAGAACACAAACAAGAATTCCACCTATTAAATTAACAAATGCACAATGTGCGAAAAGATGTAGTTAAAAACTTAAAGAATTTGGTGATTACTTAAGAAAAGTTTTTGAACCTTCTCCTTGAATCTGCTCCATGGAGGAAGAAAAACCAATACATGAATTCCTTGAACAAAGCATTACGGAAGAATGGCATATTAAACCAACCAAGGACGTAGAAATTGAAACAAGAATAAAAACTTTGAATTCAAATAAAGTTCTGGGCTATCACTTGATTACTCCAAAATACTAAAAACTTGTCTGAAAACTTTGACTAATAATTTATATGTTCAATGACATCTTCAGATCAAAAAAATTTCCTAAGTAGCACAAATCACTATAATTCCCAAACCAGGCAAAAAATCCGATGAGTTGGCGTCGTATAGATCAATTAGTTTGCCACTCGTCCTGGGCAAACTGTTTGAAAAACTACTCTTGCAGAGAATGAAATCAATAATTATAGACAAGAATATAATACCAAGCCATCAAATCGGCTTTGGTGAGGGACATGCCACATTCGAATAATTTTATCGGGTGCTCATAAAAATTAAGCACGATTTACAAATTAATAAAAAGATATTGCCCTGCAGTCTTGATAGACATTTGTCAAGCTTTTGTCAAGGTTTGGCACACTGACTTACTTTCAAAATTAAAAATAAATTACCCTCATTCTTGCAAATCCCAAAATCATATTTACGCAATAGGCTCTTTTAAGTAAAACTACAAGACGCACAAATAGTACTATACCCAATTAACGCGAGAGTATCTCAGAGAAGTGTCTTGGGGCCGATTTTGTACTTGCTTTTCATTGCCGATAGCTTTTCACAGTGATTCAACAACAGCATCTCGTTTGCTTCAAAACAATCTAGAAAAAATTCAAGTTTGGTTAAAACTCTGGCGCATTAAAGCAAACAATAATAAATCCATGCATGTTACGTTTACTCTAGAGCAAAAAACGTGGCCACCACTTACCCTAAATAATGTTCAGATTCCACAAGAGGATAGTGCTAAATATTTGGGATTACATTTAGATCGAAGGTTAACATAGAAAACCTATATCTGAAGGAAAAGTTTACAACTGGGCTTGAAGTACCGCAAAATGTATTGGTAAATAGGAAATAAGTCTAAAGTATCATTTGTAAATAAATTAATGTTATATAAAACCATTTTAAACCAATCTGGACGTAGATAGCAAAACTTCAGTCTCTTCGTTAAATGGGTTCTATGCGTTGAAATATTATCTTGTTGATTTAAGATTCGGTTGCTATTGATAGAGCAGGGCAGAGAGTGTGTACTACTTTAGAAATCCCGCTACCAAAAATACAATCTTGCATCTATATCTTCACTCAGAAACCAGCACACAATATAAAATTGCACAAAATAGTCTTAAACTACTTGTTTCTAAAATCCACATTTATTATTTGCCTAAATATGAAAAAATATCTATTTATTACCACTAATTGCAGTTATTTTCCAAAACCTTTTGTTTAAGATTCCAAAGCAGTTTTCTTTCCTTTATTCAGTGTGTCATTTTTGTGCACAAGATTTTTTAATTTAGGAGCTAACCATATTTCTTACAAATCTTAGACACCCTTTTCCAGTTTCTCTTTAGTTTTATTTATAGCAAGTTTTTAAAGCGCATAGCTGGTTCCAGGCTTGATTAAGAAAGGAGTAAGGAACATCCACAAACAACTTTTCTACTTAGAGATGACAATTAAATAGAGATCAAAGTACCAGAATAGAACGTATTGACGTTTAAAAATTCCATCACTACACTTCTGATACGCTTATGTAGTGTAATGTGACTGATTTCAGAATATTTGTTAATAAAAGGTTATATACACTTAAAAATAACATCACTGAACATCAATGCACCGTTGCTAGTGGTTCTGGTACGCGTCGTTGCTCGCTTGGAAATCTTTTAGAATACCTGACACAGCAGCCTAAACATTGTTATTAATAGCAAAATGAGGGTCACTTCTCACACGGTCAAAGGCTCTACTCGGTTTTTCTTTTGCCAGGGGACCAAAAATTTGGAATTCAATTTAGCACCAAATTTCCTCATCTGCAATGCCGTCGTGACAATTTCAAGAACAATGTATTTTGGAAGTTCTATTTCATTTACTTAGACATCGGCCATAGTCCAAAATCGCTTTTACCTTAGTCACATTGTCCGAAGTGTAAGATATCGATTGACGCCCTACGTAGTCAACATTCTCTTTTCTTTCTCTGATCACTAGTGCTTTAGACAAAGCATTTTTCCTGTAGGCTTTCTTTATCATAGATATCGCCTCAGTTTCGAATTTTTCTATTTCCTTGCAAAAAATTATCGCGTTCCTTGTATGTGGCAGTACGTTTGTGACTCGAATTTGCTATCTAGCGAGCTACTGTATAGTAAGAAAGTTCAATGATTAGGAATGTTAGTACTCTATATATATATCTATCTATCTATCTATCTATCTATTATATATATATATATATATATATATATATATATATATATATATATATCATATATATATATATACATATCATATATATATATATATATATATATATATATATTATATATATATAATATATATATATATATATATATATATATATATATATCTATATATATATATATATATATATATATATATATATATACATACAGTCAGCGTGGTCCCGTGGTTGAGGGGCGAGCTGCGATGCTGACGGACCCGGGTTCAATTCCCGGTGCTCACTGATGCCTGGCGGGTGGCCTGCTCAGTCACTAAAAATAATTGAGTACCTGTGTTCATTCGAACAAGGGGTAATAATAGCGGTCGTCTAAGGTGCCATGCTTGCCACATCGCCCCGCATCAGAGATGGTGCGCGACGACCGGGCAGAGAGAGCGAACGTATGGGAGCCTTAACCTCTCAGTTCGCAGGCCGTGCTCCCACGCGGAGCGTAGGGCTTTACCATTATTATATATTATATATATATATTTAAAAACTTACTAGAATATAAATATTTAAAGAACAATTGATAATTACACACAAAAATTACAAGTTAGTGCTCTGTACCTGCATATTTTTATCTTATAATGTAATAGGTGTATAAATAAGTTCTCAGCTTTAGATTTCACAAGACGCAAATCGTTTACCGTCTCTTGCGGTTTTAAAGCAATGACATTTGGTCTATCGAAACATCATGCGATTTGGCGTTTGATGCACATAACTTCAATAATCAGCTGTGTGCACGATGGCAATCACAAAAGAGCATATTCGATTTTCTATCCACTTCGCGTTTCATCTTAAGAAAAACGCTGCTGAATCCACCGAAATGATTTGTGCTGCATATGGTGAGAATGTTGTAAGTCATGCAACGTGCAAAAAGTAGTACCAAAGATTCGCGGAGGAGAGTGTAGTCTTGAAGGTTAACCACGCGCTGAACACCCTCAAACATTTGATACGGATGAGCTGCAGAAGCGTTAGGCTGGGAACTTCTCCCGCATGCGGCGTATAGCCCGGATATGGCCCCTTCCGATTATCATTTATTCCGGTCGTTACAGCATCACTTCGCTGATACGTACTTCAAAACAAAAGAAGAAGTCCGAAAATGCATCGATAACTTTATCGTCTCGAAGCCGGTGAGCTTCTATCACCAGGGAATTCGCAAACTATCCGAAAGATGTCTAAAGGTCATCGATGCCAACGAAGAATACTTTGATACTTAAGCTTTTTTTTGTTTGTTTTTAAATAAAAATTTTATTTTGCAAAAAAAAACTGAGAACTTATTTATACATCTATTAGATAACTAACGATTTTCAGCTCGCTCTAATAGAGCTTACGTTAGTGAAGTTGTCCAATGATTGATCCTCACATCTATAGCAACCAAACGATTAAAGGTATATAAAGAAAATTATTCAGCAGCTTTTAAATACAAAATACGTGTGGTTCAGGTCATTTTCGCCTTACAATTTTACTCGTTTTTTGTGCTAAGGATACAAGAATTTCATCGATTAAAGTGCTTGACCTTATTGATGAAAATATCTCATATAATTATATTAAAGTAGGCATCAAATCTTTATTCAGCTATTATGTCTCGCTGTGATATTGTTATTTACAGCAACTTCAATATTCAATAAATTGTTATATTGCATTTTGAGCGTCTTAGCGGAACTAATAACTAAGTTTTTTTATAGTATCGCTCAGGAAACATTTGAAAACCTTGAAGGGTTCTCATATATTAACTGTAGATTATAAGTTTTTTTCTTATACGATGAACACGAAGATCAAGATTTTTGTTAAATAAAATTTTGTTAAGTTATTCTGGATGAATAAAAATGATGTTAAGTGACATTTATGAAAACTAACTTATTTTATCACGTATTACAAATTCATCACATCTATAAGTGTTTTTTAATAAGTAATCATATATTTTAGTTTGAAACCAATTTTTTGATGTAAATTTTAAATGACTCTGGTAATACATTATAGTTTAATCATCTAGTAATTTGTACTATTGTATGAGCTATTGAATCTAATATTATGTACATAAATATTATTGCTGTATCTTATACTGGGTTTACGTTTGTTAATTTTTATAAATGTATCAATGTTATTATGTACATACACAATGTAATTAAGAATGTACAAACTAAGCAGAGGTAACATTTTTAATGAAATAAAGGCTTCGTTGCAGTCAGCGCTATAGTTTAAGTCTGACAGTATTTTTATGACCTTTCTATGTAGCGCGAATACTTTTTAAAGCAGTAGCTTGATCCCATACCAAAAGTGCAGTTTGTGTACGAATGAAAATATCTATAATAAGCATTTAATAGAATTTTTTACATTTGGGAGGCTAAACTTCTTTCCAAATAAGTACTACTGCTTAGTTTATTTGATAACATTTAAGTTTGCAATCCATTTGCACTCCCAAATATGTGACAACATTAGTATTGTTTTGATATTAGGACAAGTTCTTTAAACTTTATGTTAAAGTTTTTTCTGTTGATTTAAGCATAAGCTATCATCAAATCATTATTTTAGATCTAGAATGATTTTTTCATTTAATTTATGTTCAAGAATTAAGCCTTTAAATTTTACAGAAACAATATTACCATCTGCAAATTCTGTGATATGAACATAGGAAAATTTATTGTACAAATTGTTTGTACAAGTTATACACCATATTGAACCAATAATTGAAACTTGAGGAACGCCTACTTTAATTTCCTTGATTTTCTTAAAATTAGAAATAACATTAATAATGTAAGCTACTTGAACTCTGTTCTTCTAAAACTATTTGATTAATATAACTGCTATATTTGAGAAGTTTTTTACAGTAGTTCATGAGACACAATTAAAAGCTTTAATTATATATATAAAAAAAATTATGAGTGCTGCTGCTGCTGCTGTCACACAGGTCAAAGTTCAACTATTGCTGTCAATGATGTAGTGATTTGAGGGAAGGGCTAATAAAATAAACAAATGAGTCATTAATACTAAAAAAAATTATTCTGCCTATAAAAACATATCATATATAATCCGAAATTTGTTGATCACGCACCATGTGGTAAACTAAGAAGATTGCGGCTTCTTAGCATTGTAGGTATAGATATCTAAAGGGGATTTCCCTCGTTAAATTTAAAAAAACTTAATAATGAATATTGTCCTTTTTTAAAAAAATGTAATAAATAATTTACAAAATTTAAAACTGTTTTTTCAACATTCCTATTAGACCCAAAATCCACATTATAAATTACTAAGTAAAGAGTTTATTTTAAAATACCTAACAATTTTATTTTTCAAAACATTTTCAAAAATTTTTGAATATATGGGTAACAAGAAAATTGGTCTACAGGGTTTGTGCGGAAAGTATCGGGAATAATTCAATAAAAACAAAATTATTGCAGGTAACCGTTTATTTTTTAAAAATACAGAACAGATAGAAGTCCGAACTGTACGGTGGTAGAACGAATGCTGCCACGTTGTGGTGGGCCAAACATTTTTCAAATACAATTTTATGCACTGCGGTTTTTGGCAAATTCAGCTCCTGTGCTATCAATCCAACATATAAACGCCAATCAGAGTCCAAAAACTGTTTTACTTATTCCAAATTTTTATCACTACGTCTCGCTGATGGACATTGTTTGCGTTCTTTGTCTTTCACGGCCTTTCTTTCCTTACAAAACAATTTTTGTCATTCAAAAATCCTCGTTTTTGATATGACTTCCTCGCTTACAAGATTTAAGGTCTTGATGCTGGAATTTTTTTGAATTTGACACAGAACTTTATCGCATAACGTTGCTCCAACGTGTGTTGCATCTCGAGTCCGTGACGCGTCACCAAAATACGGTTTGCGGAAAGTTTTCACTCTCTCAAGGCTCGGAGCCATATGAGTTGAGTTGCATTTTTTTCCTAAAAACCTTTACTCTTCACCATCCATTCCGTCAAAAACCACGTCTATTTAGCATTTCTGGTTTGCTAGAAAAATTTTATCGATATTTTCCGGACAACTGTGTATAGTTTCCCAATTAATTAATTTTTTGTCAAGAGAGACCATTATTGATATTTTTAAGCATTCAGGAAAAACATATTTATACATACTTTTATTTATTAAAACACAAAGAGTTGGAGAAATAATGTCAGATATATATTTTAAACTTTGGGTTTTAAAATCATAATAATAAAGTGTTGCTCTTTTTTTAAACTTTTTATAGTCTTAATATTTATTGTTACATTACTGATTATATTGATAAAATAAACATTAAATTAAATATGGAATTTTATTACTTGTCAACTTTTATTACACTTACGACGCTTACTATTTATTATATTCTATGCTACTCTTTGTGAATTTTTACCCTTTGTGTTAATTCTTTTAAATTTTATACTTATTTATAATTTACTCTTTAATTGAGTAATAAGTAAATGGTAGAATATTACATGTTGTGGAAGCTAGTGGATAAGGTCCTGTGGCCAATTTCGCTGGAGTCTGCGGACAAATGCAGGTGGGTTGTACAGCTGATCGATGAGGTTGTTTTCGGGCCCTACGATCTGGTGGTGGTAGGTGGTGGCTAGTCTCTGAATTTCATATGCAACAGTTGGGATGTTCAGATCTGTGTGGAGGGTATCGTTCCGAATGTACCAAGGCGCGTTAGTAATCAGGCGGAGAATTTTAGATTGGAACCGCTGTAATATTTTAGTGTGGGAGGCCTTTGTGCAGCCCCAAAGTTGTACCCCATAGATCCATATGAGTTTTAATATGGTCTTGTATAGAAGGAGTTTGTTTGTGAGGGAAAGTTGAGAGCGTGGCCCCAACAACCAGTACATTTTCTTGAGTTTTAGGTCGAGTTGTTTTATTTTGGCTTTAATATGGGTGCTCCAAGTGAGTTTTGCGTCGAGATGCAGCCCAAAATATTTTACTTCAGTTTTCAGGGGAAGGGGGTGACATTGAATCTGGCTTTTGGGCAGATTACTCGTCTGGTGGTAAAAGTTATTTGAACGGATTTTTCAGTATTAATTGATACCCTCCAATGATTGGTACAGTTCTGTAGTAGATTCAGATGGTGCTGAAGGCGATCGGTTGCAACCTGCGGTGTTCCACTAGCTGCTAGAATAGCCGTGTCGTCCGCGGATGTGGCAATCACTGTGTCGTTTGTGGTTGGCAGGTCGGAAGTGTAAAGTAGGTAGAGGAGTGGCCCCAGTACACTGTCTTGGGGGACTCCTGATGTAATGTGATGGTAGTCAGAGATCGTGTTGTTGATTTTGAGTTGGAATAGCCGGTCAGCAAAGTATGATTTGAATAACAAATAGAGCTGGCTTGAAAAGTGAAGTTTAATTTTGTACAACAGTCTCTAGTGCCATACCTTGTCGTTGTAGTAACGAATCATTACTTTTTATTTTTGCTTGTTTAATATATTCTATATAGTTCATCAACGTATTACGTAAAGATGTACTATAGCATTCATAAATATATTCCATAGTTCGTTTAAATCAATATTAGGGTTTTTCATAAAACATAAATTCCAATCAACATTTGACATAAATAAGTGTTTTATAAATTCTAGTCCAAACGCTATATATAACAGGTCTTACAGTTTGAGTTAAAATGTTATTTTGATAATTTTCTGTAGAAATTTTTAATAAGATGGAACCATTACAAAATCAGAGAGTGCATTCTGTAGAATATCACAGATCAGATTTTCTCCTTGAAAATTTACAAATTTGTTACCTATAGACTTTTGCATTCTTGTTAGTTTATTATTTAGATAATACATAAGAACATAAGTTACAAATATTTTTATATTTCTTATCTTGTTATATAGAACAAACTTTAAAATATTTGATTATAATTACTCATTTTTTCTTAAAAAATGTGCCCAAAACTTTATAGTAGTTACAAATGTTTCAGTATTACTGCCAGATATTCTATAACCGCCAACTACAAAATACCGTTTGAAGTTAACCGAACTATTAGCAGTTTACAATAGTTGTCAATAGAAAGTTTAACAATCTGATTAAAATTTTCATATATTAAATTATTTTTGGTACATATTATAGACCCACCGCAATTACTTATTTTACCGTGGTATATTGAGAGCGTTTTATATCCATGAATTTTAAATTAAGTTATTTTTTAGAAAGCCAATGTTTGGCTATAAGAATCACGTCAAAATTAATGTTGTGTAGGAATGCCCCAATCTCATAAATTTTGTACGTAATAGAACAAATATTCACAAATAAAATGTTTATAATTATATGTAGTGGTAGTGACGTCTCTTTCTGTAAAAAAACATTAGCACTAACATTAGCATTAACATGAATGTTACAAAACTTTGTTTCTATACAAGGCTGGTTAAAACGACTATTAATACAACCTCTTGGCCAGAATTGAAAGATTAATAATTGCCATACTTAGATTTTATAGGAGTACATTGTATCTATCATATTTAAATTTATTTTCGAATTAATATAATTTATGATTTTTGAAATTGAAAATTTTTGCAACTCAAAAAATGATAAAAGCTTCTATCTGCCGTCACGAATTTAAGTGTTTTCTTAATTTTGTTTGTGACATATTTTTTTATCTTTCTGTTCTGATAAATCATTTTTCACTGAGAGTTCTGTTGACCCGTATTGCCTCTACTAGGTCACACGTCGTAGTTTGATTTTAATTGTTTTTAACTTGCGACTTGTCTTTTCATTGCTTTCAAATTTCTTCTTGTTTTCAATTTTAACTTATCTGTTACTTTTGAAAAAAATTGTTTGTGAAGACTTTGTGGTTGATTTAAAATCGATATTACTTTTGTAATTTGAGAATTACAATGTATAAAATTTGTACTTGATTCTGGTATTTTATAGGCGTCAGTATTACTTTTATTTAAAATCATCACATAGATAAAAACCATTTGTCTTTGTATAAAAAATTATGATCCTTTAAAGTTTCAAACAAATTAGGGTATAATACTTTTAAGTCTATTATTCTGAGAACTCAAAAATGTTGTTTTATTGTCACATCTAATTACTTGTAATTTTAGATCTTCAGTAGCTTTAATGAATTCTTTTTGACCAAACAGTAACAAAATAAGCGTTTTCTTTATCAAAAGAATATCATAATTATCAATTTTAGAGATTGTCTGATTTTCTGGTTTTATTTTGGGTTTATTAGAATATTGGCTAAGCCTCGTCGACACAAGTGGAATCTCACAAATAACGCTGTATTTTACGACACATAATTAATTTCGATTTTTCTCAACGTCTTTTTTTCGTGCTCTGTACAACTTAAATGTCAGACGCAGTGACAATTTTGACAACCAATTAGCTTATTTACAGCTGCTTCAGCGCAACTTAAACGCTTTTACGATCACTTTCGGCAATCCGATTATTTAATACTTTTGGATCCACAGATGGCGTATTGAACTTTTTTCTATTATGACTTGTGTACTGCTATTATGCACGAAAAATCCATTTTTTATCACACTTGATTTAAAATTATTAGTAGTCAACTGTATGCTAACATTTCAAACTTGAAAATTTGCATTTGAAACTAAATTAGTTTAATCCTTAATCTAATTATATTTTTAATTAATTAATTTTTATCTCTTTGTAACTGTTTGTATGAGGTTGGACTTCTTGTCATTAAGTAGAAAAGTATTACTACTTGCTTGAAGAAAAAACTGTAAGTAGCTACTTAATGAAGAAAACCATAAAATATTCATAAACAAGTGCGGCAGCAAACGATATCTATCATTTAGTTAGATATTGTACGTCTAATCTTTGACAGGACTAATTATAAATTAAAATTTTTAGTGTTATATGATACCTTAATTGTTGTTTTCGTAAAATGAACTGCTGTCTGGACTCCTTATTAGTTCAAACGAAAGGTGTCGCAAGGCTGCATAAATTACCGAGAGCAGATACCAAACCAGTCATCTAATTTATGCGCGCCGATGGCAGGTTCGGGCATAAGGACCTTATGCGCCCTGTTTCCAGAGCAGCACTAAAAGTATAACAAGAGCAAAAGCCAAGTTTATTGTTCACACCTCGAATTTAAAATAGCGCCGATTCGGCTGGAGATTCTCCCCGCAGATAAAGGCCACTTACGAACAATAAAGGGCTTTTTCGCCTTTTTGGGGTTGTTTAAAATCCTATATTATAAAAACGTTCACGCAAACTTACAAAAGCGTTTTTACTGGCAATATTTCTTACGCTTAAAGCCCTCTATCCGAACATTATTTTTTCCTTTTTAAAGGAGTCGCGAGAGGCGCTGCCGTGGCTCCGGGCGACATATTTACGATCATCCGCGACCGACGTCCAAACCTAACCTAATTTATTTCGGACACTTTAGTCGAAGCATTACGGCCGTCGTTCCATCAGCCTTATTTGGCCATACACAACGTGCCTCAAAGTAAGTCAGCGGTCTGACTTTTTGTTAAATTGCTCCGAATCGGCGAACGGCTTCTTAGAAGTGCTTTCTTTGCGGATGGAAAACTCATCTGCGGAGGAAATGCTCTCGGCCGAAATTATTTCATTTCGCCGCCGGCCACAAAGAGGAAAAAGGCGCGGGCCGTCGTCCGAGCCGGGCGGGACAAATCTTGGCACGCATAAAGCTGCTAAACCGCATCTAGAATTCATAAAAGGAGCGAAATTAACATTAACACGGACGGAAAGGCGTAGCGGACTTGTCCCCCGGAGTTTTTGTAGTCTAAAAGCGGTGTTTTGGGCTTGTTAGGGTGGTATTTCCAATTGATATGGTGTCCGGCTGTTTTTACCACACTCGATCGGCGATGTCGATGGGAGATTAGATACTGAAACAATGCCACGATTTATACGCCCTACTTTATCGAATGCGCTGTTTGTTTTAATTGGACCATTTGAGCCGCATTCTACACACTGGTTTTTGGATGTACCTTCTTCAGATACCGAACCAATAATAGGCTTATATTTTAGCTAAAGCCGCTTGTTAAATAAACAAAAAGCTTTGACAATTTACCTTCAAATATTTTCTGCTATTTGATTGCGCAAAACTATTTAATGCACTTTCAAATCGGTGCTCTTATTTTTTTTGAACAGTTGCTTATTCTAGTTAGTTTAAAATACCTAATACGGCCTTGTACATAAGCGTATGTCTAATTAACTGGTTAAAATATTTTTGTAGAGAGAAAATTATATGGTCTATACGTATGTTTGAAAAACCGTAACTAATATTAACTCATTATTATAATATAAAGATATTATGGGATCATGTGCTTTTATTATTACTAACTAAATTGTTATTTGAGTTTTATTAAAAAGAAAAGTTTTCTGTCCAATTTTATAAAATGCATTACTAATTTAATTTAATAGAAGAAATAGAAGAGTAAAAGCATTTGCTTTTTTTGGATTAATTCGAATTGTTTATAATTTACAAAAAGAAAAAATTACGGTGCTCAGATACACAGATCATACAGTCCCGCTAGTAGAAATGAACAGTAGTCTATAAGACTAAGAAAACGAAAATCCTAATCTGTAGAAAAACATCAACACAGCTGTTAAAAAATATGTACGATGATCGGACAACAGAAAAATGGAAGGATTCTTATACCTAAGAAGCAGAATAACAAAAATAGAAGAAGCGACAAGGAAATAAAATACAGAGTACACCAAGTTGATGAAACTTCTAAGATCGCGTAATATTGCAAATAAAATCACAAAACAATTTGGCAAGACATTTCTATGGTGTGTAGTACTTTATCGAAGCGACTGTTGGACAGTAGCAAATAATGAAAGGAACAAGCTGGAAGTTTTAAATATCTACTACGAACGGATGTTGAGGATACCCTGCATCAATAGAATAACAAATACGGAAGCAGTAGAAAGAGTAGGAGAAACACAAACTCTAATGAAAGACGAGACCTACTAATTGGGTATATCTTATGTCTTAAGGAACTCAAAGCAATTAAAGAATAAAAGAGTTGAAGGAAAAACGTACCAGACAGACCTTAAATGTAATATATGACGTAAAGTATAAAGATAAAGGATTTACATTGTATGAGTTAAAGAGACAGGGACAGAAACAGAAGAAGTGGAAAACTACAATGCTGAGTCAAACCAATAAGTAAATTAATAACTACACAAAGCGAAAGGGGGAAAAGGAGAGAAGGGAGAAATTTAGATATACAAGATGCATATATATATGCCTTCTAATACATATTAGAAGAGTTCAAACAATACGATTGCATGGCTTTACGTAGTTCTATGTACTACCTTTCTCCTTCTTTTCGATGTGGCCAACATATGGAACTATTGTAGATAAGCAATCTTCTATGTTTAGTTTTTTAGGCTTTTCTTATCATGTACACCCTTTAATAGGACGGAGAAAAGTATTTTCCTTCTAATGTTACTATTGCTGAGCAGTTTTTATACGCTTGTTTTATGACTAAAATAAGGTATTGTTAGTTTTTTATTTTAGCTAGCACTATCTACTTCGGCAATTCACACAGTCCTTACTATAGTCCAGAAAGCGTATGTATATAGGTACTTAATTATTAGACGTATTTGAAACCCTTTAGACTCTTAAATTCCTTGTGTTTGTATAAAGTTTGCCATTAGACAAGTTTTGATTCGTTGCAATAAAATTGTAAATTTTATTTTATTAGCGTTTGAGATGAGGGCGATGGTTCTGTAGCTGTTTCAGTTTGGTGTGAATTCGCGCAAGTATTGATCGAGTCCAATCATCCGGCCATTGTTCGTTCTTCCACATATTATTGCAAAATTTGCATGGTACTTCCATTTTTCCATTAATTTTACCGTCCCCTACCGGTTTGCTATTTTTAGTTTTTAAATTTCCTCAATAGCTTTTCTCAATATATCTAATTTTTGCTCTGCCGCTTTAATGCAATGTTTGGTTGGTTTGGCTGGTATAGAAGATCAGATTATGTACTATAAAGATAATAAAATTTTAGTTTTTTGCGTTACTTCACCCATTTCAGATAATTTAAGAGTCTATAATCTACAGCAAATTTAAATAGTGATTTATTTATTTATTTATTTAAAGTATATTACAGAGAGCAAAAATTATTTTCTAAGCTTCTAATGTTCTTCAGCACCAAAAATTGAAACACATATTTTATTTGCTAAAAGATTTGAATCCATCAAATAGCATTCATATCGTTATATATTTCACTATACAAATATTTTTAAAAGAGATTAATAAATATTACTCTCCTTTTACTAAAAAAAATAATTTGGAACATTTTGGCTTTGTTAAAAACTATACTATTAAAAAGAATGACCATTTTTGATTCATCAGTGATAATGGCGCATTTTAGTACAAAAACCTTTCAATAGCATTATTTAAAGCAATATTTAAAAAAAAATTAGCATTAGCGCTAATTTAGAAAAGAATGAATCAAAAAGTATCTAAAAAAGTTTTATAAATGATTTTTATAAAGAAGCTAAAAGTACCGACTTATGTATTTTGAATGTCATAAATGTGTAATAATAGGGTACACATTATCAAATTACCTTTATTGTCGAGGAAAAATAGGAGCCCACACTACAATACTTGCGTGGCATCAATGTAATTGGGATATTGAGCAAACATTTCAATTTGGTGCTTCAGCATAGAAACTTTTATGAAAGATCATATACAATTTTGTCTGCTGCGAGTTCAAAATTTTGTAAAGCTGTTCTACTAGTTGCTTCAAAATGTGAAATATATCTCGATACCGGTAGGAAGTGTTGCCCAATTAAAGCTTTCTTGGTACTTAAAACTTCAGCCATTCAAAGCTCCAACTCCACCGAGATCACTCTAATCGCCTACAATGTAAGCAGTGTTAGCATTCTTATTAGTATTAGCCGTTCTCGATTACCGCTAAGGCGTTGGTGTTTCCTCTAAATTTGATAGATATGCACGACTGTAGGTATCTCCAGTAGGGTACAGCGGCTATTGGGTAAGATGTGCCAATGAGAAGACAGAAATGTAAAATGCTTACCTAGTGGAATTTTCATATTTCGTAGTTCTTCAACAATTACAGTGTGCATATATTGTAATTATAGTATAAAAATTTTATATTCATTTGAAAAAAATGTTATAATAGTGTAATTTTAAGAAAAAAATAATTAAAGAACCTTAGGGCTTTATCGATAAAAATAATACACATTATTTTGTCACATGTTTGTTTTGCAATATGCAAAAACCCAGTAACAGTAAAAACAATAATGTATTCAATGATATTAAATTTTTATCGGTATTTATAAAGAAGTAAATTTAAGTACACACGCACTGTTATATATTGATGACAATGACAATTATTAACTTATCGTTGTCGCGGATGAAATTGTTAATAATTTTATTTTATTAAAACTACTACATTTTCAAAATATACTTGCATAAATAATTATAATAAGTTATAGACAGTGATTAGACATGTTTAAATACTTGTATAGAAAGAATCAATATATTTAGAATATAGAAAGTGCAGGAAGAAATGCCCTATAATTGACTGTATCACGATAATGACTTTACCATAGCATTTATAATAATTTTTTAAATAAACATCCTATCGGAATAACAATAGAGACTATAGTATCGAAGTTTTAAAATAAAGTGTCACTTTTTATCACAATTTTATACAAATAATTGATATACTTCTCCACAATTATTTTTGAGTATTACTTTCAAAAGTATATTCTTTATAAATTTTTTTTAAGTAAAAATTTGAAAAATAACTCTTTTTTAATTTAAATGAGGTCAAGCAAGCTTAAAAAGTCGAATAAAAACCCATCGATGGACACTCTTATCTATTTTTTAGCATGCTACTGGACAGCATTACCACATACAATTTAATGTATGTGTACTTGTCTTAATTTGTTATAATTAAAGTTGAAAGCATTTTTAATTGCCATTTTGCGCCAGTTTTGGCGGTAGCGAATTGTGCTATAATGAAGCTACTTACAGTTTTTATGTAACAATCAAGGAATTCCCCAACAGGTTAACACATCTGATGGGAATGCAACGGCCTCATTAGATTATGCAGTGAGAAAAAAACTGGAGGCATGTTCATTAAATTTAACAACTGCTTTTATGAGCAAACTGCCCGAATAAAATGGCTTACAGTTTGTATTAAGAGGCTGTCCGCCGCTGTCACCTTTATCTCGGCTCCCGCCGTAACATCTCCATTGTGGATTGTTTAATTTTTGATCTGATTTGGGGAGAAGGGACATTTTAAAGCTTCATTTGTAAAACTTATGCCTTTGTAGAATAACCGAGATATGTAAATGGGACCCCTATGTTTCAAAGGAATGCCTGCTGCATTCGTTTAATCTCGTTCGGCGCAGACAGGTTGGAAAATTTAGGAGAAAGAGAACGCTTTCGGGTAGACGGAAACTAACGTTATCACTCAATTACAGTTTTAATTTAACAAATCCGCGAGAAGCGCGAAACAGGGGCGATAATCTGCAGATATCGCAACCTCAAGACAGCCATCCGAGGTGTTAAAAATTTAATTTTCTAAACAAAGTTTCGTGCCATAAAACTAAAGTGATTCCATTTAATCGCATTTTTATGGTGAAGTAGTTAGACTTCTAATAAATCTCGTCGTAATTCTACCAAGCCGGCCAGGGCTGCAGGACTTTTTATTTCCCCGACCAGCGTCGTATTGTAGGATTCACTTCTGTTTCAGAACTTCATTTATGGTGTCGTAAAGTTGGTTAAGATTCCACCTTAGCTATTAGCACTGCCAATGATTTCAGATAAGCCTTACGACTTTGTAATTATTGGATTCTCCTGAAACTTTCGCGTAGGGTCGCTAATTCTGCGGAAGTTACTTATGTGCTTCGAACTTGTATTTTATACGATATTAATAAATTAAATGAAAGAACAGCAATTGCCTGGTAAAAATTTTATGTAAGAGCATTATTGCTTTTTACATTTTTAATTATTTTTATAATCCCAATTTATGCTAATGATAATATTTTATTAAAGAGGTAATATATTTAATTGTCTGTCTAAATTATTATAATTTATATTGAGCTAAATTCTTCCATTATAGTTGGCATTAATAAAGTTATTTACACCTTTACGCATCTACACTCGTTTATTGAATTGCAATTTATTCTATATGTGTATATGTCAAACAATACCTAGAAGTTTATTGCGTTTTGAAAATGTGGACACGTAAATTAAATTATTTAACCGTAGTATTAGACTACAAATATCTTTTTTTATAAAAACAGACATTCTTTGGTGAACCCTCAACGTGCTTTTTGCGAAACCTGTGGTCCACATAATAGTCCCTCTGTTGCTTGCTATTTATCGAATCGTTGAAAAATGTGAAAGGGGTTTTACTCTTTACGATGCGATACAGAGATAGCAAATTTACCGATTCCTAGTCGTGCTCAAGAATTAGGGCTTAGAAAAACGGCAACTTGGCATATTTTGCGAAAAGATTTGAGTTTACACAGGTATAAGATTGTGTTGCTCCAAGAACTGAACCCATTGGACCGTTATAAAAGCTATGACTTTGCTGCTTGGATTTTAGAGCAACTTGGAGCTGATCATAATTTTGGGCAAAAACGTCTCCTCCGCTCAAGCTCATTTCTGGTTAAATGGATATGTTAACAAAGAAAATTATCGTTTTTGGTGTAAAAACAATCCATAAAATATTCACGAAAGCCTGTATATCCACAAATGGTCACTATATGGTGTGCTTTTGTGGTGGCATCGTCGGACAATTTTTCCCACACATTACAAAAAGTACAAATTTTTCTGTTTCATGTATCTTATAGACATTTTTTAGAACTTACCCTTTTTATATTAATATTGCTCGTAAATTATTTTTCCATTTTTTCATTAAAGTTTGTGGAGTACTAGAGAAATACATTTGTATCTAAAAGAGGGAGACAAATGATTCTTTTTTTAGCCATTGAGTATCTGTAACCGACCATATTTTATTGAGAACTTAAAGCTGAGCTTCAGTTACCCTATGCAGAATTACGCCATCCAAATATTTTACTACAGACCAATAGCAGTCTTCTATGTTTAAATTATAGTGGTTTATTCTTTTTTCGTGCCACATAAACTAGATAGGTGTTGTATTTCACTCTACTTACCATCTTATTCCGTTCTAGAAATGATAGTTAATTGCAAAAAAATAACTAAAAGACAAATACATCTCAACAGGTAATTTTAGTAACAAAAGTGGTCATAAATGATAATGTCACAATTTACAGAGATCTGTGCTGGTAAAAAAGTTTTGTAAACTGGGAGATTGCACAAAGATTCTTTGTTTCTTTTATGTAAATTGTTAGAAACATAATAGCCGGCAGATGTATTCTTTAGAAGAGAACTATACGATTAAGTGCTAAATAACTACTATGGATTAACTGCGAAAAAGTTATAAAAACTGATCTAAGATTATGCGAAAATGTTAAAAAATGAGTATCTTGAAGAAAATGAGTTAGCAATAGTTGTTTGGACTACAGTCTTCGTTGGAACATAAAATGAATCGTCTTTTAAATAATCAATGTGTAAATATAAACAAGAAAATAAAGTTTAATTAGCAATAGCAAGTTTGATCTACATAAGGTATGAAACAGCAGGGCCAAATCACCATAGTTGAAAGGAAAGCGTTTTTGATTTTTGTTGGTATTGTTACTGTTGATGACTTATCGAAAAAGCTTAGCAAGAAAGCTTGAAAAACTAGAGAGTAGTGTTAATTAGAAATAGGTGGGTGATAAAAGATTAACGGGTAAGTTTTAAAATAAGTGTAATTTTAGTGTATGTTCTCATATAATACATAACTACGCATGCCACTAAAGACAGTAGATTGTAATTGAAATAATGGAATAGTTTTGCTAATCCTTTTCTTTATACAACACCGTCTTTAGCTACACGATGACAGTGTTTCTGATTTTTTTAAGGCAAGGTACAAGGCATCTCTCGTGTTGGGTTTTATAGGATTAGAAGGAGTAGGAATAATTGTTAATTAGGACAAAGTGTGAATTAAGGAGGCGGTTTGTTAACTAGAAGAACCGGCCACTTTAGACATGAATTATGGTAATACACTACTAATGAAGATCATCAGTTAACGTCGCTTGCTTAAACCTTTATTATAATTTAGACTGTACAAACGAATATTTACAGTTATTATATTTAAAATAAAAATATTTTAGGCTATGTACTTAGGTGAAATTTGATTCGCACATAATAAATTTAATTGCATAACTCATGAAAGCCTTTATAAGAAAAACGCAATTAAAGCTTACAAAACGATGAAAAAATGTTTTTTTAATGAGGGAGTTTTTAAGATATAAGAGCATAAACAGTAAAATTTTCTGAAAACCGTGACATGAAAATTTCACATGGTAAATGTTTTGATATTAAGATAACAAATACTTTATTGCTGGCGATGCAAACTTTTGTTTTCAGGCAACGAGAAAGAGATGAGACAGAGAGAACTGTACTGACAATTTTATTTTAGCAAAGTTTATAAAAACTATTTTGAAGGATTAAATTAAAAATGATTTTACGCTCTGTAAGAAAATAAGATATAAGAGCGGAGGAAGAGGCAGTAGAAGAAGAATTTTAAAATAACTCCTATGTGGTCACTAAAGAAGTAACAATAAGTTTTATGAAGCGATAATTCCAGATACGAATAAAATTGACATTGTGGTCAAATTGTCAAATTTACCTCTTGCTCAAACACATAAAAAATAGTTAGCAACATATCACTTTTATTTTTCTTATTTCACATTTTTCACCTGAGATTAAATAAGTGTAAAATGTAATATAGCATATTTAACTATATTGCTTGTGTCCTTTATTTTCAATAGATTTGCATACTTTATTTCTTCAAAATTTACACAGGCAAGCTTTCTGTAACTTGGAGATTATTTTTAAAAATTCAAAAGCGTGTGATCAACAAAAATAATAAAGAGAAATCTTTATTTTTAACTTTAACACAATAGAGAACGAAAACGAAGAACAAGAGATAATAACTATAAATAAAAAACAAGTTATAAGTTTAGATAAAATAAAATCACAAATAAAGAATTACAAATCAACCGATATAACGAAATAAACAATAAAATTGTAAAATATTGAGCCGAGGCGCTTGAAAATGAATTATTGCAACTTCTATAAAAGATATTTCAAAAACAGAAGATACCTAAAGCATGGAAAAATAGCATAATTAGACCAATATTTAAAATACCGGATAACTACTATGAAATAGAAAACACCATAACTCTCACACATAAGCAACAATGTTTTAGAAAAGGAATATCCTGTACTGACGCCATTTTTATAATACGACAATTAATAGAAAAAGATCTGCAGAAGGCTTTTGGCACAATCATATTAAGAAACGTGTTACAAATATTGAAACAAGACAAATGGCAAATGAAATTACAAAATTAGTTAAAAACATATACACCGACAATAAAGTATTAATTAAGGTAAATGGGAAGATTTGGAATCTATAGAAGCTACAGTTGGAATTGGACAAAGAAATTCACTAAGCCCGCCACTGTTTAACATAGTGATGGAAGAGGTGATAAAAGAGGCGAAAGCATTAGAAGGATACAAGGTGCAAGACAAAGACATAAAAATTGTATGCTACGCTGATGTTGCTGTCTTGGTAGCAGAAAGCAAAGACCAGCGTCTTTTTTAACGATTACTAATAAAGACTGCGTGAAAGATATAATATAAAGATATCAGCGCAAAAAACTAAATGTATGACAATAAACAAAGGACCTATAAGATGTAAATTACCAATTTAAGAGGACATTATAGAACACGTACCCTCATTTAAATACCTAGGACTTAATATAATCGTCGATGGAAACCTCACACAGTACGTAATGTCGCAAGTTATAAAAGCAGCTAAGACATGTGGCGCATTAAATACCATAATATGACATAACAAACATATAAATACAAAAGTCAAAAGGCGAATTTAAAAATCTACAATACGATCAATATTAACCAGTGGCGCAGAAACAAAGAGAGATACCCAAAAAACTAAACAGATAACGGAAACAACAGAGATGAAGTCTCTTAGAAAAATAGTAAGAAAAATACAAAGAGATAGAATAAGAAGCGGGTGACAACCATATTACAAAAAATAAATGGGGATCGATTATTCCGGATAGCCAGAAGTAAATTGCCGATAGGAAAACGACCACCTGGAAGATCAGCAAGAAGGCGGAGAGAGTCACTATAATAGTGGTAAGAACAGGGATAATCCTGTAATGAAAAAGGAAGAATAAGAATGTAACTATGTGAGAAATTTTTGTTTCACTTAAGACTATTAATAACATTAAGATATAAGTTGATTACATGAGCCTTAAAAAGAAAAATCTCATATACATTTGTGTATAAATGTAGCTAAAACTTAAAAACTATTATCTTTTAATACGAAACAGATGTGGCAGTCTCTTTGCTTCCGTTTTCTTCAAGTATTGATTTTCATATAAATTCATATATTCTATCTATTCAGATATTTCATGTGTTATTGTACCACAATTACCGCATTAGATTTAATTTAAAAAAGGGTATTAAAATAAAAATACAATGTAGGAAATTTATAGAATTGCTTAACTTATTAATTTTGTATTTTAGTTACTACAATACAACATTTTTTCTGTAGACAAATCAGATAACTAGGAAAAATATTATAACTTATTTAAGAAGTAGTTATATATCCTTTTTTTTAGTGTTTTGGTAGTATTTATCAGCAAACTGATCAACAAATATAAGCAAAATAAATTTAGTTTATTTTTTATTCTAAAACCTTCCCGTTAATGCTATGTCTTAATAAAATATTTATTTATGCTTGTTTGTAGAATTTAGTTTTAACACATTCAAACGTAAAAAAGAAAACACGAAATTATTTAACTGAAAAGATAAAAAAAAACGTTTATAACTTTTTTTTTTATGAGTTAAGGGTATCGAAATCTTGGTACATTTTACTGGCCATTTAAAAGAAAGGCTTTTTATAACAAAATTCCATTAAAATACATCAATTTTTATTTTCGTTTTTATTATTTTATTGTTAGTGCAGCCAGTATAGTATCAGTTTGTTTATATAAATAAATTATTTATAATACAATATTACATTTGAATACATTAAGTCCCAGTAATTTCGATGAACATCAATGTAATAAATTATTAATGGTATTTTGTAACATACCGCGATCGTCATTGCAAGTACAAATGGGTTTTAAAATTTAAGATTATTTTTTTCATTTTATTTCATGCTTATTTACAATCTACTCTTTAATTGAGTAATAAGTAAATGGTAGAATATTACATGTCATGTGGGGGGGATATAGCCAGTACTATTCTCCCGAATAATTAATGTTATGGTTGTGGAAGCTAGTGGATGAGGTCCTGTGGCCAATTTCGCTGGAGTCTGCGGACAATTGCAGGTGGGTTCGACAGCTAATCGATGAGATTGTTTTCGTGGTCTACGAGCTGGTGGTGGTAGATTGTGGCGAGTCTCTGGGTTTCATATGCAACAGTTGGGATGGTCAGATCTGTGTGGAGGGTATCGTTCCGAATGTACCAAGGCGCGTTAGTAATCAGGCGGAGAATTTTAGATTGGAACCGCTGTAATATTTTAGTGTGGGAGGCCTTTGTGCAGCCCCAAAGTTGTACCCCATAGGTCCATATGGGTTTTAATGTGGTCTTGTATAGAAGGAGTTTGTTTGTGAGGGAAAGTTGAGAGCGGAGCGCCAACAACCAGTACATTTTCTTGAGTTTTAGGTCGAGTTGTTTTCTTTTGGCTTTAATATGGGCGCTCCAAGTGAGTTTTGCAGCGAGATGCAGCTCTAAATATTTTACTTCAGTTTTCAGGAAAGGGGGGGTGTCATTGAATCTGGATTGTGGGCAGATTGCTCGTCTAGTGGTAAAAGTTATTTGGGCGGATTTTTCAGTATTAATTGATACCCTCCAATGATTGGTCCAGTCCTGTAGTAGGTTCAGATGGTGCTGAAGGCAATCGATTGCAACCTGCGGTGTTTCACTAGCTGCTAGAATAGCCGTGTCGTAAGCGAATGTGGCAATCGCTGTGTCGTTTGTGGTTGGCAGGTCGGAAGTGTAAAGTAGGTAGGGGAGTGGCCCCGGTACACTGCCTTGCGGGACTTCTGATGTAATGTGATGGTAGTCAGAGACCGTGTTGTTGATTTTGACTTGGAATAGCCGGTCAGCTTGGTATGATTTGAATAGCAAACAGAGCTGGCTTGGAAAGTGAAGTTTAATTTTGTACAACAGTCCCTGGTGCCATACCTTGTCGAACCCCTGCTAATTACGATTATAAATCGTGTAGTTTTACAATCATTTCTGCATTTTTGTAGATGTTGGATATTAACCTTGTGTATCAATAGTCGACATGGCATTCTTGCGGTGCTCCAATAATTGCTACAATCGCAACTGTATGGAATGCCTTTTGGAAGTCCACAAAAACTAGGACTAGTGGCCTGATCTACGCAATGGATTTTTTGCGTATTGTTTTGACGCTTTGTCAATTATCATTGGTCCCAAAACTGAAACAAAAAAAGGCCTGCTCCAGTGTTTATCTCGTAGTTACAATTCTTGTGGATAGTATGTACAAATGGCTTAAAAGAATTATAGGTTTGTAGTTCTCTAATTCAAGTATACTACCCTTCTTGTAAAGCAGTATTACAATAACATTGTTCCATTGTTTTATTTATCTGATATTGTACTGATGTACCGGCATATATTCTACAAATCTCTTATTTTTCTCAGTAGACAAAAACCGCATATCTTTATTGTGTCAGTATTTACCTTATCTTCTCCAGGTGTTTTATGGTTCTTTGCTTTCTTTAATATCAAATTTATTTCTTCTATGGTAAAATCTTGTAATGATTTTAATCATCGATTTGTACCTTTTCTTGATATTGAAGGGCACGGCTCTAAATCTGGAGCCGAATCTGATTATTTTTAACTTTTTTAAAGCAGTTGATAGAAATTTTAACTACTTTCAATATATTTTTTCTATTTGTGGTAAGATCTCCTTCTTTGTTCTTAACCTTAATTATTTCTTTCTATCATTTCCAAGACTTCTGAGCATTTTCATGCTTTTGTTATGTTCTATGCTTTGATTTTATTTGTATTGTTTTATAATATATTTCCGAATTGCTTTTAATATTTGTTTATTCATTTCTTTTAGCTTTTCAGTTTTGTCGTTTTCTGGCTCTTTATGTCCCTTCTTTTTTGCTTTAAATTCTTAGTTAGTCTCTAGACTGATTTTCTCTTCTTTTTCTGTTTTGGGACAGTGTTCGTTTTGACTTTCTAGTATTGTATTTATTATCTTTTTGTTTAAGCTGTTAATGCTTTCTTCGAATTCGGTGTTCTCCAGCACTTTATTATTGTTTCGCTGAAATTTTTTTGCGCCTGGGGGATACATCCATAGTCTGTCGATCTTCTTGTTTATCATTTTATGTAATACTTTGCTGAAATTAATTAATATTTTTGCCCCATCGCCCTGTGATCGCTTCCAATACCAAACCTGTTTAGTAGGTGATCGAGTTTTCTGGTCAGTTATTATAAAATCAATTTCGTTTTTCATGCGGTCGTCTGGATCTGCCCAATTCCATCTTTTTTTTACAGAAGAAGTAGTTCATCTAAAACATATTATTTTGAAGTAAGGACCCTAACATTGTCTCTTCGCGATAGTTTCTGTCTTTTAGACCGTAGCCTTCCAGTGAGGTTATCGTAGCATCAGACTTAATCTCTATTTTGGTATTAAAATGTGTTTTATTTTCTGCTATAGCCACTGCTACTTCGTCATAGAATAAATTCACTTCCTTAACCACATGGTCTTTGGTTAGTGCGTAAACCTATATAATTTGGACATAGTCTTAAAACGACTTACATCGCCCTAGTTGAGATTTTCTTCAAACATACAATTTTTTTACTATGGCGTTTGTGTATTATAATTCCAGTTATACAATAGAAGCTATTACCAGTTTTTAATTTTATTAGTTGTTCTCTTCACCTCCTGATTTTACTGAGGCCAATCAAATCCCATTTCACGTATTATAGTTTGTTTTTAAATTCCGTTAGGCGTTCTTCTGCTAGTAATAAACTTGTGTTATAAGTTGCAATATGCCATTTGACA
Source organism: Sinelater perroti (assembly GCA_036346155.1). Classification (NCBI taxonomy): domain Eukaryota; kingdom Metazoa; phylum Arthropoda; class Insecta; order Coleoptera; family Elateridae; genus Sinelater; species Sinelater perroti. The sequence continues at coordinate 7,233,123 of JARFIY010000195.1, forward strand.
ATATTAAGATGGTTTTTTGGGGTTTTTATCAAATATTTACTTTCCCTAAATTTCTTGAGGCAGTTCTCCTTGGAAGGATAGAATTTGTATTTACCCACCTGCGGACCAGATACTTTTCTTTTAAAACTTGTCATATTGAGTAGAGAGGGGCTTGGCTATAATATTTCACGCTGGTCAAACTTATTCGAAAATAGGGTAGGATATAGGAGGGATTAAAATGAAGTAGAATAAATTAAAGTTAAGAAGGACATTGATAGGAGGTGAGAGAAAAAACTACGGCTTACGTGGACAGGGTCGCTTCCACAAAATAGACCTATTTCTGCTGGAAGTGTAAAGACTATCTACTGGCTACCTAATCAATAAGCCATTTCCAAAAAAAATACCACTTAGATTCAGTTTATGAATAAGCAAGTCATGATTTAATTCTTAGCAAGCTTTACTATATTCCGAGTACTTAACATCTACTTCCTTTTAAATACAAGGTATCTAACAAATTATATTGCAATATTATCGAGGTAGTTAAAGTTGATTTAATTTTGATGGGGCTAAATTAGCCCATTGTTAATTATATTTTTAAAAAATTATGTTTGCAATTTTTTAAATAACTTTGGAATACTGATAATTGATAATTTTGCACGTCATTTCTATCTCATTTACTGTGAATAAATAGTACAAAAATAAACTTTAAGTAATGGAAAAAAGTATATAAATTAAACGAAGTATTCAACAATAGATAAAATAATTTTACTAGTTTAAAATAACAGATATAATTACCTGGATCTAAGATTTTATACAATTTTTATTGTTGTAGTGATTTAGTAATTAAAAAAATCTGCAAAAAGCTTTGCAACTCTCATAGAATTATCACTAGTATCACCTTTGTAACAGAGGAAAGAAGTAAATATTTTCATTTACATAAGGCTAAAAGTTTTCAGGGCTATATTAAAATTCGTTTTGTGTTGTAGTACGGCAATTAGACTAATTTTTATTATTTAATAATTTGTGTTGTTTACGTAAAGATAAACATTCTAAGTAGTATTTCTCATGCATTACTTTTTTAGAAATTTAAGAGTTGTAAATCTACTTCAGAACATATATTTAAAAAAAATAGACGTGTATTATAATAAATTATTACCAAATCTTCATTAAGATATATAACGTTAGAATATTTAAAAATTATATTAATTGTGGTCACATTTTACATTATTTATAATATATTCTCCAAGAGTACATGATAGCGCTTAAGTGATGGATCACATTTTAATAATATATCACTAGCTAAACTAATGCATAATATCGCAGATGAATTAAATTAAGAATTACAACTCATAGGACGATCTTGGACTTGAAACTGATTGACGCCTGGACTTGACTTATGGTCCTTAGTTGGATACTGAAAACGTTATATCTGTCTTTATCTATTACAGATCAAAAATTATAAAACGTGACAGATATCAGAAATGACAGAAATAGAAGCTGGTCTCCAGCTTAAAAGCTGTCTTAATCAAAAGTTATAAGGAATAAGAGCTTAGAAGCTGGATCCCATAAAAGCCCTTATTGTATTGTTGTAGGAAAATCCCACCTATGTCAGCTCGCGGATGTTAATCCGGTAGGCCATAGGCTTTCGAATGATAACCCCTTTATTTCTTTAGGTTTAGTAGTTTTCAAGTTGAAAGTCGTGACGAACAGACAGACGACAGCACCGATTCCATTAGGCTTCTCTTTTAGGTACAGAAGCCTAAAACTATGTTTATTATCATGGAATGAATTATTAAGTCAAGTTTCTGTAGAAATGGTCTGATTATAAGTTTTTTTTTTGGGATATTGCTTTGCTCAAAAAAAAAGGCAAAGGCTACACACAATTTGATAATACAATGTTATTTCCCATGGAAAATAAGTATCAATCTTATATATATATATATATATATATATATCTCTAAAAGGTGATTAAGCAGATATAACAAAGCGTTTATTTTGATGGTTTTCGATTGACAGCTTCGTCGCATCGCGTAGATTCAGTTGAATTTTCTAGTAGTTAATAATTTTATCAGAACAAACATACCTATGTAACCTATACATATATGTAGATTCATACTTTTTACATATATCGTAAAAGTCATTGTTTTATTCAGCTTGCGCATTAGTTCCAATTTAGTCGTTTACAACTTTAAACTGGTTGTCCTGACTTACCTGTGTTTAGTTGTAGTTCAAGCTTAGAGCTTGGTTTTTATATAAATGAAGCAGTGAAAAACTACTTATATTATTTTTTTTAAATTTTTATAATTTATGTAATAAAATATAATAATAACGTAGCAATTATTTATCATACTAATAATAAAAATTTTTTAGTGCATTGAATACAATACCCACAATTGTACACGGTACTAGATTAAATACAATAATTAGTTTTTGCTTTGCAAAGGTAGTAGGTTACTGATTTCGTCATGAAGTAATTGTTGTAGGAAAAGATGAAGTATATCTCATTTAAAGAACGTTTTATTACAGTTACTATTAATTATATGTAGTTTTATTCTAATTTATCGAAAGTGTGATGTACATAAAATAATCTATGTTATTTGTAAATGGCTTAGGCGGTTTTATTATTCTGTTTCGAGGTAATTAAGAGTACATTGTTCCTTACAAACGTTGATTGTATTAATTATACGAAAACAATAAAGACTCCAGTTGTATGGTATAAATGTTCTCATTTAATAAACAGGTTTTAGATTTTGAATCCGATAATAAAATATTTATGGTCGGTAAATTAAAGTACACCACAGGGTTTCATATGAATGCTTTTTAAATTTATAGCGGCGTTTAACACAATTACCTGCTAATATGTGAGAGTTAGGAACAATAAAGTGCGTTTTGTATAGCACCGGTTAAATTTATATTAGTGTCTAATTATTAAGAACAATACGGCTATGTTTATATTTAACGGAATAACAACTTTAAAAGTTATCTAGTTTAAAAGTAATACTTTTGAATAGCATAAGTTATTATTATTGATAATTTGGCATTCATTAAGGATAATTGTTTTGTTAGAATAATCTAATTACAATGTCTTATTTATGTAAGTTACAGATAGTTGTTTTTTTTTTATTAAAGATGTAGTACTTCTAATTGACGCGTACAAAGGGTTTTTTTTGCTCAAGAAGAGCAGCAATAAATCTATCAAAAATTTTGTGCAGCAGAAATATTCTTCTCCTTCTTGTCGTATCTTCCTATCAGAAAAAGTCGTGATCATCATGGTATGTTATTTATTATATTTTTGACACCGTTTTTCCATCTTGATCGGTTTCGGGCCTCGTGGTTAACTTGTTGTATTGCCTTCCCGATTGCCGTTTTGACTTGATCTGGCCATCTCTTCGGCGATCTTTCTCGTGGTCTGGTGCGTTCAGTGTGCCCTTCCTCCACTAGTTTTTTAGGACTATTGTTCTCATATATATTTTAGGATTTGTCTGTACACTATAGTAGAGAAGCGATTCTTAAAATTGAGTTGTAGTATAGACAAATTTGTCCTTGCTGCTCAGGGTATCCATGCATGCGTTTCCAGCACCACTTCTCAAAAGCATAAATTATTTTGCGTGCTTTTTCTTTTATTGTCATTTTGCATTCAGATTAGTACCAATGAACAAAACATCCTCAATAAGGTTATAATTTAAAATAAAAGCGTGGGTCTACGATTACGCGCAAAAAGCAAAAGTTATCTCAACGGCGCTTATTTTGAAGACTAAGGTTACATACAGTGTGTCTTGTATCTTTATCAGATGTATAAGACTTTGTAGAAGACGTAGAATTAGGGATGCCTGAGGTATTCCGTTGGGTACCTTTCAATGTTGCTTTTTTTAGTTAGCATCGCAATTTTAGAACAAGGGGTGCCCTTGTCCGTTTTGCAACAAATTATTAAAAATTTCTCAAAATAGAAGACGTGAAACTATTCATAATTTTGAGAAGACTTACGGCATGACTCAGAAATAACACCTCTCGAAAAACTCAAGTGTGATACAAACAATAATATATATAATAAAAGAGCACGAAAGACAGTTGAAAATGAAGGTCATAGACGTCAGCGTTACTGAACAAAACATTTGGATTGTTTCTTGCTCTCTTGAGGTTGAGTGCCGAGTTATGTAGAAAAAGCACATTGTATGTATTTAGTTGATGTTTCAATAAAAAATATTACACATATGTGTTACGTTAATCTCTCGACTGAGTTTCTTAATGCGGAAAAATGGTCAAAAGAATGGGGAAAAGGACCTTATAAAGCTTTTAAATTTTATGTAGCTTGCCAAATTTAAATTAATTTTATTAGATACGTAGTTCTAGTCAAAAAATAAATCAGAGTTAATAGAGTGGGGAGATTATGAGTATAAATATTATTAATTCCTATTCTTAACTCATATTGAGTTAATATTTTTGTAAGCCTCTCTGTTTTATTGTTTTACGGTATATGCAATAGTGAGCCTGAAAGTTATGTCCGTAAAAATTTGATTTAAGGTAACTTAATATATGTGTGACCCTGCATTTGTTTACAAACCATTCCGTTATCGATTTATTCGACAAATACTTCTTTACATTTTATCGAAATTTTTTTGTGATATTATCCCAAACTTACCAATGATGGCGATGCCTTTATGTGACAGTCATATCAGATATGTTATACTGTATAAATTTTGTCGCGAATGAAATTCAGTAACGGCCGGAAACCTCGAATGAAAGGACTGTCCGTCAATAATTTTCCGGATTTAGGTATAGCAATTTTGACTTAAAAGGCAATCCAGAAACTGGAGTACCATCTAAAGTAGTTGACAAAATTTTGAACATTTTGGCCGAAGAAAATCCGAAGTATTCGTGTAGAGATTTGGCAAAATTTCTTGAAGTGTCACTGCAAACAGTTATAAACTATTTGCATAGCATTGGAAATTGATATCGGACAAGGCATTATAGATAAATCTAAAAAAATACACAGGACTTTGACAAAAGAGTTGAATAGCAAAGACAATATAAAAGTTCAAATGAAAAAGGTGATGAAATAAAGGAATAAACATAGTAATTTTAAAAAAGAGATACTAGAACTAAAGTACACCAATAAAAAGGGTATGAAAGAAATTGATAGACTAAAACTGAGAAAATAGAAAAATTAAGAAAAAAAAAGAAGAAAAGAACATAGTTATCCAAGGGATAAAAATAGAATCAACTATACCAAAAATGTTAGAGGAAGAACTGGAAGAGTTTATAGAAAGAGAATTGGGTGTAACACTAAAAGCAGAAACTGCAAGAATATATACTTGTTTACTAGAATTAAATAATAAAGGGAATAAAATTATAAAGATGAACAACAAGAGCAAATTTTGAAACTTCAGAGGGAAGTGTATACAAACGACGATCTACCATCAAATAAAAGAAAAATACAAGCAATAATACGGAAACTAGTTGAAGAAGAATTAATGAAAGGAAAAACAGTTAAAGTGGGATACCAGAAGTTGATAAGCGACAAAGACCCGGAACAGAAATTCTCAAAAAATGGAAAAGTACTACAATAAGCAAAGTAAACCAGCCCAAGGACTACCAAAAAATGATTATTAGAGAAATGCATACAAGGGGATAAGGGATAAACAAAAGACGAAATAAAAATGGGGATAAATGAGAGTAAATGCTATAGAATAGAAACATGGAATATTATGAGCATAAATGGCAAGAACAAGAAACTAATCCAAGAAATTAAAAAATATAAAATGAGAGCGCTAGCAATTTAAAAAACAAAAAAGATGGAAACAGGAAAAATAATTGTGGAAAAATATGGTTTACTTTATAGTGGAGTAGAAATAAATAAGAGCTGAAGAAGGGGTAGGTTATGTGATAAGCCCAAAGTACATAAGCAAACTGGTTGAATGGAAAGCAATAAGTAAAAGAATAATGAAAGTAACATTTACACAAAGTAACACCGAGAAAATAGATGTAATATAGTATATGGACCGGCTGAAAATGATACGATTAACGAAAAGAAACAATTTTAGAATGAGCTTCAAATGGTATATGAAAAAGTGGACAATGCCATTATAATTACTGGAAATTTTAATGGCAGAATAGGAACTGACACTATAGGAAGACATGAAGAGTGTGGCGATACAAAAATTCTTCTATATACATAATCCACAAATACACTAGGGAAAACCAGAAAGGGATGAAAGATCTATTATTGTCATTACAGAGAAAACAAACAGAAGAATCATACAAGATGTAAGAGTATATAGAGGTGATAAATATGGGCACATCACTACCTTCTAGCAGCAAAAATGCAAAATAGCGGGGGGAAAGCACATAAGAGAAAAAGCTGTCAAACTTATCAAAAATAAAATAAAAACTAAGAAGATATATAAAAACTACAAGAACAGCAGATAAGAGAGGTATATTCTATAGATGCAAAATATGGTAATAGAGGAAAAATTAAAGAAATTTAAAGAAATTGTATACAAGGTTTGCACTAAAGCGTGCAGCTTAGTAACAGCAGGAGGATCCAACAGGAGAATAAGTTAGTGGAACGAAGAAATTAAAAGCATTATTAAGATGAAAAAGACTGCTTGAAAGGTTTACTTACAACAAAGAAATGAAGAAGCCTATAAAAATCATAAAACACTGAGACGGATAACAAAAAAGAAGGTTAAAATAGCCAAAGCTAAGAAATTCGAAAACTTTGGGAATAAGATGAAAAAAGACAGTAGATCAAATCAAAAGCTATTTTATAGAATTTTTAAGAATATGAGAAATAAAGGAAAAAAAAATAAATTGAGACAAATTTTAGACAAAGAAGGAAAGATAATTATTGATGATAACACAGTTATGGGCAGATGTAAGCAATATTTTAAGATATGTTGAATGGAGCTGATATTAACGAAAGGAAAACAGATATAAGAACACAGAATAGGACATTAAAGCCAGAAGAAGGAGGAGACAGTATACAATTTGAAGAAGTAAAGAAAGCGGTAAGAAAATTGAAGAATGAAAAAGCATTTGAATTAGATTGCTTAAAAGCACAATTACTCAAACATATGGGAGAAGATGGAATGGTCCTACTACCCAGAATTGTTAATGAAGCATGGATGGCATTGACAGTACCGAAAGACTAAAAAACTTTGGTAATAGTTCCAATCCTCAAAAAGAAAACTCAGATGAAATGCTCTAATTACGTGGAGCATCATTGCTGTGTATGAGATGATCTTAGAAAAAAGATTTAAAAAAAGGCGTAGAAGATAAATTGCATGGGGCACAAAGTAAATTTAGACCTCAAGGCCACATATTTACAATTAAAGATTTAATAGAGAAATCACTAACTTGCGTTAAACAAATATTCGTATGCTTTGTTGACCTAGAAAAGGCCTTCGACAAGGTGGTGAGGCAAAATATATGGGATGTTCTAAAGACTCAAGGTATTGCAAATAGCTTGATAAAAGCTATTAAATCGTTGTACAAAAAAAAAACAAAAAATATAGTTAGAAAAGATAACCGAGAGACCGAAAAATTCAGGGATTTAGACAAGGGCCAACCTTAGCCTATTGTTTTTTGTTATATTTATGGACAAAGTTATAAGAAATGTTAGCAGTAAATGTAAAACAATGACTGTGAGGCATTACGAATTGAAACCGGTAGAAGTGGGCGATTGCATGTTTGCAGACGACGTCGCAATAATGGCTAACACAGAAAGAAATTGAAATTCAATGTTAACCTATGAGTGAAAGAGCTAAAGAGGAAATAAATGAAAATTAATATTAACAAGACAAAAGTAGGAGTGATATCAAACAACAAGGAAAGGAGAGTAAGTATACAAACTAACAATCAGATAGTGGAGCAAGTTAAAAATATAAGGTATCTAGAAACAACTATAAATGTTACTGGAAAATGTTTCATGGTATCAATAGAGGATTTATCAACAAAAAACAAATCAGCAATAAAACAAAAAACAAAAACCATATACTTACCGATATTGTTATACGGATGCGAAACGTGGGTTTTAACCGATAAGTTACACAATAAAATTTAGGTTCTAGAAATAAAATATCTGGGAAGAATAGCAAAAGTAACGATAATGGACAAAATAAGGAATGATGATATAAGAGAAGAATTGAAAGTAGAGAGTGGTGGGAAGTATATAGAGAAAGCCCAGTTACGGTGGTGGGGTCATATGAAAAGAGTACCTGAAGAAAGACAAGTTAGACAAGTATGGGAAACGAAGGGTACTAGCAGAAGAAAGAAATGCAGATCAAGCATGACGTGAGATAAAAAAAGAAAACTTACTAAAGATCAGGAGGTTATCTTGGAACCAGGCTAAGAATCTAGCAAGCGACAGGAAAATTTGGAGAATGGTGTCGAAATAATGGAATGCACAAGCTGTTATATGATATTATTTATTTATTAATTGCAAAAATGAAGTACTTATTTGTATATAAAAAAGTGATTACACCCTCTACACTTAATAGTAGATATAATAGGTCGGATAATAACAAATAAACCAAAATTTGTTTGATATAAAAAATATGAGAATAGATGCAGTAATAAAATTGGAGGTAATTAAAATCACCTTCTATAATCTTTTTTCTGTGGTCTAGTAGATGACAACCATTAATAGTTTTATTTCAATTGCTGATAAGTTTCTGGAGTGTCGAATTTGTTTGGGCTCATTAATACTCAACCGACCTTTTAAAGAACTGAAACAAGTGTAGTCGCACGACCATAGGTTAGAGAAATACAGTCGAGTCAAAATCAGCATGTTTTCTTATTATTCACACAGCTTCTAACACAAGTTATTTAAAACATATTTTACTCTATTTGGCCAGCTCTTTACTAATATAAGTTCTTTTTTTCACTAGTTTGTAACGAGTAATTTTATCTGAATCCGTAGACATACATACATATCCACGAATGTCTTTTCTGACTAAATTTGAATTTTTGTTAATTGTTTTATATAAGCAATAATTTCCTTTTATACTTAGTTCTTATCGATCCCCAAAATACTCATATTTTCTTTTCATTCCTCGTTTTTTAACCACGACGTGTTGTTGCATGTATAATTTTACATGGAAGTACAAAGCCCGAAGTTTTTTATAAATTTAAGATAAAAAATTCCTGTAGTTGGAAATTATTAAATGATACAGAGACATATAAATGTTAAAAAAAGTATGTAGAAAAGGATTATATATAAGTAAAATATATTACATAAATTACTGTTAGTGTTTGATTACAGATTATATGTCTTGTAATAAAAATTACATTATTTACATGTTAAAAGTTATGTAGGATGTACGTCAGTAGTTATAATATTTCTCCGTCTCTTTTAGCAGTTTTGAAAATAATAAATGCAATGTTTTTATCAAATTATATTAATTTATATAATTACATTAATTCTATGTAGCAGAAATTAAGGAGTCTGAAGTAAGCAAAAGCCAATAATTACAGCAACACAATAACGTTTTTTGTGGTATTTTTTAGGTTTTTATTACAAGGCTTTTCGTTAATTAGATTTGCTGAATGTCTGGTTGATAAATTGAAATACAATACACATTAAAAAGGATATGGTAATTGGGATTTTTATTAAACAACAAAACTGTTAAAAAAGAATTCATATTATATGAATGTAATAGAAGACCTTGGTATCTACAACGTTTTCCCTATGTTCAGATTGATCTAAGCTTCTACAATCATCGTCGTCCTTCAAAACTTTTAAAGCTTCATTTTCTTGGCATGTTAATAGTTAACCGAAATTGAATCTTTGATTTCTGCTTCTATGTAGCATTTTATCTCACTGTAGATGAACTCGAAATTCAACATTTTGAACTATTCAACCTTATCAACTAATATCCGATAGCTCTATTTGGTTTAATTTTCTATATTTTTTGTACTTCTTTTACTCTATATGTACCATATATATTACTATTATTTCACGACATTGATATTGATAGCGTTAGTTTATTATTTTATGTTACTTTATACCAAATAAGTTTATTTAGGTGCATTGCAAATTTCTTAATATTGGTTTTAATTTTTAATACTTTGTTGCTTTTATATAGTCGAATTTCCCCGCTATATTGCATACTTTTTTTCGTTAAAAAATTGTTAATTGCTCTTTGAGCTATTAAGACATTCTATAATTATAATCGCTTGTTTCATATGCATCCATTGAGTTTTTTATTGTACAATCGCCCACACAAATATTATAAATAAACGATTCTTTTGTAATAAAAAGTTATAAATTTAAGGTTACCGAAACAGAAATATTAAAATTATTTTTTATTGGGATTATAAGTATTTACATAAATAAAAAATAAGAACGCTAACAATTTTTGTTAAAAGATGGCGATGAAGCAGCTCTGATACATGTTCGTAACTACTACAAACACAGGCATTTTGTAATCATCATTTATCTTTTTATGTGGCATTTAAAAAGCTGCAGATCTACCTCTTTATATGGAAAATTTGAAATAAAAGAGCCATGTCATTAAACAAAAATAAATGTGATTTTAATCGACGTAGTTCAGCTCGGGTACATAGATGGATAAAGCCGACTTAACCAGATCACTAAGGGAGCGGTTCGGAACGCAACAGGAATAAATTTAAGCACTTGATACTTAAACAATATTTAAACGAAGATCAACCTGTCGCGGTGATAAAATTATAGCAACAAGCGCGGCGTACGTTTGGCTTAATCTGGTAAATAGTCAGCGCGTACACAAATCAAGGTAAATCAGCCGTTACACAAGAGACCGCACAATGCAAATTGTCGCAGAATTTGTCTAGATTATCAGACTTGCTGCTATTTATACATTCACTTTGTCCCGCTGATGTATATCGGCGGCGGGCCCATACATCCTGCTATTTTATGTTACCACGCTGCGCTATCTTATGACTTTCAATTAGTACGAAAATGTACCTACTTATCGCAAATTGATTGTTTGTGTTCGAGTTCTTATCTCGCGTGCAATTATCCGGTTGCGCCGCATAAGCGAGGACCAGTTAGGCTATCCTACAAAACGTAATCCTTTTGTACTAGGAAGTGCCAGCTGCGGCTGCGAAAAACGCAGGAGAATAAAAACCATTCAGTTCCATTTATACAAAATTTGAATGAAAACACGAACAGGGCGTTATCAAACAATTTAGAAAGTTAGGTTTTTTTGTTTAACGAATAATTTGAAAAGTATTTTAGAATAATATTGAATCTAAATAGCTATATAATGTACAAAATTCCCTTAACAGATATTGCGGCAGTCATAACTATTGTACATCTGTGCAGTGAATGTATAATAAAACTGTAAGTATTTATCAATAAGGACTAATAACGGCCTAAGTATTTCATTGGGCTTGTTTGTTTAAATTTTTTATACGAAATAAAATATAAACTTCAAAATCTTTTAAATGAGTTAACATTTAAATTATTTTTGTCTACAAACCAAGAGTACTAACAAAAGATAAAAATAAAGATCATTGTAAAATAATTTAATTTTATATACTCAAACATTCATTATGTAGAGTTGTGTATAGTCCTAAACATAAAATGTTCAAGAATTAACCTAACAAAATTTTAAATTCCTCCTTATCCGTCGTTTGGTCTGGATCACAAACTATTTTCTACTTTCTACTTACTATATTAAACATTGATGGATATCTTGTCAAAAGGCACTATATTCAGTAGTAATCAAGTTTCGTTTGTCGATGAAATTTGTACTTCAAACCAATTTGTGTAGAAAAGTAATAATCTACTTCTAACTCTAATTTGGTCATCAAGAAACACGTTTTTGGATTTTCTCCATGTGATGTATTACATAATTTACGTCTTCTTGTACAAAAAAAGATCCATGCGAGTTTGGGGTTAAACTATTGTTTATTTTTCCGAGATTTTCCTGAAACTTAAAACATTTGAGTATTTCATTTTCGCTATCTCTTCTGTATATATAAGGAAAAGGTATCAATTAAGTATAACCATCTTCCCGCCTATTATCAGTGGTAAACTACCTCAAAGGTGGACATAGGAACAAATTTCAAATTATAAACGGCAAAGACAGAAGTATTAAGGTTATGTTAGTACTCAAACTTTACACTTTTACGGATGGATAAAACTATTTTTTTTTATATTAAGAATTAGGTCACAAGCCTTATTCTGATGCAATCACTGTTACTTTCTTGCATTTTTTGGCAATTTAGTTAGCTTCGTTATATATTATTGTTATTAAGATAGAGGTTATTCCAAGATTTTCTCTAATGGTATTGTTTATACCTCTATCTGCATTGCCGTAACCTTAAAGTGTCCTTAAAACTTCATTTTGTTGACTTGAATACAAGAGGATTATTTTTTCTGTGAAACCCATATTTTTTTTGGCGCACGTACAGGTACTGCAGCCTCAAAGGCTTATTGTGCCCACTAACATGCACTTATTCTAGGACATTCACTCACACCCATGGGTTGAGCGAGACTCGAGCTCGCGCGCGCCGGCTAGAGGACAGAGCCAACTGGTTGAATCATCTGAGCCACCGCGTCCCCAACCCATGTTTCGCTAACATATTACATCACAGAAACTTTTATTGTCTTGCACAACTTCAAATGTGTGTCTTTTCAGGTTTTGTTTCGAAACGTTTTTTATGGTTTTTTATGTAAACTGATATCTGTGCATTTTTATGTCGATATCGTAATTGTGGATAGTTAAAGTGGCGGCTGGCCATACACTGTAATTTTAAATCTGATGGCTACTGTTTTTAGGTGATAGATAATTAGGTTACAATCTTTATCTGTTAAATATATTTAATTGCACTTACGAATTAAAAACATTATACAAAAAAAGTGTATAAGTTTAAAAAAAAAGCTACCCACAAACAAAAGGTAAAAGAGAAACCATTTTTATAAACTCAGAAAGCAGGCCGGAAATAGAAGAAGACATAATAACTGGAAAAAGGCTACCTAACAAAAAAATTAATGATTGAAGGAGGGAAAGAAAGAATAGGAGCCTTGAAGATGCCGTTTAATAAATGTTTGGAAACTGTAAAAACAGTACCAGAGTGGAAAGAGGTCATAACAATATTATTGTACAAAAAAGGTGTTAAACTAAATTTAACAAATTATAGACCCATAAAGTTAGTATCTCAAGTGTATAAACTTTGGTCGAGAATAATAACGAAAAGATAAATAGTAAAACAGAAATGTATCTATCTGATGAATAAGCTGAGTTTTGTAAAGGGTTCAGTACAGCGGATCACTTATTAACCCTAATAAAACTACCAATAGAAAAAGTAAATGAGTACCATCTTCCTTTAGACATAGCAGTGGTAAACTATGAGAACTGCCAGAACTAAACGAGACTTTTAAGAATTTGTCAAAACAAAACTTATGACAAAATTCAAAGAGAAAATAAATATAAAAATAGAATAAAACGCTATAAAACAAGTAGAAGAATAGGTCAAAGGTTGACACTTATTAAATAAAGCCAAGAAAAACCAAACTCGGATAGGCCGTTTTTGGCAGATTAAGTTATATATTGAAGAACAGAAAGTTACCCCGATATCTTAAGGTCAAAAGTATTCGATAACTGTATGCTACCTGTGTGACTTATAAATAAATATAGATAAGCTCATAAAGATCTTGAAAACCATGGAGCACCAAATGTTACAAATAACTCTAAAAGACAAAAAACGAAACACATGGCTAAAAAAGAAGAGCAAAATTACAGATGTAAGAGAGATGGGGTGCAAGATCTAAGTGAAAATTTATAGGACACAACCCCCACCAAACAGATATCAGGTAGAACATACAAGTCTTAGATTAGAGATGATGGTTAGACCAAATGACAAGGGAAAGTCCACAAATGCGATGGTTAGCATCGCGCCGGTCTCGCATAAATCAATAGCCTAGAATAAGACAAGATGAAAAAAACAAAGAAGGCTTACATCGGCTTACAATGGCAAATGTATTGTCTTCTGTTTGTACAGACGGATTCAAAATGTTGTTTTCAAATGGCTCAAAGTATCGTCAATATATGTAATAATGTATAAAAAAATTCTGGGTGAAACGCTATACCCTTGTTGAACAACTTTGGTGTTGGTGAAAGGCTTACTACAAGTCAATAATTATCTAGATGATTTGGATTTTTTTGCTTCATAATATCCCATAGTTTTTTCGTATCATGTTATCAAAAGCTGTTATAAAATTAATAAAGGTTATTCGTGTTTATTCATTAAATTTCCTTTTTTATCAATAATATGTTTAATAATAAATAGGTCATCAATACGTGAGCAAAATTTTCCAAATTTATGCTGTTTCTTTGAAATGGGAACTTTTTGTTTTCAGAAGAGCGTTCAAAAATTTTTATATATGTTATAGCCATAGTTTTATATGCCTATCCCTTAATAGTTATTTGTTTGACTTCGGTCTCCTTTCTTAAAGATTAGCATTCTTTTTGGAATAATTCGTTACAATTATAAGTTTAAGAGGTGCAGAAATCGATGTTTTGTAGTAGTCCTCTGTATTTGATTAATTCAACGTTGATATTTTCTAACCTCGCCGATTTCTGTTTATTTTGGGTTTCTTGAATTGAGTAGTTTTAGACTTATAAAGTTTAACGTGTAAGGAGCTTTGTCTTTTTGTGTTTCTTTCTCTATTGTTAGTTTTTAGTTCGTCCAGACTTATTTGTAACGCTGAATCTACTCTTCTTCTGTTTTTTTTTGGTATTTAGAGTCTTCAATTATAGGTAAAGTCTTGTCTGCCTTATACAAGTACAAGTACAACAACACTGATAAATCTGTCCCATCTATTTCTTTGTCTTTTAGGAACTAGGTTTTCGCCAGAATTTCTTTTTTTTTTGTAATTGATTTCGTTTTTTCTGTCCTGTTTTAAATGTAGTGTAGATAAAGTATTTGCTTCCCTTTAATTGCTTCTTTTAATTCTTGATTCTATATTTCAGACAGTCTTTGTTCTTCCAATATTGCGAATATGTTTTTATTATATCATTGAAGTTCTTCTATTCCTCTTTAACAATATTATCTGTTGATTTCATTAGTAAGAAAGTAGTTATCCTATCTTAGAATAACTGTTGTAGCAACTCATTTTTCAATAGAAATGTTTTTAATCTTCTTTCTGCTAGCGTGTTTGTTATAGTTTTGTATTTTTTCTATTTGAAATTACTATGTAGTGATCAGACGCCATCTCGCTCCCTCTGAAGACATGTGTATCCGTGCCCACTAAAGAATTTTTTTTGTTTATTACATTGTAGTCTATTACTGATGTATATTAACTAGCTTCTTGAATGAATTTGTTACTATTTTCTTACTAACAAAATTCTCTTAATTTGTGGTAATTTTTGTTTGTGCAGTTCTTCTCGTGTTTCAACTAGATTTGGTTGGGCTTTGTTACCGACACATGTATACTTATATTATTTATCTCTTGCTACGTTGTGTTACAAAGCTGTTCTGAATCTGCCTGTCCTTTTTTGGTGCATAGTCACCTATAGTAGTAAGGTAACCCTGATCAATTTTAAATCTAATACTAAATATATTTTTTTCTTTATAGTTTTTTAGTTTGTTTTTTATTTTAAGTTAATTATGGTGCTTACCAAACTTATGCTGTTACATGTTAATCTGCACCATATTAAAGTATCGTTTTGTAAATCTTAAGATCCTCTTAGTTTATTTTTGTTTCAGTCACTAAGTTTCTTTCGAATTAAAGCTACTTTTAATGTTTCATGTAGCTACTTTAAGTGTCTCTAATTTTTCTAATCGTTTCTTCTTTTATATGCTTGTCCTCATCTGTAGACTTATGTTCCGAGGCTATGTTTGAACTTAAGAACAATTTAGTTATCGGTTAAACTATCGCTAGACTTTTTATCGATGTTTTTTGATTTAGATCCGTTGTAAACCCTCCTATAACTCTCATATAACGCGGAGCAAAAACTGCGACTTCTTTCCCATAACTTGGTAGGTTTCCATACAATACTTAAGAATTAATTGCCTTATAGGAGAATTGACTGTATGTTATACTTTTATAATTATAATTAATTGGGAAATCTCCTGACTTGTAGTTAATAAAATGTACTTTGCTTTGTTGATTTGTGTTATAATAATTAAACATTATTTTTAATAATTGAGATATTGCTTCTTTCTCGTAATACTTAATTAAAATCATTTTTAACCCTAGTTTTGCATAATGTCTGACCTCTAATTGTAGAAATAGTAAGCATTGTTTCTTATGTAAGTGGAGAAGCATTTAAAGATATTAACCAGCAAGTTACAGAAGAAGCTTTGAAAAGAGACTTTAGATGAAGAGAAATGGATGGTATTAGTTGACACATCTACCTCAAATGCATAATGGAAATAAA
This sequence comes from Sinelater perroti, assembly GCA_036346155.1. Taxonomy (NCBI): domain Eukaryota; kingdom Metazoa; phylum Arthropoda; class Insecta; order Coleoptera; family Elateridae; genus Sinelater; species Sinelater perroti. The sequence goes on from JARFIY010000195.1 coordinate 7,249,472, forward strand.
AATATCTATATGAATTTGATGAAAACTGAATTTAAATGATACAGAATTGTAGGTTTATTTCGTTAGGTATAAGTAAAAAGATATTCCACTTATATCAGTTATATCCATCACTTATGCCTATCCCTCATAAAACCATTTACACTATCAGAAATGGATACACTTATTTTATAAAAGTTATTGTAAAACATTTTTTGTAACAGCAGAAAATAAATAAATAGAAACGCAGAAAAGTAATCGTCAATTTAACACAGACGGCAACGTTATTTTTTTCTATCAACCCAGCGTCATTTTTTAGGTTTGCCATTTTTTGCTATAAAGTCATATTTAATTGAAGATCGCTTTAAGGTGATTACAGAACATTACAAAAATGGTGAAAAAATAAAAAACGCCTATAGAGCTTTGTGCGATTCTTTCGGTCGTTATAACCGCTACAAATGAGACCACCATGTGAAGGAGGGCCCAAAACTCTCAATACTTCGTTGATCGCAAGAAAAATGGGCATTTCGGAGACCAGTTTACGTCGTATTATGCACAAAGATTTAAATTTACACTATTACAAGAGGCAATTGATTGAGGAACTCAAGTCAATTTACCATTTCAACCGACGTGTGTTTTCTGATTTAATCCGGCTTTTCAATCGAAAATAATTTTCAGCAATGAGGCGCATTTTATATTGAAAGGGACGGTGAACAAGCAAAACTGTAGCATTAGAGATAATCCAAGAGAATATCAAGAACAACCAATGCATTTTCAAAAAGAGACTGTTTGGTATACTCTGTAGTCAAAAGCTATCATTGGACCATTTTTTCCGAAAATGAGACTGAAACTGCGATTACTGTGAATTCTGAGCAATTCCGCGGCATAATTAATGACTAGTCCTTCCGTAAATTTAATTAAGCTGACAAATATTTTTATTTTCAACAAGACGGCACATACATGCCACACAATACTTGCAAATATTAAGATATTGCAGTCGGAATTCAGTGAACGTTTAATTTTGAGAAATTGAAATGTTAATTGTCCTGCTCGTTCGTTGGATTTGACTCATTTAGACCTTTTCTGTGAAGATATCCAAAGAGTAAAATATACGTTAATACACCAGCCACCATCCAAGACCCAAGAACAAAATAATTGCAAAGATAAATGCCAATTGAAGCGACTCTATGTAAAAATGTTATTAAAATTACGACCAGTGTATCGACGTCTGTAAAGATCGTGGAGAACATTTGAATGATATAACTTTTCATACATAAATGACATACATGAATGTTTAAAACAAAATATTTTATCGTAATTATACAACCATTATTGTAGTTTCAATAAGCGTTTACTTTCCTGCGCCTGAATCGGCGGACCCCATATAATTAGAAAGTACTTACAATGCATAGAAAACTAGTTTCCATATTTTTAGAATCAATTAACAATATTCCTCAACTTTTCCTTCATTTATTGACAACGTGGCTATCTTTGCTAAGACTATTTCTCTTGGTCTTACCATTTTATGGTTTGTTTTTACTTTATTGAATTTAAAGATACTTGTTTCAATTCCGACGCCTGAAAGGGCATGAAGTTTCAATTCTAATAAGCAATTGTAAATTACAAGACAAAGGTTTAAAAATAAATTGTTACAGTAAATGGCTCAAAAAAGTTATAAATCCTTATCTGAGTTTTGACAAATAAAACGTTTTGTATAATTAAAACGGATCAACATCTTTAACAAATGAGTTAAAACTTACAAATAAAAAAAATTATCTTGCTATTAACTTATTTTTAAAAAATAACAATTTAGTCTATAAATTATTTGTTTTTTATTTTGTAAAAAGATTGAAGATGTTATTAAACTTTTAATTTAGATATTTAGGCAATAAGTAGTACAAATAAGAAATTTTATTTTAAGGTAATAAAAAGATAGCTGTAGTTTGTCGCATTCATAATGTAAGTACCTGTATTCCTGCATTATGAAATATCCCGTTGTTATTCAAATCAAGCAATATCGTTTTATAATACATTATTCATGTTTCGTAACTAACGTGTGAAGGTTTCCAGCGCCCGGTGAAGTGTCCAGTGCAAACAAAGGAAATTTTGATACTTGATACCAACAGCGCGCGGAAGTATTTGACCAGAAGACGTCCTGCGCTCGTTCAAGCAGCCTGAAGCCGTGTGCTTGCTCCACTTGCAGCCTATCAATACTTTTCAGTTCCTTTAATGCAAAGCGGACGCACGTTAGTCACCCATTCAAAAATACGCTCGATATCGCCGTCAGTGCTCGTACTCATCAGGTACGATCGTGATGTGTGATTTCCGCTTGCATGAGCTTGCAAGGTTCGTAAATGGCTTGACCTTATCAGGAAATAATTTGCAGGCACTTGCAGTAACCTGTAAAATATTTTCGAGGCAGGTGGTCTTCATGCATCTTCGACTTCCTCCACTCAAGAATGAAAATTGCCTTAGCGGAGAGCGGCCACGCATATATCTTCATCTACGCCCCACGGCCCCTACCGTGACTCCCGCTTGTTTTCGTACACATACTGCGACCAGCTACGTTTTAAAATTAACCCAGATTAGATTTATTTTCAAAGCAATGAATCGTCAGGAACGCAATGTCCAGTGCCAACTTGATGGATGGATGTGTTTATGCCCTAATTAAGGTCCGCACGCATGGAGATACGCCACATCGAATATAAAGAAACCCTTAAAAGGTTCATTTAGCTTCTCTTTGTTATAAATGGGGCGCATTTATTACGAAAATAAACCTCACTTTTACATGTCGCATATACTCTTAATTGGATTCCCCCAGTGCCGTCATTTTGCGTAATTATCACGCGCCGTTTCGCGAATTCCCTTCGATTTACTTCCAGCTTCTGCCATTTTTTAGGCACATGCAAAGGCAACACGAAGTAGCTGGCGCATTATTTAGGTGTGCATGCCTCATCAAGTCACCTCTGACAAGCTGTAATGAGTTCGCATGTTTCGACCTCCCATTGTTCAGATACTGACATCGTACCCGTCGTGATGGCTCAAAGTGGTGGAGGGTAGCTTAGCTTTATGTGAGAAAGCTTACCATACAGTAATACATTTTCTACATGCTGCGTAAATTCTTATATGTATGAAAAAAATTTGATTTTAATTTTTCACATGCATATATCTATAAATAAAATAAACATTGTGGTCAAACGCATTATTTGAAAAATATTTTAAAGCTGTGCAAAACTTTGATGGATACATATAGTAGTTAATCACCTAATTATAAAATTTTATTTAATGCTATTTATTCTTATCTAAACTTTTAACGTATTTATGTATTGTGTTATATTTGGTTATATATATTTTGTCTGTATTGTCATTTTGGTAAGTACATAACATATCACTCAATAAGTTTGTAGTATGACTCTTAGATGGCATCCACTATTGACAAATTTATATGATTTTTAGGAAGTACGAGCCTTGGAATGATGGGTTTCAAAATTTCATGACAATCTAAGGTTTAATTCATAAGTTACAGTGGTTTTAGTGACGCTACTTTTGTAATTTTCAAAACAACGAAAATCTGAATTTCATTTGTTGGTAAAGAATTGCTTTTTAATAGAAAATATGCCCTTCAAGCAAAAAAATGGCTTGACAAATGTTATTCGGACTCTGCTTAATTGAGGTAAATAGTGGAAAAGTAGTTTGCTGATTTTAAACGCGACCGTACAAACATCGATGATGCTGAACGCTCTGGTCGCTCAAATTTGGCAGTTTCAGAAAACAAAAAAGTCCACAAAATAGTTTTGGCCGATCATAAATTGACGTTGCGTGAGTTAGCTGGCACTTTAAAGATATCAGAAGGCAGTGTATTCACCATTCATAAATATTTGTTTATGAAAAAGCTTTGTTTGAAGTGGGTACCACGTTTGCTCACAGTCGATCAAAAACAACAACGCGATTCAGAGCGCTGTTTGGAGTTGTTTCAGCGCAATAAAAATTTTTATGCGGTATATTACAATGGATGAAAACATGGATCGATCACTACACTCCAGAATCAAATTGGCAGTCAGCTGAGTAGACATCAGAAGGAGAAAGCCACCCAAAGCGACTAAAAACACAAATGTCAACTGGTAAGGTTTTGGTTTCCGTATTTTGGGATGCGCACGGTATTTTATTCATTAATTATCTTGAGAAAGGAAGAAAAATCTGTAGCGAATATTATATGGCGTTATTGGTGCGTTTGAAAGAAGAAATTGAGAAAAAAATACTTCAAATGAAGAAAAAAGTTATTTTAACTAAGCCAACGCACCGTGTTACAATTCGATCGCAACCAAGGCAAAATTGCACGAATCGCACTTTGAATTGCTTTCTCGTTCACCGTATTCTATGGGTCTGGCTCCCAGCGACTACTATTTGTTTGCAAATCTAAAAAGTACTGTCCAAGGAAAGAAATTTGTCTACAATGAAAAAGTGATTGCCTAAACTAAAGCCTATTTTAAGGCAAAGGATAACTCGTTCTACAAAAAGCAACGAAATGTTAGAGAAGCGTTGGTATGAATAAGGCTGAGAGATACTATAACGACATATACAAGGAAAATTAATTACGAACCAAGATCGGATAGCAAAAATAAGAAAAATTGTTTATAAAGAAGTATACAGCACAAAAGCATTAATAAAAACTGAAAATTTAGAAGAAAAGATCATAAATGTGAAATGTGATATTGAAATATATGAAATAGGGAAAGCCGTAAAACAGACAAAGATAAGCAAAGTATCGAGAGAAGATCGAATACTTTTAGAAATGATAAATGAAGGTAAACAGTCATTGCTAAACGAGCTTAAAATATTATTTAATCAATGTCTAGAAATGGGAAAAATATCGAGAAATTGGGACAATGCTATTATATTGCTTTTTAAAAAAAGTGACAAAAAAACTACCAACCTATAAGTCTTATGCTTAAACTATATAAATTACTAACAATAAATTATAACTAATAGGCTCGCTAAGAAATTAGACGAATACCAGCCACCAGAACAAGCGGGTTTCCATAGTGATTATAGCACACAAGATCATTTACAAGTTGTACAAAACTTAATCGAGAAATCCTAAGAATATCACTAACCTCTGTACTTTGTTTTTATAGATTATGAAAAGGCATTCGACTCAGCTGAACACTGGGCTATCATAAAATCTTTACAGAACAGTCGAGTAGATTCTAGAGATATTAAGCTAATAAAATTCATTTATCAAAACGTTATCTGGACAATTAAATTATGCAATACAGTACATGCAATTAAACTGAAAAGAGGGGTGAGATATAAAGACCAAATTTCCCCTAAACTATTTACGTTATACTTGGAAGATGTATTTAAGAACTTCAGTGGGAAAACAAAGGTCTTAATATAAACGGCGAAAGGTTGAATCATTTAAGATTTACCGATGACGATTTGCTTATAACAGACAATTTACAGGAATTACAAGAAATGCTTATAAATCTAAATGAACAGGCAAAGAACAGCCAGGTGAAAAGCAAAAAAAAGAGGTAACAAAATAAAATTTTTATGGAGAGTAAAAGGTTGCGCGAGAAAAGATTTAATAAAGATGTGCCAAATTAACTACATATCTACGATAGAATAGCCGATTACAAAGAAACATTAGAAAATTCTTAATTACGAACTTAAAGGCAAAAGGGATGTAGGGCGGTCGAGCAAACTGTGTTCAAAAGCAAAGCTATGTGCAAACTGAATAGGCAAATTCGCGTAGAGCGGAAGAAAAGAAAGAATAAGAAAAAGAAGGAAAATAACAAAATAAAATAAAAAAATGGAATGAGTCGTAAATAGACAATGTTTTTATTATATCTCGTCACCTATACATTAGCGCAGTGATAACACTGTAGTTTATTCCGTTTATTTGGATTATTCCAATAATAAAGTTCTTCCAATCGAACCTGACTACATATAAAGTATAAATAAATATGTATTTATGTTTAGACCATAGGTACTTATTTATACAGCTTTTTGTATTCAGTGTATCCTAACTGATGTTGGAATAAATATACTAGTAATATTCTCGCACGCTGTTTGAGAAGTTGCAGGAGCGAGTTGTTAAAATTGCAAACGTATTATTGCATAAACGTCAAAACAGACGTCGAACCTTTTCCATGTTAAGTCTATGGGAACGGGATTTGCTAATTGCTCTAAATTCAGTTGTACGATTTCGAAACAATTTATTAGGTTACCTCACTCGCTTCGAGTTCTATCATTGTGGAAAATTTCATAGTGATCTGATTTCGTAGTAAAAGCGCTACAGATTCAACAGACTGACGGAGATTGTCGCATTCACCCACTGTATACCAGTGTATAAGAGCAATTAGTACATCTATCGTCTATTTCTGTAATTTATGAATGCACTATTAATTTAAAGATAAAAGGTTATGCATATTTTCCACCTTTCTTCGTTTATTCAAAACAACTAATAGGGCTAAATCGACACAGAACTTGTTAATACCTACATGCTGTTAGACAAAAATACACTAGTCTAGAATTAAATAACATTTACTTTAAATTGAAAGAGCTGGTCATTTTCAATAAATTTGGTTAACTGATATTTATACAAAACTAATTGACAGACGCAATTCTTTTAAATTTATTTTAAGATATTTTCTTGAAATAACATTACCATTGCAATTATTTATTATGCAGCGGTCAAAAATAAAAACTCAATAATTAGCAAAAACGTAAATTAATTCAAGTTTGCTAAATAGGTCGGTCACACTGCACATAGAAGAAATCTATGAGCGTAGCTTCTTGTGCAAGCTACATTAGATATTTAACAATACTGATTGCGTTTAAGGCTAAATTATTCAAAACTGGATAGCCAAGTTTGCGCTGCACTTACAAAACGAGCCGTGATCATAATCAGTAATGTTAGATCCATTTCTAAATGTTGTCCTTTATCGTCAATATGGAAAGTTTTGCTTTGTCAGGAATAATCTATAATACGTACTTTTAATGTATTTTAGCTTCATTGTAGATATTGTGTAAAGGCACGAGTGCATTTGTACTTAAATTGGTAATCAACGGAAAACAACCAGTTGAGTCACATTAGGGTTTTAGCTCTTCTATTTAACTATTTAATTTTTTACGTAGCCCTTTTTGGCATTTAAAAACTTTTGCATTACCACATACACGCAGTGTCGATACTGATGTTGGGGGTTTGAAGAGAAATTTACATTAGGAGTTAATTATTATGGTTAAGCGAACGATAAGACTCTTACGATCTATTCAGCAACTACTCAAAGTATTTAGTTTGCTTCAAAGATAAATCAGCCGGTGGCAGCGCTTTACGAGAGATTAGTTATGTGATACTTAGTTATTCTCTCCATCGAAAACCTTTCACGCGAAATTTTGCTCTGAAATATATTATGACTATTTTATTACCCTCCGCCCATGGAGACATAAATTTCACTTTCAACTGTTGGAATTTTTAGATCATACTTGAAACAGAAAAAATTCAAATTACTTTTAGGTCTTTCAAACTTATCTACACGACGCAATGCTGTAAAAGATATACGGTTTTAAGCAGTCACGCTATGGAATTATTCTTCCTATTTAATGCTTGTTACACAATGGAGACTAATGCACGTATGTATCATAAATGCAATAACTCTATTGTATATTATTTTTACTAATAATATCTAGTTATGTAAAGCCCAGATGTGCTAAGACATTAGAATTTAAAACAGGAGTAGGCAAACTGCTTTTGCGCTTAAACCTTGAGAACGATTACAAGAGTTTTTAATAGCCAGTCAGTTAGTTCAAATAATGAAAAAGTTGTCTGCATAACGCAATAAAACATTTTAAGGTTACATTATTACACTAAGAACAATTCATTGAGATATCTTTAGGTTGATTAATATTTATTTGAAAAGTGGCTACTAGTAAAACTTACACCAATACTTATAGACAACAACGTAATACCAGATCACCAATTCGGATTTAGAAGACACCACTCTACAATCGAGCAAGTGCACAGATTAGCAGACATAATTTTAAAAGATTTTGAGTACAAACGTTATCGCTCGGCAAGCAAACTTTTGATAAAGTCTGGCATAATGGACTACTTTACAAACTCAAAAATATATTTCCACCAGACTAATATCAATTACTGCAATCATACTTCTCTAACAGAACATTTCTGGTCAAACACGGTGAATCTCAAACATCTTTGTACCCTATCAAAGTAGCAGTTCCCCAGGATAGTGTTCTGCGTCCAATATTATATCTAATTTTTACGTCAGGTCTTCCATCCTTACAAACAACGACCGTCGTTACTTTCGCAGACGATACTGTTCTATTGGCATCACACCTCGACCTGAATACAGCATCTCAGTATCTTCAAAGCGACCTGTTCGAACTGGAAAGATGGTTCAAAAAATGGTGATTAGAAGTAAATGAAACAAAGTCAACCCACGTGACTTTTACCACCAAAAGGGGCACTTGTCCACCAGTACAGTTAAATAGTCAACAGATACCTCAAGCCGAAACCGTTAAATATTTAGGCATCCATCTCAAGACTCACATGGAGGAAACACATTTGGACGAAAAGAAGGCAACTAGGCATTACAATCCAAAAAATGTACTGGCTCCTAGGCCGCAAGTCTCAATTGTCAATCACAATATAATACTGCTATATAAGGCAATAATTAAACCAATCTGGGCGTATGGATACAACTGTGGGGTGCCGCCAGCAACTCTAATATTGAGATCCTAAAACGATTTCAGTCCAAAATTCTCAGATCTGTGGTTGACGCACCATGGTACGTTCCAAATGAAGTCATTCCTTCCATCAATGATGAAATCCAAAAATACAGGGTTCGCTACAGAACCAGGCTTAGAGCTCACCCTATTCCTCTTGTGGAGCATTTAATGGAACCAGATATTGAAAAATCACTGCTGAAAAGGTTTAAATTCTCCGGCCTAACAAGACATTTTTGAATATATATATATAGTTAGGTTACGCTATTAGACAAATTATTAAGTTATTAAGGAAATATTCGATGGTTTATTTTTAACATGTCATTTATACTTACTTGTAAAAAATTTACTGAATGTTGTTAAGCAACAGATTGTAAAGTGAAGGTAAATAAAAACATATTTATTTTTAATAAATGTTTAAATAACTATTTGTAGTAGTCAGAGAAAATATTATTATAGGACAACAACTCTTTTAACACACAGTTGTACTATTACGTACTTATTTAATATAACTCATTTATAAAATAAAAATAAAATAGTTTAATTGTTTTACTGTAAAGGGCTAAGTATTATTTTCTTAAGTTTTGAACTTTACAGTCTTGATAGGGTTTACCTAATCAAATTCAACTTTTTATTATACAAATTGCAACATATTATCGTAATTGTTTTGAACAATTTCTGTTAATCGCTATAATATAATAGCAGGAGTTTGTATTTTCGCAAGTAAATGCAGATCTGAACACGCTATGTATTGTGTATCAGGGAGTGCCGATAAGTCGATTCTTGAATATACCCACCAGTAAGTAAATTCCTGCATACTTCAACTGGGAGTTTGTATTTTTATAACGTAATATTAATAATAAAGAACAGGCTAAAAGCATGCCGGTTTTGGATGGTAGGATTCTACTTACAATAATAGTCACAGTGCGAGAAAATTTAAAAGTTTTACAAATGCTTTGTTAAAAATTACTTCTGGTAACGTCTACTACTATTTGAAACAGCCTCGTATAATGGAAAAGTTTTATTTGCCCAGCACCAAGAATCTGATACACTTACCATTTTGTGGCCCACTGCGTCACCATCGGAGGACGCTGCGAAGAAACAGCACGACCACCTTGTATCATCACAAACACCAAAAGTTCACCGTCGCGACTGCGCTAACGCAATTGTTCCACCTGCATCGACAATCACGCCACGACTAAAAAAGATACGAATATATTTTATTGAGGGCTTTGCAGACATATCTGAACAAGAAAAACATCTGCGGCACAATCCTGTGAACAATCGGAGTTTGCCAGGTGTACATCAAATGTTTGCGGGCTTGCAAACTGTTTACAGGGGTTGATCAAAAGTTGTTTGTAAGACGGAAAATTCTAAACTGTTCCCCAAATTACTTACAAAATTAAGGGCATCAACTAAACCCAAACTTGATTAAGTCCCCACCAGTGGGCACATTTAACTCTGCAACCTCGTCCCTATTTATTTCTCCACCGTTTAGCCCAAACTTTATTTATTCTACTTGTTAGTTGGAGCTAGAAAATTATTTTTTTCTTTGAAAAAGTTTGAGAACTTTTACATTGAAGTCTTCAGACACAAACATGTGGCGCAAACTCGCACACAGCTTGACAGTTGTGCGATTTATATAAATGTAGGAGAGCAAATGTCATCAATATTTGCAAAACTGCAAATTTGTTATTACAAAAATGTAATCTTACTTAACTATGTATTAGGATGGAAGGAACTCTAATATGATTTTATACTATTGAAGTTTTTCTTACAGTTAGTTTACCTATACAGTACTGTCTTTTCTTTGTACATTTTAAACTATTTTATATTCTTTATATAGGAAAGAATACAAAAATTCCCTGAATTGTAGTACGACATTCTAATACCAATACTTACTTAATCACTGTCAAGCATTTGGCCCAACGATCTTGCCTTTGTTAAAAATATTAGAGGTCGTTTTTGAACCTTCCGTAGTCGCCTTTAGAGTACGAAACAACCAAAAATCAATTATTCAGTGTGTGGTGACAATTTACGAATTTGGTAATATATATTCCATTTAACTGCACATACTTATCCAGATGGAAAATCACTCTTATTTCATTAAAAAAAATTAATGACCTCTTATCCACAGCTTATAGCTCGTTTTATGCTATTTAAATTTTAAAATCACACATCAGGCAGCATATTTTTAATTCTGGAAACAGTTGATAGTCACTGTGTGTCATATCAGGCCGTTAGGTGGAACTGAGCAACTTTTCTAGTTGAATATAATAACGCTCTCTGTGACATAGGTGTTGGACATTGGATTAACAATCCTAACTCGCAAAAAAGTCCCTGTTACGGATATATAATGTTAAGAAACAACCTCAGTGTCGAAAAACGAAGAATGATATAATATCAACGTAGAATATGCGAAGCTTCTACAACTTCGGAAATATGCAGAAACTCAAGAATTTATTAATGGACACTTGTGAGAACGTTGCTGAAAATACAACGGAAAGAAAGGAAGATAATAGATACTGCTCACAGGGTTTTTGGTCAACATGAAAATGAAACACCTCATAAGTAATTTTAAACTGATAAACAAAATAATTTGCACAATAAGAATAAAGAGCAGATTTTTCAATTCAGAAGAAACTGAAGTAATTTCTAAAGATCCTTTTTATGAGAATCTGGAAACAAATAGGATATAGGCTAACCCTATGCATATATAGATATTAGTACTTACAACGAAAGAAGACATCGATTTTTCCAAAAACCAAATACACTCACAGTTCCTGCATAAATAAATAAATAAAGAGAATTGGTTATCCTCCGACGGGAATACTAGGAATCAAATAGATTATTTACTTATAGACATGACGTGAGGGGCAAACTGATTACTCCTTAGTTAAAGTGATCTGTAGTCGGGGATTAACAAAATTAAATAATGTTAAGACTTTATGATAATAAAAATATAAAATAAACAAACCGAATACTGACAAAGAAATGAAGAACTTGTTAATAATATACAAATATTAGAACAACAAAGGACGAAATTACTAATACATCAAAAAAAATGCAAAAACACAAAGTTCATAAAAAATTTTTGCAAAGGAGATCCGGAGTGAACGCAGAAAATTACTAAAACAAGAGAAGGCAAAAGAATATAAGTGTTGAAGAAAATAATGGAACTTGAACAAGAATAAGGAAATCAACTTGTAAAAAATTTTTGATGGAAATTTAAAAAATGAAGGAGATAATTCAAAACTAAGAAAATATGTATATATAGACAAACAAGGTGACATACAAACGGACAAAGAAAAAATACTTCACAGATAAAAAGGGTGTCTCGAAATATTGGAGGAAAACCATGATGAATAGTAGAAAGAAGATAAAGCACCAAAAATGGTACTAAGGTATACATATAAACATACACCCACAAAATAAGGTAAAACACTAAACGTCATCCCGGAAATATTAAGTAACAACTAAACAAAAACAAAATAGACGAACTATTGCAAGATATACGGGATCAATAGAAAATGTGAAATGTAATAATATGTTTCATATATAAGAAGAGAAGATACAAACAGAATGTTGAAACTACATAGGTACAGCTCGTTTAGGAATTGTTTGTAAAATTATGACTTTAATAATACCGAAATTATACACATCAAAAATGCTGCATTAGTATCAATCGGGTTTCATATATGGAAAATCAATCACAGGCTACATATTTACAATAAGACTACAGACCACAAAAAAGCATAAAGCACCAAAGAGAAACAAATATGTTGAACAAGGAATGAAATAATTTAGAATCCCAGAAAAGTTAGTAACGAAAATGACACTGGTCAACCAAAAATAAAGTGAGGAAACAAGAAAACGTATCCAAACACTTTGAAGTGAAAAAAAGGCTTAGGCAAGGCGATTCGTTATATTCAACAGTATTAGAGAAGTGCATGAGAAAACTAAGATATAAATCTAGAAGAGAATATGTACAATAGAATCTGGCAGTTGCTAGCAAACGCAGACGATGCGGTAATCCTAGCGAGATCCAAAGAAAGAATACTTTAGGAGCAGTATTCTACAAACTAGAAATATAAGCACAAAGGCCTTGATAAAAGTAAATGTAAGAAAATCAGCTATATGCTAACAACAAGAGATAAAAGAAATAAATAGAAAAAATTAACGAATTTAATAATATGTGAAGAATTCAAATAAATGGTTGGAGAGAACAATAAAAAAAACAAAAAGAGAAAAGAAACAAGAACAAGGGTAGCAGAAGAATATAGAAGCTACAATGCATTATAAAACGTATTTCGGTTTAGCAACACTTTAAGATATATTAAGAAAAAAATCTATAATACTATACCAGTAGTAACCTTTTTCAGCGAAACACGGACTTTCAAAATAGAAAACAAGAAAGGCTTATGTATTTAAAAAAAATACTAAGACAAATATGTGTACCATTAAAGTGCAGTAAAAGAATAATAAATTACAGCAAATGTAAGAAGATTCAAAAGAAAAGCGACCCTGATCCAAAAATGGCATGTACAGAGAACCCTAGGGCCTGAAGAAACGAGGCGTAGAATACGAAATAAGAGAATTAAAAATAAAAAGATAGAGAAGAATTTCTGTATAGAGAAGAATGGAGAAATGTCACTAAACCACAGAACCAACCGGAAGAAGATGACGTAGTAATAAAAAAATTAATTATAAATTTTTACTCATAAACAGTACTTTATAAATTATAGTTTTTAATTATTTGTAAATTATACCTTAAACAGAAACGACAGCTACCTACTTTATGTAGTTGGTTGCAAATATTTCTAGAAATACAATTGTATACTGGTAAGACACATTTTATTTATTTGCCCAGGTAGGATAATTTGTAGTAGCAAATTATACCGAGTAGACACATAAATCTCTTGAATAAGAAGCAGACTCTAACACAATAATTTACAGCAGACCTAAACAGCCCTCTTACTTCTTTAAAAGCATATCGATTACAAAAATACACTTTAAAAATAGCTCTGGCTTTAATTTAAACGCGACACTTGCCAATTTTATGGCCAAACGTATTCCAGTGAAATTTTAGTAGAATGAAAAACGGGTGCAGTAAATTTATGCGCACTGGATGGCCTACTACTGCCAGAACACTAAAATTAACTTTGTTGCGCGAAACGTAAAATTTATATTACGTTCATTTCGTGACTCGATTCAATTATCAAATAGAGAATGTCTAGAAATATCGTGGCGAAGTTTGGCGTCTTATTAAAAATGCCTGTAAAGCTACTGGTTTCCTAATGCCCGATTGTAGCTTAAGTTTTAGTTTGGAGTCGCCATTCCAATCGTTTGACGATATTTCACGGCGTTAACCGGCCGAGGAGCTCGGCATTATAGCGGCAATACCCATTCGAAGCAATAAATCAGTAAAATATCTATATTTTACCAGCTCACCTAGGACAACGGTCTCATAAATATGTCAGTAATGTCATAAACTGTAATGAAATTGTTTTAAAACGCTGGGAATTTTCAATACACTGTCGTTACATACAGTGTTGCTACGATATTACGAATAAGGAAGCTGTAATTGTAGAACACCGTTCTATCTGGAGCGTAGCTTTATAAATAATATTGCCGTTAGCAGGTTGTTGGCTCAATGTACAACTTGAACAAGTTCTGTTTCTCATTTATCCGTACTTTCTAATAGTTTATATTAAACATTATTAAATAGAAAAAAACCTACTATAGATTAGTAATAAAATTTTTTCTAGTCTTTAGAAAGTGCCATTTATAACGTATTTTAATCATTTAAGTTTGTATCTTAACTTAACACTTATTGTGGAAATATTGCTGAGGTATTTACAATAATGAAAGTTCCATGTACATCTGCGAAGTAGTTTTAGGATGTTGTTGGATGAGTTATGTGATATTAATTTAACACTTATTATGTTATGCAGAATCGCTTAATAGTGCTAATTGCATTTTTCTAAGAAGTCCTTCTTTAAATTCTGATGCTAGAAATGTTACGTAACAATATCACTTGTACTCCGTCTCTGAGAAAAGTCTATGTTCTAGGAGATCAAAGGGGTTTCGGGGTTTAACAGTTTTATGGAGTAGTAAACCATGTTATCACTTTGAACTGCTAAACATGTACTCTATTTGTATTTTTTTTTGAAGAAATTCAAAGGTATTTTGTTAATCACGACATCCATGTTTTTCTTCGGTGTTAAAATAAAATATTCATGTAATCATTTTTCCCATTATATTTTCTATATTAAGGTACTTTTTCAATGTCAAATCTACTAAGATGTAGATAAATGTGACTAGTTCTTATGTAATGGTTATTTTATCCTCAAATATAAGATAGTTCTCGTCATTAGAAGTAGTTTAGAGAATTAACCAGCAGGTAAACTCTCATATTCCACTTAAAGAAGAATTTTTGAATAATCGTTTGTAAATATAATAACTCTGTTTATGCCTTAGCTCCATCAGCTCAAGTCTCTATAGGCGCATAAAGCCTACTGAAAGTCTGCAACTAGTTGCTATATGCTACCTCTGATCATAGTTTCGACAAAAACAGAAGTGCACTTTGAAGAGAGTTGTCGAACCAAGTTATACGAGTTGAAATATAGCTGTTAACCAATCTTTACTATACCATATTCGAACTGTTGATATATCGATTACGCCGTAAAGCTTCATTTAATCTTTTTTATTGTTAAAATCAAAACACGCGTGGTGCTGCTGCTATTTGTACATTTGCCAATTTATTTTGTAAATTTAGCAGAGCTTCAGTCCTCGATATTTATATGCACAATAAATTTACCTACAAGCCCAGCACTATAGGGTACTATCCAGCTTTCTTTAACTGAATATTATAACCAGATAAAGATTTATATTGATATTACAAAAAATTAAATAAGTCAATAACAGAAATACGCCAAGCAAACAGTTGAATACTATCTGACGGCAAATTGACAGTAATCAAACCTCTTTAGTCTTTCTTTTGTAATTTTAAAAATAAAAATTTAGAATTTCAATTTGGCAAGCTGTGCTACCATTATATGTTCCATACAGACTGACATAACTACCCTCATGTTTTGATATTTTACACTCTCTTGCTTAATATATTTTAATAAAAATTAAACCAATTTTTCATAAAATAAGATAAAAACCTTTTCTGATAGACGTTTATATACATATGAATGATAGAAACTTAAAATAAATTATAACAAAAAAACTAGGTGACACTTTTATTTAAACTAAGAATATTCAGAGAGTTTAATAGATTACTTAGTGTTGTTCTGTAATAGATATATTAATCAGTGCATCAATACAGTGGCGGAAACAAGTTTTGTATGACTTCAAATATTAATTAAAACAATGCATTATTTTTAATATTGTTTTAGCTGCTTTTTTTCTATTTTACATAAGTAATTAGACACAAAGTATAAAGAAAAAATTGCAACAGAAATTGTGTTGATATTGGTTGGCAAGTTTTAGTTCCATAACTTCCCATATTTTGAGTCTGAAGTTCACCGGCTTCTGAAATTCCTTCTTCAAAATACTACAACATCAAATTTGAACTAGATATTCCATTAATTTTGTGGCTTGACTTTTAATTATAAGGTTTGGTATCTCTTGCCTTAAGCTTTTCAAGACTTTCAGACCTGGATACTACGTTGGCCACTTTATTTTGCTAGTGGTAAATCATAGGATTCAATTAACAAGTCTTTTACGTTAAACAGCGCATAAATTTGCTATACAATCTTCTTCCGTAATTTATATCCTCTTAATCTACAAAAAAACAATCTTCACCTTACAGTAGTTATACAAACACTATTTACTAAAAGATTTCTCACGCAATCAATTTATTTCAGTGGAATTGAGACTTCTAATGGCTGCCATTGTTCTCCTTTCTAAGTGACGAGGTGCGGTACTTAACGGTTTCCAATAACAGGTAACCGCTAGCTATCGTCTTGAGTATTAAGGAATTGGTCTATATAGGTTCTACCACAAAGTATTTAGTAGACTCATTGGTATTTGTGGGGGTAATGGTTCTTAGCTGGGCGGATAAAGTCAGCTATTTTATTGTTAGTCGTAAAAATCGTTTTTTTTTGTTTAGCACGCGGATAATTCTGTCAGAAAGGCATTTGATATAGAACATAAAAACTTTTAAACCAAACAAAACCCGGGAAGCTCATGAAAGTGTGTTTTTGCTAACATTTTTAAATGATGCGCATTAAGAATTTTTGGGAATATCCGTTTTGTATTAGAGTTTTGGGTACCTATGTAGCTAATATCTTTCAGAGCAAGCTTCATAATACGCCCAAACTCCCATCATTTCTTAGACATTCTTAAATCCTTTCCCCTACATAAAGATGGCATAATGGTCAGTTTCAATGTTAACCTCTAAAATTTTATTAAAACTACAATTTTAAATCTTTAAAAGTTGGTTAATAGAAAATGTAATAACAGAAAAGTATGTATTATAAATCTAAAAGCGTTTAGTAAATTGGAAAATCTATAATTTACAAAGATCTATGTTATGAAAAATAATGAGTAGAAGCTTCGTAAATTGACTCTATCTTCCTAATAACTATAGCCTGGATATTTAGGTACTACAAATCATTAAAATAAACATTAGAGAGTTTAAAAATAGACATTTAAAAAGATGAAATAGACTTATTAAGAAACTGCATAGGCATTATTGTTTCAGTGAGTTTATTATACAATTTATCATGTAGACTGCATTTTTAATTATACAATAGTAAAAAAAACATTATTTACAAGAATTATAGCTAATAATAAAATGTTTTCTTAAATTATCTATCGTTAAGGATTGTCTCCTATCGGACAATAAATATTTTAGCTGAGAAAAAGATCTCTCTACATCTACTGATGTTATTGGAGCAAATGTGAAACACGTGATTTCTGGAATATCATAATTTACGTTTTTTACACTTGCATATCCAGAAGAAATACAAGCTAGATTTTTACAACTTCAAAATCTTGATTTGTAGTAAATACAGTTCTACATTTTTCCTCAATAGTGCATCCCTTATTGCATGAGACACTACATACGCCTCGAATGGTATTATTTACAATATTGGTGGAATCAACTAAAGTTAAGTTCCTGCTTTCTAAACAGATCGTTTTGTAAACTTTTTACTCAAAAAATTTCTTGGCTGTTTTGATTGATGCTGCTGTATCTTTGTCTAAATTTCTATTTCTTAATTTATGTAATTTTAATTTTGTAGCGTAGTAGCATGTAGGTGAAATCCACGTACACCATCTAGTTAATATTGTTTGAGGTGGTACAGCTAAGTCAGGTGCTATTTTTTTTAAAAGTGTTATTCTAGATAGTGTTTTTAGATATGAACATATCCATGTGGGAAAATTGTTCACATATTTCCTCTGCTACACGATGTATCCCATAGACAAAGCATGTCAAATGCAACATACGTGGAAATAATACGTTCCGAGCATTTCCTGCTTTTTTCATATGGGTAGTATCGCTTACGAACATAAGAACGTAGTCATAAAAAATTTTCTCTGGCCAAAGTAGTAACAGGGAAGTCGTGAATAATTGTGCAATTATAGTGCTATTTGCTCTCTCAAAAGATTCGGTATTTAAATAAATTTTAAATACTTGATAACAATTAGCTTGGCGATGTGCCTGCAAAATCAAACTTACCTTCCTGTAGCATTTTTTGTCTCATCTAGTGATATACAAATCTGTTTGTCTTTTATGTTTCTTCAAATTTCATTCATTGTGGACTCGTAAGAGTCGAGATAATTTTTTCTCAGCGTTGATTTATTGGTAAATTTTGTTCGAAAAATGACGGATTTTATAATTTCCAGCACTCACAAAAGCTTTACATAAGTCAAACGAAAACTCATATTTCTTTAATTTGTCGGTGACATAAGAACCCACTTTTCGCATCGTGGCAGAAAAATACCTTCTTGTAAGAATCAATGAAGATGAATGCAAATCACCAAACAAAGTAGGTAAACATTTTCAGATCGAATTCTCGGTAAGGAATTGACACATTACCGGAAGCCAGTAATTAACGCAGATAATAATGAGATGGAATTTTTGTTGCTGCTATTTATTGTATGAAAAACCAAATGCATGTGACTGAATAGACAGTTATAACTGTTATAAGAAAAAAAATTTATAAATAAAAATAGTTAAGATAAACATTTTTAGGCATTTTGCCTGAACATCCGAGCTTTAGTCATCATAATGATGATTTTTCTTAACGAGAAGAAAATTTGATTTTTTATGGTGGTTTTTGTGATTCTTTTGCATAAGTTTTGTGTTTCTACTTTCTTGTTACAATTTTTTATATTTATTTGCAGATGGGGAAGACACGTGAGCTCAGTAACGCCGTCGGTCGAGCGATTTACGAAAGCCGTAGGCTTAGATTGTTTGTTGCTGCACTAAGCAACCAATTCAAAGTTACAAGACTGACAATTTACAATACCATAAAGCGTTATTAGTCCCGCAAGCATTACGATATCGATTTCCGTCTTGGAAGACCTTGCAAAACTACCTCGAAACAATATTTTCTGATCGTCTGCACCTCGTAAGCTGACCCTCGTCTAAACTCCGTCGAAAGGAAAATTGATACTTCTCTCGGACTGAAAATGTATGTAACGACTGTCAAGCGTCACTTCTGTACTGCTGGACTTTATGGACGCTGCCCCGCGAAGAAGCTACTCATTTCTGGACGTCTGCAGAGTGGAAAAAGTTCTTTTTCGGCAAATGGATGAGATATTGTATGTGAGACCCCCGAAGAGTCAAAAATTCAATCCCCGTTGTCGGTTGCCAATCGTCAATCATGGGGGTGGAAAGATAATGATGTGTGGTTGATTTTCACTAGATGACGTCAGTTTTCTTGTAAGGATTCGTAAAATAATGGATTGGTTTATCTACAGGGACATCTAACGGGTGTTTTTTATAGAGGTATAAAACTTTAAGTTGGCAACACTTTTTTAACTGGCGGCCATTTTGCCAGCTGTCAAGTGATTTATGTTTAGTTTGGTTTGGCATTTCAACATGAATAGACTGACGCCTGAACAACGCTTCCAAATTGTGCAAATTTATTTTGAAAATCATGGTTCTGTTCGAAATACGTATCGCGCACTACGTCCATTTTACGGTCAACATAATCGTCCATCAGAGCAATTAATTCGATTAACTATGGAACGTTTTCGCACCACGTTTACTCTAAATAATAATACGCATCCACAGAGACGTCGTACAGTGCGTACAAAAGAAGTCATTGCTGCTGTAGAGCGTAGTGTAAAGGAAGACCCGAATCAGTCTGTCCGCCATAGTGCACAGGAATTGGATATGTGTCCATCCACTTTATGGAAGATTTTGCGTTCTTACAAAATCCAACTCGTGCAAGAATTGAAACCACACGATCACCTAGCAAGGCGTAGATTCGGTGAATAGGCCAAAAACAAGATTGCCGTTGATCCCGATTTTCATAAGCGAATTTTGTTTAGCGATGAAGCTCACTTTTGTTTGAATGGATACGTCATAAACAAAACTGCCGTATTTGGAGTGATGGTGATCCTCAAGTGTATATTGAGATACCGTTACATCCAGAAAAACTAACTGTTTGGTGTGCTTTATGGGCTGGTGGAATCATTGGTCCGTACTTCTTTAAAAACGATACTGGTCAGAACGTTACAGTCAATGATGACCGCTATAGAGCCATGATTACTGACTTTTTTGTTCATCAATTGAACAACCATGACGTGCAGGAGCTGTGGTTTCAACAAGACGGCGCAACATGTCACACAGCTCGTGCCACAATTGATTTATTGAAGGAAACGTTTGGTAACCGCATAGTTTCACGTTTCGGACCCGTGAATTGGCCTCCAAGATCGTGCGATTTAACGCCGCTAGACTATTTTCTGTGGGGATATGTGAAGTCGCTAGTCTACGCCGATAAGCCCGAAACGATTGACCACTTGGAGGACAACATTCGCCCCGTTATTGCCGATATACGGCCACAAATGTTGGAAAAAGTCATCGAAAATTGGACCTCCAGATTAAACTACGTCCGAGCCAGCCGTGGCGGTCATATGCCAGAAGTCATATTTAAATGATAATGCCAGAAGATTATTTTTCGAATAAAATAAATTTCATGTCAATTTAAAAAATTCATCTTTGCTTTATTCCATTTCAAAGTACTATACCTCTATAAAAGACACACTTTACAAGACCACGTGTTTCCATATGGTAAGAGAATGATAGGTCGTGGGTGGATCTACCAGCAATGTTCCAAAGCATTCTTCTGCATTTGGTCCCGACTGGTTCCGTCAACGAAGTGTGAATGTTCTGGAGTGGTCACCACAGTCACCGGAGTTGAATCCTATCAAGCACCTCTGGGAAGAGCTGGAGCGCAAATGTCATGGATGGAAAGTTGTAAATATAGACCAGAAGTTTGGCTAACTGGGGGATAAGTGGAAGGAAATCACCCCTGCGTGCATCAAGAAACTCATCAAATCTACGCCATTCAGATGTACTGTTGTCATTAAATCTAGGGACTTTCCAACAAAATGTTAGGTCAATTTTATTGATTCTGATAGATATTTCTTGAATATTGTTGTGTTAGAACTGTGAAATTGTTATTGTGATATGTCATTTTAATCGTTTTGCCAATTTTTATCATTTTTAATGGTAAATTCATATTTATAAAAAAAGTTCTTATGATTTGTTCTAATGGTCGGTAATACCATCGAAAATTTCTGATGATCGTTTCATATAAAATGATAACGACTGATGAAAGTTATTCTTAAAAAACAGAATGTAAAAATACTTACGGTTGATATTGTACATATTAATTAATAACAATTTTGTAAAATTTATTATGATACAACACTATTATAATTTAATTTTTTCTCTGTAGGGTTTATTACAATTATCATCCTCAAAATATGTACTATTTAAGTATATATTATAAATATATTTAATAGAGTTAAATAAATGAGTTCATATTTATAGCTAACTCACCAATGAATCATTGTGGAAAAGGGTATACGCTTTTAGCTATTGTAATTAGATAGGAATTTATTTTACCAAAATAGCACTACATATTTATGTTAATGTGTACACTGTATGAATAACAATGTTATTAGTATTTATATATATCTACATGTTGCAGTAGTAATATTTACAATGTAAATGTATGGCAATTTTCAGCCGACGCCACCAACAAATGTATGGCAAACGTGCTGATCCCAGAGAGACTGTTAGCTAGTCTTCAATAAAATAATAGCCGTCTATTCGGATTTATCACGATGTCGTTGTGCACAGAGCCCGATAATTGGTTTAATATATCGTCTGCATCGTGCGCCACCGAACTGAGAACTGCGGAGTTGTTGCTCTCGGCCAAACAAAAAACTTTTCACAGTTCGTGCTCTTGTCCGTAGTTTTCAAATTAAGGCGGGAGCGCGCGTTGTCTCCCTGTTTTGCATGCGCGCTTTGTTAACGAAGCACTGATCTCCATGCACACGACTTGCAATGATTTGGCATTAGAAAAGTAGCTAAGTAAAACTTATACACAGGCTATAAAGGTGGGCGAAGGAGCGGGAAGCGGCATGTAAAGTACGTACTTTTAACACCTAGCTGCGATAAAATAAATTCTAAGGATTGTAAAAGTCTAATTAGTGTAAGGGAGGTCTAATTGGGACGCTTGCACATAAAACCGCGTCCATTCGTCGTTACAGTGCGACTACTGTCGGAGAGGAGCACGCACAAGCCAAGAATATACGTAGAAAACATTTGAATCAATTTCTGCCCATATAAGCATAACTTCATTTGACTGACCATCTTATATAACACAAGCATTTCTATAATTAACCCATTTGAAAAATTATTTCTACAAAAAATCGTAACCCACACAAAATCTCACATTCATAGTGTAACCGAATGTATTCAAATTCGCCACGCATTCACGACCGAATCTTGTCAAAGTTAAAAAAGTTAGATTAGGGCAACTTTAAGTAACGTATCCTTTGAAGATAAAATCCGCATGCAACCTGGCAGCAGGGGTCCTGATACAGTGTAAATTAGAAAGAAATATTTGGGAATCCGGTCACGTACGCTATAAGAGTTAGGATATCTACTCCGCGAAGATATGTCTATCACGGGGGTGGTTAAATCAACCTGTGGGTTATTTCGAGAAGGGGTTGAGCGCGTGTACGCTAGCTTACGCGTTCGCCGCGCGTCTGCTTCGGAAAGGAAGCCGCTCTTATTAAAATGTGCCGCTTTTTATCATAGCTGGAAATTAGATCGTAATTAGGTTTTAGCGAAGAAAACGTGCACGCAAATTGCGAGAGATAAAACAAGCTCTTTCTTTGAGTGTTCCGGAGAAAGACAGTTGTGAAGCTTAACTTTAAAAATGTGATAAAAGTTTCAATGGCACCATAGAGATGTATAAAATAACCTTGTCGCTGGATACATATTTCTGTAACCTTATCGCAATAAGTTAGAGGACGCCGGGAAACACATAATGAAAGAAATAGAATGGTACTTTTGTTTCGAGCTGTCAAAACATAAAACAGTTGTCAATAGTGGAACCACGGGATCGCGGCAGGGATGCTATAACGCGTGCCAGAAAGTTGCTAGATTTATAATGCTGGACTGCGGCCAGTGGTTGCCGCTACACCATGCTGATATTTATTATTTTACGGGGCAGCTTAAAGAATCCTCGGACGTTAGAACACTTTTATTTTTAACTAAAGCGCCGACTAACCAGAATATAAAGTAGAAATGTCCAATTTCTAAGAATAGATGTTAGTAAAGTATATTTAGTATCAGAAGAAAGAATGGGAATAGATTAACGGAAAAGACAGTGTACTTATTTCAGTGTTTCATATTTCAAAAATAATTGCAATAAAATATTAATAAAACGTACAAAAATGTTATGTGGCGATCTTTATAAGCGCCAGTAAATGCAATTACAAATTTATTGTGTATTTAGGAAAAGTTTGTTGTAATACTAATTAAATAACAAAGCTGTTTTTAAAAATAATTTTATTTTTTATACTAAATATAACGAGACTTCAATTAGGAGGTGTAATTTTAAATTGCTTTGACTAAAGATTAGTACACACTATATGGTTAATAAAAATGGACCGATGAAAGTATTAAAATTACGAAAACATGCTATAAACTCGGGGAAAAGTTTTCCGAGTTTATTAGTGTCGCACAATTTTCAGTTGAAAAGAAGTCTTGTTTCACAGAAATTGTAAAACTAATTGCAAATTTTTATCTTTTCGCTCAAGTTTCGAATGTAAAGAACCCAAAACATGCTTGGACAACCAAACTTTTTAGAAGCAGAAACATTGCAGCTAAAAGTATTGCAACAGATCCAAACTTATAAGTTTCAATATATGTGCAACAATTGGGCATATTACAGAGTAGCCTGTACTACACATTGCACAAAGATCTGGTCCTGAAAGCATACAAAGTCTAGCTGATATGAAAACTTGTACTAGCAGATCATGTACAACGTCATACATTCGTTATTTGGCTGTTTGAGATGCAAAAAACTGACCTCCGTTTTTTAAGAAAGTTATCTTGACTGATAAAAATCATGTTTGCCTCGCTAGGTAATTTCGCATCTGAAGGTACGAAAATCTAAGACAAATAGTCGAAAAACCTCGTTATCCCCAATAAGTTACAATTTAGTGCGTTTTTTGGGTTTGTGACTTCATTAATCTGTTTTTCGAGAATGAGGCTGTTAACAACTTTTCAGTGAATGGTGCGTTTATATTGAAATTCTGGCTAATTTTTTACCAAAACGGATGCCATGCATCCTTATTTTCAACAGTATAACTCTATATGTCGTTCAAGTCGCGAAAAAATTATGTTCTTAAACGAGAAATTTTCTGGAAGAGTAATTTCTTGAAATAGAGATCTCCATTAGCCGCCACAATTATGTGATCTAACACAATTAGCTTTTTTTATTTGAAGCTACGTCAAAGATAATTCTAAATCAGAGCTTTAACAACGTAAAAAACAATATCAAAGCTGTAATTTATAAAATCCAGCCATATTTGTACTAAAACTTATGAAAATTTATTTTAAGCGGTAATAAGAGCCAATACAGCCACTTTAAAGATACTATATGCACGATTAATGGCATACTGTGCATTTAAATAAGAATATCTAAATTTTCTCAAAGTTAGCGTAAAGATGTTAACTTTGAATATAAAACCCTGGAAGTAATATTACAGAAGCGACTTTCACTTCTGTGAATCTATATATTGGAATTATCACGTATGTTTCTTATATTATGTATTATTATAAAATATTTTAATTGACAATAGCTCATGTGCAAAACTGAAACAAAATATTTGTATTTGTTTATGTTTTTATTTAGAATTTTAGCTTAATACACAGGGTCCAATTTAAAATGTTTATATTATGAAAAATAATAAACATAGACACTTAGGATTAATTTTATATTACAGAGTTTTTTACTCACCAAATTACAGTTGCTTAATATGCCCCCTTGGGATGTACGGCATATGTTCATACGGTAGTCAAATTCGTCCTAAACTTTTGCGAGCATATGTGCATCCACTACTGCCACGGTTGCTGTTAGGTGCGGTTCCACAGTTCGACCACTGTAGTTGGAAGAAAAGGGCACATAAACGCAGTATTTTGTAAACTTCCACAAGGAAAAATCACACACAGTGTAATCCGGCGATCTTGGTTGAGGCCTATGATGTAAAGCTAAATTGTTAGGTCCCATACGGTCGATCTATGATTGTAAAATTTAATTTTTCACAAATTCTAGAAATTCCAGGCTCCAGTATGGTGGTACTCTATCCTGCTGGAAAATGAAGCAATCCGAATCGATTTCTAACTGTGGGAAAAGCCAGTTTTTAAACATATTTAGATATGTGATTTTCGTAACAGTGTTCTCTAAGAAGAAGGACACGTACACCTTTTCCCGAAAAACTGCACAAAAAACATTAAGTTTAGGAGAGCCTCACTCATGCTGTACAATTTGATGTGGATGCTCTGTACCCCATATTCTAACATGATGGACGTTTATCTTACTACTTATACCATATTGTCGCCAAAAATTGCATCGAAAAGTTGTTACGGACTCACACATCGTAGAGCATAAAACACAAAATGATTTCTGTTGTCCAGTCGCCATCTAGACAAACAGGTGAATGAAACACGTTGGTGCTACCTGTGAACAACCGCGTAAAACTCGAGAATTCCCTCTTTCTAACAGTACATCGTTAGATCAAAACCTACGAGTATTTTATATGGAGGGAACAGAGTTTATACTCCTTGTATAATATACTTGATCCAGACCATCTTTTTCTCGCACGGCTTCTTTCTATTTTTTACTTTTGCGCGTATGGGGTAGTATCGCCGGTAGTTTTGTATATCAGTATGTTTAATGTGCGAGAGAGACTGATAGAGTTTTCAAATGAACACTTTTTTGGGCAGCATATTTCCTTGATATAAGATATTAATAAATTAAAAATAAATAAAAGCTGAATAGTTATGATTTTTTCAAACTGTGTGATTATTTTTGAAACACCGTCTATATTACATACGCTATTTTAGCTATAAAAAGATGTTTCCAAGTAAATACAATATTTGATAATTTTAATTTTGGTTTATATTTTGTCAATAGTATAATTTTGTCTTCTAATACATCAATGTTAATTCTTTATTAGTTCAAGTTACAGCCACTCCAACAATAAAATTGAGAACCAGCAAGAAGGGAGTATATGGAAACAGTGCAACAGAGTCACTTTAAGAATTCGTTATGAAAACTTGTATTAAATAATTCAAGAAATTTTAAACAAAAGTTATCTAAAATTGACAAATTTCATAATGTTATAATCCTATGTAATTATATTAAAACAGTTTATAAAGAAAAGTATAAACGTTACTAAAATTAAACGATAACACAATATAGTTAATTCATTTTAAAATTTTGCCATACAAAAAGTTTATTTTGCTTATTTGAATTACTAAATAAAATTCTAATTATTTCTGGCGGTATATAAATTAGGAATATGTGTCTAATTGTATGATACAAAATTAAAAACGTTTCTCTTAAAATAGATTTGGTTAAAGTCAAAGTCCAATTTACTACAGAGTTAAATTTTTATTTGACTAGTTAATAATTACTTAAGTGCAATTTTTTGAGTGCTTATGGTAGTTCTGAAACTTTTTGAGTCTATGTTAATATAAAAAATTAAGTAGTTTAAAAATTTTTGTTTAATATACAATATGGAAATGCCAATTTATATGATTGATAATAAAAAAATAAAATCTTAATTAAAATGTTACAATTTGTTTACTTTTTACATAATATTTCTCTAATTTAATGCACCTAGTTTATTTATGTTGAAGTTTGTGTAACCTATCTCTAAAGTAGTTTTTGTTAAGGCCCTAATTTTTTTACAGACGTGTTGTTAATGCTTTATCTGTTCAATTTTTTTAACATCAGTAAATATTTGCAATCTGTCATACAAAAATAACGATCAGTAAGTACAAGGAGCATTCAAGTTATAACACCACCGATTCTTTTTATTACAAACCAGCCGTACACATTTTTCACAATGTCGATGCTATGATTTTATAGCGGCTTCAAACGGTTCTTTATGAGTCTTCTTTGACCACTGGAAAATCGCTTAGCACGATTAGTGAATTTGTCACCACGGACAGTGTCTTTCATCGTTAGTAACAGCCAAAAGTCGGTAAGAGCCAGGTCAGGTGAGTATGGAGCATGAGAAAAGTTGTCAGCGTTTGTGGTACCCACCTGAAGAACACTTTCGCATTTTGCAATTGCAAAATTGTATGCACAGATTTGAGCTTATGGATGATCTTTATAATTGAATTTGATACATCTATATGAGCTGCATAACAGTTAGTTAAAGGAGGTTACGATCATTGTTTATCTAGTAGTTGGAATATCTGATGTGTTCATTAGATAAAGTGTGATGCCGGTAGATTTCCTTGTGGAACACTAAAGAACAGAGTTCAGTATGGATAGTTCTTGGAATATCACATAAAATATCTATTACCTAGGTATAACTTGACGATATTGAAGTAACCCAGGGGCAAAATTGTTTTTATTTTATACAGAAATTCAGTAAGTCAGATTTTATTAAAATATTTATTAATCTGAAATTATTCAATGGTACCATAACCTTCTCGAAAAGTAAACTGGTGTTTTGACAGGAGATTTTGTTTATTAAGTATTAATTTTAATCTGTTTAAATAATGTAGATAATATAAGTTAACAAAAGCTTAAACAGCACAATATCATTAATTTGAAGTAGAAGAGAGTTAAAATAAATTCGGAATTATCGAATATTCTAATTAACGGATTCTATGAAAATAAATAAAAGGTGCTTTATTTACTTTCATTAAATATACACATATGCATCTAAGTCGTAGGTATATTAATTTATACTTAGAAAAATAATACTTTTCGTTTCTTTATTAAAATTAAACTCAAGAAATATACTAAAGAAATGATGTCTTTTTAACCAGAATTAAAAAAACAGATTAAATTTCACAATCTTCTTCATTAATATATGAGAATATCAATAAATAAAAAATTTACTTGTACAGTATGTTGGGATTTCATAAAATGCATGGCTCGCTATTTACTAACACAATTGTTGTTTATTGTGTAACCCAAATAATAAGAGAGCCTATCTGACACAATTAGATTTTCTAAGAACTAGGTGTGGTTTAGAGTGTAATAAAAAGAGCGACAAAAGTCCGAATAAACAATTATTTTAAAATTTGCTCTTCAAATTATAAGAATTATTGATTTATAATAACTTCACATTATCGGAATTCGAAGTATAGGTACAGAAGATTATAAATAGGATAAATGGGCAAATTTTAACTTCAATTATTTATGTATAAATTGTCCCATCTTACCAAGAAAAGTATCAAATCGTTCAAAACGATACCCTCTTTGATTGCTAATTGAAATTTATTCAAATCAAAACAATGGAATGTCATAAAGCTGCTCCCAAATTTGAGGGGTACGTTTCGGCAGTTTTTAAAATTCAAGTGGCCAGAATTGAGGATAATTCATCCCTTCAAGACTCAAGACATCAAGTAAGTAAAGGACTCATCTATGACATGACGAATCGAGACGCCGAAAAAGAATGCTTTTCAAAACCGAAACTCCAGATTCTTCGTAAACTTTCAAATCAAGACCTCAAAAGTAGGATAATTAGACGAATAGAGAGAATCCACCGACACAAGAATACATGGCCAACATTTTGAAGACCAACTAACCGACCATTAGCTATCATATCAACAAAACCCTCAACAAAAAAAGTGAATCAAGTCAAAATTCATGTTGTAATGGCAACCAACATTGCGATAAGAAAGGCCAGATTATTTAAATATGGTCTTTATAAGATTCTGAACAACCAAAAGTTAAACAAAGTTATCACAGCGGACGAGGCTTGATTTCGGTTGGCTAAAGTTGAAGGTCAAAGAAGAATTTAATACGTCAAGAAAAGCGAAAAGAATTCGAAATTTGCAAAGTTCTGCCGAAAAAAATTGTTCGCAAAAGGATTCATGGTCTGGGCGGAACACCGGCAAGACTGATCTTCATTTTGTTCAACCAAATTTTAAAGTCAATAGTAAATACTACTGTGTCATTTTGAAGAAGTTCTTAAGCAGAGATGCTCGGTGACGTTATCTTTCATCAGAATTTGGCTTTGAGTCACACATAAAAGTGGACAATGGAATGGCTGAGGCTTCGGATAAAGTTTATCACACTTAATAATTGGATCCCCAAAAGTCCGGGTGCTGGTGAATTATTTCGTTTGGGGGCATCTTAAAGGACGTCTTTGTAATGTGAAAAAGCAAGACACCGCTGACCTTAAAAAAATTCTGAAGAAGGCCTGTAAAGAATTTCCTCAAGAACTCATCCAACAAAGCACTTCAGAGTATGTCTATAAAATTTACAAGAATAAGAGATCTTATATCAAGTATTTTTTGTAAATAATTATTAAAATTTAAACATTATTCAAGTTTGAATTCGCCCACTTATTGTTTTTTATAATCTATAACCTACTGCATTATAAATTTAACAGAGTTTATTAGCATATTAGTTCGCATTGATGATATCATTTCAAAATTAAAAGAGTTATGTAGACATCAGATATCTCATTTTCAAACTGAAAAGAGAGGTTTTAGGTTACCATTATTGACCAACCCAACTTTTATGAGACGTCTTCGTCATCTGTTTCGTACGTTGGAAGACTTAATACAAGGAAGTGGTTCTCTATAGAGTTACTGTGTCTTTACTACATTTTAGTCTTCAGGAATAGGGGTTTTCCTACTCTGATTTTTTGGAATTTCAACCACAACTGAGAATTTTTTACCGTCCGAAAAGGTGGGTATACCATTATAGATCTGATAGCAGTAATAGAATTTAAATTAGTGTAAGCTATTGCATTTAAGTTGGATAGTCAGCTGCACAAACTCTAAGAGTTTAGTTTAATTTAAGTTAAATATCTTATAATTCAATCCAAGAGCACGAGCAACACTTTCACATTGTTTCTCAGTGTTACATGAACATATTCTTCTTCTTCTTCTATCTGTGCCATATCCTCAATGGACGTTGGCGATTATTATAGCCCATCTAATTCTGTTGCCTGCAGCACGGAATAACTCTATTGATGTCATGTCGGACCATTGTCTTAAATTCCGTAGCCACGATGTTCTTCGTCTTCCCGGTCCTCTCCTTCCTTCAAACTTTCCCAGCATGACAAGCTGCAGCAATTGATATTTACTATTACGCATTATATGTCCAAAGTATAAAAATTTCCGTTTTTTATAATCTCCATTATTTTTCTGTTTTTGTTCATTCGCTGTGGCACAGCTCCATTTGCTATATGGTAAGTCCATATTTTAAGAATATATTCTGTCATCCCAATATCACTTAGCAAAGTAGCAATTGGAAATAGCTTGACTACATGCGAACTAAGTGCTTTAAAATAGTAGTTCAAATACTCGTAGTTGAAGCACTTTGTGAACTGATCAGATATGTTGGATCTACTCAATTTATGATGCCTGTAGGCCCTTAATGTGGCTATTTATGCTTTTATACAAGTTTAAGTGCTTATGTACTTACTTCCTCAATACTCACAACCTTATCCTAATCAACGGCATACAATGTTTTTGCAAGTTCAGTAGTAATCTCAAGCACCATTGTTCAAGTTAGCAACCGATTTAAAGGTTCTTGTTGATAAAGTTGTTTATATGTATTCTTACTATAATAAGTATAATATTAATGCACTCGGCTATAAGAAGAATCGAATAACTTGTGTACAGTCGTATTTATATTATTACATACAAAGTACCATTGACGCCGCTCGAGAAATTTATGTTGCAAATACTAAAAAATCTTATAAATATCAAATTCGTTCCGTAACGGCTTGTAAATTGTTACAATATATTTTTCAACGCTTAAGTATTATTATAATTATTTTAAAAACACAATACTTCGGTAAATTTTATTGCTTCAAGTACAGTAAATTTATTGCGCTCAAATTCTGTTGTCTAAATTAATCTGCAATATACAGTTTTTATTGGTATGTATCTTTGATAATACTGATACAACCTTGTTAAAATCTTGCAGGTAAGAAACACTTTTATGAATTTTTCGTGTTTGATTTAATGGAAAATCAATTTCTTGCTCGAAAGGATTTCATTAAAAATAGCCGAAATTTTTCTCTTGTTTTGCACATTTATCGTAACATTTCGTCTTTATATTAATTTTACTTTAGCTAAAAATGTAAAAACTATAGCTAAAGCTTTCAAATAGCTTGGAATTTCTCCTAGATCAGCAGATCTCTAGAACATTAAAGGATAAAATTTTCACACTTAACCGAGTCATTTGAAGTAAGTAAGCTTTTTGACCTTATAGGGTTTGGAGAGGAGATAACTTTGAGTTCAAAAACTTGATCTTTGTTTTTGATTGCGATACCTTTTTTTATCATTGCACACATCATTTAACCAAAATTTCTCTCTCTCTCTCAATATTTGTATGTAAATTGCTTAATTTATATTGATCATTTTAGGATATTTATTTATTAGCAGTTTGTTTTGTTACGTCTCTTCTGTTAAGCGCATATCAATAAACGTAAATTATATGGATTTACTAAAATATTTTTAATGAATTACTTTTTGGAGCCAAATTTTGAAGATATTTCTTAACATCTTTACTTAGAATTCGTTAATTAAAATACTGTAATATGTTTTTCATTATAATAGTATCTTACGCTTACATGGTAAACCGACCTGCTAAAAAGAGCAAAAATAATTCATCCCGTGAATGCCTATTATAATTTGAATTCCAAATAAAGTATTACACTTGAATAGGCTGTATATTGTTTCAATTAGCACCTACTGTAGACTTAATTGTTTAATTATTCAATGAAAACATTTTTTTTTAATATATACGTTCTCTAAAAGAGATGGCTCCCTTATTCGTATATTTTTACTACATAGTATAATAAGAAACTTTTGTAATACATATTTAGATATCACATTTTTTAAAATACCCTTCACCACTTATTCTTCACAGTCATCGAACCAACTGATTTAATTTTTTTACAAATTTGGACTAAATTGTTATTCTAAGCCATTACATGGTTTTCACCGTTACAATACTTTGTTTAAGGCTTAAGTGGTTATAAAAATAAATCTAAGTTTTGTTATTTGTTATGATATTGATTACATAATAACTTGTTTCATTTCAAAACATATTTATCAGTGGCATCACAAATTGTATCGTTTTATCCAAAACAAAACTTTTATTATTTGAAGATTTATCGTTTAGGTTGGCATAAAATGTCCAAACCGATTTCTATCGCTAGAATGGCAATTTTCCTGTTAGAAATTTTTACCACCTGAATATAGTTCCTTTAAAAAAACATAGATTCTTCAGTTTTTCACTTAGAAAACAATTTCGAGTAATTAACAATCGGTGGTTGTCCTGCCAGCTATAATAAGGATTTGAGCCTGTCTCAACACAATTAAATTTTCATAACATATGCTCATGCCATATTGCAAAATTTTTCTATGCAACAACATGCCAGGTAATTTTCTTTTTTAATTCATAAAATCAATACTGCGATATATCCTGTCTCTGTGAACAAAATTTGATTTTATTCACAAATGCGACTGTAGAAAAAATTCAATTTGGTTATTTGAAAGTGCTTTTCTTTGCAAATTATATCGTTTCAAACAAATTACACACTTAAACGGTTAGGTTTGTGTAGCATAGCACACTTGAAATTTTTTGTTTTTCTGTTTCTGTTACTTTTACTGTTATTTTATAGTTTTTCCAATAATTTTGCACATTTCCTACGAAAGTACGTAGGTACTACACCTAAATTATTTTTTGCTATTTCTGCGAGTCTTAATATTTTTTAGTTCTTTTACTGTCAAAATTTTGTTATTGCATATGTAAATAGGTAAGCACTATTTTAAATTACCAGAAGTATTTTTCTTTTGTATTTGTTACTACACTGTTAAAATAAAATTTATAAAATGCTAACGTCAATCAAAGTGGGGGTGAGTACCCACAACTAATTTCAAACAGATTCTAATTGCAAACTGGCTTTCTTAAAAATGTAACACTAAAAATTGCTGTAGTGTTTCATTAAGATTTGAAAAAAAAAGTATCAAGAACCATTGTGGTATGATTATTCCGATTTAGTTGGGCTTTATTAATTTTAGTTTCTTATATTAAGCAACGATAAAAAATTCGATGACCAGTAATCTCAAGTATTCGTTGTTCAATGTTCGTTAAAACAGCCATTTAAACTCTATAGATGGTACATCAGTATGGCGTAATGAGACGGATTATTACTCTTATCATGTGTTGTCACAGTTCGTTTGTCTGTTAATTCTGCTATAAACCTAGTCGACAGCTATTATTGCATATGAAATTTAAGTTAATCAAATAGGAACTAGTTATATGCATAATATAATTTATTACTTTTGAACTAAAATTTATAACTTTTAAATTAAAAGTTCTTCATATTACATATTTGTAAAATATGTTAAATTATATTTGCTGTTACGTCTACCTCGATTTTAAAAATATTCATTAATAAAACGTGTCGTGTTTAAAAACTTTTGTTTAAAATTTTTAAATATCAATTGCTAACTACATGAAGTGCTCTTATATGTTTAAATAACATCCTTTTTATTGCGTCCAGCCAATTTTTGAAAATGCTCTATCCTAGCGGAAGTAACGCACTCTTTTAAATTTCCATACAAATACCGGCTATACATCATACTTGAAATAATTAACCCTCGCCCCGCAACCGTTCAAATTGCTTGGTAATTGCTCTGCGTTTCGTCGTGGATGCGTGTACGCACAGTTCACGGTACGGCCTCGTTAGGAGTTATAGCAAGTGAAATTAAATTAACCTATAAATTATAACAGCAGATAACTCGAAGCTGTTATTTCATATAAGCATAATCATTCAATGAAACAACCATTAGTCTTCATGAGACTGTCGACGGAATCTATCGAGCGCATGATAGGTATTGTGCGGTCCGCGCAATAAGAACACCATGTTAGCCCTCTATTTAAGATGTTGCAGTCTCATTGCCCTCTATATTAATTATGATTAATATACGGCAGTAATTTGTTTAAATAAGCAAACGTAATGAGCGAGTGCAATAAACTCGCATGACCAAATAAGGTCGTTTGCAAGAACTATTTGGATTTTTTAAAAAAATAATTTTGTAGTGTAGACATACATAGTACATAAATAAAGATATTTTGATGCTGTAGAATAATAAAACAATTTACGAAATACATTCTCAAACAAAAACTGGACTACAAAAAGTACTCTATAAAGTACTAGGTGTTTTAAAAATTACTGTACCGATATCAGTGGTTATTAAGAATATTCCACTTTCCCTTACCGACCGGGAAATAAA
The DNA here is from genome assembly GCA_036346155.1 of Sinelater perroti. Lineage (NCBI taxonomy): Eukaryota > Metazoa > Arthropoda > Insecta > Coleoptera > Elateridae > Sinelater > Sinelater perroti. The sequence goes on from JARFIY010000195.1 coordinate 7,284,204, forward strand.
GGAAGAATTAATTAAAACCTTGCCAATAATAAAAGTAACTCGCTTATATACTACTTATATACCGTTGTCAACAATATGGGCATATAAAAAATTACTGCTCATTAAAACCAGCATGCGTCAAATGTGCTGGCAGCCACCTACATGCAAAATGAAATCTAGCGATCCACCAACATGCGCAAACTGCGTAGGAAACTACAGTGCAAACTATCGGCGATGCCCGCACCACACAGAGCTATTAAAGCAACGAACTAAAACCCAACCAACTACCACCAGTGCTTCCCATCGTAGATATGCCAATGTAAACAACACTCAGACATTTACAGAAAAACTCAAAAGTGGATTAAACAGTACAATGGATTAACAATACAACCACTTCAGCTAATGGACTAACAATACCCGACAATATCATACAACTCATCATAGACCTAATAACACCTTATCTAAGTCAAATTAAGTCCTTTATCACGAATACTCTGTTACCGCTACTTCTCAATGGACCATAAACATAAAAAAGTCATTCAAAATTTAACCATCCTTAATTGGAACGCGAACGGAATCAACATCCAACGTTCACTATTCATAGCCTCCTTAGCCCGATATAATGTAGACATTGCCTGCATAACAGAGACCCACCTAGACGACACTATCAAATTTAAAATTCCAGGATATCACAGCTATCGTAATAATCGGATTTCTATGTAGCCGCAGGAGGAGTGGCGATTCTTATAAAAACAAAATTCGAACACACACGACTTCTGAAATCGACAATTTAAAAATTGAAACAACAGAAATAAAGGTTATGCTAGATTATCAGAGCCACGTTACAGTAATAAGTGCTTACAGACCAAACAAAAAACTAATCGAAGAAAATATTAAAAAAAAATTGATATAACTGGACCACTATTAGTCATAAGCGATATAAATTCTAAAAACACATTATGGGGCTGTAGAGCTACTAACCCAGAGGGAATAAAACTCAAAAATTTTGCAATAAACAACGGATTCCAAATCTTAACTCCTGAAGAGTAGACTTATTACCCCTACCGATTTGATCACCAGCCCGATATTCTCGACATTGTACTTCAAAGAAACTTTAATAAACCAGTGTTTCAAAATGTCATAACAGAACTCAACTTTGATCATCTTCCAGTTCTTGTAACTTTTGCAAATATATTATCTGTCAAACAACCCAACCCAAAACTTATCAACAGGAAAATAGACTGGAATCAATTTAAAAAATTATTAGACGACAATCTGCATTTTTCTAAAAGCCTCTACACCACCGAGGACATAGACTCGATGATAAACCACATTACCACATCGATACAAAGCAGTATAAAATTGGCCTGCAAATCACAAAAAACTTCAATTATCCCCCGAGATACATAATTGAACTAATCAAAACCAAAAGCCAAATTCGACGTGAATGGCAAATAACCAAGAACCCCATAACCAAAAATCTCCTAAACAATATTACACACCTAATCAGAAGGGAATTAGACAACATAAGAATAAATTGTTACAAGCAACAGATAGCTGATCTTAGTCCAGGAGACATAGGGTTATGGAGAACAACAAAAAACATATTACACCAAAGAGAAGAAATTCCCACACTAACTACAGAAACTGACAACGAAAAGTATAGCTCCGACGCCGAAAAAGTTGCTGCTTTTGCATCACACCTCGAAAAGACCTTCACTCCTGCAATTACCTGAACACCAACTCATCTTATGCAAGTAATTAACGACGTTGAACGAATTTTACTTATACCGGATCGCATAAAACCAACTTCACCCAACGAACTTAAAAGTATAATAGATACACTACCCAAAAATAAAACTACCGGCCATGATCCAATCACAAACAACATCCTCCAACACCTAACAGATAAAGCACTCGCCTACTTAAGCACCACTTATAATGCTTGTTTGAGACAGGGTTATTTCCCACAATCATGGAAACATGCACAAATAATCATGTTCGCAAAACCAGGAAAAGACAAGAAAAAGTAAACAACTACAGACCGATAAGTCTCTTAACTTCACTATCTAAATTATTAGAAAAGATCATAAGTAAACGCTTGATTAACAGTATTGAAAATCTCAACATATGACCCACATACCAATTTGGATTTCTTAAAGGTTACTCAACCTGTCATCAACTACAGAAAATTAGTGAACTTATTGAACGGGGCTTCGAAAGCAAACTATATATCACAGGAATCTTTTTAGATATCGCACAGGCTTTAGACAAAGTGTGGACCGAAGGTCTTAAAAGGAAGCTTCTAAACATAGATATGCCTGCTAACCTTAAAGCCATCATCTTCTCCTTCCTGGAAAATCGAACCTTTTGCAATTAGGATTAACTCAACATTGTCTGAAACCAAAAACATTTGTGCTGGCGTTCCACAAGGCAGCATACTAGGACCAATCCTATTCAACATATACACCTCAGATATACCTGAAATTACAGCAACGCTAGCAACATTTGCCGATGACACGGCTATTTTTGCTCAAGTGACCAAACTAGAAAATGCAGTGATAGCATTACAACATGCAATAAATAGCCTGTCTTCCTGGTTCAAATAATGGAATATGCAAATTAACGCTGATAAATGCCAAGCCAAAATATTTACCCTGCGAAGAATTAATAACCCACCTAATGTATATATCAACAATAGTATAATACCTTGGAACCCAAATGATTCTGCAGTTAAATACTTAGGAGTTTACCTCGACACTCGGTTGAGTTGGAAATATCACATTAATCACAAATTAACGCAAAACTATACTAGACTAAGACAATTGTAAGACAATTAATAAATAGAAATTCAACACTAAAAATTGAATGTGCGGTACTTTTTTACAAAAGTCTGCTACGACCTTTGGCACTATCACCTGTATGGTGTAATACTTCCAAAAGCAACATACAAAAATTGCAGAGATTTTAAAACAAGGTGTTGAGAAGCGCAGTTTACGCACCATGATAAATACGAAACACACAACTACATCAAGAACTAGGCGTATTATACGTGAAAGAGTATATTAAAAAAATGTGCTAACAACTTTATTACTAACTCAAGTGCGTGTAGTGGTGCGGTACACTACGAACTGTTTCACACAAATATCCACACTAGACTGAAACGCAGGTTACCACAAGATATCATCCAACCCAATCGCGAACACAACTAAATTATATTATTACGGTCAATCATTATTGTTATAGTTAATCATTGTTATTAATCGTTATTGTATTTACATACCCATAAGACTGCTAATTAGAATTAGAATAATACTTAAGCTGTCACTTTTCAAAGGTGCGAGGTATATTATTCGAAAATCTTTTTAAGACCAAGAACATATGTACGAGACACCGATAGAGCTGCATTTCAGAGAGTTTGGATTACAAACTTGTGTTCGTGATGCATCCTATAAATATTTTTTAACGTATTAGCACATAGTTATTAACAAAAATGGATATATTCGGATATAACCTTCATTATACCATTTTTTCCTATTAGGATATGTAAACTTATCTGTAGAGAACTAAAAACCCTCATATATTTATGAAAAAATCTCTTTACAATCGGGAAAATCGGGATGTGGTTTGTCATATTAGGTGTCCAAAAAGTATGTCACGATGGAAAAAATAGTTACAGGAAACGGTAATAAATATTTAAATTAAATTAATTTTATTTTTTATATAAGATTAGGGATTAATTAACTAAATGTTCAAAGTGATGTATAGAAGTCAAAAAATTGTCATTTGGGCAATGTCTTTTCTCGTTACTAATTGAAGCTTCTCAAAACAGCCCATGAGTGTACGATTAATTTTACCTTTAGCCCTACCCCATAAGTAATAGCTGCGGATAAAAACATCAAGACAATAAGCTGACCAATAAATTTTTCATCATGTTTCTTCTGATGCATCCAAAGTTCTAATTCTTTCACTAAAAACTCCTGAGCTAAAGCTAAACGCATCATCAGTGCTATGGATCTTGCGTCATTTTGTTAAAATTAAGATAAGCAGAGCCATCTTTTACGCTTGAGAAGAATGGTTTCAGGATGCTTTATTTACAGACAGATGAAGATATGGTTCGATTAAAAAATAAGACTCGACCATTTTTCAATAATTAATTGCGCATTAATTTGTAAGCCTTTGTGGATATATCAAGCGTGCTTCATTTAATTAGGGGGGTTTTACTTCCCCATATTTTGTAATTTTGTCAGATCATGTATCCAGACAAATTGAAATAACATTTATCACTGAACCATATGTTCTTATAATCCATTTTTTTATTGAATTAACTGTAAGACTTTATTTGTAAACTAAAATATTTCCACTTTCGTTGCATCTTTTAAATTTTATAGAAAAATAAATTCAGATCTTTTAAAATCAATCCCATGATACTTTTCGGTATATTTAAATGATTTGATGTCGTGGGATATTCTTGAAAAGTGTCTCTTGTGCATTCAATGGTCTTTTCAGTCCTTACAGTGGGTGGTCTACAGTTTTGCTTACATAATATGTAAATAAATAAAATTTTTAGTTCTTTCCCATTTAGTAGGTAATCTATAAAAAATAATTTAATAAATATTTTTTTTTAATTTTTATTAAAGATTTTGAAAAATATATTAATTTTATTTACCTGTCTATAGTATTTTCTTCTAAAGTCAAATGCTTATTGACTTGGGTCCTGTAAGCTTCATATGTTGCCAAAGAGTATATTCCTAATAGCATCTGTAATTCAATAATTAAATTGCAACCGCTGTTTTTTGTGACCCCTTATTTTATGTTATTACTCCAAAATTCATTAAACTTTGCTTAAAAGATTAGCTACAATAAAATTTTTCCATCAGGATATACTTCTTGGATGTTCAGTATTTTTGTCTAGAATATACTGAATATAAATTGTTATTGCACTAATATTTTCAAACTACTTTTAGGTTATCTACAATTGATAAATCCGTTGTTATTAGAATGTTGCGACTATAATATATACAATAAACTCATTACTACATTTTTTGGATAATATTTTTGCAAATTGTACAATTTTGTTAAAAACCTCGTCTAGCCGTTTAATTTATTTTGAAAACATTGCACAAAAACCAGTATCGCAGAATTAATGAATTATTATGAACATTATTCATATTCGCTAGATTATACTCTGCAGAAATTATTTAATTAGAAAGACGTTCCAAGACACCTCTTGATAGAGACATTTATAAAATCTGTTATAGTACAGGGTTCTAAAGATAAATTCGACTTTTTTAGATCGTATTGCAGGAAATCCGAAAAGACTGTCTTATGCGCATGTGTAATCTCCTATTAGGTAACAACAAATTAATTTCAGATAATTAACAACCTACAATAGGCGAAAACATGAGTCGAGAATACGCCGACAGTGTTGCTATCTATACTTGAATCTCCCCGCACCCGAAAATTGCTGACAGAAATGATTACGTGGTTTGGCTAAAAAAACCCAAGTTTACAACATAGCCAAAATATTCAAGAAACCTGACCACCAAAAAGAGATAACTGCTGATAAGACAACTTACAGCAAGCTATTTGATCGCTAGAGAACTAATAAATTTGTGAACGAATTAAAAGAAAAAATCGATCAGTATCCTTGGCGGTGCATGACTGACTTGGCAAAAGAAATGGGCGTGGCAAGTTCAACGGTTAGTGTAGCAATGCATGAGGTCTTTCTTCCTGAAAAACCGCCAGCTGTTGAATGAGAAGAATAAGATGGACAGGAAATGAAAGACTCGAGCACTGTTAAACGACATCATACACGAAAACTCCGGCTTCCTGAAATTCATTCTGGGAGAAAAGAACTTTATCCAGGGCAGGAAGGTAAATCACCAAAATGCCTCTGAAGCTGTTGCTGTCATGCATATAAAATTTCCCGTCCCATTTCTTCGAAGAAGGCTTGAAAGTAATCGCCGACAGTTATATCAACGTGATGAGAGTAAGAGTCTTTGATAGAGAGGTCCATTAGGCAGTAAGCGTCAAGAATGATAAGCAAGGAATCAGGCTATACAACAATTTATATTATGACTGTTTCCTCGAGGTGTATCTACCCTCCAGCCCCGCCTACAATCCTCTTGACTACTACCTGTAAGGAGTAAACAACTAGAGTGCCTCCATCATAAAGGTGATGACACATATGGACAAAGAGGAAGTTGTGTTGGTCTGCAATGAGTTGTTGTGGATGAAGATTCCATACTTTTTATTTTAATGTGTTTTTTATGTAAATCAATTTAATTGGTTTTTATTTTAATGTTATTTTTATTATTTACTTATTATCCGAATTTATTTTGATAATTATAATAAAAAATACAAAAAATATTAAAATATTGAAAATTTTTATTTTACCTTAAAATCATCTTGATACACTACTGCTATTTTGTAATTTATTATTATATTTTAATTTGAGTATCTATTCAATTACTTCTAAAAATAAAAATTTAATAAATTATAACAATTTAAATTCAGAACAAAATTAGAATAGATGATTAGTGCAATACTTAGTATAATGTATAAAAATGCAAACTTCTATCTAAGCTAAAACGGGAAAAACGAAAAAGCATTACAAGTATGCGCTCTAAAAATAGAATTAGTAAAATTCGGCGGAATTACGCTTAACAAATATTTAAAGCTCGCTTAATTAGATTTCTTCCGAAATAAGTTTAACCGTTTCTGAGAAATTAAACTACTATGGGCCGCGAAGCAATTCGCATTCTGCTCGAATACCCTAAACTAAATAATTAAATTCTTATAAGATTGAAATTAAGTTAGGAACTCTTTCATACTGTAAGCCTTGCAATCGCTATTTATGTTCACATCGCCGATGAAACTTCGAAGCGGTGCAATGAGCAACTGCGAAGTTATTTGTCAAGGGGCAGAATCGTGTACGAAATGCCTTAAAAATATCTTTCTACCTGTAATTTAATATTTTATCTATAATTAACTGAAATTTATTTAATGTAAGTTACTATTTCATTTGTCTTCAATTATTATATTTTGTTTTGGGTATTTTTTAAATCAAAATTATGTTTTTTGATAAGTGAAATGTTACGCAATGATATTCTACAATAAATTTTGAAAAACATTATAGCAGAATAATCTTGTGGAAAGGAAATCTAACAGTCTTCCAATACGTACAAAACATATAATTTACTATGGAGGTTTTATTTTGATATGATAGAAACATTAATTAATGATTAAAGAAAAATTCGATTGTACTGCTATGTAACATTTAAGAGTGATACACAACGCAATCGAAGGAAATGTATGGTAAGAAAAGTGGAAGTAAATGTTATAATTTAACAAATATAAAAATATAAAAATTAAAATTTGCGATTACTAATTACCTGATAAATTTGGCTTATTTTCTTCCTATTTAAATATATAAATTTTGTTTTTTTGGGTTTTAAAAATTGAACATTGCTTAATAAAACTTAAAGATACTTAATCTTACTCTGGTAGTTTTGTAAATACTACAAATATAGCAATATAGTTCTAATGTCTTCTTTTCTTCGAATGACTAGAATTGCTCCAGCTTTTTAGTCCGTTTCTGTTGTGGTTGATTGTTTATTATCTTTCCGCTTTTTTGATGGTCTTCCAACTAGTCTTCTACTATAGGGTTTGTCGTTCTTACATATATTTGCTATTCGGACCGATCCCATCCTCTCTACATGTTCATTACATTACTTCTTTCTCATTTTTATTTACTTGTTAATGTTTTGGATGCAAAATTGCTATTGCATGACTATTTTATTGTCTATCTCTCAACTGTATACCACTTATCGTTTTTAATAATAATAATTCTGTTTTGTTTTAATAGCGTCTGTTGGGATTGGTGTCATAGTTGTCTTGTACGCCATCATCTTATTTCCTATAGTTATATATTTATTTTTCATATAACTTCTCTTAGGCAGCTACTAACTTTTTGGTTGTTTGTCTCGTTACCCTAGCTGTCAAGTTTCTTTTGCTGGCAACTTCAATTCCTAGGTAGTTAAATGTCATGACCTGTTCTATGTTTTTTCCTTTATTTCCAGTTTACATCTACATGGTTCCTTACTAAAAATTTTATATTCTATGTTCTTGCTGTCACATTGAATGTATAGAGTTGTCCTTGTAGGTCATCTTCATCTTCGACTATCAGTACCGCATAGTCAGCGTAGTATACTGTAGTGATTTTATGAGCTCCCTTTCCGCACACTTCTCGTTTTTTTTCATTCGTAAATTGTTTGATTGATTTTCTTATTGAATAGTAGCGGGCTAAGTGAATCCCCTTGTCTTATTCCTCCCTTTAGGTCTATATATATTAATTCTTCTCTTGAAATTCTAATTTTTCCTTTGTTATTCAAGTTTACTTCTTTACACAAAATTTATGATTTTAATGCATACATTAACCATTAGTTAAATCCAAAAGACAGGGTAATAGTAAGATTTAGTATTAAGTAACGGTTGATTTGGGTATGGCTATTTGTAGGCAATGTGATAAACTTGTTAAAAAATTATCTTGTTATGAAGGTGAGCATGATTGGGATTTACAATGAAGGTAGAAAAAAAATTCGTTCGAGTAAATCGGAATAACATCAGAGACATTATTGACAGAGTACTCCCCATACTAAACAAGCAACATGCACTAACAATTTTTACGACTGATAATGAAGTAGATGACTTTGCCTGTATAGCAAAGAACAATTCACCCCACTAATCCCAATAAGCATACGAATACTTTGAAAAAATAATGAAAGAGTCTACAGGACAAGCAGAGCGACAATTCTTCGGCACTTACCAAGTAATAAATAAACTACCCATAAAATTAGTTCTTCCAAATCCAGCAATTCTTGTCGCACCAACATAATTATTCTTTAGTGCAATTGAAGGTGAACTAATGCTTTGCTATTTGTAGAGTTGGAAGTCAAGATGGAAGTGAGGGATGTAATAGGAAATTTTGTTAGTTTGGAGATGTTGCGTGACTGCTGGCGTGTTGTAATGACGGATTTCTATATGGCAGGTAAGAGTTGGCTTTTATCTCTTGTATTTAGGGATTCAGTGGGGTTTCTATTTTAATTGCCAAACAAATAATTCTGCTAGTGGGACGGGAACTGGAAACAATGGTTTTTATAAGTTTGTTTATTTTACTGTTTGTTTCTCTATATGGTTTGGCAAGTGTTAAACAGAAAATATTCATATATTTGGCTAGATACTTGCCGGTTTGTTTGACCTATATAGGTAATTTGGTAGTCTCTACAAAGTCTTTTGGCACAATTTAAAAATTTACGTCATTGAATATTGGCTTTCTCTTCGAATCTATAGCCCTATAGTTTTGAAACTATAAATAATTTTTCTCAGGATATAAGAAATTTATTAGTATCAACCGGTAGGTTTGAGGTAGTAACTAGTTTTTGTTTTATTTTTACATTAGGTAGTAGGATTATTAAAATACTTTAGGAAAGTCAAATTATTAAAGTAATTTGTTATCTGACTAATATAGGTTAAACTATTTAAAATCACTATAGCATTATTGCTGTCTACCTTTAAAATTATAATACTATTATTTTGTTTTGGGAGCTTTTAAGACACACAATTCAGAAGCATTTATATTTAATTTTGGTAATGTAGCTACTACTTTACCTGGTTTTATTTACATGCTTTAAGGAATAATAGAAACAAAGAATCATATTATATAATGTATTCATCAAATACATAGTTTGATGTGCTAACAAAATTATAAACTTTTGCAAACCTTCGCATAGCCTAATCTCTTAGAAGGTAATCAGAAAAATCATGTATCGTTAGTTGGTCAGTAATCATTAGATATTGGATAGTTAGAAAAGAGAATGCATATTTTTCTAATTCTGTCAAAATGAAATACTTGTGAAGATTATAAATAAACCGAAAAATGTCTAGCCGAATATATAAGCACTCTTTGGTTATATGGAAAGGCAATATATAACTTTCCCTGGTTCATCTCCCTCATATTCCTCTAAACAACACTTTCATCAAACTTACATTTCCAGTTTTACAAATAATAAAGCTGGACATACAAAAGGTCACTCTTATTTAAAGACTTCTTTAGAAGTAAATAGATTGTACTCTGAGTAAAAGGCTAAATTCTCTTTAAAATCGCATTTTAGTACACAGTGGATAGGTCAAAAAAAACTGCATATATGTAGCCAAGCTCCAATAAATACCCTGAATGCCATGGTCTTTAACAACAATAGAATTAATTAATTTCAATAAACTTGCTAGTGTCCTAACATTTTTAAGATTTTCTAAAAATTTACTTTAACATTTTACTTTTATCGGATAAGTAGCAAAAAGTATGTAAAATAAATCATCCCTAAATTTCATCTCCAATACTTTTGAACTATGGCTTTCTATTTATCAACATATTTATTGTCTATTGCGCACTTTAAATAACAAGGAAATCTACCTGAATATTTTTAATTTTAAGAGAATTGTCAGTTGTTTTTAGAGTGTAATAAAAATATAGAAAAAGTTTAAATAAACATAATATATTTTAAAATTTTCTGTTTAATTTACAGAAACATTTTGTATTTTGTGTATACAGTGCTGCTTTGCCGAGAATGATTTCAAACTTCAAAGTAATGAAAACATAGAATTATCGGTATTCTATTGTATTATATTGCTTTAATGCAAGATTACTTATGACTAATGTAGTTTACATAACTTCTATTAAGTAAAAATCAACACAAAAGAGCCGACTGGAATGCTGAACAAACGTAGTCTTTAAGTATTTACGAGATATCTAATTTATAAGCTGACCGTTGACACAAATTTAATTTATTTAGACTGGCAGTTAACATAGCTTTAATATTTTTCCGACATAATATTGGATGAAACTACAACTTACATTTATTTTAATACTATTAATTGTTTTTATAAAATAAATTGTTTTTCTTATGGTTTATTTGTTTTTTTTAATAGTATTGTTTTACTTTTTTCTTTTGCACGACTATTAAAAATACTAGGTGTCTTAACTGCTTAAGTTCGTATTAAAATAACAAAAATACCTTGGCCATACGATGCAAAAACTAGCTCATATATCTTGCCAATTATAGTTTTAACAAAATAATTACTTTAGTAGTTCAGTTTATTTTGAAGATTTTTTTAGGTTTTTTCCAGAGCTAACGTCTGTTCAAAAATATTGTCAACAAATTTGATTAAATAGTAGTAACTAATTTTTATTACCAAAAATTTTAATATATTTTTATAATAAATATAGTAACAATATGTTAGAAGCATTTCTTAATCATGAAAAAAATGAAACATTGAAGAAACTTAATTCTAATGACAAAAAATATTTGAATTAAAGAGAAAGGTAAAGCGTTTCTGCTTTTTTTAGGCATCTATATGGGATAACAAAATTCTTTATAAATTTAATCTCGTCGATTCATTTAAAAGGCAGTTATAATATTATTTATAGGAAGACTTATTCCGCTTAAACAAAGTTTGACTTCAAAAGAAAATATGATAACTATGAAACTTACCCGCTAGTAGTTATTACACTTATTTTAATTTGATCATAATAATAATAAATTTTACAAAAGCTTTACTTATCTAAATTATATATTATTTTGAGGTGCTGTGGGATTTTAGTTTGTTACAAAATAGACATTCATATTTCTAAAATAAGAAAATTACAAAAAAATATGAACTACTGTTATGCTTTAATCTTGATCGAAATGATAGCTCACCTCAGCCAATGAGAGATTTAGATATTTTGAAGAAGGAATACAATAGGAACTATTGTTGGCGTAATAAAAAAACAAATATATTTCGATTTATGTAGCAGTCAACAAGACTTAATAAAAAATATTCGACTTAAAACAACAATAAATTTTAAAAATTTTAACACACTTTTACTAACATAGCAGTTTTATTAGAATATTAGCAACTTTTATTACTATAAAAATTAATTCCATCAGTGGAGAACAATAATAAAATTGTATTAATAAGCTGTTGTAAATCTTAAAAACAACTTACTAAATTGCTGTGTTTAAATGATTAAAACGTGAAGTCGTTGATGATTAACTTTTCAATACAATTTATTAAAAGTTATTAGCACTATATGTATTAGCTACTATACATTTTAGTTTAAAAGTGCATGACAACAATAAATAGAAATACTAGAAATGCCTATTGCTATATAAACCTTCTTTGATGGAATGCTAAGATGTGAAAAAAAATTTTAATACTAATAAAAATTTGATTTTTATATGGATATAGTGTCAAAGACAACAACAATTATTCTTCAAAATACAGCTCACTATTATCAATGACTTTTTGATAGTTTTTTTTTGCAAACTACCGATAACGCTGACAATGTTAATCTGCCAATTTTGAAACAAAGAATCGTGGGCATACTTTTTAAGTTGATCAAACCGCTCAAAACATCAGGGCTGTAAACCCGATGTCCAAAATCTCAATTTCATAGAGTTCAACAATTTTGTCTATGGTTTTTGTGGGATGATGAACAAGCCCATTGTCTTGTTGAGAACTGGTTTACGTTTGATGAAAGCCGGATACTTTTACCTTACGACTTTGTAATCATTTTCTAGTTATCAGCCGTATCGTTTGGCGTTCACGGTTTTTTAATTTGGAGTAAATTCAAAATGCATATACTGTCAAAATTTTACCAAAACGATATGATGACTTTTTTGCAAAAGCAATCGTGTCGACTAACTGTCGGTGGATTTTTGGCTACAATCAGAACGCGAATTGCAACGGCTTTTTAAATGGAAAAAATAACATGAAATCCAAAATAACTATTTTCGATTTATATTTGATTATTTTATATATAAAGAAAGACATTAGATGAAACACCCAGTAATTTATTATTTTATTATTATTATTTATATTTAATTAAATTTACGATGCTAGAGAATGTTTCTTTATTTCAAGTTTATGTTTGTATATTTTACACAATTCAAATATGGGAATTTCTAAATAATTCACTATAAATTGAAAAGAAATACACACTTAATTTGATGCATCCCTAAATAAAGTAGTATAAGGGTATGAAATTAGGTGACCAAGGTAATCTATAGCAGACGATTATCACAGACAACTTAACAGTTGTAAATGATGAACAAGCAGTTAGTTGTAATTTATGAAATAAAAATTTCTTAGATCCCGCCCTGCTCTAAAATCATTTTTGAAAATATGATGTGTTATAATGATGTTTCTTAAACCATTTCTTTGTGTAGAACATACTTATACTTCAAAATCTGCACATAACATTTACTATTATTTATGATACACATTTCTATTTTATTTTTCAAACAATTTAAACTTAATATTTTTATTTGACGAAGTAATAACACGTGTCATAGAATCTGTTTCCCAGACTTTACCCAAAAACTTTCGAGCATTTCCGGCCGCCTATTGTTTCGCAGAACCCGACGCATCCTCTTTGATTGACATATAGATTTTAAACCACAGATTTCTCTGAAGCCCTGCCTAATTAATGAGAGTCATTAGATTTAATGGTAATGGCGGACAGCATAAAATGTTTGAATAATTGTGAATACCCTTAAAAGCAATTTTTTGCGGTCGCGCCTGAATCACGGCGCGGGAAGACAGAGTAGCCGGCATTTCCGCCAGTGAATTTTTGAAGAGGTCAAATTGAGTGCCCGAGTTTCATTCCATTCCGCATCGGCCGCGCAAACTGCCTATAAAAAGCGCGAAAGCTTATAAATATTTGTGACGAATTGTGCCCTGCCTCGCCGGCTTCAATGAAAGACGAATCGCTCACCTGCGCTGACTTTATCTGCGGCGGAAAGCGAACTGACGCTCTAATTAACCTCAAGTGATTAATTGTCACCTGAATTCCTCTGGAGATGAGCTGTTGAGCTCGTTATTGATTTTGGAGCCGGCGGAAATTCTTATTAACTCGATTTGGCCGCGGATACACAATGTTTATTTACTCTCGAAAGCTAACAGCGAAATTGCTCGAAACTGTTGATTTTGTATTTTATTACCTGTATGCCGATAGCAGAAAATATAGGCTTGCCATTATTAATCATTTGCCCAAGCAATTCTGTAATAGCGCAAATTAATGTTATAAAGGTTACCTGAAAGATAGAGCTTATTAGAATGATTATAGGCTGTCATTTTGTGACTGCACACATGTACGATCTACACGATGTACAGCATTCCAGCGCTAATGAAGAAAATTGCACTTTTGCAGTGTAGCTGTAGTATACTTCCTGTTTGGATTTTATTTAATTGCACGAAGTAAAATTTCACGATGCAATTACTAGAGGTTAGAGGTAACGTTACTATCTTCTATACAACTATTTTTTATAAACTCTGTTTTAACAATACCAGTTTTATGTATTACAGGGTTATATTACTTAAATATTTGACTTAATCTTTTATGATACATTAAAGCAACTGCAGCCTTTTAAAAACAGCCAAATTTTCTAGTTAATAAGTAGAATAAGCTTACAATTAAAGCAGCACAGTCAATATATTTAATTTTATTATTTTAAAAATATATTTCTTTACTTGCCTATATTTAATATTAATTTTAAGTACATTACGTTGTGTTCATAACTGGCTTATTTTATTTAATATAATCGCAAAGTTTTAAATTAGTTAACAATCCGGTAACTTATTTTTTAGATTCATTTAAATAGCAACAATTTTATATGTAAATGAAACAGGAAGTAAAACGCCATTAAGGTTCTTTTAGATGTATCTGAATATTATTCAACCGAACCAAGATGTAATTCGGATTGCTTTTTGAAATGCATGGATTTTTCTTTGAAACGAACCGCTCTCTACATAAATCTCATTTTGAGTGACATGTGACAGTTTGTTAATAAAGCGGTAAGATTTATTTTTCGCAATCGGCTGTTACCGCTTATTCCATTCTCCTAGAGATTCTAATCAGAGACAATGCAGTTAACCTACTTAGCGAATCAGTTGTGCAATGATAAGATTTTCTATGCAGTCGCACTTAGCGTTACCTGAGATAAGTATAGTTCAAGCTTTCAGTTCCACTATATTACGGAATGCTATTACAAACCGTTAACTAATAATGAGAAACGATTAAGTTAGCCGGCTACAGAACTCTACAATCTGGCAAAGCCATCACTCTACAAGTAATGCTTAATTAGCTTCTAAATAAGGTGTCATTCAAAGTTGTGTAATTTAAATAGCACAAAATATCTTTTTTGTAAATATTATAAAAATTTTCGTTGCACAACTTTACTAAATAAATCACATACTTCATCACTTTCCATTATGGATGAATAAATCAAAATATTAGTGTATTTTTAAGTGCAAGATTAACAAAGGATTTCATCTGCTTGGTATGCATATCGCGTGCCACTTTCAAGGTAATCTGGATCTGTTTGTGTTTTCCACATCTTGTGCGCTAAATAATCTTTGTAATAAGTAACAAGGTCAGTTACATTCCATAGTTATAAATGTTTTCCTCAGTATAACCTTCATCACTTTGGGTGATTATTAATTCGTGAAATAAAAATAAATTTAAAATGGCCAAGAATGTATTTTTAATCAGCCATTAAAGATGTATTTGAGCTAAAACCGCGGAATTAATTTAATCTAACAAGGTAACATTAAAGAAATCCACATATGTAAAAACATACAGAGTCCACAGCAATTTCACTATGCGCGACATATTAACAAATCACCAGCTTGCACCATGCTGATTCGGTCAACTTTTTTCTCAACCCTTTCAAGTCATCCGAACTCGGTAATATGTAGCTGGTTTGGCTAACTATAACACGTTCATGTTAATGAGCCCTGCAGGAGACCAAATCGATCACCATTATGTCAAACAAAGCCCCAAACAGCTATAAAATTGAGGAGTCCGTTAAAATTATCGTTAGCGTGCTTACTTCGCACACTAATAAATGGTACCAGTTCTTTAAGTCCGTAAAACGTCTTTATTAAGATCACATTAAGCCGGCCTGATTGGAATACAAATATACTAAGCTAATTTTGAACGCCGCCGACAATAAATAAGGGAATTAAGTGGCAGTGCGAATAAAAGTGAGAATAAACGACTTGTTTTTCGTTTAGGTTACGAAATGTAGATACGGATTTATTTTTATGTAAAGGTCACTAAAGCTATAGTTTATTGCCATTTGCACGTTTGCACAAATTCAGCAGTATATTTATCAAATCTGTCTTAGTAAAATTAAATAAAAAATTAAAACAAGGTAAACTAAAATATTTTTTTTATTAAATAAATAACTATTTATTTAATAAAAAATTAATGTATATATATGACAGATTAAAATAATATTCATGTATACAAGTTAAGTGAAAAGTAACTAAGTGAATAGAACTTGTAATATAACTTGAGTCGTTATAAAAACCGTCTAAATAAGCGATAGTAAATGGGAGTTCATATTTTTCGCTTTAAAAGTGATACCTAAATATTACGTATAGACGACAATATCTGGCTACCTCATTTTCACGCAGGACGGTGCACCATCCCATTTTGTTGTTACTGTGTGCGCGTAGTTAGAGCAGCATATTCAAAGACGTTGATTGGAACCTCGTGAATGCCCTTCGATAAATGAAGATATTACTCCATGTGATTTTTGCCTACGCGACTACACAAAGATGCAGATCTACAGGACAAAGCCTCGCACACTGGGGGACCTAAACTCACGGATTCAGGAGATTTTCGTCAAAACTTTATGCATTCTATCTCCGGCCGTTTGAGAAAACTGTTTTACGGCAAAGCTGCCTATATTAAAATTAATAGACTTTCTTTCATTTTTATTTTTAATAAATTTTAATAAACCTCAATAAATTTGTATCAATGGCTAGTTACTTCTCACCCATCCTGCAATAACTCATATCATCTAGCCAAGGTTTTGCCAAATTGCTTATTTTAAAAATATTTATATAAGTTACGTAGAAATGCAATTTTAAAAATTTAGGGATTTTTTCCACCTTCTTGTTTCATAAACTTCGATTTTAAAGATATGTACTATCTGCTTCAAAAACGTTTCTAACTTTTATTAGTTAATGATATTCTATATAAAGCTGTCGTTAGGCAGATGTGAGCCTATAACATCAAGTTGTTGGAATACGGCAGTGAATCTAACACTGCTACAATTCAACGATCCAAATCAAAAGACCTCAAAGGCGTTGTTAACTTACCTTGGTATACGAATAATCAAATGCTGCACTAAGACTTAGGTATACCATTTACCGTGGATGTAATTTAAGACAGGCCTAACAGTTATTACCACAGTATAACCACCTTTCCAAGTCTGAAACAACAGAATATTACAACTATGTTGGCCAATTGACCTAAAGTAAGGTAACTGAGGTTTTATTACTGGAAAAAACCTTATCGAGGCATTAGTAAATTTGGTATTCAATGAATTCAAAGCCAACAGAGTAGCTTATATGCTTCTTCTTCTTCTTCAGACTTTTAGATCCACTTGTGGATATAGTCCTCCTCTTTAATTTTCCATGGTTCTCTTTCTCTTGCTGTACGTCTCCACAGTTTTCCTGCTACTTGTGCTATGTCGTCGCTCCACCTAGCAGGTGGTCGGCCGATACTACGCTTGTGCATTCTTGGTCGCCAGTCGAGTAGTTTTCCGAACCATTTATCTCTTCCCTGTCGTACCACATGTCCGGCCCAACTCCATTTTAATTTTGCTGCTCTTCCAGTCCTGTTCTTTTTCTGATTTCTGTGTTTCTTATCTTGTCTTCCAATGTGATGGCTAACATTCTCCTTTCCATACTTCTCTGTGCTATTTGTAGTTTTCGAATATTTATTTTTGTGAAAACCACCGTCTCAATGCCATATGCTAATACCGGAAGTACACAGGTGTTATAAACTTTAGCTTGGGATTTGAGGTTGTATTTTGACGACTTTAGTATAGATGCAAGTTTTCGAAATGATGACCAGACTAATTTAATACGTCTTTTAATCTCAATCTCTTGATTTTCTTTTCCCATTTTTAACGTATGCCCGAGGTATATGTATGATTCTACATTTTCCAGCTTTTCTCAATCTAATTCAACTTCTGTATCGCAAGGAGTGTTAGACATGATCTTAGATTTCTGTTTATTCATTTTTAAGCCTACCTTTTGTGATTCCCTGTTGAGTATCTCTATGGTCTTTTGTATTTCTTCGATGTTTTTGGCTATTAATACTTTGTCGTCCGCATATCTTAAATTTGTTATATTTTCTCCGTCCACGTTGATTTCTTCATTCGTCCAATTAATTTTCTTAAAAGCATTTTCCAATGCTAAAGTAAACAGCTTCGGAGAAAGGGTATCCCCTTGCCATATGCCTCTTTCTAGTTTAATTTTATTTGTTACGCCGTCCATTTTAATGTGCATGGTGGCTTTGTCTTATATATTCTTGATTAATTGCGAATAACGGGAGACAATGCGTCGTCTAAAGCTGCAAAGATAAATTTTAGTTCGATAATATCAAAAGCCTTTACATAATCCACAAAGGCTAGTACTAGTGGGATGTTATACTCAGTGCATTTTTCAATTAGCACCTTAATACTCTGTAAATGCTCGTTAGTGCCGTATCCCTTCCGAAATCCAGCTTACCCCTTAGGTTGATAATTGTCCAGTTTACGAGTGAGTCTGTTTGCAATTATTTTGATAAATAATTTATACATGTGTGACAGGAGACTAATCGGTCTATAATTCTTCAGTTCCTTCTTGTCTCCTTTTTTATATAGTAATACCACTTCTGCATTAGCCCACTTCTTTGGTATATTACTAGTTATTAAGCACTCATTAAATAATTGCTGTATCCTGCACATTAGTTTTCTTCCTCCATTCTTGATATATTCTGTCATTATTTTGTCTTCGCCAGGAGCTTTACGATTTTTCATTTGATTCAAAGCTTTCTTTATTTCCCGTACAGTCTGGGATTTCTTCAAAGCCTTCATTTCAAATTTTTCTTTGCTTTTTGTGTTTTTCTCGATTAGGTGGTAGTTGTGTTGTATATAAGTTTCTACAGAACTCCTCTATTTCATTTAATATTTCTCTGTCTTTTCATCCGTATTATTTTCTTGTTTGCTACTGCATGGTTTTTACGCAACACTTTCATACTTCTATTCTCTTCTATAATTTTGTCTATTTGTTCATCTTTATATTTTTGTATGTCATTTTTGCAGCTATCTTAATTTTCTTATCGAGTTGGACATATTCGAGTGTGTCCCATTTCTGCTCCGATCTCATTTTTCTTCTTTCATTCATTAACTCTTTTGTGTTTTGGCTTAATTTACCTTTTTTAGTTACTTTACTTAGGTCTATCTTCGCTATGGAGTTTTATTTGCGTACTAAGTTCTTCTATATTATTAGCATTACCTATATTTTGCGGTATTTTGTCTAGTTCTTTCTGTATTTCTGTTTCGTATTGGACACTGTTTGATTTTAATATGTTCGTATCTAGTATTTTATTTTTGTTACTATTAATTAGTTTTAGGCTCTCTATTTTTGTGTTTATATTTACTTTAGCTCTAATTAGTCTGTGGTCGCTTGTAGTGGAAACGATATTTAGAATTGAAATGTCGTGTATTATATCTCTGCGATTTGTTATAACGTAGTCGATTTTCTTTTTGTATTTCCAGTCCGGACTTCTCCATGTCCATTTATTTTGCTGTTTTTTCTTAAAAAATGTATTCATAGCAAAAATATTGTGTTGTAACATGAAGTCTATAAGTATTTCACCTCTCTCAATTCTTTTTCCTATTCCATATTGGCCTATACGTCTTTCGTCTGGTTCTTCTTTTGGTCCAATTTCTGCATTCCAGTCTCCTGCCAAGATAGTATAATGTGTCTTGGTTTGCTCTAGAGCTACGGTTAGGTCTTCATAAAATTTTTCGATTTCTTCTTCAGTTGCTGAAGTTGTTGGTGCATAGGCTTGTATTATTTTTAGTTAAATTTTTTATTTATATGTAAAATTAAATATATTACACGTGTCGATACTCTTTCAATGCTTATCACCTTGTTTTTAATGTTTCTATTTATGAGGAAACCGATACCAGTTCCTCTTCCAGTTCCATAAGTCGATCTTCTAACGCCAACGATCTTACATTATATGACGCTATGTACAGTTTTATATTCTTGTTTTGATGTTTCGTATTTTTGTTAATCGATCTGTTGCCCCCCCCCCCTAAGAATCCGTGGGGCAGACTGACTTTGGGTCAGTGTGAGATTCGGGTCTTTTACGGTCTCTACTCACCTGGGGTACTATTTTTTCACATCTCGATTCATTCATGTCATATCATTTTTTTAAAGGGGGTTTTGGCATTGAACATGCCACGCTTGCCGAACGTGTTGGCATGTAGAAAGTAATCCTCCTAACTGGGAGTGTTGGTGGCACCGTTGGCCTATTACTATTAGGCTCCTCCGCTGTCATCCTTAGGTTACTACTCTTCCTTGATAGCATCCAGTATGCTGGGCCGAAGTGTTCGCCCCAACATACCCCCCGGCTCTCGTTAGCTTGTCGACCTGCTCGTCCTACGGGATTTTCACCCCGTACTCCGTTCCAGGTTGCTCGACGTAACCAGTTCCACCACGAGTAGGTGAGAGTGGGGTTGAGGTGTAGAGGCTAATAGGGTGTATCTTGACTACTCCCTTATTTTGCACATTCCACCTCCTTAGAACTGAGCTTATATGCTATGTATATTTAGTTGAGGTTTCAATAAACAAATATAAAAAGTTTTGTAGGTTTTTTAACCTTCATTTTTACATTTGTAAATCTAGTAATAGTAAAGTTAATTGAAAACCAATTTTTAATGACAAGCTTAACCGTTGTTTTCTTTTAATAGGAATCGTTTTGATAAAAATTGTTTATGCTATGAATGTAAAAATGAATTATTTTTTAAATTAGCGGAACACCGATTTTGCTTCCCTAATCTATCTCTGACATTAGCCTGGACTACTTCGTTGACCTTTTTTTTGGGAGGGGGGGGGCTTGTTTATATTTTCGAACTTCCAAACGAAATTAAACTAAACTCTTCCTGATGCATCTTATAAGATTTAAAGGGCTGAAGCAATATGTATTAAAAAATAAACTGAATTGAGTTGAGAATAAAGCAAAGCTGCAATGTTTTTTACTATTCATGTGCAATCTAATTAAAATAAAAAGTAATTTGTACAACCACAAGTATTGCGTGCACCACATTATTATTCGTGCGTACTTCTAAAACAGTTTTTGAACAAACTGCACTACATTTTCCTAAGATCTGGCGGTACTTGCCATTTTACTTCCTCCTTGATAAAAAAAGCGTTTTTCTGCACGTGATAAGAATAAAGCTAAGTTTTGTGACCTGTTTGAATCTTGCTTATATAGCGAAATGTTCGTTTTTCAAATTTATTGGGTATTTCATAGCATCACAATATGCGATGTACTATCTGCTCGGCAGGTAAAATATTGGGTACGCAACATATTTTTGTCATTTGAAGATGATTGTGCAGAATAGTTTGGACTGACTGGACAGGAATATACAAACATTTTTCTAAACGACGATAAATCATATTTGTGTTGAACTCAAACATTTTTTTAACAGCAGCAAAATATCTTACGCAACAAACGAAATTCAGAGTCTTCCAGTTTGACACCTCCTATCTAGAACTATTCATATTACCTGAATATGGTGGCAATATAAGAACAACAATAATCTTTCAGCACAGGAGCCATTTCCTCTAAACACTGGTCAGCACTCAAATTACTTATAAATCTTCAGCAACCAGCTTTTATTTAACGGATCATCCAGATGTTTAAAGACCAACTTAAAGAAGAAAGTATACAAAAGTTTTGAAAATGGAAAAATTAATCGTCTTTGACAAGTTTAAATTTTAGTCGTTTTAGAGTTTTAGCTTTAATATATAATAGCCTTACATAAAGACTTGGACACCACACTACTTGTGAAGGTTTTCTGTTAATTAAATTAAATCTTTTAAGGGGATGTAGCAAGTTTTGTGTTGTAACATTGTATATAAAGTTTTACATTTTTATTGTTCATAATTACTTGAATATCATTAATCATATTGTAGACCGAGTAAAAGTCAACCTAATTTTGAAAGTACTTAAAGATTTTAATCCTTCTTTTGATTTTGTTAACCCACATCAATTAACTGTTATTATTGTCTTTACTTTGACCGTTGCGAAAGCTTCTATTAGACCCAAAAAGCATTAGAAGACCAAAAAGCTTTTTCAACCATGAAGAATAATCTTTTGTACTTTTGTACGATTATTGTTTATCGTATCTGAATACAGGTATGATAATAATTCTTAATTTATGTCTCAACAATTTTGTTCCGAAATATTTATCACGTGCGCAATTTTTCTATACGCCCTAAATCTCCCATAGATGATAATCGATAATGGATGACTTGGTATGCGCGTTTTTTAAACCAAGAAAAAGATCAGCTGCTGTTAAACATAATTTTGATAGTATTGCACCTTCCTTATTGTTGTGGTATTATTAATGATGTTTGATGCTGCATTTTATTAGATTATTTTGGCATTATAGTTAAGATAATTGAACAGACTGTTTGTGCCCGCATATATTTTTATAAATTTGTTTTCGACAAAATATTTTTTGGCGTGCTTGCAACGTGTATGCTTCCAAAAGTATTCAATTTTCGAAACAGCTTCCGAATCTACTATATAAACACCGTAGAATCTGTTGTGCATTTTATGTCTTGCATTACCTAAAATTTTTCTCTCTCTACTTTCCACCGCATATGTAGCTTCAACTATTCTTCTTTGATGTTCCTATTACTTCCATTGCTCCGGCCGCCGGTTGCTGTTTAACGAGTTTGAGTGGGTTACATTTGTTTTTTATAAATCTTGAGGCAATCAAAAAACATAAAAGTATGTTTACTGCGTTTAATTTTCCACTTTATAAGTCGCACCATATAATCCATTTAAGTTTGACTTAGTTTAAATCAGCGCAAACTTTGTGTAATGGTAAAATTTTTGATAGCTTTATGTAACTATAATAAATAAAAATTAGAAAAATATTGTAAAATATCTATAAAAATGGTACTAAATTCCACTGGCTTAAACTCGATTGATTTTAACAAACACCGACAAAGAGAGTTTGGCCAAAAGGAGTTAAGGATAATCATTTTACTTAATAAAACTTGAATAATATCTAACTATAACTAATTAAAACGTTTTTAATCAGTCTATTTTTTTTTCTAAAATGTTAAGATTAACATAATAATATTTTGCAAGCACACATGTAAACAATGCTCGTATATATTAATTTTAGAATGATACCACGTCAGAATGTCAGATAACCGCCTCCTCGCCTAAGCGTTACTGTCAGCATTGACTAAGGTCACTGTCTATTACGACAGTGACAAGTATTCGGCAACCATATTTAAAGTGTTAAAGAAAAAGTTTAAAAAAACCTAAACGACGGTGATCTGGGTCTACCACATTTTTTTTTATTAGTATTTTGACAGAGCAAATTCAAAATAAATTTTGAATCTACCGAAAAAATTTCGTCTTGGCCGTTTTAATTTTATTTACAGTCTTTTTTACAAACCTTATTATAAAGATTGTTGAAAAAGTACAGCAATGCATATGTAATTTTACTTACAAGGATTTTATTAAACCATTATAAACCAATTATTATATATCATTGTTTATTGAAATTGCAACACTAAGAAAAAAATTTTAATTAACAACTGAAACTTTGCTGATATATTTAATAGTATAAGATAAATAAATGACTAAATTTATAATAAAATATTTAAATTAAGATTTGTTCATAAACATTTTCAAATGTTCAATAATGTTCAATATGTAAAAGCTCCACCTCGAATTCTCGTAACGTAATCCATCTATATTTCAAATATTTTAGATTAATAAAAGGTCAAGTAATTAGAGCGGCCGTGGGAAAGTTTCTATTCTGTTTTGCTGAAGAAAGTTTAATATGTTACGTCACGCACGTACAGTTACTGTACAGACTGTAACACTACTACATTGATGTAAGTCTGATTGGTAATGTTACCTCTAATTTTGACTGTAAGTGGCTTGCTATCATAACTACTAACTTAACGTACTATTATAACCATATTTAGCGTTGTATGCCTCGTAAGAATGTAGTCTTCTTACTTCCTTCTCTGTGTCTATTGCACATTAACAACTAACCACCGTTTTGGTTTAAACAAAATCAAAATTTATTAGAAGAGGTACTTCTATAATGCTCCTATCTCTACAGACACTGGTTATAACCTTCGTTATTAGGCGAAAAAGTCAGTGCTAGTCGCAAGAAAAGATGTGCTGTTAGTTTCATTGCCAGACAGAGAAAGTGGATAATCGTTACTGTGTGATGGTCTATCATTTTGCACTGGGCACCTAAAGTCGCGATACGGTCTATAATTTGAAGCCTCTGAAGATAACATTTCTTCTGGTTAGTTGTTCTGCGTACTGCTCCAGGTCCTTGTCTTCCTTTGACCCACTGGTTCTATATTTGCGACACATTACTACTGTGACAACCAATATTTTGAACTATTTCTTGTAAAAAAAAAACACCCCTTTCCTGTTAGTAACGTACCCTTTATGGCCAATGACACATTTTTATACCGCGTAAGTTACACATGCCAAATATAAACGGTTGAGAACAGTTTAATGTCTATTTTACACGTAATATCAATAATTTCTTCAAATCTCGCATATAAAAAACAATATACACACATTTCGGACAAAGATAAATTTACGATTTTCAAACTTAATTGTTTTTTAATTATTGTATGCTGAATTTACTAGGAGTACCATACGATAAAATTTCTTATATATTATTTATACTAGAGAAAATCGCAGAAAATTTTAATTGAATTCTATAGTATTGTTCATAAAATAAGAGAATGTTATATATAGATTTTACCAAAATTTTTTTAAAAAAAATCATTAAAAAATAAATGCCATTGTCTTTTCGTTTAATATTTATTTATATTTTAATTTCATCCATTTTTATCACCAAAAATTAGTGATTACCTTAAAAGTGATAATCAATCAATTAATGATTTTAGTAAAGGCAAATGAAGGACATTAAGTGAATTAAAAAACAAACAATTGTTCTTTACCCTAGCTTAATCTAAAAATATACTTTTGATAAACCAATATTAATAAACAGATTTAAAAAGTCCTTCTTGGCTGACTTAAAAACAATAAAAAACAGAAAAAGAATGTTCTACTAATAATAACGCCCTTAAATTTACTTAAATTTATATGAACAAATAAATTAATTGAAATATTATAAAATCGCTAAAAAAATTACAGTTAGAATCAAGAAAATGGAAATTATTTTAATGAAATTATTACATTTATGCCATATTTTAAACTTTAGATCACCTATCGCTGATTTGATTTTTGATGTATTGGCTTATCATGCCACTGGTCCCGCCAAGCCACAACAAGTAGTAGAATTCACCTAAAATACAATACGGTTTTCAAAAGTCTATTAAAGTAAATGTAATAATAACAATGACGATGGCGTGTGCATCTACAAGAAAATCCTTCACTGCCAATTCTAAAAAAAAACTCAACAAAGGAATACAACAGCGAATTGATATACAATTGTTGCAGACTATTAAGAATCCAGCGGTTTATCTAAATCACACGGGATTTTAGAGTTTAAAATATGATAGTAATTTTAATCTTTGTGGAAAATTAGATTAAAACGTTCCTCTCACACTGATCAAAATAGAAGCCATTATTCTACCGATCCTAAAGCTATTCGAAAATGTCTCATGGGCATCTAGGTATAGATCAGTAACATTTTTCGTAGATAAATTATTAGAAAAAATTCTAAATAGCAATCGACTCATGTGGGCCTTTAAAATCATTGGGCTTCTAAGAAATCAAGTTTATAAAGAGGTAACACCACTCTAGGATTTTGAAAATTGGCTTAAATTGTACTTTAGGGCCATAAAAATGATGTACAATTGGTCCCACGGTGAAAAAAATTGTAAAAGATTTTATTTTCGATTTTTCCACACACATTTTTAGCGCAATATTTTCGAAATTTCGCACGCTCGGATTTATTGCTTTTATACTACTTTCACGTCTGAAAATAATGAGTTGGTGTTTTATTTGCGGACCAGTAAGTCTTCCGGGTTCCTTGGGGATCCACCAGGGTTTGCTGTTCTAATATATGATACACGTGTATGTGTGAGTTAGTACTGAGAAGATGTTGATAATTTAAGGGTTTTTAACGCGTTTTTCTCAAAACCACTTTTTTCGACCTGGGAGGACGGATTATTTGTAAACCGTTCAATGGATCGATCTGAAATTTTAACTGTAGCTTCACAATTACATTTTCCATAGAAGTACTTAACCGTTTTTTGATTCGATGATAATTTTGTTTTATAAACAATTTACTGCCGATTTTTTTGCAAAAAATCGACTTTTTTTATTAATTACGCCATTTCCTTAAAAATCGATTAAAAAAACCTACGTACTTCTCTAGCCAATGGTATGTAGATTAAGAAAATATTTTGTGCTGCCAAAAAAATGAAAGATATTAATAGAAAATTTCAAGAAACTGTAAGTCAGATGGTATATATGACAAGAAAAAATATTCTATGGGTCCACTTTTGTATATTAAAAGTTACATTACAAACCATAAATTTATATGAAATCTAAAATTATTAGGTGGAAATTTGTAGGAGCGACTTAACGTAAAATGAGATGAAAACCTTATATCCAAGAATTAAAAGTGAAAAGCACTAATCTGATAAATGTGTTACACGTTTTAGCAGCGACAAAGTAGAGCACTAACACAAAACACTTTTTGAAATATACCAATTTTTATTATTAATTATACCACACCATCGTTCTGTTGTTATGCTCCAGCATTATGTATTATGTTGATATTGCTAGATCCTATTTATCATCAGAGTATACTATTTTATATAAGTCTTTTCGTAGTACATGTAAGTATATATTACAAATCAGGACTGCTACCTTTTAATGTTAGAAGAAAAAAGTTCTATATACACAAAAAAAAGCAAAACACAACTATAAAAAATTTAATTATTCCAAAAATAATTTTATGTCGCAAAGATTATCAAAACTATTCTACATATGAACTGTGCTAGACTAGAATTATCAACTATTGTTTTATAAAACTGTTCCTTAGTTAATGCCACAATTTTAAATTATATCGACTTTAATCTATAAGACACTAACTACTTCTACTATGTAGTTCTGTGTACAGTGGGATATATTTCACTGTGCCTATTAACACTGAGAACTGCGTAAATCAATCGTTTCTTATTTGTTTTAGGTAGTATGGACTGTGTACTAATAGCAGAATGAGGCAGTATGATTGTGGACTTTGTGTAGGTGTGGTAAGTGACCAGTATATCCGACCATATGGAGTTTCAAAGAGATCTAATTGTTGGTACTCATCTAGCTGGACCATCTGTGAGCAAAGCAATGACTTTATGCAGAGTAACACAAGACATGATCGCATACAGTGCACGGCAAAACAGGGTCAGCGAAGCATAATAGTGGTTAAAAGACAAAGCTGTGGAATAGAGACTACCGAGCCTTGAAGCGTATTCTAATGTCGCAAAAGAAAACAACGACCAAAAAATTAACTACAGAATTTAATCATCATCTAAATAGTCCAGTGTCATCAAAAACAGGCAAGGCAAAAACTTCATAAAATGTGTTGCTCAAAGGCTATACCTAAAAACTGTACTTTGGAGGACTGGCAACGTGTCGTTTGGTCGGACGAGTCACAATTTACCCTTTTCCTCACCACTGGACGCGTGTTTGTCTGGCAAACACTCTCTGAAGCATTCAACATAGACTGTCTCTGCCCGACTGTCAAACATGGTGGCGGCTCTTTTATGGTCTGGGGCGCTATAGATCGTGATATTTGGCAGCTCCTCTTGTTATATTGCACAGTCGGGTCACAGTAGCGGTATATAGAGAACTCTTGGGTAACCAGATCCACCCAATGGTACAAACTTTATTTCTAGATGGGAATGCTATATTTCAGGATGATAATGTTCCCGTTTACACAAGAGTGGTTTTAAGAGCATGTTGATGAAGGTCAACATATTTCCTGGTCCGCACAGTCCCCAGATCTGAATATCATGGAGTCTCTGTGGTCTGTTTTAGAAAAGAGGGTTTGGCGTTGATTTCTACCTCTTTCATTGCTACCTGAGCTGGAGGCTGTGCTGTATGAAGAATGACTTCAAATTCTATCCACTACTATTCAGAACTTAATCGGTTTATTTCGTCTAGAATTTAAATTGTATTGCGCGATGAAGGTGGACCAACACCGTATTGATACAAGATACAAGACTTCAACAAGTATTTTAATTATTTTGTCCAATACCTGTATATATTATGAAGCACACAAATATACATGAAATGCATTACCAAAAGAGAATGGTATCAAGCAAAAAACATTTAAAACGAATTAAACTGTTAGAATTCACAGTTTGTCTTTCGAAGTGTCTCTAGACAAGATCTAGACAAAATACACAGGTTTCTTTTAGAGAAAAAAATTGGCCTATAAACATAAAATAATTGGTAAGTACAACCAGAATGTGAAAAATGCTAAAGTTCTTTAACGATTTCATCGTATTCATTTTAAAATCAAATTTTACAGACAACAGGACAATTATGTGACATATCAGTCATGCTTCTGATCATTGGAAGATAAAGAAGGTGGTGAATTTTCTTAAAGTTTGTAGTCTGTATTGCGAAATATGATAAACAAATACAGTAGAACAAAAGTCATATGATAAGACATGGTACTTTTGTAACAATATTTGTGATATTGGCTATGATATTAATTACTTCAGATTTTTACTGTAATATTTTACCCTACTTTAAATAGGACAAAATATTCCTCTTATTATATTTAATGTTACTGTAACTACCAAACAGATACCAAACAAAAATTATTTGAAAGAAAACTATACACGTATTGCTCTAGTTGCTTAAATAAATTTACTTAGTAGTGCAGAGAACAATTATTCACTTTATGATGCATATCACTAACATAATATGTTCATTAGTGAGCGGTATTTTGCATAAAACCATGACAAAAGACATCCTTATTGAGTATACACAGATATGTTTAACAAATTTGTTAGTAAAATCTGTAATAAAAATTATTTGTTTTTGTCTCAAAAGTAATAGTACCTTGCACTTTCCTTTTACTTTGTGTATGTGCTCATGTTTTATTTTGTATCCTAATTTTTGTCTAAAATATGTCTT
Organism: Sinelater perroti; assembly: GCA_036346155.1. Taxonomy (NCBI): domain Eukaryota; kingdom Metazoa; phylum Arthropoda; class Insecta; order Coleoptera; family Elateridae; genus Sinelater; species Sinelater perroti. The sequence goes on from JARFIY010000195.1 coordinate 7,313,485, forward strand.
AGTTGTCCCATTCTTAGGTAAACAGTTCGCTCCTGCGGCCCGTTGCAGAAACAGGTACACAAATCTGAACGGCGGGAGTTCAGCAGTGATTTCGGACCAATGCATTTTTCATTCCCATTCGCGACACATGTGGAATCCGCATTTTATGTATTATGCAGGACGTGCTTGAACATAGTTTGAATTGAAAATGCGGTTTATATGCACTTCCCTAAGCAGTTTATGTGTGTTTCCAAAGTTTTAACTTGCTCCATTTGTTTGGAATGGCCTCCTCGGCGGACGTGAGCGGGACGTGTTGCATAATTCGGTGCAAGTCCGACTGCAATTTCAATATTGACGCAAAATAATCAATAATACATACACAGTATTTTACTTTGGAAGCGAGCAAGTTATTCCTTGCAGCACGCTGTTTGCACGTACAGATGCAACAACAGCTAAAGTAATTTTTTTAACTCGCTGGCCTCTTAAAATATTTCTCTCGAACTTTGTATTTTATTTGAATATTCCTGTCTCAGACTTCTCAGCAAATTCTGCTTCACATTCTGTTGGGGGAAATTCTGCTGGAAATTGGCGACATGACTTTGTTTGTGGAGGTCGACATTGGAAACTATGTAGACAAGGGTTCGAGCTTTAGTTAATAAAACAGGCTCGTTCTGCATTTTATCGAATGCTGTATTGTAAGCCGAAGCTGGAACGCATCTGGTATTTTTGAAAACTGAGCGTTGATACTACCGAGGAGCAGCTCACTTTTTCAAATGATCTGGCCTGTCGCGAAATTTAAAAACATTTCAAGACAACTTTTTGCTGACCAAGTCCTTTGTTATTACCAAATCAACTGCATGCTCTGTAGGTGCTTAAGCGAAAAATACAACTGGCAGAAATGATTTTATACCATAAAGGGTTCTTACCGGAGTTAATTAAAAAAAGGCGTTAACTAAATTTTCATGACATTCAAAACGAAGACAATAAAGGCGCAAGAGGTGCTCGGACAAGGCATCTCTGGAGCCATTAAATTAACAGTTTGTAGAATTTAAATTAGGAGCATTATGATTGCAAGAATGAATATTGCCCAGGAAAGTGTCAGAAGTGCTGACGCATTCCGCAACTAATGACAGCCGTCAGGTGGCGGAGGCCATTACTTTTCTCAGTGGGTTTTTTATCATTGCGGTATTTACTTACTTCTGAGGGATATTGTAACCAGTGATGCAAAAAACCGGGTGAAGTAATTGTGTGTCGTAATTACGGCCGTGGGGGGTCCGCTCCCCCGCGTAGTGATATCCTTTGTAGCTGATGACTTTAGCTGTGCCTTGCCGTTTCGCCGCGTTTGCTTCAAATTACGTTTCTTAATTTCAGCTTTACTCTCGACTACTTTTTAAACAACTTAACGCCGCCGACTGTATAATAGAATATTTTGCATCGTGACTTTCTACAAATATGCAATTTAAGACCGCTGGTATGCATTGTTATTTGAAAATGGAATTATTGATGACAAATCAAATCTAATGCGAATAGATAAAAGTGGTTCATAACGAAATAATTTGATGCTATTCTGCGGAATATAACAGAATAAATTCTAGATAATATAATAGGTGTTCCGATTAATGACATCTATTGCAAATAATTAGAAGTGAATTGTTAATATTAACATTATTAGGCAGATATCATGAATAGTTCTGATATTTTTATGTGGTTTATAATAGTTTCCACTCCATTTGATTTAGTAGCTCATTTGTTTACGTGTCAAAAAATGGGCTGTTTTAATGTATTTTTCGACCTTCTCTACTTTGCATGTTTGATTTGAAGAAATTAGTTGTCATAAAATGCATGTAAAAGCTTAGGGAAAGGAAGTTTCATCCTATTCCAACTGTAGATTTTGGTTTCAATGTTTTAAAAATAATTACTTTAGTGTGAACGACATGGATCGTTCAAGTTAATTAAAAAAATTTGGAACCACAAGCATTATTAAATGGAAATCCGGCTCAAGCACTTTCAAAACTTGTAGAAGTATTAGGTGTTTGTAAATTGTAATATTTTGGACCGTTTATATGGGATAATAAAAAGCCAGAATAAAGAAAAATAGGTGCCAGATGAATTGTCTGAAGGTACCATTGAAAATCGCTTGAACACCGAGATTTCTTTGGTTGTCAAGCTGCGTAAAAGAGTTTTTTATTTCGAATTGTAGCAGACGATAAAAATGGATATATAACTGCAATACCACATCCACAAGGTTATGCTCTGCATTTGGCGAGACCAGAGGAGTATGGTCTGCTATGAACTATTAGAACCAAACAAAACCGTTACTGGGGATAAGAGTTTGTATTAGAAGAGGCCTGCAATAGTTAGCAAACGCCAAAAATGATTCTTTTCTACGATAACGCTCGTCCTCATATTGCTTTGAGAGTAAAATAGACGCTGCTGTACCTCCAATAGAAAAACCCCCGATATCCCGTGTATTGTTTAGATCTAGCCCTATTAGATTATCAAATAGGCCGACTAATAGAGTGTCTCAAATACCGTTCGATTTTTCGCATGCTGCCCGAAAGATAGAAAAAATTGTTACTGATGATAAAAAAATCATGATTAATGTATCAATTTATTTTTTATGTTAAATAAAGAATCTATTTGAGCTAAAAGTTTGATCAGAAGTAGTCGGAGTACCTAATATTACTTATTTTTTTAATCCACAACATACCGGCCGATTGACTCTGCCAAAATCTCAGATTTACTAAACTTTTCTTTGTAACATTTGAAATATTCCTAGCGTATGTAGAAGTAGAAGTTAGTGTCCGGTCATTCATCTATCATTGCAACAATATCTACCACAATCTGTTTAAGGAGATCTAACCCTGGATTACATAATAATAATACGAACTGGGATGTATAAATCTCAATTTTAGAATTTGTAAAAAACGCAAGCAATTCAACAATTGTAAAAATGCGACAAGAGACTATACAAGCTGCACCACCATGTAAATTAAAAAAAATTACTCAATTAATACACTCTTGGAAATAAAAAAATAATAGCAAAGAAGCGCACAGTCTGGCTGACAAAACAAACTTTAATCGAATAAGCAGCAGACTAAAAGAAAAACGGAAAAAATCGAGAGACGAATCATTTAATAGCTACAATTCTAATCTAATCAGGTATGACCACACCATTTGAAAACCCATAAAGAATATAAATCAGCCCATAACAATTGCCCCAATCCGAGTAACCATCCTAGTTCTTAAACCATGAGAAAGAAGTAATAAGAGGAAGTAAACTTGTTTGCAGATCATTTTGTTAAAGTGTTTACTTCGTACAGCACTGAACCAGATGTAAAAAATTATTAAAGCAACCAATTGATAATACACGCAAGTTCACACTAGTAATACATAAACAAGTTAAAAAAGAATTAAACTGTGGAACACCAAAAAATTAACGGAAATTGACCCCACAACAGAAAAAATGTCAAAAAGAGTAGCACTTCTGACGTATTTATTTAATACCTATCTTTAGACTTATTTATTAGCCTAAGCACTTAAAAATAGCTTCAATTTTCATGATTCTACAGCCTGGTGAGGATCCAGCGAATGTCATCTCACATAAACCGATAAGTATGCTTATCTCTAAGATCATGAAAAAATAGTCTTCTGAAGAATTAAAGATGATTTATTTACCAACATCTGGATTCCCGGTCACCAATTTGAGTTTAGTAAGTCACACTTGACTATTCAACAATACTATCGCATGTTGCGCCCAGGCCTGTTAACAAAAGTTAAAAAATTTTACTACAAGAATATATTAATGTAATCAAATCTTATCCATCTAATAGATAGTTTAAAACTAAATATAACGGTGCAACATTCTTTTATATATTCTATGTGGGTCCTCTATTATATATTCTTTACACGATAGATTTACCAACAGAGGGAAACACACATATAGGTAAACGTATCTACGTTTGCAGACAATACGGTTATATTTGTCAAACATAGAAGCCGATAGCTTGTTAAAAACCACCTAAATTCTCTTCAAAAATGGCTTCTAAAATGACGTGTAAAGGTTAATGGATAAAACTCCTAAGTTTTGAAAGTAATAACGAAGTAGTACCGCAAGTTAAGTAACACAACTACTTTAGATTAACCGTTGCTGCGATACTAATTAGGAAGAGACATACAGCCAAAAATAAACATGTAAACACATAGATGTAAAATTGCGACAGTTTAATTGACTAATCGAACTTAATACTGGAAAATAAGTTTTTCCCATCTACAAGGCGATCATCAAGTCCATTTGGACTTATAGCATTAAGATATGAGGCTGCATTAATAAGTCTAACATGGCAATCATACAAAGGAGTCAGTCCCTGGTTTGTGTCAAATCACACTATCCACACTGACTTTAAAGTTTCTTACTTTCGAGATGTCATTCACGAGAGAAGCAGTAAACTCCCAGTAACCCTCTATTAGAGAAACTTACCCATAGTGCCGGCCATAAAAGACTCGAGCGTTCCTGGTCCATATATCTTAAGTCAGACCACAGGGATACCCCCAACCACGCCTTACGATTATGATTGGATATTATTTTCTGTGTTTATAATAATACAATATCATAAAATTTTGTATTTTTACATTTTTAAATCTTACGAACGAAAAAAAAATAATGTCACATCTTTCAATTGGAGGAGATAAAAAGAATTTTATTTTTCTTAACTTTTAATGCTAAAGCACCATCCTAAAGATCATGGTTGTTAAAAGGAAATGTAATATATGATGTATTTAGTTATATATATATATATATATATATATATATATTTGAGTTCTAAAAACTAATACTACATTTTAGATATTAAATTTTTGTATCTTTATGAGATAATCTCATTAACTACCATAACATAATCTCACGAGTAAGCATTTACAAAATTTTGAACTCCAAATCATTGCCTTGTGTTTCAGTAGTACCGTTCTCTACAAAGTACATTTTATACATTTTCACGTAATATGTTTTAATTTCCACCTAGATACTGCACCCTTAAGTTTTTTATTTTAGTCACAGCTTGGTCAAATAAAATATGAAGGGTGCTTATTTAGCTTGGTTTTTTTATTGTGTGATAGATCCAACACATCTATTAAAAAAAGTTTAGCTATAGGAGCAAATCTGTAGAATTTAGTAACTAATTTCTTTAAGACGTCGTATTTGCATAGAATCATCGAATATTTGAGTGCGCCTGTCACTTATGTATATTAAAATATTTTACGTAGCCTAAATACCTTAAATTTTTGTTTTTTTTTATTTATATATTAGTTCTGCATAACATAATATTACATCACTCTTTTACAGCGGATAATAAAACTATTTTTGTTTTAGGTAGGCTGCGTTTCAAACATATTTGAATCAAGGCGACTCCTCTTATCAATGTCACTATGTAGATGGTTTTACAAAAGAGCTTGTTTCCAACATACATAAATTGTTTGTATGTAGATTAAAAACAATTGGTGTATTTAAAAATATAGATTAATTCTGTGAACAGTGTTAAGAAAATAACATTTTAGAAAAAAGTTTTTTCTTCATAATTTCCTTTCATTAAATGCACTTTATTTATATACATGTTTATATTAAAGCTTATAAATAGATTCTTAAAAGTAGCTTTCGTCAAGACCTTCAAAATATTTGTTGCAGAAAGTAAAATTTAGAGGACAAATTATCTAAAGAAATATTTTTATATACTAGATGTACGTTTACCTTGATTGACAGGCAAATACATTTGGGTATTTTCTAATATCAAAAATTTTGAATCTACTTAAGCAAATTTAATTTTTCTATTTTGGATAGTAAATTGTATGTATATAGTTTTTTACATATTACATTATTAAACTAAGAACATTGCCCAAACCAGGAGTATTTTTTTTGATTATCTGGCTATTTCTATTAACATCGCTTTAAGTCTTTTGTCTGCCAGTATAACATTGTCAGCAAACTAGTGTATTACTTCTTTTTTTGACAAATCTAATTTTTTTAAATATTTTTTCTAGGGCCAGTGTAAATAATTTTATTGACATTCCATCGTTTTGTCTTATTAACAGGAAAATTACCTGTACATTTGTGCACTTTTAGAGATGATGTTGCCTGTTCGGTAATGCTTTTTATTAAGGGGAGGTGGTACACCATTTGTGATTAAAAAAATATTATTTTTGTTTTTTATGTATTATAGTTCTACATAGTCTATTTTATAATATACTTTTACTTATTGTTGTAAAAATCATCTCGTAAAGATCTTAAATGTTATTAAAATGTTGTTATGACAGGCTTTTTTGTTCTCAATTTATAGCAATTTATTACAAATTAGATTTAAATTTCGCGGTACTATACATTGTACGAAAATTCTGTGAGTGTGGCTGCTCTGCAGACATTGCTTCGCGCGTCTGTGGTCTTATTTTTTTTTCTTCAAAATTATTTTCAACACATTAAATGTCTAGGGTATTTAAAAACGTCATGGTGATCCTGGAAGAAAACCTAAGGCTGTAGATGGGAATGTTAATACTTCTGTAGTGGAAGAAAATGTTTACGAAAATAGAGATGTAATAATGGAAAGTTTGAGGTTAGACACCTGTAAGTTCAAAGCAATCTTCTGTTACTAGTGCTTCTAGAAGAAATATTTTTACTGATTGTGAAGAAAATAATGAGTGTGACAATGAACAATTGAACCAAATGAACCATATAATTAATATTCAAATACTGGCAAGTGTTTTAAATAATTTTGTCACAGTGCAAAAAGTGTAATGTAGAAAGTACCATTCAGTTGTGTGAAAATATAAAACATATCTTCATCTCACTTTTACCGCAAGTAAGGTTTTTAAAGATTCAATCATGTTTTTCTCAAGAACTATGGAAGCTAATAGCATGAAATTTTTGTCAGTTGTTATAGGTAACTGTAGAATATATTGACACCTTCTTAATTTTATAACTCAAAAACTTTCAACATATTTAAATATATTCTTGTGTAAAACGAGTGCTTTTTTATTCGCTTTAAGAAAAAAATGTGTGTTCGCAGCCTAAAACACTTTAAAAAAATATCAATTTGTACAGAAACCATCAATCTATTTGTGTACCAAATTTTAACACATAGAGTTTATAGTTTTATAGAAAAATCGCTTTAACAATAACAAATTTAACATTGAGGAGATAAGGGGTACCATCTTTCCTTAAGGTAGTATAAAAATGGTATATTCTTCGGTGGTTAAATCCGCTCCGCCAAAGACCGCGCAGAGAATTTTTACCGTTAACAGATGTACTGTAGTCTTTCTAAAATACTCCTTGTTCTCTGGTTGATAATGTGCTAACTTGTTTGTTATTATATTTGTGATAATTGTAATTAGAGCATTCCATAATTTAATTTTTTTTAAATTTTATATCAAGTATAATTTTAGCTTGGCTAGTATTATATCTTCTGTCTCGTTCATCGTGTTTACTGCTATATCATTTTTTGCCGGTGCATTGTTCGTTTAATAGTCTGCATGGCGTGTCTTATTCCTTCGTTGCTTATTTCGGGTGTCTTCAAAACCGACATTTATGACTGTTTGTTCTTTTGGTTTGTATGCGGTTTATGTTTTTGCGAATTCTAATGTATTTTATAAAACTTTTCGGTGGTTATAGACAAGATTAAAAATTTTACTGGAAAACATAAGCCCAGATTTTATCTCTACAATAACGCAAAAGCTCTTCAGCTATTAGACAACTAATATTATTGAAGATTGTGTAGTATTTCTTATAAAAGAGAGCAGCTGCGCGGAAAGAAGCAACAAAGTTAATTAGAAAAATCTAAAGATCATGGTCCGATGATCTTTAATTCACGGTAGTTATCTTTAATAATTAATGTGTCGCGTTTTTCACAGTGCTTTCATGTGCATTTTATCTTCTTGTTGTTTTAAATGAATTCTTTTATTAGTGTTTCTATTAATATTTATTTTAACATCTTCGTGTACCATTCTGCAGATTCTTTCCTAACTTCTCTGCATTTTGCCTTGTTGCATTTAATTAAAAACTTAGGAAAGTACTGCTTAATTTACAAAAAAGGTTTTCGAACAACGTATTTTTCTAATCGTGATATATGATACTTAAATTTAAACCATCACAAAACAGATAGCAACAAATTTACAAGTTATACAACGGAAAAAACAATATTAAATTTAAGAAGCCTAAAAAGGAAAAGAAGAAAAGCGCATTAAACAAACTTATTTTAAGTTTCTAACTTATTTAAGGTTTTGCCTTCAATGTGTGGTAAATAAGAAAAAAATTAATAGATCAAAGATTAATTAAGGAATCTTCTGGATTCTGTTTGTCAGCTCTTTTGTCTCCTTACAGTTTTATAATTAAATTTATTGGTAGACTTGTACTTTGATACTACTAAGTAGTTAATAAAATGAAACTCATAAGTTTTTATGTATGTGTGTAAGCGAGAGACGGAGAGAGAGAGAGAGGAGGAAAATAGAGTGGTAGGAAGAGAGAGAGAAAGAGAGGGGAGGGGAATCATGTTAAAAATCTTATGTACAACTGTTATTGATACCAATAAATAAGTTGCAGAACAATAAAATGTGATGATACTTTAATTAGTAGTGTCTAGACTATAATTATATACACGTTGTCTAGTTAAAAGCTGCTCAAATCATGTTAGTTAGGCATTTTCATGATTTCTTATAAAGAGTATTTACATAAATGCTTGTTTCTTAAAACGCTTGACAAAACGAATATTGATCTAGTCCTTTTGTATAAATTGCCAAATTGCATTAGGAAAAAATACCCTTATAGCTTAGCCGACAACATAATATATATATAAAAATTTCAAATTAAGAAATAAAAAGAAATATTTCTTATTTAAATGAAACCTATGAAAACAGTTTTATTTTAAATGCATTTAAACATGCTGAAGAAAACTATTATATGCTAAAAATAAATTATGGGTATTTGTTATAAATTTAAGAAAACTACGTTAAAGAATTGTATACAAGTAAAATATCTTAATTGATGATTATATTTAAGTTAGGGTAAACGTTTAAATTAATTAGGATGGCACGATAATAATTTAATATAATCCAATTTTATCTCTCCAAATTAGTGAATAGGTTCCTAGTGAAGATTGAATATTATCACAGAAATGGTCAGCTCTTCAAACGTTTTCAATTAGGAGAGCGACGTAGATGCCGGCGAGCGTTTCAGGCTAATCAGTTGTAGCTGCTGTATAAATCGCCTTTTAAATTTTTAATAGATATACTTGTTTCTTATATTTGTTTCAGCCAGAAACCGTCAGTTACACTCACAATATTACAAGCTCGACTCATAAACTATCATTATCAATGTCGCTTCTGAATAATACATTATTCAGGTTTAGTACTGGTACTCGTAAAATGTACCTGCAAAAATGCCTCCGCTTACAATTTCAAATGCTACCGTTTGCACATGAAGCAACTGTAACATAATCCGTATATGGCGGTTTTGATATCTAATACTATATACCCAATGCGGACAAGCGAGGTACACTGTTGTTAGCCAAGTAGTTGAATAAATACGTGCATTTTCTAATACATTCGCATACGTTATTGTCTACACGGCCGTGTTTATTTTAAAATTGCGCCGATGCTGGTCACGATATCGACTTAGCTGGGGTTTACATTAAGGAGGCTCACATTCAGCGCTACTAGAGCGGTTTCACTCTTATAACAAAATTTATTTCAACGCAAGAGCATCTTTCGAAGGCGGGTTGAAATATGCTCTCTAGATTTTCCAACGCTTAGTGTGCCGGAGATTTCGGTGCAAACTAGCATTACCTCAAAAATAATCAATCAAAACATCAAACTCAGACACCACCTACTGCGGTAATTAAGTCGGCATCCAATCTCCAGGGATGTATCAATCATTACTTTTTTATTCACTTAAAATCCTCCGAGTCTCGAAGTACCTTTTTGTGTACAATTGTTGTCTTTATTTTTGTTGGCAGGAATGATGAAACACCTGTTATTTTTTGTTTTAGACGTTGCCTCATTAGAATTAGTGCCGCTGCGGCTAAGGGATTAAGAAGCGACTTTTTGGTAAGCAATTGGCTACTGCTAACGGTAATCGGCATGTGCACGCCTCCTGTTTCCTAATAATAGTCACCGAGGATTGCAAGATGCAAGCGCGGTGTTGTTTCAAGCCGTAAATAACAAAACTAATTAGAGTTGAACAACTTGTGCCACTTTTTGTTGCAAAAATCATTTGTAATTAAATAAGTGACTTCACATATGATAATTAAAAAATAAATTAAATAAATTTGAAGAAGTTCACCGTTATCTATGATACAGGTGAGTGCTCTAGTCTGTCATTAATTCGTCTTTCACTTCCATAGAAATTTCTGTTGTTTAAAAACATGCTTTTATGCCACAAAACGTCTCTGCATCAGCATTTATATGCATGTTTTATTTTTTTTTATACTACTGTTGCTAATGCACTTTTTTATAGTGGACGCAGAGATGTTTTTTGTAAGATATTATTATGTTTATTTTAACCTTTTTAAATAGAATGCAAGATACAAATTAATAAATATTTTTATAAATGTTAGTCTTAAGTTACAGGTGTCTATTGTATTTACTTTCAGAGCCTCAGTGAATAATAAAAATGTGTACCTTTAGTGCTAACTAAGAATAATTTAATAAAAAAAATAGTTATATTATAAAAGTATTATTTTATTTTTAGTGTATTGATTTTATACGACTACTTCTTTTTCTTTTACTGAGAAGGCTTTGTATTTACATTCAAAAATGCGTTTTTTCAGTTCAACCAAGAATCTTTTTTATTTTTAAACGTGGGATATTGCGTGTTTGTTGCTATCATGCTTTTTTTAATTTTCTTTATGTTGCTTGATACAAGTCTTGACTTTCTTTTCTTTGTTTTCTTAATCATACTCTGTGTTTTGCCCGTACTGTAGTTTGTATATTTATAGAATGATGCCGGGCCAATTAAAACAACATACATGTGTTTATTTACTAATGTTGGTTTTGTTCTTAAAGTCTGTTATTTAATTTTATGTAGAGTAAATGTTATTGTGTATATTACTGCATCATTTGCCTTGTCTTATTTTATAATTAATATTTTTGGAAGTCGAATGTCAGTGTAATAACCAATATTTATTAAAGCTCAAGTTGCAAATAGCACATATAAAATGTTTATTTGAAAAATTTCTAACAAGCGTCACGTTTGAATTTTTTTAGTAACGTTATATCCTAAGTAATTTAATTTCTATTATTATTAGTATATAAGTGGTTTGTCAGAAAAGTATGGGGCTAATGTCAATACAAAAAAACATTTTGCTCAACCGTGATGTAAAATGTCAGCCGATAAGAGTAAACTGTAATGTGCATGCGTAAATTTTATTAATCTTGTCAGCTAAGAGTTAGTGTATGGTCGTCGCATTTAAAATTATGGGTAGATAGAGCAGCATCAAATCGTAAAAACTAAAAGTAACGACAATTTTTTGTTAGTAACTTGTTAGAATTGTAGTGATGACACTATCATAAAACTGTAAATTATTGATATTAAAAATAAAATTCCTCTTACAAATTTACTCATTCCGGATTTAGTGATTAATTAACAGTTACCCTATAGTACATTTAAATAACTCAATATTTATTTTACATACTGTGCAATGGATTGTAATTACAAAAAATTATTGTTTTAACATAAATACTGCCAATTTGTAATAGCATTCGCGGCAATGCTGCATATTATTTTCTTATTACACTCCTGTTTGCTAAATTTAAACGTTAAAACCGTAACAAACGTGGTCAGTTAAAGAGCAACACAAAAACTAAAGCAAACTAAAAGACTCCTTATCAATGAAATGGCTGAGAGATCTATACCAAGACAATGATATGGAAATCAAAAACAGATCTATTATTAAAAAAAGGTTATCTTGCAAAATAGAGTCGTCAAACTCCAGTATTAAATTATTTTTAAATTGAAGCTCAATCATTTTTTATATATTATATAATGCAGTTCAACATATTGACAATTGGATCTCAATACAACTTTACACCTACTAAATTTTTTTTTGCTAAAAATATTTTGTCTGGCTATATAAAAATTATTAATTTTATCTGACCATAGCCTTGTAACGGTTACTATAAATGAAGAACGCAAGCTTACTCTCCGCAATTCAAAAACTGATTGGAATATGTTTGAAACACATATTAGCCAATAGCTTAATACTAACAAGTTTAAAAGCGAGAAAAAGTTAAATTCTGCAAGTCGCTTAATTGCAAAATATAGAAAGTTGGATTAAATGCAGTACCACCAAAGCGTTAGGTGTAAAACCAGATTTAATTAACAGATTAAGTTAAGACTCAGGCTACAAAAATTCACAATGACACATTTCAGTTGTTCTTGTTTATGATAATTTGTTATGGTGAATAACTAAAGAAATTAAATGAGCTAAGATTACCTTTACAAAGTGAAATAAGAAGATAGTCAAAAATTAGCAAAGATAAGATTGAAGCATTTGCATAATAACATTTAGAAAATTCGTTCCAACTCGATACAAATGAATACAACTTAATTAATATTAGATATTTTCACTTATATTTGCTCAAATCGTTCTAGTCTTCAAATTTAGTAAACTTAAAAATCAACTCAAGTTTTATCATCCTGTTAACCCACCTCCTACAGTTTCCAAATTACTTGAAAGACTTTTAATGAGATTTACAAATGGCAATTTATTATAAAGCAACGGGCTGCCAAATGGTTTCAATGTCACCACTTAAAAAATGGCATAGCTCTAAAATCTTATGAGAAGACTATTAAAGATTTCAGACATTATGAATAGCTCTATTACATTTAATGTTTTTCATACTAACTACTGATTAATTAGAACAACTATAAAAATCAGTAAATTTAAAGAAATATTCAAAAATAAAATACTCGCCAGCAGAATACACCTATAACATACTTAAAAAGTGTATTAAGAATGCAAGAAAAGAACATAAAAATAACACTATAAGAACAAAAGAAAAGTAAACTGTCAAAAGAAATTAATGATCAAGAAATAAAAATTATTAAAAAAAGCAACAAACAACAATAAAAATTGTTTATTACTAATATAGTAAACAAATTAAAAAATAAAAGATCTCAACAAGAAACACTGAAAAAGTAACAACCAAATCTAACAACGATTAATAATTAATGAAAATCTGTTAAGAAGCTCAATAAACATTCCCATCTTGGTATAACTCTTAATGATCACTGGAGTACCTTTCAAGAAATAAGAAGTCTTATTAAGAAAGCAAAAAAATTTTTTTGATAGTATGCACTCAATATTTAAAAGTCATTATCTGATGATGGGTACAAAGATACGATTATTACGGTATGTGTTTACCGTACTACTATATGGACTAGAATCATGGACTCTGACAGAAGCCATAAGTAAAAACCTGAAAGCATTCCAAGTGTGCCTGTATAGAAACTTTTGAGTTTTCTGAAGAAAACACATCGCGAACATTGAGATTCTGCGAATAAGACAAACAGAAGTCAGAAATATTGAATACAGCGAATATATGAACTAAATTATGTAAATCGCCAATACATATCAGTTTCTACAGAATACACTGTAAGAAAAGGTATTTGTAAGGAAAAACTCAGGCACAAGGAGAATATCATGACTAAAAAATTTGAGAACGTGGTTTGGGAAGAACACAACATAATTATTCAGTGCCGTAGTCAACATTAGTGCTTGCCAATATCCGAACCGGATAGGAAGCTTAAGAAGAAGCTCTTAATATTAGTTTTTCTTTTACGATATATTTTACATTAATTTATATATATATATATATAATAATTATTATATTATTTTTTGTGAAGTTAGTTTTACAAAATTATATTTTTAAATTGTTTCTACAGTTCTCCCTTCTGGATATTTGTTTTGATATCATTTAACGCCCTTATATCACATTGTGCTTTATAATTGTCTATTTGAGAACTGTAGTGCTTTATATTCACAATTGTTACAATATTACTAATTATTGTTTTTCAAATTAAACCAAACAGCGCTTTTATTTTTAAGCACAGAACACTGCATGTTTGTTGCTATCGCACTTTCTCTTTTTTTAATTTTGTACTCGTCTATTCTTGGATGCAAGTTTGCTTTTTTAATCGTAATCTGTGTTATATCTATATTTATATTTCTATATACATATAATGACCAGCAGATCTCAATTAAAACGACAAAAAAATATTTTTATTAATTAATTTTATGCATAAAAAGTAAATATAAACTTATCACGTTTAATATAAGTACAAGTTTTTCTTTCAGAACGTCAATAAATTTGTAAAATTAGTTTATATGTAATTTTAATTGCTAATAGAAGTCTATGTGTGACATAAGTCAATAAAATTCTACACAAATAAATACGTTATTGATATTAATATTCCAAGAAAGATAATTATAAAACTTCAAATTAATTTTAACGCATTTTGCAAAATTGCATTAGAACAAGTTTCTTTTAGACGATAATACACAGCAATGCTAATGACAAATAGAATTAAGAGAAGATGAAAACAGTATAAATACTCTTGCTAAATGATTGCTAAAATTATTTAATAAATTTAATAAAATCTTGTATTACGCTTATGACACTATATATTAATAAGTGTCAAAAATTTAATTTTTTCATATACTAAGTATATAGGGTTTTTCCGAACTCGATTTAAAAAAAGGTTGTGCAGCTTAGATGTAACCTAATAGTTGAAAGGAGTGGCCTGTAATGTGCATGCCTGAATGAGGATGGTTAGACTCCGACAAGTGAGCACTTGTAGTATGTTGTCGTCGTATTTGCAATAACTGGGCAAGTAAAAGAGTGAATCTGCATCAAATTTGCAAAGCAAAAGCTATCTGATTTAGGAATCAAGTTCTTTGGAAACGATGCAAACGGTTCAGAAATGGCTTGAAATTTGTTGAAAGTGATTCATGTTCTAAAAGATCAGTAAGAAGCCGAGTGTTCAAATATATTAAACTTGTACGAGCCATAACCAAAGAAAAATCGGCTACTAACAGTCTGAAAACTAAAAAATGAGCTCGTTATATCAAAAACTAAAGGTTTTTTAATTTTATAAGTTAATAAAATAATATAAAGAACTTATCCAGTGAGAAGTTCCCATGTTTGTCACCTAAGGTCGACTAGCTAACATCAATATCAATATCATTCTGTTATTATGTTGCTGTGGACTGCAAGTCTGTCATGCTGCTTATTGCCGCGGACATAAATAATTTTAGATATGAAATAAATGCCGAGGTCGGTGAGGATCGTTTGAATGGAGATATACCACGCGGCGTTAACAAATTTACAAAAAAAATTAGACTGAACTGGATGAAGAATGGCAGTACTGGATTTCCTGGTACAACCTCATATTTCGATGCCATTGTAGAAGCTTGTCTTCGATCGTCGTCTAAGTGGCCAACATAATTCTTTAAATTTCATATTAATTTGGTACCTCTTTTTTGCGCGTTTTTCGTCAAGATCTAATTCTACATAATGCATTGAAGAAGTTTGTGGGATGACTGCAATGTTCATAAATACTAGTGAAAGTTATTTCTGAATTGATTTGAATTCATTCATTTTAATTTTTCACTTTTTAGTCCAGTTGTAAAACATTTAGATAATCATTTTCATAAATAACAAAGATCATTGTATCGTCGGCTGTGTTATCTATGTTAGCTGTGCATAAAAGCAAAGCAACTCAATACATTATTTTGTGGTAGTCCAAATTTTATTAGAAAAAATCTGAGATTTTCCATTTACTTTAGTTTTAAATCAATGCTTAAATATAATTTAAACAAATTGAAGTGACAGAAAAACCTTGATCCTGTACAGAAAACCATCATGTCATACTTTATCGAAAGCTTTACCTATATCAATTACAGTTACTTTTATTTTCACGAACAATGGGGTAGCATTGTTCAGTTCTAGGTGTTGTTGCCAAAATCCAAATTGATGAGAAAGGATTTCATCCAAAAATGAACTAATTCTGTATGGTAGGAGTTTTTAAATAATTTGGGTATGGTTAAAATACACTTATTGGTTTCTACCATAAGAGATCATTTTGATTTTTGTCGGACTTTAGTTGCATAGGTATAGAGCCCAGTACTGTAGTCATAATACGGTCTTGTAAATAAAGTTAGCCACACAATACATTGTTTTGGGAGTTACTTTAACATTTTTGGCCTTATTTGATCGGGGTCAGTTGATTTCACATCTGATTACTTTAGGAGTATATAATATTTATAATTAGATTAATAAGTTCTGATTAGCCTTAAATAGTTTAATAAGATCCGCCTTTTCCTTATTGCTTGTTGCCCGTGGATCAGGCATGGGATTTAGTTTACAAAGCGGAGGTTTGCTTGAAGTGGTTTACGGGAGCTTTAATCAGTTGCCATATTTAATTATCGTAGTGATTGAAATTATAAATGTAATGTTGAAATGATCTGTGTTGCGCTTTATTTAATTTAGGTTTGAATTTGTTGACGAGCTGGTTATATGCGGTTTTATGAGCTGCTGCATTCGATGACACTTTGTTAGGGATTTTCTTGTATTCATGATTAGTTTTTTAAGTGTCAGTGAGAAACTAAAATGTGTAAAATTCCGACGGAAGATCTTAGCATAAAATGTAATTCGAAAAAATTAGTGTCCTAGCTATTGTTATAGAAGGAACGTCATGCTAATAATATCTTGCTTCATACTGCTACCAATAAAACTTATTTCTTAAAAAAGAGGCGTTTCAAAAAAAGTTTTCTGGTTAACTACGTCCTAATTTGGAGATTACTATAAAACATACTGAGACTAAGTACAATGTTTCATTTTCCCTAAATAGACAGATTTTTGTTATTTTAAATATATTTTTGTGTTGTGTGGTTTGATATTTTTGTAACAGACCACGTATTAGTTATTAAAATATGTATACGGTTGCATTATTGAGTATTAATAGTTGATTTTATATTGACAAAATACAGTATACAATATTTTACATAAAGTTTGTATGTGTATAATAATGTTGCAGCAACTTTTATTGCTATTTTGAATTGATATAAATGTAAATCAACTCGCCGACGACAGAGTAAATTACAATATCGCCACAAATATCCACTTTCCTCACTTGTCGGAAGATCATTAATAATCGTAAATAAATTGCGACGGCCAGTAGTTTTTTGCTCGTTCTGCTAATTAGTAATATCAGTCTTATTTCGGAAATAAATCTCTCTGAAATTAAGATTCACTGCGTGATGCAGAGTGGCTTTTGAGTGTGGCCCGCCAACGAATTATGGCCATTTTGTTATTGCGCGCCTGTCAGGCTTTTGAGTTATGATTGGTGCTTAATACTTGTTGAAAGCTCTATATTATTGTAATTTTTTTCGAGAGCAGCAACTGTTACTTGTTATTTTCCTGTTCATAGCCCTTGACAGGTGCATTATTTCTGACGTTTCTTTTTATCTCGGTCAAATTGGTATATTTCCAAAAAAAGCCAACGAATCCAGTTCATATAAATGGAACTGTCCGACATGGTGTAAGCATGCAATCTAATATGCAGTTATCTTTTTTACGGGCAGCCACTCCAGTTGGGCTCTTGCATTTAATTTAAAGGACGACAGAGTGATTGCTTCCTCATTTTAAAAAAAATTGTTATACAGATTCGACAATAATAAGCTTACACGAGAAACAATAACAATTTTAGTATGCTATAAATTTCGAATATTGTAGTAGCAGCTCGTATCGTTTGATGGAATCAGACTACTGACCACGTAACGAAATTTATGTTTCATCGGCGATAATTAATATCAAGCGGCGTAATAAATGCGCAAAGCTTAAAAGGCAAAGGCACCCACAAAAGCTGCCGACGATTATTGTTGCCAGGAATCACCGCTGTTAGCCGTTAATTACCTTTGAAGCAAAACACAAGTTCACTTACTCCGCTATTTGTTACGAGGCAGATTTATGAAGACATTCTTCCATAATTTATTTTTAAACACAGAGATGATGGTTTAAGTCTCAGACACATAAATTATGTGCAAATGTACAAGCAATGGCCGCTAACCGCTAATTCTTGGAGTAATATGCAACATTATCTGTCCGGCTGTCTGTCGGGTACATTGTAAGATTGCAGGATTTATTGCTTTTGTTTTTGTAATTTGTTTTCAGCGAAATTACATTATGTGCAAATATTGCTAATGCCGTTATTAATATGCGTAATACGCACAGCTACTCAGATGAGATATTGAAAGCACAATTGTTCTTAGCGTAACATACATTTTTATTAATTGCCTACGTTGTTTTACATGTTGCATGTATTATTTATGTACAATCTATGTATTTGCTATTATGCTAAAAACTTTTTGTAGTAATGAAATTACAAGTTGCTACTGCTCGTAGTGTAATTTTTTCAAAAAGCTGCCATTCTAGCCTTACTAAATAATTAGTAAAATTAATAAATCAAAATGATTTAACAAAATTAAAAAAATTTTAGAATTGCGTACAAATATCTGATTTATTCATACAAATCTATGTGTGTACTTAAAGTCGTAGATAACCAAATTTAATTACATGTAGTTGAAGCCATATTATAACTGTAAACCTTTTTACCTTTATGAGTCGAATAAAATATAACTTATGTTAATGTACGTTTGTAATTGCATTAACTAATTAACATTAATTGTAGGCTGCTACACAACCACCTTAATTAATTTTTTAGTATCTTGACACAGAAGCTTTTAGTAAAGCATTATGCTGTCAAGCTTTAATTGTTCATTATATAAATGTTCCATTAGTTGCTTCTCATAATATTTTTTGCCCGTACACCTATTTGTTTAGCTTTGTTACTATTATTGTACGTTTCTCATTACAATATTTGTATGCTTAAGTGTGGCAATAGCTAGTGTGTATTTAAATTTAAATTTAAATAATTAGTTTCTATACTTGACTCTTACAAATTACATGATATGTAATTTAATAGACGTGACTGATAAAATTATTATTTTTTTAAACGTTAATTCATAGAAGTTAATCATGACTTGTTCTTAATTTGTATTAATTAAGTATAATCTTACATATAAAAAATGTGATATCGATCATCTACAATTAGTAGCAGTAAGTATAAAATACTGTAGTGCAAACGAAAACGCATTAAATAGTAGAATTTAAAGATCTTGGGAAAATTAGGATTGAATAAAAACCTACCATAGAAAACGCAAAAGAAATATTAAATTAAAAGAAAATTAAAATAAACTTGTGCTATATGAAAAAATATATATAAATTTTGTGGGCAAGGCAATTATTTGGAAATAATTATAACAGAAAATGGAACAGTAACAGACATGAGTAAAGAACAATATAAGCCAAATAAGTAATTTAAAATTAAATTTATTTTAACGGCCCAAAAAGGCAAATTAGTAATAAGATATCTGATATATATATATATATATATATATATATATATATATATATATATATATATATAATATAATTAACTATATAAATATAATTAAAAGTATATTTTCATATGGATTAGAAGTAGCGCAACTGACAAAAAGGGGACTCACAATAAATACTAATAATAATAAATTGAACGATAGTAAATGATAATGTTACAGAATAAATAAAAAAATGGTATGAAAGTTTATCAAACAATCATGACCATAATAATAAAAAATGGATAAAAGGGAGACCTATCTATATCGAAATAAATAAATGCAAAGATATTATTGTTATTATAAACATAAATAGCATTTAAATTAGCTGTAGATTAAAAATAATGATACTGAGACTCTACGTAAAACCTGCGAACTGATAGGTTGGGGCTCTCATATATTCCACCCCACTGCCCGGTCGTCACGTATCATATGGATCGACGTGATAAGTTTTACCCGACGACATTATTGCACTTTTTTGTTTCAGTAGCTGAGTAGGCTCCCGCCATCTAAGCCTCAGGTATGAACCCGGGTTCGCACCACAGCCAAGAATTTCAATCGCGTGGCCACATTAGCGCCCTACAATGGATTAATTAACTTAATATTAACGTATTATTATTATTTATTTTCGCCGATCAATTTGTTTTTTGAGGTACTGAAAACAACACACAAACTATTGCCAACCAAAGTCTGATTAAGATCCTACCCACCTTTCTTTAAATTCTTGTATGTTTGAAAGATTATTAAAAAATTAGAAAAATTGATTATCTAGACAAAACATTTATTTGATTTCTTTAATAATACTTTTATTTATAAAACATTTTTAGTATATACAAGAAGTTTATGGATTCATCATTTAGTATTTTTTGTTATATTTATTATCTTCTATTTTTCATCCTTTTTAATGCTTCCTCTTGTATTTCTAAGTGGACAGTATTTTGTCGTTTTTAATAGAAAATAATTTGCACCATACTTCGCCTCCCTATGAACCTTTACGTTTGCCGTTTTTACCTGAGAGTTTTGTCTTTGGATCATGTGGTCTGTAACGGATTGGAGTTGTCTTGTCCGAAGTACCCGTTTATTATTCTGAGAGTAAACGTCTGATACATTTCTATTTTTCCATTTCTATTGGGGGTTTCTTCTCTAAATCTTGTTTATACCGTATTATCTTTTGGATCTGTTCCAGAAAGGAACAGCACAACAAAATGATGAAATAATAAAGAAAGGTTTTACATGAAGCAGCGTATGAACACAAAAAACTGATGGAAAGGAGGAGTTGGAGAAATAATAGAAGAAAAGAAAAAGGTATATAGTTTCTGGCTGTTAAAATAGAATCCGGAAGCGGGGCAAAATATAGAGACATAAACAGATAAATGAAGAGAAGATTTGTAAAGAAAAGAACAAAGCTTGGGAAAAATATGCTCTGGAGTGGAGCAATACATAGGAGGGACAAGAACAAAAAAGCATAGGAAACGTTTAAGAAATGAAGGTAAATTTTAAAAATCTCAGTATGATACCAATAGAGGAATGGCAACAATATTACTCAGACATGCTCCAGGAGGATAGAGTACAATAAAAAAACACGTGGAAAACAAATATACCAAAAAATGAAGAAAATTTTGAACAGATAACAGTAAAATAAATCAGAAAAGCATAAAAAAATGAAATGCGGTAAAGCTGCGGGTCCAGGAGACATATCAATTAAACTATTATACGAAAAACTGGTGTATATTTTTAATAAATCTTTAATTAACATCGACGGCATTCCAAATAACTGTAAGTAAGAAGTTAGTTTTAACACCAATTCATAAAAAGTTGAAAAAACTACAGAGGAATAAGTGTACTGATAGGCTGTACGGACTTATAATTAAAAAGAAATTACAGACAAAAATAAACATCGCAGAGGACCAAAGTGGGTTTACAGCAGAAAATTATGTATAGATAATATATTTGTAAGACAATTACCGGAAAAGAGGAAAGCATATAATTGGAAAAGTTATTTAATATTAACCCCTTTTAATATAACCTTGAAAAAACATGGGACCCCGTCCCTCTACAACGATTGTTCGAAATAATAGAAAGAGCTAGTATCAATAGATACTATATAAATCCAATAAAGGCAATGTACAGAGACAAACAAAGGACAATTAAACTCGGAATAAACATATCACAGCCTTTTAAAATTAATAAAGAATTGCGACAGGGTTGTAGTTTATCCTCAACTTTGTTTAAAATATTCTTAGAATATATAAACAGATAGAAAAGAACATGCTAACAAATGGGTATAAAAATAGACTAAGGATGCATCCATACTATCATTTGGCAATGATCAAGTTCTGATAGCTAGAGATGAGTATGATATCGAATACATGATGAGGAAACTAGTAAAAGTATACAAACAAAATGGCCTAAATATTAATTATAAAAAAAAAACAAAATACCTAGTGACAGGAGGACAAGGAAATAATCTAAATATTAATGGAGAAATGATAAGGACAAGTGAAGAATATAATTATTTGGAAACCATAATATCTCAAGAGTAAAACCTAAAAAGAGAAATTAATAGCAGAATTATTAAGGCTAAGCAGGCGACCCAAAAGTATGGCCAAAGAAAATAAGAAATAAAACCAAAATTCAACATCTAAATCCGTAGAAAAATCAACGATGGCCTTTGCTACTATTAGAAAAGAAAGCGGAGGAAAAAGGAGAATAGGCAGACCGAAAGAATCATAGTTCAAATAGGTGCAAGAAGGTATGAAAAGAAGGGACCTCACAGAAGAAGACTGGTTAGATCGAAAAAAGTGGCGTCTAAGATGCGAAGGACGGCCAAGAGAGTTATAGTAAAACTTGCAGTATGTATATATATATATATATAAACATTTATTCCTGCCTTTAAAGTTAGTAAACCTCTGGTCTGTAGAAGTAGACTGTAAAAACTCACTCTCAATAAATAGAAGAGGAACCTTTTCAAGTGAAGTTAGTGACTGCCATCAATTGTGCTTTGTTTTCTACCCTTGAAAACTTCGTTTGAAGAATGCTTATAAAAACCTCATGACACGATTTGTGTAATATTTGATTAGCATCAGCACGAGAACTTCATCGGATTGTCGACAAACTTGTTAAAGTTAAGGAGTCCTTTATAAGGTGAGACTACGAGATATCCCATCAGTTGTTTAAAGAACTAAAAAGGCAAAACAAAGTATTTGATGTTCTCTTCAATTGTATCCTGTAGAGCTAATTAGTTATAAAGGGTGGTTCACATTTATTTAGATCAAGACCTACAAAATCTATAGTAGACAGTATAGTATTTGCCATCCTCCACCCCATTCTGGACTTAGCCCTTGAAATCAAACTGGACGATTCTATAAACCAGGCATCTGCTTCTCTAATTTTTAAATTTTCTTTTCTACTTTTTAATGAAGAAGTTCATTACAATTAATAGATTTGAACAAAAATATTAAAATTATTGTTGCTTGTTAAATAGCGCTGAAACTAATGAGTACCTATGAGTAAAAACAATCTATGAAATAGAAGTAGCAGCATTTGTATAGTTTACAATTTTGCGCACTTGAGCAACCGCTTCTCTGTTATTATTAATTAAAATTAGAGCATAAATCTTAAGGACTTGCACTAAATGGTCTGGCGTTGTTTGTACACCTGTAAAATGTCCTTTGTAAATGCAGAACTCGGTGGAAAATTAATCATCGCGTTCGCTGCGGCTGAAGTTCTGTATACCAATGTATACGATTGCAGGCCTTTTAAAAATAGGTGTTGCGTTTATTATTCATGAGTTTTTATAAAAATAGCGGATTGGTTAATTAAAACCGCATATTTATATTGAATCGAGTTGTGTAACATAAGTTATAAAGCCGCGTGCTCGGAAACGTCTACGACAGCTATCATTGCTCCGCTCCAACATAGTATTCAACTTTATATCTAATTGCTAATTAATCGTCGTAAAAGTTGTGCATTCTTGTATTCCCGGGATCCTGACATGTTTACGGCGCTCCTAACAATTTTATGGCGGTCACATATTTTTATCGCCAATGCGGCTGTTTAGTGGTTGTAAAACACCTGTAAATTTAATTTATTTTGGTCTTGCGCTGCGTTCCCGTAAATTACCAAAGTAAAAGTTGCGCCAGCAACGGACTTCACACGTAACAAAATAATTAAGACCGGAGCCTGAAACGCTGTCTGGAAATTTCAAAGCCCCTAATTATCTAGCCGAATTTCACCGAAGGAGAAATTTATGGCCGGTATTAATTTTATTAAGATAGCAGGTGTTAGTGACGTTGGAAGAACGGCCCAAAAATGCAAATTGCAGTGAATGCTAATTTGACAAATCACACCAATTTTTTTACATCACAGGAGCTAATAGTTGTTACAAATTTATTTTGTTACATGCTCGTACGCATGTTCTTTATGTTAGCAAATAAATATCCTTTATAAATAAAACAAGATAAACTATTAGTTACATGTTAAAGTTATTAGAGCATAGAGACATGTGGGGTGTGTTGCAATATATAGCATCAAGCGGCAGATTTTAACAATTTTGTTTATTTATATGTTTCTATAAATTATAAGTTTAAGTTAATAGTACATTTACAAAATCAAATTTAAATGAAATTTAATTTATCTAACACCCATTCAAACAGGAAATTTAAATGCTACTTACGGAGATGTAACTATCCTAATCAGTATCAGCTACCACTCAGTGCTCAACAAATATTCCAACCTCAGCTGACACTTTCAACTCCTACGCTCTCTCTACTTTTTTAAAATGATGTTTCTCCAATTCCTCGTTACAATCATACGATAACATTTCACTACACTCCTAGATCAAAAGGCAACAACTGACTAACAAACGAAATGAACTGAAAAAAGTATCAGATAGTAATCAATCGTAACAGATTGTAAAAAAAGAAAAGACTAAACTGATCAATTGAAAATGTTATAATTATTAGTCAATTAGTGACCAGTAACCAGAACAGATACAAACTTTTAGCTACACCAAAGAATTTCTCGCTAATAAACAAAGAGAGCTGTTGATAAACCCAATTATAACCGGCTTAACAGATGAATTCATGTGGCCTTCCACGCCATTTAGAACGCTACTTTTAATTATTACCTCAACCATCTCATGCAAGAAAATTATAATATCTCAAGAGCCAACAAACAACATCAAAATAACTTAAGGAAGTTACAGGGAATCTAATGACATCTAAACAAGATCTAATATAATTCTTGAGGAGTACTTGGCTTTGTTTACAACTTTATAATTCACTCATGTAAGATAAAGCTATTGAGAGTTTTTGGAGTCGAGTATCAGATGTTTCTTCCCATCAAATCTTTCTTACTTGCCGCAACACGATCTCAGCTACTAAAATTATACAGATTTAAAGTCCTCAGTTACGATTTTGTAACTGGTAAACTACTGAAGATGTTACCAAAAAAGCTATCATTCTACTCCTAGCAATCTATAATTGTGTGCTGAGTATTTGTATTACCCTATTATATAAAAGTATTCTCATATAATAATAGTCTCCAAAACCGGGAAACTACTAGAATAAGTAACTTTATACCAAACTGATACAGATACATCTACATACTTACACCCCCCCCTCACTTTACCACTTTTCTCCAGACACCAAAACACTCTCTCACACACCTTTTCAGGTAACATTGCTATTCTATTAAGATGATCTAATCATAGTATCTATTAACCTTTAACTCCGCTTTAAACTCTTAAATTAATAAATTAAACTAAGTGGGAGCATATACCACTTATTACATTATTTAGTATATGTTTTATAGTGATCGGTATCAGCTACAATTAAAACAAAATGTCTAGGCCATACACATATTTGTTTATTGGGAGAAGATTTAAGTTATCTTTGAGAACGAAACTATCGTTTTATAAAACAATACTATAATCAATTTGAACTTATGGGATATAGTTCTCGGGCTCCGCCAAATCAATCTGGATACAAACCATAGTTTCAATCCAAAATGTTTCACATAATGGCAGAAAGCGACATATAGTATCTTTCTAACCTCACGATACATGACGATTCACGCATTCCATTCGTCATTGAGGAAATCTATAGACTTTCTTGCAGTTACCACAATAGTCTCCATTACATCATGTATTGGTCTAGCAATTGTCCACTTTCGCCTTTAAAAAAGTCAACTGATACTAGATTTCTAACCTATGATATGGGATTATCACTACTGAGTCGTTTCTTCTTATTCTGTTATAGTATTTTATAAATACTTTTTGTAGAATATAGGCTTTTGAAATGTATTTATTGTTTATGCACTTTTCCTGTAAAACATGATTGTGCATTTTCATTAAAATGTGATTACTTTAACAGAGAATGTTAGACATGCTTTTTTAAATATTGATTTAATATATTAATGTAATGCATTCTAATATGGTATATTATAAGCACGTTTTAAATAATTATTTTTAAATGACTATTATAGAATGTATAAAAAACCAATTTAACTTTAAAAAGCTCCTAGTAAAAATAGAAATTTTTCATGTGTAAAGAAGATTTTTAAACAATATTTATTTATATTTTTTATAAATATATTACACACCAGTCGGTATTCAATCGAAAGTAATATATGCAAAAGATTATATTCACTTAACACTCTTTATCGTAAAAATGTTTTACAAATTAATTTTTTTCACATTTTGCTATTAGGAAAAAACACGGAGTTAAATTATGTGGCAAAAAATATTTAATTAAAATGTGGTAACGTAATAAAAATTGGAATATACTTACTGTAAACGTCAATATATACTTGGAAAAACCCATATACATTGTGTAACACTTGATATATGAAACCTAAAGTACCAATTAAAAATGGTTAAAGTCAATGACTTTTGAGGGTGACAGATATATATGAATACAAAAAATTTATGTAGTAATGATGTAATTATTTATAGTAGTTGCCAGCAAAAAATTGGATTTGTATTTATTTTTGTCATGGAATGGACCAACAAATATAATTGTTGAATAGTGCTAAATGCAAAATTAAAAAAAATGTATTTTCAAAACTCTCTGGGGGCATAAAAGTGGTATCTGCTTCGAGAAGATTTTAATACCAAAATTCAGAAAAATCTTTTCCAATATCTGAAACGTATAACTCGAAGAGTAAATGTAATGCAAAAGTCAATGAGATAGGTAGGTGAATCAAATGTATACCTAACTTATTACACACTATGAGTTTAGTAAGTATGAATGGCTGAAAGGAATTTTTCTCTGTAGGGTATCTTGCGCTACTGCTTCTACAATCAGTATCACGATATCAGGACAGTTTCCTGTTGAATAACGGATTATCAAGTTTCTCGCGGCAGAAGGCATAACAACGCCCGAAGTCTTAAAATGACTTAGACACTGTTAAGAAGATTCAAGTATACGGGTGATAAACTTTGCTTAGCAATAAAAAGTAATTGAAAACAAAAGTTACTAATTAGGGTTATTGAGAAGAATATTTTTATTGTTCATTCCATTTTTGAAAATTACCGTCTACTAACGGTTTGAAATGGCTTCTGCTAACTTAAAAAAAGAAGCTTTGTATTTTCGGAAAGAACGTAAATTTCCAATCGGAAACGTTATCTCATACAGCTACCTAAACTCGACAAAAAATTTAAGATTCATTCTGTCCTACATTAGAACATCCTTTTTACAATTGCAACTTATCGTCCTGCAACCATCATTTTTTTAGACCATTAAAAAATACATTTGAAGGACAAAGGTTTAACGGCTATGTTGCTATGGAAGTGTTCGTACCCGATTGAATGGTGTCTCAAGCACTTTAATTTTACGATAGCGGAATAAAAAACCTTCTGTATTAGGAAAAATGCATTTAAAAAACAATTCCGGCTGATATTTGAATCATCCAAATACTCAATATAAAAGTGCATCCTCTTTGCCGAGGAAAAACTTATGGTCGAAGCTGCTAAACTTATTTCACAAGTTGAAAAGACTGTTAGTTACCATCGATCATTGTTTGGTAGGGTACTTATTATAGGGGTATGTATTTTTGATAAAAAGTCGTCAATTGAAGATTATTAACAGTTGACCCTGAACGTGGTCATAAGTTCACTCAACTACACTCTGTTTTGTAGGGTTCTATGCTGATGCATAAAATTCACGTCGCCCAAACTTACCTTCAGAAATGTACCCATTTTCATATGTGCCGTCTAGTAAGGCCAATTTAAAACCTTTATAATCTTAGTAGTTTTATCGAACTTTAGGATTAAATTTGTTTGTTATTAAAAAACGATAAAAGGATAGTTAAAAGGTCAAAACTCTACAGAGCCAAAATCGTCAAAGATATTGTTCATAAAATATTTTATAAATCTATAATTACTAAATTGTTAACTCCTTAATTTTTAACTTAAAATTTCCAATTTATAATCTACCCAGTAGAGTAATCAGGAAATTGTATGTCACGGTTGCTTTATGACACCATCCAGTAATAGATTTCAAGATTCACTGAACTTCGTCTTTCAGCCATTGTCTATTTCTTTTAACTACAAAATGGTGGAAGTAAAGGTCAGCAATGAGTTGGTTGGTGATGATTTAAGATGCGTTTTCTGCTTTTCAAAGCATAATTCTTGATGACTTCAGCAATAAAGAGAATTATGAGACCAGAACAGAGGATTTGATAGCAGTTTTCGATTTGAATGACTTATTGCATCCCTAAAGCTCAATCCCGTAAGGCCATAAAGTTGTACAGTACAGTTGCTAGGATGACTTTATACAATAATAGCTTACTTTAGCTCTAGGGTTAATTGAGATTTAGGACAAACTAACGAGTACGAATTTTTTACTTTCAAACTAAGTTATTGCCTTTCGGCTTTTATATGGGCATTCCAAGTCAATATTTGATTAAATTAAAGTATTAAGTATTTTAATAAAGTTTTTATTGTGATAAGTTGATTGTAAGCGGTAACATTTATACGTTTAGTTGTAAATATAAATTATTGCAGTTTGCTTTGGTCCTCCAATGAACAAGCTAGATTTGTAGAAGATTTAGATGTGACTGGCGCTTTTCAGACACGTTATCAGGGTTGATATCGAATAATTGTACAGACGTCTGCGAAAGTAGCAATTAAGGCACCGCTTGTGGTTCAAACGTCTTCAATATGGAGAAGGTATAAAAAAGGACTGAAAACTCATCCTTGTGGAACATCAAATTGATGTTTGGTATTGCACATTCGAACTGGAGTTGTAAATGTTTTTCACTTAAATAGGAATTAAGGAGACAAACTTGGCGGTTTGTAGCGGTCTGATGTGTTGTTACAAAATTTGATATCATAGGGCTTTATTTTTGAGGAAGCAGAACACGCAGTAACTGTTACATCTTTCAGCTATCTTGCGATGTTACGCAATTTCCTGGAACCCAAATTCAATTAACAATGGAATGCACCGCTATGGCTTTATTAATTTCTTATAGTTAACTATTCTATGGCATTGCTGTATAGTTGAATGTTTTTTGCGAAGTCAACCTATTGAGGGGGAACAGTTCCGCTAGTGTTATTTCCGTAATAATTTTGTGTAGCAGTAAACGGTAAAATATCTTGAATAGGAGAAGTGATAGGCAAATCGATGAATATAAGATGGTTTCTTCGTCGGCTGTCATAGTTATTAATTCAAATTTTTACTGGGTATTTTATATTATTGCAATGTTTTTTATGGATATATATATATATATATATATATATATATATATATATATATATATATATATATATATATTATCAAGACCTTTCCTACCATACAGTGTAAAGGTATGTATTTACAAAATAAAACTAAACTAATTCTTGACATAATATTTAAAACTAAAATTATTCTTGATTTCTACTCGTATGTACTAATCTGGTCCACTCCTTTTTGTTCTGTGCCATTATCTTCGCTTCTTGCCATGTTATTCCTTTCTGAAGAAGTTTTTCTTCTATTGTTCTTGTCCATGTTTTTCGTGGTCTTCCTCTTGCTCTACTAGTACCTACTTTCGATTCCCATATTTTCTTAACCTGTCTATCTTTGTCCATTCTAAGTAGATGTCCTAACCATTGTAGCTGTCGTGTTTCTATTTTTTTTTTCCAGTGGTTCTACTTTAAGTTCTTCTCGAATTATTTGATTTCGTATTTTATCTCTTCTGGTTACTCCTAGTACTTTCCTCAGATATTTCATTTCCATACTTTGTAGTTTACTTTCCTGTCTCTTCGTTGTTACCCACGATTCCCCCCCAAATGTCAATGTCGGTAGATAAATTGTTTTATATATGGTGAGTTTTGTTTTCCTAGAAATGTCTTTGTTGTTCAAGAATGTGTTTCCTAGTGCGTAGTACAACTTGGCAGTGTTTTCTATTCGTTTGTTTAGTTCAGCTTCGTGTCCTCCTTTGCTGTCTATAGTAACTCCTAAATATGTGAAACTTTTGACTTGTTCTAATTTACTGTTGTTGATTTTTATGTTTGTCTGCTCTTCTTGTTTACCAATTGCCATGACCTTAGTTTTGCCTATGTTAATTTTCATGTTGTAGTCCTCTAACGTTTATTTCCATATTTCCAGATTGTATTGTAGGTCGCACATTCCGAGATGTTTATTCGTTGCATGTTTCTGTATCCTACACATAATTTCGCTACTTTTGACCTACATGCGTTAATAATGTCGTCCATGAGTAGTATGAACAGCAGAGGGCTTAGTACACCACCTTGTCTTAGGCCATTGCTTGTTATGAACTCTTCCGATTGTGAGTATCTAGTTCTTACATAGTTCCTGCAGTTTTGGTACATGCTTTTGGTGGCATTAAGCAATTGTTTTCCTACACGCCTTCTAATTAGGCTCTTCCAGATCTTTTTCTTGGTGCGCGGTCAAAAGCTTTTCTAAATCAATGAAGGCTAGGTAAACTTTTCTGTCTTGTTTTAGTGTTCTTTCTATTACTTCTTTTAAGCTAAATATGTGGTCTTGTATACTATGTCCCTTTCTGAATCCGCTTTGAGAGTCTATTAGTTGTCTTGCTAGGACTTTTCTTAGTTTCTGTTCTAAAATTCTTTCATAAACCTTGCATGCTATGCTCAACAGTGTTATTCCTCGGTAGTTATGACAACTAAGTCTATCTCCTTTTTGTACAGTGGTAATATGATTCCCACTTCCCACTCTTTTGGTATTCTACCGGTTCTCCAAGCCTCTTTGCAAATGTCTAAGAATATTTGTGCTCCATATTTTCCCATAGTTTTCAGCATTTCTGCCTCTACTCCGTCGTGTCCAGGTGTTTTCCCATTCTTAACGTTTTTATTGCTTCACATAGTTCCTTCATTGTGGGTTCTTCATCCGTTATTACTTCCATTTTTCTGCTCTTTGTTCTCCTTCTTCATCTTCTCTTGAATTTTGTGTTACCGTTTCATCTACTGTTAGGATTTCTTGGAAGTGATCTTTCCATATCTTTATCACTTCATTTTCTTCGGTTATGAGTTTACCTCTTTTATTCTTGACTTGGTTTAGTATTGTTTTCTTCTCTGTTCTACAATTTTGAGCACCCTATAAAATAGCTTCTGGTTTTCTTTGCTGTTATGTTCCATTCTGTGTCCGAACTTCTCCCATGACTTTTCTTTAGCTGTCTTTATTATTTCTTTAACTTTCTTCCTTTGTTCCTTGTATTCTTGGTATGCTTCTTCAGTTTTCTTATTTAAATAATTTTTCCATTTCCGTTTCTTTGTTTTAATTTCGTTTTTAATATCTTCATTCCACCAATCTGTTTGTTTAATTTTGGTTATTTATTTTGGCTACCCACATACTGCCTTTGCCGCAGATTTCAAAATTCTTTTAAATATTTCCCATTTATTGTCTGTCTTCGTGTAGAAATCTTTCGTCCAGTTTTCGACTTCTTTTGTATTAGTTCTTGGTATTTTGTCTGATATTGTTCTTCCTTGAGCATGTAAGTCTTAATCTTTTCATAAACTTTTTCTTTTGCAAGTTTTCCTTCTCTTTTGTTTGTTTTCTGTCCATGTGTCTTATTTTTCCTACTAACAGGTAGTGATCGCTGTAAATTTCGGGACCTCTTCTTACCCTAACGTCTTGAATCATATTCCTTTTGGCCTTTTCTATTAGGATGTAGTCGATTATTGATTTTTCGTCTCTACTTTTAACTTCCTGGTGTACTGATGTATTTTCTTATATTCGTAAAACGTATTTGTGACGATGAATTGGTTCTCTCTGCAAAAGTCGAGTATTCTTTTTCCATTATTGTTTCTTTCTTGTTCTCCAAATTTGCCTAGTGATTCTTCCGTTGACTTATTTTTACTCCTACTCTTCCGTTAAAATCACCTACTGTGATTACTGTCCCTTTACTTTCTTCTGTGAGTGATGTTAGTTCGTTCCAAAATTGGTCCTTATTGTTTACATTATCGTCTTCGTTTGGGCCGTAGACTGCTATTATTGTTATTTTGTGTTGGTCTTCCCTATTTCTACTGACATTAATCTTTCATTTATGCATGTCCAATTACAAATTCTTTTGCCCATTTCTGATTGACAATGCATGCTACACCTCCTTTTGCTATCTGATTTTCTTGGGCTCCGCTGTATATCATAATATAATTATCTTCTAATTGAATCATTCCTTGGCCTTTCTTTTTGTCTCAGTTGCTACTATTATTTCTATCTCAATTTGTCTCAGTTCATTTACTAGCTCCTTCTCTTTCCCACTAATTCCTCTTACATTCCATGTTGCTAAATTCCATGTTTCATGCTTCTTTTCAAATTTCTTTTAGGTTCTTTTGTTTTTGTGTCTTTTGGTGTTTGGGTTGTTTCCTATTCAAATGCCATTTCATTGCCTGGTCGTCGTCTTTATATTTGTCGTGCAATCCAAAATCTGTAATCAGTTTTTTGAGTCGCCGTTGGTTATTTCTCTTGCTTTTCTTAACTCTTTCTTTGTCTCTTCCCATCTCCACTCTATTCCATCTATATACAGCTTTCTAAATCCTATTTTAGCGGTTTGTCCATGTGTTCTCTCCTCCTGGGCCCTTTTCCTGATTATGCCTTGTATTTCTCTGTCTTTCTTGGATAAATCATCGTTGATAAATATCTTGACCTCTTTATTCCCTTTTAGTTTGCTTTTGTTCATCATAACTACTTTCTTATCATTGGAATTTTCTAGCTCGATTAGACAGGTTTTTGGCCTAGTTTCTTAGCTGATTTAATTGGTACTTCTATTCCCAGTTTCTCTTTGAATACATTCAATATGCCTTCTTTCAAAACCTTAGGGTCATCGTTATCAATTTCTAAGCCTTGTATCACTAAATTATTTCTCCTTTTTCGTTTTCTAATCTCTCAACTTTTCCTTTTATTTCTTTTAGTTCCCTTGCCATATGTTCATTTTCACGTTTGATGCTTTCGTTTTGTTCTTGTAATTTTTGATCTCGTCTTTATATTTCTGTTGGTTCTTACGAATTTCTTTGACTTCTGTAGTGAGGTTCTGCATCATAACAAACATTTTTGTAATGTATCGTCTTGATTTCCTTTTTTCTGGCGATCTCTTTGTTAATTTACTTCTACTGAATACGTCTATTTGTCCCGATGGTTTCCTTTTCTTTGTTCCATCTTCCGATGTATTAAACTCATTCTCAGAACTATCCATATTTTAGGTTTGGTTTTAGGAATTCTGAGTGCGGCTCTGTTCCGTATTTACTATTTACAATATTGTATGTACAGCTGTGCTCAGCGATAAGAGCCTTGCCCGAATTTACTTCTCGGAGGTCAAGTCTGCTCTGATGCACGTACTTAAATATTAAACTGAGAAATTAGCAGTTTTCTTACTTTAATTGGCACACTTATTTTATTATTTCCACCTTCACCGTTATGCTTTAAATAGTATTATTATTTGCTCGACACCTCCCAAAATGGGTAAATTGCTTCGGAGCGATTTATAAACGTCAATGTCACTTTTCACTTCTTTTATGGATATACTTTAGTATATTATATAAGGTCACAATCAGAAGTTTTATTTTAAGGTTAATTAATTTTATTTCTCTGTATACTTCTGCAGATTAGACTGGTCTTAAGAGTAAAGGTTAAAATTACTAAATGATATGGAGCAAACGTTTGTGCAAGTTGTTATCCAATGATGTTTATTTTTTTAGTTGTATTGTTTCTTAGCAGTGGTATTAAATTAGTATGTTTTTAAACTTTATTGTCACTTTTTAAATAGAATTACTTTATGGTAGTAAGTGAGAAATGTACTGCGAAATGACGCATTCTTATTTATTTATTTATTTTTTTATGGCATTATAAATTTGTTGGTTTATACTGTTTGCTTTGTGAAATACTCTACAATTAGAATTGGTTCCTAACAGCTATAGCGTTACAACGTTTTGGTGGTGGAGTTTTTTTTATATAATATTTGTACTCGAGATTATTATTATTGAGGGATTATCTGAGTCTAAGTTGAAGTTGTTTTTAATTTTACTGCATATGTCAAAAATATCTTTGGTGACAGCAGGGTCTAGCATGTTTGGGAGTTTACACAGGTCCATTGGTCAATAAGCAGGCTAATCAGTTGACCTACTATGTTATGCTACTGTATGGTTTTGAAAATAGTTTATTTTTTAGATGTAGTTAGTCTAAACATTGCGACAGTATATTTAGTGCTCAGTTTTTAGCTATAAGAAAGAGGAATAAAATTGTTTAAAATTTATTGGTAGTGAATTTATGTCTAGATAAATTAACTTTTACTAAAGCGCCTTGTAAGTTGTTGATTATATAAAATAGTAATTGGTAATGATCTATTACTGTCATAATTATGATTGCTGAGCTTACGTGAATAGTTAGTTTCATCATGACGGTTTGCATGGCATAAATTGTAGTGTGGAGTTTTTACTACTGTACTAGTTGTAGAATAGCTTTTGGATATACGTATTTTGTTGTTTGTTATTCAGTTAATTTGTTAATTACTGTTACAAATATAGTTAAAATCATGCTGTTCTGATTTAGCAATTATGACAATATGGTAATTTTATTTACTATTTTATCATTGTTGTTAGATCTTCTTGTAGCGATTTATAAGTAGCTTGGGAAGTATTCTGATAGTTTCTGCTTTTTGTTATTCCTATTTTTTAAATCTCTGTAGACAGTATATTCTTTGTAATTGGCGGGATGACCGCTATTGGATAGAGTGCACACGGCTGATATGTTTCTAGTTTTTTCAGGGGTTTTACAGTCTTGTGGTGGTCCGCGTCTGGCGCAAATGTTAAGCTTCGTGTGGTAGTTCTTAACGTGGCCATAGGCTTAACAACGTGTGCATTAAATTATGTTGTTCGTAATTCGAGACCTTTTTACTTTAATTTTTATGTTTTGTGTAAACTCTACTTTATAGATTACTTTATTGTTAAGTAGGGACTCAAGGTCCCTAAAAAATATTGGCAATAACTCTTTACTTACTCTGATGTTTATCATGTTTGTTGCAAGGTGACCTAGGTTGTGTAGGTCATTTATGATGTCTTGCAAAGGAAATGTAAGTTCTGTCTTGTTTGATCTGATAGCTGTGGTGTACTAAATTTTTTCTTTTAATTAACTTCTTTTATGCATTAATAATTCATTTTACTCATTTATAGAATAACACCTTTCCAATTTAATAACTCTGCATAGATTATTAGTCACAGCTCTAAAATCTGTAACTCCGTAAATGTGCATTGATGAAAATTTGAGCCTGGAAATTGGGTTTTAAACTTATTTTCGTTTGGAATTTACATGTTATGTTAAGCAAGGCACACCTTTGCTTGTTTTTATTTAAAAAACTTATTTTATTTTCTTAATAATATTTACCGAGAGTGTTTATCATCGTTAACATATTTTTGTATTGTGGTTATAATTTCATCCTTATCACCTTTATTGTTTTATTGTATGGGTTAACAAAAAAAATGTTGTGTGACTGATAATAACGTTTTGATGTATTTGACATAGTTGAGGGTTTGGTTGTGTTTGCCTTATTTAATTTAGTTTAGCATTGACCGTAGTTGGCTTTGCATTATAGGCGTTGGTTGGAATTATTTTAATCGTTTAGAAAATTGCTGGATGAGCCGAGTATAACCCTGGTTAAAAACATCTTACTGCACAAAAGCCTGAATAGTACAATAAAGTTGAATTAATCAGAATTTGAATTTAATCTGTGACACTCACCGCGATAACAGTCGCATGTATAAGCGGCCGACCCTTAGAGATTAAAGAGCGGCGAGCGACAAGTCTTTATTCTGGGAAAGTCAACCGAGAACTTGAAATTCCAAGCTGGAGCCGCAAATTTGGCGAAAATTTTTTGAACTGCATTCATATGGTCGTCACGGGTAATTCCTTCCTTTGCCTCGTAACATTTTTAGATATTTCGTCAATTTTTAGCTAAAAGTGAAGTACCAGTAGTTAAAATAAATTATTCTTTAGACAATTACAAGAAGTTGCGGTGTAGTGGTTGTATATTTAATATATTTTGAAGGAAATGCAAGAAAGGGTTAAATTTGGCACATTATGCCAACAGAGAAGTTTTATACGTCTATTCAGTTTTACTTGACGTTTTTTCAATTATTAATAGACCGTACTGCACTATCACTACATCCTTACATCTTACAACTACCTATCATAAATCTACATCAGCACTTCAATCGACATTTGTATGATAGATTAAAAGTAGGATAGAATTATACAATTACAATGTTTTTGAAGTTTTTATATTCAACATAAGAGAAATTATTTTAAGAAACTCAATAATTTCAGTGACATCGAAAGGCTAGTTTTTTCTGGGTTCTTGATAATTTAAAATATTAACAAAATACATTTTTCTTAGTAGCTATTATAAATACAATTTTTAGAAATGAACAATTTTATAATCTAATCAATATTTTATCAAGATAACTATATATACAGCAAACTCGCGATTTTCCTTTGCCTGTTAGGTCCAGTATAACGTTTGTGTAAACTTACATGTCTTAGTAGAATATTTCAAACAACACCCGTTCCCCTACTGTTTGAGATAAGTAATGTTTGAGTTGACCTTACTTCATGTCTAGTAAATATTCAATTCTTTTGATGCTATTGAGATAAACACAACAAACCACATTTTATTTTATAATATTAAGAGAAGCAGCGTAATTGTCACCACCCCCGATCCCTTGGAGTTTTATCTTTAAGGTGTTAGTCCTCTGTTTTGATAGTTTTTAAACTTATTTTTGTTACTGTTGTTGCCCTTGTCACGGGAGCAAGCGAGTTGTGATGTAATTGAGACAAGTTTAACTTTTCCTTCTAATATCTATTTTATTAAAATATCTATATCATCTGCAATATTTTTTAACTGTTTGTGTACTTAACGCAATCGCCTTTATTACAATCTACATATGCTCACCTACAAAAATGAAATGTACCCCGCTAACTTTTAATTTTTCATTTGTGTAATAAACAATGACAGAAAATATACATAAAATGTTTCAAATGCCAAGTTAAAATTTTCTCTGCTTATAGAATATTCAATACAGTTTAAAATATAATTTTTAAAATTAATATAAATTGCTAAATACCAAGAATATTTACCTAATCTAAAAACACATTCTGTATTTATTTTTAATGCATACGGTTGTGCGATTCTTTATTCTTTGTTGCATCTTAAGTAGTAACGTGCACACTCTTGTTGTATTGGATAAGAAACAACAGTGATGAACAGTAAGTGGCGAGTCAGATTTTGGTTTATTTGAGGCAATAGTGGGGAAGTTAAATAAACATAAATAGAATGATATACAATAAATATATAATAAATAAAAAATATATAAAATTTGAAATAAAAATAATGCACATGGTAATTTCAAAATTTTGAAAAAGACATTAGGCTAAAAAGGCTTACTTTGGAAAAGGAGTTGGATATAAAAAAATAGGCCCGGGATTTTTTAATTCACCATTACTGATAATATGCTTAAGTAGCTATACGAACACCTAAAAAAATTTACAAATATACATTTCAACAAGAATAAGGTCCTAATGTTAATTTTTAATTGCATAGAACCTTTCAACAAAGAATATAAAAATGTATTCTGGTTCGAGATGAACGTCTACTAAGTTAAAATAATCTGTGAGCTGTAATAAAAATTAAGTTGGCCGAATTAATTAACAAATATTTATTTTGGCCTTCAAAAATCTTGTCTATGATACATAAATATTAGTTTAAAGTTATGACAATAATAAGAAGAATGGGGTGGGTAAAGTAATTAACTTCTGGTGATCGGCAAAAGAATATTACAATTCTGTGGATTAACGCTTTTGAAAACCAGTTTATTCTGTTATATCCGTACTTTCAGAAACGAGAGAAAGAAATATATAAAACGTGTTTCCTAAAAACAGAATTTTTGTCCCAAAAGCAATTTTATGCCATGATTGATTTTGTGCGAAAAGAAAGAAATAAAATTTTATTAAGTGTCGATAAACATACTAGCTACAAAGACTTGGAAATGATTTTCATTTTTCTATCCTCCATTTATATGCTGTGTACGCCACCATACACCAACCATGCATAAGTTACAGTTACTGAATAAAGTTTTTAATGATATTCAAAAACGCATATAACGAAGCCTACTTTTATAGGTAACAAACTAAATTAATTTGACAATAGTTTTGAAATATGTTGCTATTGTAGTAATGCCAAATTAATGCAAATTACTTTTTCGATTTACATTTTCACATTTTTTAACAAACTTGACACCAAACTTTTCGAGCAATCGTTGATCTATCGTAATCTCATAAGGAATACTAGAACCAATGGCGTCTCTAACATCAGCTCTTAAAAATTTCAGTAGTTTTACTTCATCGCAAATTTTTGTATAAACAATTTTTTATTCCCGCTACTGATTTAATAAGATTTAAAAATGGCAAATAATTTTTAAGTTTTAAATGTGGAATGTAAAAATACTTTGCTCCATTGTTTGTAGCGAGAGCTTTAGTGAAATTTGGATGATGTGCAGCTTATGCTAAAGATGAGTGTACAAAGATTATGCTAATTTTGTATAAAAAAATAATCATTGTAGCAAATAACAGAACACCAAAATTTAAGTCCATCTATTGATGGGGTTATTTATTGTAAACACTTTAACTTTGTATATTATTAATTTAAAAATAAAGCGTATAATTTTGGCCATTACCGTTGGCTTATTTTAGTTTTGTCAAATTAACCTATTAAGTTTTTATAAGATCGGACTCGGGCTCACTTTTTCGTTTTTTTTTTATTTTTAGGGTTCAGAGCAATTTAAATGTTTAGTAAAGTTAAAAGCGGACATTCTACTGTTGTGCTGCTCTTTTTCATATATAATATTGTCATGAGCACTTTGTAATTTCCGCTATAATTAATGATCGCGGATTTTTAATACGTAGAATGAATGAATGGGTACGCACAAAATTAAATTGTATGATATTACTAACTGAATTTTACTTTTAAAATAATTAGTTTTGGCAACTTTAATCTTTTTATGTATTAGACGGAAATTATTAGTTTTATTATATTTTCCAAAAACGTGGCCTTTAAAGTGGCAAGTAAAATTGTAATTTTTTATAAACAATTTCTGATGAATATATTGATAGCTTATAGATAAAATATTTTATAAACATTCCTAGTTTGTTACTTGAGAAACTTACTATCTAATTGTAACTAGAAAAACGTGTTTTATGACTAACATAACATATTAATATTTTTAAAATGCAAATAGAGTTTTGCTAAATTAGTTTTTTATTTGTTACGCGTTGTATTCTGTTATTCGACATAAATCATATACATGATAGATGATATAGTTAGCTTATTGTATTAATATTTTTTAGAACTATTAATTATTTTTGTAAAGTTTTATATGTCCTCTTACGTTAGTAAGCATTTGCAAGTGCTTTTCCTAAAAGTTTTTTCAAACATTTTAAGATGGGTAACTGCCGAAAGCAGCTGACTAACGTGATTTAATGATTTAATTTATCGAAGACAGTTTCGTCCAATCAATTATTAGTATTGCATGTAGCATCAGGTGCCTCCATGTAAATCAATAAACTTAATTGAGTTCTTTCAGCTTAGCCCGAGTCATTCAATTTGATTTAAAGAGCCTATTAAGACACGAGCGGTTCTAAAGAATTAACTTTATATTAGATGAACCAATTCAGCGATTAATTTTGTTAGACTGGCCTGCAAGCGATTATGTCGCATATTGATGATAGAATTTCTGCGCAATATAAAAAAAGCATGCATACGCGGCGAATGGTGAATTTCTCGTAAGTGCCGAAATATGTATGTAGAAATCTGGCAGCTAATAATATTATGGTGCATCTGCCAACGGATGCTACATCCACGCTGTTAGCGTAGGTGTGCCTTACAAAATGCCAACAAAACAGCGCCACGGTAACCAGCAGACAGGTTTCCAGGTACAGGTTTAAAACATAACCTACACCCTTCAACACAACTTATTACCAAGGTGTAGAATAGATTATCTATTTTATTTATTAGTAAATGAAGGGCAAACAGATTAAATTACAATATTAATTTTATAAAAAAATGTGTCGCTTAATAAAGATTTTCTAAAAATTTGTAAACTATTTACTTATAAATACTTAATGATAGCAACGAGTAAATAATTTATTTTCTAGACTGATTGTATAAGGTCCGGCTATTAAATAATCGGACTAACATTTAAAGAATATTTTTTGAGGTATCAATCCTTAAACTTCTATGAAGTTTATTTAATTATATTTATTAGTAATTAGAATAACAATACATATTTTATAGACTAATGTGTTGGTTTAAATGTGAAATGCAAAATCAGTTGACCATTTCCGTTTTAACCTTTCATAGGCGGGTAGTTCCAGTAGTGGATGCAGTAGAGAGATAGAATGACTTTCCAGCTTATTGTGATGCTTTGTCTTATTTTCTACAATTACATCTTTAACATATGATACATATAAGTCTTTATGGGGGTGAGGGGGGAGGTCATTTGAGGTGTACCAAGGAGCATATTTTAAATTGGCTTCTTTTTTTGATTTGATTTTCCGGCACACCCCAAAAGTTCTATTCCATATGTCCGGATTGGTTTAATAATGGCTTTATAAATCAAAATCTTGCTTTCTAATCGTAAACTGAACTTTCTTTCAGTGATCAAATATAATTTTTATTCCCAGATCAGTTAGACTTCTTTTTTTTAATAATATATTCTTTCCAACTTAGTTTGCAGGCTATGTGTAGCCTAAATACTTTGGGCTGGTGGATGTGGGACTTTCTTATTCAGTTTTCGACTTGATTAAAGTGATTTTGTAAATCAAAGCTTCGACTAGATTCTTGTTGGGTGCTAAAGTAATCGTATCATCGTCAAGCCTTCCAATGGTGATGGCTGTTGTTATTGGAAGATATGTAGTATAGACTAAGAGAACGATGACGCTGGCTTGAGGTACTCCAAATTTGATGGTAAAGTTTTAGGATATGCTATCAATAACGCTAGTTCTAAATTCTCTCTCACTCAGGTATGATTTTAGTAGAAATAATATGTTATAGGAAAGAACTGTTTGATTTTGTACAGCAAGTCAGAGTGCCGCACCTTGTCGAAGCTGAAACAGATTATGGACAGTAAGTCGCTACAATGTCGTATTTGTCAGATCTCTTCCAGAGTTAGGTATTAATATTATTTTGCAGTTTTCATTTATATATGATAATTTTGTTTAGCCTTAGTATCCCATTAAATAGATAAGTAAGTAGAATAACTCTATAGCATTTTTGTTGTTATTTTATTAAGACCTGGAGCTTCTTTAAGATTTATAAGCTTAATTTTTTTTCCTATTTTATAATAGCTGCTTTAGTAGGTGCCGGAATTTAAAGGATGTTTATCAGATCTCTTTCAATTTTGTCATCTGCAGTACCATCGTTTCGTATTAAATACTTTGCAAGATATTCAGAAAACATGGTCGCTTTATCTTAACTACTTTTATCCAAATGGGAGTCTAACACTTCTTCGTTGTGCACAGGTGATACGCGTTTCTTGGGTTTTTCTTGTTTTTGATTGGTTTCCAAATCAAATTGTTGAATCTGCTAAGTTTTGTAATATATTCTTGGCATGGCCTTTCTTGTGTTTCTTTTATTTTTGTTCTTAGATGATTAATTGTTTTATTAAGTGCTGTATTATATGTTGGAGCTTAAGTCTGGCGCTATTAGCTTTATCTTTCCTTTTTATTGCTATCAACTTTGTTATCTCTGATGGTATATTATGTGCTTGTTTTTGTAAGTCCGTTTGTCGTGCTACTTTTATGATGATATTAGTTAGCGTTATTGATGCAACGTTGATTTCGTTAAAACTTTAGATACTGGTGTTCAAATAAATTTTCTTTTATACTGATAGCTTATCCAATTTGTGTTTTTGTTATGAATTATAACTTTGTGTACGACAACATCACTACTTGTTGAGATTATTAGCGAGTAGTTTGAATAAAGTTTATAACTGGTTACATATTCATGTATTCCAGAGAAATCCCATTAATAACAAAGAAGTCTAAGAGGTCCGGTGTTTTATTCGTTGGGTGATTAATTGGAGCGCCGGTTGATAGACAGTAGTGATTCTTTTTTATAGAATCTGACACAATTCTCTGCATTTTATTGTTATCAATCGAAAACCCCATTAGGTGTGTTTTGCTATTGAAATCTCTGTCTGCGATTAATGTTGTCCCTAGAGTCTTAAAAAAGTTTTTGAAGTCTTCTTTTTTATATTATGTCGAGGTGCCATTAGCATTCCACTAGACAATTCTGATGATATAGTAAATTTTATTTATTAAGACAGCACGTTTACCACCATACCATTTTGCTGAGGAAGTTGTTGAAACACCATTTCAACTTATTTTAAGAATTTGTTGAAAACCGAACAGTTATCCACATTATTTTATTCACTATTACCTCTTAATGCAGTTGCATAATTGACGTTACTAAAATTATTTGTATTGTGTTGTTTGGTTTTTCATAAAGACAGTGGTGGAAATGGCATCTCCTACAATTAACTGAGTGTAACCCTCAACAAAATGTACATTTTGCGGGAGCATTTCTATTTTTCCTACAGTTTAACTTATTATGTAATAATCCGCATTTTACATATACGGGCGCATTGTTTTGACTAAAAGGCAGTAATTGTTTTACATCAGTTTTAATTTTCTTTCTATCTTAATGCAAAATTTTAAAATTCGTAGACACTAATTTGTTGGTCAGTAGGAAACCACTAAAATTACATTAAATTGCTGCTAATTTTTAATATAATAACCGTACAAATAAGGAACTTACTATTTTGAATTTAAAAGAACTAGGTTGCCACAAAAGTAATTTTTGCAAGGCAGTATGTAAAATCTGCCATGAAATACATATAATGTGCTTTGGTGTTGGGTATATTTCGACCTATTCGTTAGTTTTACAACCATTTGACAAAATCGTGTTCAACCGTTAACCATGAACGAGCAGCTACTTATTACACTGGCTAACGCAAATAGAACACATGTTTTCAAAATAAATAGTAGTTGGAACTGGGGAAGTCGGCGACTACTGCATATCACTCATGAGTAGTTCAGAGAGTTCAGTTTTAGTATCTATAGCGCAGTGGCACGTAGACCATCATATTTTTGATGTCAAGAAGATTTTTAGAAATAACAATTTTAATGTTATTCAACTTTTTTTTTCATCAACAGTTTAATGCTACGCGTAAGGGAGCGATTGCTGATCGCAACACAATACTCTGATGGATTATATCGCTTCGCAAAACAACTAACCGTCTTCGAACGACTCCGACTTTAGAAAATGTTGAACGTAAGACCATCGGTTCTTTAGAGTCCTCGACGCATCACTAGGCGTTGTACTCTATTTGTGAGCCTATCTTGTCGCTCGCCACAGCGCATCCTACACAGGAAGTTGAAATTCTATCCATACAAAACTGTTTAAAAGCCGATCTAAAATAATATTATTCAATATACAGTTTTTTTGTGAAAGAATGCTTGCAATTATTGCTCCTGATGATGTAATTGTAAAAAAATGATAAGACACAATTATATTTGAATGGTTATGTCAATAAGTAAAAATGTCGTTTTTTGGGCAGCCGACCACTCACGAAAATTAAACCACAGACCTTTTCGTAGTGCTAAGGTTGCAGTTTCATGCGACATTTTAAAAGTAAGGATTGCTGAACATTACTTTTTGAAGAAAAAAGGACTACAGCAATCGTGACCTTAGAGCACAAAATTGTGTAGCTTGTCGACACGACATTGAATTGTGACTATCGTCACGTTATTTTTTTAAACAGAGTAATACATTCACTTCAAGTGACCGTGTGATTGAATGCAATTTGGCCGAAAGCGATCGGAAATGGGACATTTTTGGTCGAGATAATCATAATAAAACATAAGAGGATTGTTGAAGAGAGTTTATTGCTTTTTTGTTTATTTGCTATTGTTGCTATATATAAATATAATTATATAAATTAGTTTACAAAGATAGAACAGAACTATGTAGAAAACCAAAAACAGTTCTGGAACATAATTAAAAGACTAAAAGGCAATCAAGCAAAACAGATAAGAAATATAAAGAACAAAGAAGGAAAACTAGAAACAACGACCGAAGGAGTTTTAAGAGCATGGAGGGACCACTACCACAATAAATTTAAGAACCAAGGAGATATTCAAGAAGAACCAGAAATGGAAAGAGTAGATCAGGAGAATGAAAACGATGATATTACAGAAGAAGAAATAAAACAAGCACTAAAAACAACACGAAATGGAAAAGCACCTGGGAAGACGAGATTACATCAGAAATGCTCAAGATAGGAGGAGAAACAATCATAAAATGGCTCCAGATAATATTTCAACAAGTGTGGAGAACAGAAAAGATACCGGAGGACTGGGAGAAAAATATCATAGTGCCCATATATAAGAAAGGAGA
Source organism: Sinelater perroti (assembly GCA_036346155.1). Taxonomy (NCBI): domain Eukaryota; kingdom Metazoa; phylum Arthropoda; class Insecta; order Coleoptera; family Elateridae; genus Sinelater; species Sinelater perroti. The sequence goes on from JARFIY010000195.1 coordinate 7,357,899, forward strand.
AACAGTTAATTGCAACAACTATAGAGCAATATGTTTATCATCAGTGCCCGGTAAAGTGTACTGAAAGTCACAGAAAAACGATTAAGAAAGGAGATTGAGGACAAAATGGAGCAGGAACAAGCAGCGTTCAGGCCCGGCAGACAAACCCAGGACCATATATTCACAATACGAAACATAATAGAAAAAACAATAGACAAAACAGAGACACTTTCTTGGCCTTTATAGATCTTAGGGTTGCTTTTGATCAGGTACCAAGAAGGCACATATGGAATGCACTGGAAGAATTAGAGACAAGCCAAAAGTTAATACGAATAATAAAAAGCATCAACAAAAAGTAGTAGGCAAAGTAAGACTAAATGGACACAAGTCTGAGGAATTCTACATGAATAGAGGGGTAAAGCAGGGAGACAGTCTCAGTCCACTGCTATTCATCATATACATGAATAATATAATAACAAAATGCAAAAATAAAACCAGAAGAACAAGAATAGGATATCATAATCTAACACCAGTAATGACCCAAGATTTAATTTATGCAGATGACATACTCTAATAGCCGGAAATGCACAAACACTACAAAATAACATAAACATTTGGAAAAGAAACCTGGAGGAAAAGGAATGGAGATAAACACTAATAAGAGTAAAGTTATGCAATTACAAGAGAAGATAATATAGAACAAACTGCCATTCTGATAGAAGATAAACAACTGGAGTATGCGGATAAAATGGAATACCTTGGAACAATCATCAGTAAAGATGGAAAAATAGAAGAGGAAATTAGACACAGAATAAGTAAAGCAAACAAAATATACTACCAAATAAATAACACTTTAATAGGAAGAAAGAGCTTAAAGTTAGAACAAAATGCATTTATATAAAACCATCTATACACCTGCACTAATATACGGAGCGAATCTTGGACATTAGTGGATAAACTCAGATCAAAAATAACAGCTTCTGAAATGAAATATCTACGGAAAGTAGTGGGCAAGACCAGGAGAGATAGAGTTAGGAACAAAAGCGTAAGGGACGAATTAGAACAGCAGCCAATAATAGAAGAAATAGAGAACAAACAATTAAAATGTTACGGACGCCTTATGCGGATGAGAGCTGACTCATACCCGAGGAAAATTTTTGAAACCAGACCAGAAGGACAGAGGAAGAGAGGCAGGCCCCGAATCAAATGGGAGGATAATATCAAAGAGTTGGCAAGGAAAAGAGGGAAGACCATTCAGGAAGCTAGGACGTTAGCGATGCAAAGAACCAACTACAAGAAATGGATAGAGGCCCCAACGCTGTAAGGCATAAATGGGAAAAGAGAAAGAAGAAGAAGAAGAAGTTTACAACCGCCTTCAAGTATTGCTGGACACGCATCTTTTTACATATAAAATAGATTGCTTGTAGATTTTTAAAGTTTTATAATTTAACCTCTTGGCATACGGCTTCATATATAAACAAGGATTTAAAATTGTACCTCACATAATATAACAATACGCTAATTAGTTCCCTTTGATACATATACAACAATAATATAATACCATCTAATAGCAGGCTGCCATCAAACCCGAGGTTTATGGGAAAGGCGAGGACAGTTTGCAACTTTTAAATTAATCCAGCTTGTTAATGCCGGCTATTAGGCTCGGCCCTCTATTTTAGTTATTTACGAGAAAATCCCTGATGAACCCTTTGCCCCTATATAAACAAGATAATGTTAAGTTATGCATTCGGTGCGGTAGCAACTTCACTCCAAATATATGCAGGCGGCTGATTCTTTTGCCCATATCCGATAGTAGACCGAAGCAATTAAGACTAATTGTAATTGATGAGCTGCCGGGCCATGCACTGTTTCTGGAAACACCTGTTGAACTTTTGAAACGAGTAGATTGAAAGGAAAGCAGCTCTCTTTGAACATTATAATGAAAATGTGTTAGAAATTGCAATTTACACAAATTCATTGTTTAATATATGATTCAACTTATTTATTACTAAATAGTTTTTATGAGTAAATTGGAATTAATCTATTATATAAATATTTCGAATAAAAGCAGAATATAATTTTAGCCAAAAAACTTTTTAAATTTTATTAATATCTTATAAATCTAAGAGCAGTCAGGGCGCCGATGTGAAGAACGGAATGACGGCAAATCGAGTGTACATAATAGCCAAACCTTTAACAGCGCTGCGAATGCCCTCTGATGAACAGATAATAAATATAATTCCAAGTTAGTATCAGATTACCGGTAATTATTCCAAGTCAGCGATTGCAGGTGGTTTGGGAAAGTATTACATTAAAATTGTTTTGAGATTTCATTCCACGCTAATTCGGAGTTTTATATCGCACGATGTAATCGCTTATGAAGGATGGAAGATATCAATTTCTATTCAAGCAATTTCGAAGTTGCAGCAGGATACAAAAAGTTTGATGGGAATAAATAGACGTGTGAGCATACCGGTTACGATACCAATCTCGCGCAAGTGTCAAATGTTCATAGTTAAAGGTATTTTTCGTTTTTATTTTTTCCCTTTTGAGCTTACATAAGAGTAGAATTGATAATACGAGGACGACCTAAAAAATTCTTGGCGTAACAGTTAAAACAAATTTAGAACTTGCCTGCAGATTTATTAATTTTACATCATTAATTCGTCGGTCATTTATTTCATATTTTTTGGTGTTGTTGCACTTTTCAACGTCTCTCACAGAGATCATTTTTAAAATTGATGCAACCGCGTTCAAATTCAACAAACCATCATTTTATTGTTAAATACGAAAGAGAAGAATCTTTATAAACTGTCATAAATTTTACATAAATTTCTTTTTGCATTAAATCTTCTTTCACGATAATCAATATTATAAGGCACCCAACTCTCACTTTCTGGCTCCAAGTGCCGCCACACTTCGGTTAACTATATTGGCCTACCGGCTAAACCAAGTAAGGGTAACCAGACATGGATATAATGCTGGATATTAGCAGTATCAGTAATGATAGAAAGCCCAAGATGAATGACATCGGCTAGGTTTATAGTACATATGACGACATATAGCGACAATCGAATAATGATTCAACCAGTTGCGACACTGCAGTATGAAATGCCAGAGAAAAACTACCACACTATTCTCCCAATAAAACAGTTATGGCATCACAAGGAAAATCATATTACGTTATTAATCAAAACCCGAAATATGGGAGGGAAGAAATTTCGCGAATAAACTACAGGGCCTTCCAAGTCATCATTCTGCGAAATCCCTGTAATAAAGATAAAACATAATCAAATAAAAATAACTCGAGTTAAAAGATGTGAATATAAAGGGTTTATATCTCTCCGGCAAACTAAGCAATGTCATCAAGAAAATGGAGAGAATCAACGCAGAACACAGCAAAGTCATACGACCAGGAATGGGAAAAACTAGTACAGAAAAAGCAACTTTGTACCACTCTGAAAATGATCTCCCAAACTACTATAACGGAATTAGCTTTTAGTAAACCAAAGAGTAAACAACTGAATAATAAACTTTGTGCTATACTCAAACAGAATAGCACTCTTATATCCTATTAATATAAATGTTATCCTAGTATATGCACCCATTTTAGACAGATCAACTTAGACATATCAACAATGTATAAAGATCTAACAGAATTGAAGGAACTGTTAGAAATAATGAAGTTTTAATAAGTACAGGGGACTTCAATGCTAAAGTCGGTCGATGACACTGTAGCAGATTTAAGACTATGAACATGGAACAAAAGAGGCAACACACTAATTCAGTTTTGCCAAGAAGAAGACTTGACAATTGCAAACATCTGATTTAAGCTCCCTCCAAGACGATCATACATTTGTCACTCCCCACAACATACTGCAGAAAAAATTGTGAGAACTTTAATAATCAATAACAGATATAGAAATCGACTCCATAGCGTACGAACATACCCAGACATTGAGTCGGACTATAACCCGGTAATCGAAAACGTCAAAAGAAAACTAAAAAATTAAACACCAGTAAGTTAGAGAACGAAGAAATGCGTAACAAAGCTCAAGTAAAAGTAAACGCTAAAATTAAGGACCTAGTAAATACAACTGTAATCCAAAAATGGAAGAAAGTTGAAGTCATCATAAAAATGTGCTTATATCGGTCAAGAACGACGTTATTGGACTATAAATCAATAGAAAAAAGATTCAATGGATGATCGAAGATATTGAAAGACGACATTTAGAAACCAACAAGAATATAAGAGACCCCCAAAACAGATTTGAAATAAGATCTGTATAACAAAAGAAGAATGGCTAAGAAGTAGATGCGTAGAGATAGAATGCCCAGAAGAAAAACACGAACACTTTAATATTCACAAACTTGTGAAAGAAACTATCGGACAAATAAAATATGCAAACTTGATGAAACTTAACGACGACACTAATACTGTAATCATAGACCTTAATAAAATACTTGATGACTGGAAGAATTATATCAAACAAATATTTAAGATCCGAGAGTAATCGACTGTCAAAAATATTAAAATCTGAAATTATACAAGCAATAAAACACAGCAAACTAGGTAAAGTACCCGACCCAGATGATGTGTATATAGAAGTTATAAAACTCTATGACGATAATTGTGTCGACTATATGGTAAGATTGTTTAATGTCGTCTACAAGATTGGTAGATTAGCTAGATATTGGTTACAATCTGTTTTTATTTAAGTAAATGCTAACAAATGTGACCAATAGCGTACGATCAGCTTGATGAGTCACGTTCTCAAGATATTCGCAAAAATAATACGAGTTAGAATATATAGAAAATCTGAAGACATGAGCTGTTGTTAATTCGGATTACTACGGGGGTTTGGTACTAAAGAAGGTCTTTTTAGCCTCACAGTGCTACTCCAAAAATGCTGAGACCAAAAAAGAAACATATATCTGTGCATTATCGCATACAAAAAATTGGTCGACTGTGTCAACCATAATGAACTAATAAATTTTCATGAAAATAAGGGCCTAAACAAAAACGATTTAAATATTATTAGAACCCTTTATAAACACCAGACGGTGTTTGTTAGGATCGCAAAAGACAACACAGAAAATACTCTTAGTGAAATATTTGTGCCCATTCCTTACAGGAATATTAAAATAAACGAATAAATTGTCAACAACCTGCGCTATGCGGATAATACCGGGGTCAACTATCATTAAAATTAATATTAACAAGACAAAGATGATGGTTCTAAGTAAGACATTGGTGACGCGAGTAAATCTCTTCGGATTCGAAAACCTATTAAACATGTCCCAAAGATTAATTATCTCGGCTCTCAGATAACGGAAGATTTAAATCCGAACATGAAAATAGTCCGACGAACAGAACAAACGTGGAAAATATTCCTCAATATCAAAAAACACTAACCAATGAATACCTTAACCTGAAATTAAGATGCCGCTTTGTTAATGGTTATGTTTATGCCGTGTTGTTATATGGAGCCGAAGCGCGGACTCTTAAAATCAATACGCTTAATAAACTAAAAGTATTTGAAATGTGAGTCTTCAGAAGACTACTAAAGGTACTTTGGATTTCCCATGTGACTAACGCTGAGGTTGTAAGACGAATGGATAGAGATAGAGAGCTCCTGACTACAGTGAAGCGAAGAAAGTTACATATCTAGGCCACATATTTCTAAAGTTGATCATGGAGGAAAAATTGAAGGAAAACAGGACGTTCGTGGCTCAAAACACCAAGGGCTCGGCAAATCTAGACACCCACACATTATTTAGAGCCGCGTTGATGGATATGGCAGTTTAAGAAGAAGCGGCAGTTGCATATATTGTTAATATTTTAAATGAGTTTTTTGTAATTAAAATACATTATAAATTATTCACATACAAAAGATATTTTTAGTTTAAAATAAACAATCAAAACTACATTTTTGTATAGTTAAAAATATAATATACGGAAAGTAGAAGTTAGTGTTTGAAACAAAATCCAAAAATTGTTACCAATAGTTCTTATCGTTATTGCAAATATCTGTTACACAATTGTGCTACCACATTTAATTCGGAAGCTGCATAATGTGAAAATAAATAAAAGCTTTTTTCTACTTCGGCGTCCCTTCTATGCAGTTTAATTTAAAACGCACCCCTCCAATTCTACCGCCTGTTTACCTGCGAGCCACCTGTTTACTATGCAGTAAAGTTACGACAACGTAAATATTGATACTCAATATTTGTATTTAATTATATCAACCCGGAATCCCAAACTTCAAAGGTTACCGTGGCTGGTAATTATAACCTGCTAATTTGCGATCGAGCTGCTTTATCGATGTTTTTATTTATTTGCCTTAATTAAGATACAGAACGTTGTTTATTTATTTATCTTAATTGAAGTAGAGTCGGTTGCTACCAAAGGAAGTAAGCGACTTTTATCAAAATTTGTTTTTATCGCCGTGCCACCGAGGCAGCGGCCAGCGGACGGCGCGATTTATAAAACTAGAATTAATTGAGGCAGCTATATAGTTTATGCCCCTATTTAAACAAAGCCAACTAAATCTTTATGGGAGCAGAGTCGTGATAACCATATAGGCAGGTTCAAATTTAATTACGCTCACGTGCAGTTTAGCAAGTAGCTGGCTTTTTGGATTCCATGTACCCTCGATTTATAGCGGTCACGTTGTTATTGTTATAAATTTTTCTTCAGCGCTAGAAAAGCCAAGAAATCGTTTGGGGAATAAATAGCGCCATTCTTATATAGCGATATTTTAAGTTTACCCGAACGAAAGTATTGAACAAAAAAGTATACTATATACTCTATACGATATTATTTCATCAAGCGATGAACAGCAACAAAGTGCTACCTCTACGCCTGCTTTTTGCAACCTAATTGTGTTACGGATAATACGATAATAGTAATATTAATTTAGGGCGTGTAGTAATTGTGATTTACGTGACCAAAGCGAACGGAAATTTACGCGTACCAGGCACGCTTTAACGAATTGGAATCATAATACTGCAGGGTTAGAGCACAGACCACCCAGTTGGATATTTGATACGCAGATATGGCTCGATACCATCTAAGTTAACATTGTCATACGGAACGTATATTATTTATTTACACGTACGCGCCTGTGACAGAAGATTCACATCATTCCGTCATTCGTTTAGGAATGCATGTGTTGTTATTTCATAATAATAGCCTTTGAGTTGGCCACTTTGCAGAAGAGGTACAAAAGCGTTTTAAAATCAATTTTTTTATTGTCATGTCATAACTTCATTTAATGAATTTAACTATTATTAATTACATTTTTTACCAATACGTTTAATTAATTTACTTAATTTAATTTATTTTAACTTATCTTTTTTAATTAATTAAAATAGAGAGTTACAGAAATGCTCAAATTTGGTTGTTAATTAGATATATTTATAAAATGTTTTTCATTTTATTATAACTATGGATTTTATTGGAAAGTTTTAGCTGTCTGTTTCTATATAACAAAAACATATACTCTCTGTCCCAAAACAATTTTTCTATTTTTCTTTTTTCTTTACAAAAATTTTTTTAGAGGCTCTAAACGGTTTTGAAAAACACAATATTTAAAAAGTGCAAGTTGAAGTGTAGAAAAGATTTATTTTAATAGTACAGATTAAAAAAACATATAATATATAATGCAGTTTTTCGACTCTTGCTACAGCAGCATAAAAATTTAAAAATTAATTTTTTTAATTTAAAACATTTGAGAAAATTAAAAGATATCTTATTAAAGAGATACAATTAGAAGTGTATAGTATGCAAAAATAATACTGAAAAGTATTATAAATTTATAAAGAAAAATATAATTTTGACAAAAAAAACATTTCTTAACTGATCACAATAAATTGAAGACTTAGATTTTTGTTTACTACGTACAAAGTGCACTACTTCGTTATTTCAGGCTAGATAGGTAGGTAAGACAATTGTAAATGTATATCATTTTCATTTCGAGGCTTTCTCCTTTTATGAAATAGTTTCCAATTGCATATAAAGAGGGCATATAACATTTACATATAATATACGCACAATGACAACAGATAATACATTAGAAGATTTGGGAAAGGAACCAAAGAGTATTCTTCTTCTTTTACCTATATGTTTGGGATGTCGGAGATCATCATGGAAAAGACCCAGTGTTATTGTATTGTACCATATACGTAAGTTTTTCAGCCACGATTCTTTCTCCTTCCCGGATTCTCCTGCTTTCCACATTTCTTTGGAAAATTAGTTGTAATAACTCGTACCGTTGGTTATTCCTCATAACATGTTCAAAATATTCTATTTCTCATGACTTTCTCGTCAAAAGAAATTCTTTTTCTTTCACAATTCTTTCTAGGACAGACTGATTACTGATGTAGTTTGTCCACAAAATTCTCAGAATTTGTTGGTACAGTCACATTTCGAATGCTTCCAGTTTCTTGCAAAAGGCTTTTATCAGGGCCCACGGTTTAACTCCATACAGCAGCACAAGGAAGCTATAACTCCTCAATAATTTGATTTTTAGCGATATGATTAAATCATGGCATCTAAATATTTCCGACATTTTCAGAAATGTCGCTCTAGCTTTTTATATTTTACACCTGATCTCAAGTAACTGATCCCAAGCTTCTTTAGCTCAAATAAAATACATGTCTGCACTTTTTCCATTTGATGGTTATTTATAAGGAGTTTCCAAGTCTGATTGTTATTTTTTGATACTATCATATATTTTGTTTTTGTAAAATGTATTAACAGTCCATATTTCTGGCTTATATTCACTACCCTTGCCATTATTTCTTGCAGACCTTCGAGGCTATCCGAATATACCAAATATACTAAACAGTATAAATTGATATATCATTGGATTGAAACCAATAATAGATAATATTCCATACATTAAAGAACGAAATGAAGAAAAGGTAATGAAGTAAGACTCATATTCATAACAACTAAAGAAACAGGCTTGCATCAAAGTGGATACTGCAATGAAAATAAGACTAGACTAATAATAAACAAATTCGAAAGTTATCAACTAATCGAATAGAAGGTTTCTGCAATGGATACAATATGGCAAACCACCTACTAACAATAAGAACAAAAAAAAGCAAGTGGTTCTGAATTACCACGCAACCTCTATAGATTACTAGAAAGTATCTGATAGCATACAAGTACGGGTAATAGAGAAAATGCAGAATAGTAGAGTGGATTACAGATATATAACAATATGCAACCTATACCAGAGAGAAAAGGAGTACAACAAAAAAACTCAATGGGCCTAAAGTTATTTATAACAAACTTGGATGAAGTATTTAAAAAGTTGAACTCAGACGAGAAAGATATTCAGATAAACGGGAAAATGCTCAATCATCTGAAATTTGCGGAAGAAATGGTATTGATGTCCCAGAGTTTTGAAAACTGCAGATGATAATCTATAATAATAGTCAAAACAAATAAGTTAGTGAATATCTAAAAATCAAAACCAAACGGTATAATTTAAAAATATTTATAATCAAATACAAACACGTAGAACACAAGCATGGACCTTGACAAGAAATATCTTGTACAAACCAGCTAAGTCATAAAGGGCCATATATCTTTTAGAGAACCCAACAGTTTTGAAAATGGGTTGGTTACACTATGCGATGGTAGGATGACAGATGAACAAAGTACTACAGCAATGGACAAAAAGAGGAAATGGGATGTTTAAAAATGAGATGACTGAATAACTTAAAGCTGATTGCCGAATTTGATTGGACAAGGAAAACCGCAGATTAAAAAAACTGATGACAAATTTGGAAAAACTATTAGATGAAAAGAGGTTAAAAAACTCAACCAAATTTCTTCAAATTGAAAACACACATGATTGTACACATGTAAACGTTTTCAGTTTAAGATGTTCAAAAATTTCAACAAAAATAGCATTAATCGAAATCAACAAAACCATGTAAATAACATACAATAACAAAACGAATAAATTACAACAATCCGGGTCAAATAATCAAAAATCAACTATAATAATTCAACAATTTTTAATAACAAGCAGCAAAGCCTTTGAATCAATAACAACTTGGCAACGACGAGGCATTAAGTCAAGGAGGGTGTCGATGACTGCGGAATCTTTTGCCATTTCTTCTTTAATTGCTTGAACTTCTTAGCCAAATTATTTGTCTTTTTCTTTGTCCATCTTTTCTCCAGTTCCTCCCATAAGTTCTTGATAAAGTTCAAGTCCGGTTTCTAGCTTAGCCACTTTATTACAGTGATCCTCTTTTTGCTGAACCAATCCTTGACATACTTTGAGACATATTTTAAATGAATCCGCGCTCAAGATTAGGCCTCGCATATGAAAACATGATTTTTTAAAGAAAATCCAGATAGATTTTACTGACTATTATCCTCTCTATCTTTTGTGCAAGAAACTGACTCCTTTTGCGCTGAATATTCCCCACACCATTACTGATCCGCCACCATGCTTGACAGTCTAGATTTGGCATCGAGAATAAAATCTTTTTCCAATTGGGCGATGTCATCGCTACTAAACAACATAAACTTATTTTAAACGGACCAAATTACGTCGTTCGACTCCTGAAGAGTGGCTTGAAGATAAGACGGAATCAATTTGTAGTCCAGCATCACTCAAACGACGTAAGATAGCCTGGAAAAAATATCGGAGATGTTAAACTCATTTGGCTCGCCAGCTATGTCGACTGCAGTGCAGCGAGGGCATTCATGGGACATCATTAGGATCTTTATATCGACAGCACGAATGTTTTTATTGGGTCGTCAGACCACTCCAGAATTATTAATGTTCTACTTACTTGTGCATGGATAGTTTTTTGGCTAGAAACATATGTATAAGTTTGGGGAAAAATTGTTAATTTTTGTGATAAAGTTGTTGAGTGAGCAGCTCTGTTCGATAATTGTTTGTATATAAATTATGGTAATAATATCGCGCAGGATATTTTGTTAGAATATTTTTGTATTTATTGCAACTTGTAGTATGATGGAAGGCTCATACAGAGTTTCTATTTTATCTTAGTAGATCAATAATTAATGTTTTGTTGTTTATGTTCCGGTTCAATTCAGAGGCCAAGACACTTTTAATTTTATACAACGCTCCAAGACACCCCGAAGACTTATGTTTAGATAAAAACAAAATTGTAATGTTTTTGCCCCAAATGTAATCCCTTTTGTGCAACCGATGTACCAAATATAACTCAAGAGGTCAAGTTGCATTCCGAAAAGATCCCTTAAAACGGATTGTTGCTTCTGCATGTGCAGATATTTCTACAAAACTAAAGACAGTTAATTTAAAAGAATTAGTAGAAAGTCTTGGAGTAAATTTCTAACACAAGTTGATGGTTGGAGTGAAGGTGATAATCTTCTATTGTCACAGTAGAGAGATAAAATAGAGTTAGAGGGTATAGAGGAACCAACAAAGGAAAGTTAATGCACTCATAAATCACATTTTTGGAAATGTAACAAAACAATAAGCTCTTGAATGGGCCCTCGGGCAAGAAGAATCGTGAGAATCCTTAAACGATTTAATTAATATTTTCTATCTTTTGCTCGATAATCCGAATAAACCAATACAAGTATTAATTTGAATTTAAAGAGGTCATACTGTATTAACACTTGTACAAAATGTATGTTTAACGAAAAATCGCCCTGTGTTCGATAAAGTTTCCCGAAGCAAACATTTTGTTGATTTTTTGAGTTTATTCTTTAACTGTAACTTTTTAGCCAATATTTAACGATAAATAGTTTACCATGTTTCATGCGCTCATCCGTGTGCTAGGATAATTTAACTCATATTTCTACACCACGCATATTGCTCATGTCACTAATAAAAATGAAAATGTGTCCTTAGGCCGGGACTGTACAATGCGATAGCTATCGCGGCCTTGTGTGTTTGTTTACCTACAAATGTTTGTAATAAACGTAAGCAAAAACGCTGTTTATTGTTGTACTCTCTATTATTTTGGGTCGAGTCATTAACCTGTAGTCCAAATACACATACAACGCACTATAATGGATTAAGCTGGCTAGACAATATCCCTATTTGCGAGCTTTTGCGTAGCGCAAAATTCTCCGCAAGCCGCAATTTAGGCCAGAGGCGGACTCAAATACATTAAAGCATATTCTAAACTGTTTAGTAATTTTAAACCATCACAATTATTTTCCTTTACAAAACAGAAAATAATGGAAATTGCTCCATTATTCGTAGAAATCCGATGTGTCAAGTTAACAATTTCATAAAACTATTACTGGAACGTGTCTGCTTCAGCACAATGGTACTGCACACAAGATGAAATTCCATCTCTTATTTCACTTCCAGTAAACTCAGTTATCCCAAGATTGAAACGTCAGCAGCATATGTACTGTGCAAATAAATACGGGTATTACTAAATTTAAAATGCGTTATGTTGCATATGCATGAAGCAAAATGCAACTGTCAAACTTTCTGTAAGAAGTGATAAAAACTGGACATGAGACAAAAGCAAATCTGATTTTACTTATGCATATACGCGCATTACAATTTCAAAAATAGCTGAAGTCCTTATGAAAACATAATTAGAGATATTCTTTAGTTACGTACCGAGCCTTTAAAGAGTATCGATTTTTTGTTTATTTATTAGTAGTAAGTAATTTTAACATGTGTATACTTGAAGTTATAACCGAGTTTTTTAAATTGTTGAGGCTACAGGAGGCTTCACGATAAGTAAACACAGGCATCTTGAAGAGTCTCTTGTTAAAAGAATCTCAGGTCCCAAAAAAATTATAAAGCGATAAATGTTGTTAATGGGGCACATTCGCAGTCTTACTTAGTTGTCTTGGGTAGAGAAGTAGTAGAGAATGCGCTAAGAAAGCGAAAGGTCAGATTTAAACCATGTGTAAGGGTAAGAAATTATAAATTTTAAAAGCGACTGCAACACAATACAAAATAAGGATTGGAACAAGAACGGCCATAACCTTACATACACAAAAAATGTTACTCAAAAACTTTAAAAATTGCTTACTAACAAAAGCTTCTTAATTTGTGCGTTTATTAGAATGTATATGTAATTTATTTAAAAAATCTGTAAACATCGTAAAAGCAAATATACACACTTTTAAGTAAGGCGTTTTTTAAGTACGCGTTTTTTTATAGACTTCCTATATTTAACACTTGGCAATTACTTTATATGTGAATACCTGCTACTTCAAATAAAATCTTCTATCCAACAAAAGTTCTTCTGAATTGGAAAAGCGTCATTCATTTAAAATTCTTGGCTCCCTACCAATCTCTATAAACTTTTATTGCTACCAACCAATCGTTTGAGAGTATTCGTTTGATGAATCAATAAAGTGCCATTTTCCACAAGGAGTGCGCTCGCTTGTAAATTGCTAAAAAACGATACCGAACAAGAAAAATCGTTGAAGGTATTTACTCCATACTTTTAACTCTCTACCATTTATTCGTATTTTTTTTTTAATTTATGAATCTCAAAATAAAATCTTAATAATTAAGAAGGAATATGTCAATTTTACAACGATGTTAGAAATTATCTAATGTCAATAACAAGAAGCATTTTAACTGAATTATAAATCACTGAAAATATGTATTTTATGTAGTAGACTACAGCATTTAAAAAACATTTTTTGTGCCTAATGTGAAATGAAAAATTGGAATCAGTATACTGTTTGAAGTAGTAAACATATATAACAATATTATATTTTTGAAATTTCTCTGTATATAATTATTTTTCCATGTATTCACAGTCATGTGTTCATATCATATGCCATAAAACTGTGAGAGAAAAGAACCTATGGTTATAACATGAAATTCAGTTTAGTGTTGAAAAATAGAAGTACACTTAGTAGTGGAGACCATTTTCCAAAAAGTTTGTGGAAAATGTATCAAAGTAGCAATTTTAGTTTCAACCGACCAAAATCCTATTAATAGATCTATGGCATTTTGATTTAATTTGTTGTGGTTAACTATTTTTTAATTATCAAATTTAACTTTTAAATTTTAATTGTTAACACTGTACACAAGTGAGTAGCTTGATAAATGATTTAGTTGTGACAGTTTTCTTCTTATATATAAATCATTTAAGGTTACAATTTATTCTGATACTAATTAGACAATTACAGCGTTTTAAACAGTAGATATGTTGGTTACGTGGAGTGGCACATTTTCTTTAGAAGGAAAAGATCCATGAAATAATTTTGCTCACATTTGCTGGTTCATGTACTTTCTATAAAACCATTCAGCTTGGGTAAAAAACAAATTGTCTAACTAATTGTATATGAAAAGACTGTAACAGTTGGGTAAAATTTCTGTTCATTTTAAAGCAGAATGCAATTTATAAGCAAATGTCGACTGTTTTTTTGTTTAAGAAGAGTCAAACTGATTTTTGCAGTATTTTGCAATAGTGGAAAAACGTTGGTAAGCCGAAATTCAAATAACAATTTAAACAATGTACTCCACGAACCGGGTGTGAGAAAAATAAAAAAAGTGTCATCTGATGAATAGATAATGACGTTGGTTGTTCAGGACATAAAAGAGATCCTTCTGCTATACTATCTTGAGAAAAGACAATTGATTGATAAATGCTATATGACGCTTTGTAGAAATTGAATAAAGCGATCATAAAATAACATCCTAAATAACTTATTAACATGTTATATCCATACAAACTATACCGCTAAGTAAAAATGTTTGAAATTTCTTCATCCATTTTATTCACTCGACCTACCATTTGTTCCTGAAATTCAAGTTTACGTAGTTAGGAGAAAATTTTGGTCAAACAAAGAGGTAATATAGAGCCCATATAAGTATTTTAAAAGCCACTAACAAATCTCCTACAAATAAGTTGCAAATCTAGAGAAAGCAAACAATTAAAAAGAAAATATTTTATGTAATGTACTTTGTTACCTTTAATATTAAATCAAGTTACATTTTGACTTATATTGTCTTAGTTTTTAATCTTATTTAGCATGTTTCTAATCTAAGAGTTATTTTCAACTTGATATCTTTAATTTGTTTTTTCTTCAATAATTGCTTTGTGTTTGTGCTTAATGTTTTAATAGTCACGTATAAATAGTTAATGGTATTAGCATTTGTTAGGTTTTTACACATTTTATAAATTTGTTCAAATACTTTTATTATTTTTTATAAGTTATTATTAGTACTATTTTTTTCTGAAGCTAACACACTTTTATTTTTACCTTGCAATGCATATTTTCAAGGCCTTGATGAAATTTATTTAATGAGGGTTTTAAAAGTGTATTTGGGCTGATTACAATGATATATAATTTGTCGCTGTTGCATATCTAGGTCCCTTAAAAATTACCTATGGCCAGAAAAACTCGCTACTAGTAAAACAAAGAAAATTGAAGTTTCCGAGACGCATCTTGGGGAGTGAACTAGGTAGATAGGATTATTAATGCAGGAATAAGAGAAATAGCACAGAGAGAATGCAGTATTATAAATAGGATACGACTTGAGAAGAAAGAAAATCTTAAAATCCATTGTAGAATGAGTAATCGATGGACGAAGTACTCAGAGAAAAACAAGGCTAGAAGATATATTTCATATAATAAAAGATATGAAATGCAGCGGTTTCATAAAAAGAAAAAACTGGATAGAAATAAAATAAGATAGAAACAAATAGTATGGAGTTAATCAATCAAGAAAAACTGAAGGGAGACAATTATTTATATCATTTAAGGTTTATATTGGGATTGGTTTTTTTTCTTCTAAATGGCAATGTTACAGTCCGAGTGATTTTTCTAATGCATGTTATTTAATATTTTATTAATGTAGTCACTTATATATTTTACTATTTTTATATAGGACTCTGAACCACAACATTACTGTTTTATGATTATATCGTACCTGTTAGTTCATCTGTTTGTTCTTTAGACTTTTCGCCCAATATTTTGTAAATAATTGCATGTATTGTCTTCATTATCTTAAGTTTCTTACCTCATAAGGTTTTCCGTTTTCTGTTTCTGCGTCTGTCTATTCCCCATACAGCTTTCTGCAAACCTGTCAAGAATGAGTCGTCCTGCTCGTTTTTATCTTTACCACCTGCCGTTTGCATTAATCTTACATGTCCATATCATTGGAGAGCTCTATATTTTAACATTTTCCTGTTTGAGCAAGTATTATTCCTTCTTCTTTAAACTGTTTTGGTTCTGAATCAGTCCTGTTTTTTTAACTTATAAAATCTAATTTTAATATTCTGATTTTATTTCTTATGTTCTTTATAAATATACACTCTAAACTATTTTTTTATATCATTACCGCTATTCTTATTCTATATTACTACATGCAATGATTTCGTTGCCGTCTTTTTAATAAAAATTTTGTTGATATCTTTATCGATATAAAATGTTTGAATGTTGTATAGGATTTGTTTTTTTCTCTTATACTTTAATATCATGTGTCTCTCTGTCTACACACATATATTGTTTTGTTTTGGTTTCTAATTTCTCTTTTTAATTCTTAATTTTTTAGCATATATTTTATATCTTTCCGATCTTCTAAGGTTCAGTTATCTATTTTAACTTCCGTTCCTAAGCATTTTCTGTAACACATTTTACTAATACTTTGTATTACTTATTTTGTTTTCTTTATATATGCTTTCATTTTGTAATACTACTTTTGAACTATCTGTATCTATTTTCTATTTCTTTTTTATAGCACTGAGAAATGGTTTTGTCATATACAGGACAATAAATGTTCCTCTATACGTAAAGTTGAATTTCTGTTTTTTTAAATATATTAAGCTTATGTAGGGTTTATTCTATTTCTTAAGATTATTTTCTTCTTGCTTCATTTTGTTCAATACCTTCTATGTGTATTTTGTAACTTTATTGCTTTCATATTTTCGTAGTTTTATTTTAGTTTTCTGTTTTATTTTGACCTTTTTAAATATTTTTCGAATAACTTTTTCTGTTATTTTACAATTAGGGTATATATTTTCTACAAGCTCTTTTTTCATATATATTTTTCTGTGCTCTAATAGGAGATTGGCATAATGAATAATTTATTTAACAGTACAGTTATCTGCAATGTTTGTGATTTTTTTGCACTTCTAGAGCATCACTCGTTGTATCAAATAAAACTTCTATGTTATTTTAGTGTATATCTGTTTAGATTTTTTATGGTTTTTAATTATCTGTATTCTTCTTTTGTTTTCTTAATATCCCTCTTTGTGTATGTAAGATGTTCTACAACCACGTGATAAATGTTTGTATATTCTAGTTTTCGCTAGAACCTTACGTCCGGTATTTGTACTTTCCGTGCTTTTTAATTGTTATCAGGTCTGTGATAGATTTTATATTCATTAGTGAGTCTATCCGTGTCTGCTCAAGAATATCCTTGTTAGTATTTTTTCCTATGCTCTAATATTTAGGTTGCCCATTATGACTGCTTTTGTATGGTTTGGTATGTCTTTTAAGATAAGAGTTAATCTCTCAAAAAATTATTATTTTGCTTGTTTTTAGCATTATCTATTGTGACATGTAGTCCTGTAATTGTTATTTATAAATTTTAATGGCAACCACAACAATTGATTCGTTGTACTATTCGAGCGTATGATCTACTTATTTCTCCCATGCCCTTTTTATCAATTTGGATAGTCCAGTTTTGAAATTTTAGTGCTTAAGCACGCTTCCCCAAACATGGTTATGACTGTTAATTTTTTTTATCTGATAACTTTTTTGGCCACACGCTCTTCCTTTTTTGTGCTAGGAACTGGCAAGGAGATTTAATTCTTTGGCGGAGTTGTCTATTGATTTAATCCTCCAAAATTTATTTCCGAGGGTACAGTGGAGTTGGAAAGAAAAAAGAAATTAGAAAATTGATGATAATAATAAAAGCTTTTTTGACTATTTGATGAACCAACTTTCTGCAGTAAATTATAACAGTAACTTGAAGCTGGCTTTGCTCGAGTAAAACAGCATTTGCTTAGGCTTAGTATATTTTGGTTGTATAAATTTATTTTATTTGTATTTGTATACAAACTTCAGTCATTTAACTATATCATTAATATAATGTTATTTATTTTTGTTTATCTATTTTTTCATAGCTTTTTAATATTATTGCATGTTTCTATGCTTATCGATATTTAATATAACTTTTTATTAAGTTTTCTCTTATTTTTTGTTATCCAATATTTTTTTGTTTTTATAACCAATAGTAGTTACGTTTTAAGCTGATATAAGTGGTTTATCTCTTATTATGCTTTTTAAGAAGTGTTTTAGCAAAAGAAGTAAAGCTAGTCATAAGCTTTCGAGTTTAAAAAATAGCTTTTGTCACATACGTCTGCGTATCATGCTATACAATTTTTAATTTGTGATAAGAACATCTAATTATTTGATTAGCCTCCAGATCCCAAATGACTAGTTGTTACAATTTGTCCTGATAAGACCATTTCAAGGTTAAAATTAGGAGTGGCTGCAGATATTGTATAAGTTGTATAGTAGTCTACTGAGTAATTTGCAGTAAGATTATGTCCTTGAAAATTTAGGTATTACTATGATTTACCTGTACAGCTAACTTTAATTTGTTTATCTGTCTGACGATATGCAGTTTTATCTGTACAATGTACAATTTACAGAAAACTTTTAGTTGGGATTTTATGAATTTTCTCAGAAAAAGTTGTGTCTACAGCACCTGTCGAAAATACATCAACTTTTGGTATTTCCCCTATAACATTTTTATGTGTTGATATATTTTTTATTTTTGGACCTCGTTCGTGACACCTGTTCTGCAATTAAGCAAATAATTTTCACCTTTTCAAATGCCTGCTGGTAATGACGTGCAAATCATTGTAATTAATGAAAATTACCTTTTTATTGACTTTTGAAGAACACATATTTCGCGTCGTTTTTATCGTTTTTTCTTGCTTTTTTTGGCATTTATTAAATAATAGTGGTTTTATCAGCTAAGGGTAATCAGTTTGGCTCCCGCAACATATCCCCAGATATCCTAGAAGGCGATTGCAAATGATTATGGCCAAGCTTGAACTCTCCGTGATCTTGCAACACAGTCCAATCTCCAAGGCGGTATCGTAAAAAAGTTCAAGGCCGGCCGTCCTAAGACATTTTGATAGAAACGTCATTCACATGGCCCGCAACAACCCCGCCTCACGGCAGCCGATATTTCTCGCTAATTGTGGGCCCCCTAGACACAAAAAAACTATTCGTACTATTAGACGTCATCTGCAGCAAGCTGGACTTAATGAACATTGTCCGCTCAAGAAGCCAATGATTCGGAAAAGAATATAAAAGGGCGCGTGAAGTGGATACAGACAAACAAGAACTGGACGAGGAAAGAGAGGCAAATGCTCTCTAGAGTAACAAAAACAAGCACATACTATTCGGAATGGACGGGACTTGTCCCTAATGCACTTGTACCAGATTACCACGATAAAGCACGGAGGCAGAAAACTCATGACCTGGAAGTGTGTCTGCGGTTTTGGTATGTGTCCCCTCAGGAGAATCCACGGCTTTATGGATTGCTATCTGTATGAGAACATTCTCGAAAAACGATGAGTCCATATGCCATGCAGAACATGGGCAGAAAGGTTTCATTTTCCAACAGGACAATGATCCTAAACATCGTTCGAAGCATATCCAGGACTGGTTCGCTCGCCGTCGTGTGACCTTCCTCGACTGGATCAGCCAATCCTTCAACTTGAATATTATCGGGGTTTTGAGCAGAATTGTAGAGTCGCCTAATTGTCAAAAATGCCAGAAATACAGATATAAAGTATGTCCAACTCGAGGACAAATGGAAGAATATCTCTCTCTTTCATCCATACTCTACTGGGCTCCATGCCTCGCAGCTGCCAAGCCGTCGTTTGTGCATTATGCTTCTAAACAGTCTGTTTTTGTTTACTTTTAGTTAATTTTGGGTGATTTAGAGTTATTCCGATATTTTTATTTGATGTTTATTTCGTTGCTGGATTTTGATCATTTTTATTGTGCCAATAAATTTCTTTTCAGTTGAGTTTTTTGTTTATTTTTTGAAAAATTTGATTGGCTAACAGTGTGAAATATTTCGACAAATATTCTTTGTAAATTTCAACAGAGAATACAAAAACCGAAGAAGTTATGGCAAAAATACTAAAAGTCGTTATATTATTTTATGTTAACCGTCTAACCCCGGCAAAAGATAAAATTATATTTACCGACAAGTTAAAAAAGCTTTATGCTTTAGAATTATAAAAACAAAAACATTAGTAAATTTACTGCGATTAACTTTTGCTACTTTGTTATTGTATTGGCATATTGTTAAATAAATATTTTTTACAATTTTTAATTAATTTTTATATTTGCTATTAGATGTGTTTTAGGCATATAAATTGTTCGTTTAGTATCTTTGGAATTTTGTTGTCTATATATTTCACCCTAAAGTTTTTGTTACGTTTACAATTATTAATTTTAATTTAACGTAGTATAGGTTACTTTAATTGTGTAGCAAAATTTGTTGTTATAAGTAATTCTTCATTAAACGTTTACATAAAGCATCTCAATTATTTACTAAAATTTATGTAAAAATATGTCCAATCAAAGTAACAATACTCAGTGTTGGTAATTATTGTCAACTAATATAATTATTTTATTATCTAGTCGCTAATGTACAAATATCTTTGTGGGATGATTAGTGGTTCGACACTCCAAAGAAATGAGAATCTGCTTCCAAATCTGATTAACGTTCATTAGGAATTTGCTACGATAGCCAGAAAAATTCGTAGCCCTGAATACCTACAGACGAAGTTACCGGAGAATTGGATGTTGAACTTATCTAAACAATTCGTGGTGATTAGACGGCCTGCGAAAGCCGCTGAGCTCCGAAAGTCCGCGGCGGACGATTAAAACGGTCCGCTGCGAGTTTCTATCAAAATGTTAATTAATGCTGAAGTAGCAGCTCAAAGTTCATCTGAAGTTCCAACCGCGAGACCGCGACTGATCAGCTGCTTGATCAGTAATTGCCCGAGTAATTAGACATTTATACTAATTTGCAAGTCTGTTTAAGCACAATTAATCACCGATTGTTTCTTGTAAACTTTGCAAATTAACTTGACGTGTTGATAATGGCTGAGACTTGTAGCTCGCGAAGCGAACGGAGATGCTCTGGCGGCGCGGCCGCTTCGGCTGGCTCATTTGAGCGGAGGTGTTTGATCTCCGCCGAATTTTGCCAAAGGAAGAAAAAGTAAATCAGCCTTATAATTTGTGACGCTATTAGTTGATTGCACCACTTTCTCGGAGGAGTCCGGAGGGGTCGGTGATTAAATGAAGGGGCGGACATGACAGCCCAGCAAACACAAGGAATAATTTAATACGGAATCGAAGCATTATGCGCGCGGGCCGCAGCCGATGTAAATTCATGAGGAACGTGAGACTGACACAACTTGGGCGGCAGCACAGGGAGGGAATAAGTTTCGCTCTATCAAATCCTTGCTTATCAAACATTCAGCAGCGGTTTCTTTCATTAATTGGAAATCAACGAATGTGCGAGGCAGGCCTGTCACCAGTCGGGGCACCGTCTCGCGTGGGGCTGGAAAAGCTACTTTCAAATAAGTTTAGATTGAAATTTTATTGAATAAACAGCTGAAAAAAAGTAGTTGGGAACATCAAACTACTATTGTATCAAAAGCACAATTTTTACAGAAAGATTTTGCAAGTGACTAGCTGATAATTTTAAAAATTATGTCGAGCTGAATTACTAAGTTGAAAATAAGTGTAACGATTATAAAATTGCAAATATATTTTTAGTGTAAATAGAATTCCACTTTACTTTATTTTCATGCTTATTTCTCTTTCTTAGAACACATTTTTATAATTACAGAGAAACATAAAATGTACTATAGGTCGCTTAAAGCAATAAGCCAGAGTTTTACATGTCTAAACGATTTCTAAGTACTGAATAAGCATTCTTCTTTTTTAAGTGCCCTGTTCAGTCTTCTTGACGTTGGAGTCTATGCTTTACGGTCTTTTATCCTGCGACAAATTTGCTCTATAAATCATAAGCCTATCCAATCACATATTTTTTTTATCCATGACATCTGCTTTCTTCCAATTTCTTTACTGTCTTCGATTTTTTCTTTCATAATTAGTTATAGCAATTGATATTTTTTAGTCACTTTTCTTTGTTTGATAATGGTAAATAATTCTCTGTCCGTGTTAGCTCTCCTTAATATTTGTTTATTTGACACATGATCGGTTGATTGAATTTTCAGCATTCTTCTGTGTAACTACATTTCGAACGCCTCTATTTTATTTACCGTGTTCATTTTCAATGTTTAACATTCCGTTCTATATAACAATACTGACCATATGTAGCATTTTTTTATACGTTGTCGAAGTTTCAGATTCAGTACGTTATTACATAATGTTATTTTCATGGAATTAAAAGTAGCGCGACCTATTTCCATTCTTCTCTTGGATGGAGGTCCTTTGAAACATTACAGACTAAATATTTAAAAGCACTAACTCGTTCTATTTGGTTATTATTTATGTGTAAATTGACGCTCAAATACTGTTGTCTGTTGAACACTATAATTTAGTTTTGTCAATATTAATGCTTAATACCATGTCGGTACTGTGTGTATAAATCTTGTTTAAGTGTCTTTTAAATCTTAAGTAGTATTTGTAATATAATATCATCCGCATATCTAATGTTATTAATTGCTACACCATTAATCTTTACGCTCAATTCTTCACCGCCTAATACTGCCTTAAATATATCATCAGAATATAAATTCAACAGCAGTTGATACTCCTTGTTCCCAATATAGGTTTTAGATAATTCAAAAATTTTTTCTTCAACTTTAGTAAGTTTTTAGTAATTCTATGCGTTCTGTACGTCTCACTTTGTCGAGCGCTTTTTTATAATCAATGAAATAAGCAAATATGTCTTTTTGTTGGTCTCAACCCTTTTGCAGAGAACTGTAATTACCAATAATGCTTCACGTGCACTGAAACCATTCTTGAAAACAAACTGTGTGATATTCAAATGGTTTTCGCATTTTCGTCTAATTCCTACTCGTAGAAATGCCTTCAAGAGGTAGTTAATTACGCTAATTAATTGGTAATCAATTTTTTTGTAAATTTTTTAAATATTCTTATATGTAATGTTGTAATAGAGAATGTGTTTATAGGTGTGTAGCTTTTATTTATTAATTTGGAAGTTAAAAACCTTTCTCGTATTATATTAGACACTAAAGTTAAATATGAAACACAAACAAACGTATATTATTAGAGTATAAAAACTTAATTAACTCTAACACATAATACTACATAAGAATTTTGCTAAAACGTTTTTCTACCAAAATAAATGATATCAATTTTATTTGATTTTGTGACCATTGTTATTCCTATTTATATCTATTGAATCCTTATTACAACCATATTAGTTATGCTACGTGTTTCCAGGCTTTCTCTCCTATCAATTTTATGTTTTTAATAACCATTTCCCAGATGTAAAAGTTCGTTTTCAAATTTCCACCAATTAAAATCGAGAAGCAAGACAATGGATAAGTAATCAATAAGTATATAATTGTAGTAATCTGGTATATTTGTTAACAAACACAAAAATACTGCTGAAATCTTCATTGTAATGTCTATTTAGTATTTATGATTTCTTTATATATTTAAAGAAATAGCTTTTATCGCAGCGGTTTAAAGATAAGAATAAATTAAAGAAAAGTAATGTTAGAGTTCTTTGACAATAAAATAAAGACACTACTTGGTGTGGCGGCCTTTTCGCCCTTGAACCGCTTGTATATCGCGGCGGCATGCTGGGGGGCTTTGATATCTGCCGCTACGTTTTGCCATCGCACACAAAACGGCATATGGGCTTTTGCTCAGCCGATAAGTCTGCATACGCCGACGGCGGCACCCTTTGATATGAAAGGTGCTGTCGAATGAAAATTTCCCGCAAAAGTCCTACCGCTAAGCCAGGCGCGAAGTCCGGCGACATAAGCACACCACAGCGCGGCCAATTCGGTCGTGTTTTAACACCCCGCAATACGCACTCCGCAACGCGGCCAATTCGGTCGCATTTAACATCCCGCAACATACACGAAGACAGCGCAGCAAGGTGGCCACCTTGGAACCATCGCCGACGAAGCCGAAGCCGATTCAGGTGAGCGATTTGGCTTTACTTTCGGTTGATATCGGTAGCCGCCCCCATCCGCTTTCGCGCTGGCCGTTTAAGGGACGATTTGGGCCTTATCGGTTTACGCTTCAAAACGGGCCGTACTTCGTTTCCCACACCGCACCACGAGGGCGGCTATTTACACGCCTGCCTCTCCACTACTAAACGTACAGAAAGTAAATGACGATTATGCAAAATGTAAAGTAAATATCCAACGCCATGTTTGTCACAATAAAACACTAGTATGTGTTATATGATAATTTGATATAATATTTTGTTATTTTATCATCACGACAACTTTATATACTTTTTTAAATAATATTCTAATTACAATAGATAATATGTCCTTTAATTTGCTCTTATTATTATAGGAAGATGGATCAAATATAAACCATTATTATTATTTTTAGTATATTGAAAGAACATAAAAATACAAGTAAAAAGTTATTTTTTTATATAATCTCCTGGCTTAAAAGCACATATTTTCCAACGCTTAGATAATTTGTTAATATCTCTTTGCAAAATGATGTTGGTTGCGGCACCAACTAATCGCACACGAACTCCACAACAACTATTCTCCTAAATTATGCTGGTGCTAAGGCAATTCCAGTTATATTCATTTTTTACTTTATTTTTGTCCTACTAGAAATTATTTATGATGTGTACATCTAGGTCTTATTAAAAGTGTTATCACTGAACTGTGCCTTAAGTTTCCTCAAAATTTAATACGGTTTTAAGCTCGCTGCAGTCAAAACTTGATAATAGTTCTTTGCGCAATTGACGAGAGTACCTCTTGCTGACTAAAGAAGTGGTTGACCAAGGTATCCTACAAAGTGAATTCTCTTAAGAAGCTTAGAAGTTTCTGTTTATATTTGATTTGCCATCGTATTATGAAAAACTTGATTTTAGATTTTTAGACATGTGATTGCTAAAGATGTGATATTTAAACATGTCGTTAAACACAAAAGCCAATTTTCTAAATCCATAATTTACAAAGGAGCGCTTCGTTCATTTGATTAATTCCTATATTATAAAAAGAAATTATGGCACAATTTTCCAACCTGATTATACTCCAAGGATCGTATAAATAAATTAATAGTATTACTTTTTAATAGAAGTCTCCATGCATATCAACTTGTTTATAATTTTCAACGCACTTGGAAAATACTCTAAAGTAAAATGCTATAAAACGACCTCCTGCAACTCTTTATCGTTATTAAATTTTCTGCCTCAAATATCTGTCTTCGATTTTAAAAATCGATAGTAGTCTTTATGAAGCAGATCTGGACTGTAAGGTAAAGGAGAAAGCTTCTCAGCACCTAAATTCTTAGTAGTACGGTAATTTTGGCAATGTTATGGATAAGGTTATTATCATTCAAAAGGTGAACATCTCGATTCGACATACCTCTTTTTTTTTGATAAAATCTCACAATTTATTTAATAATCTAGATTAATACTCACCGTTTGCTACTTGTCTTCCTTTCCTTAAAATGATTTCGCAATATTTTCCCAACAGATCGTCGCTACGGTCTTTTTCGCCAATTGAGCCTTCTTTGTCTATTCCATTGACTTTTTTTTCTAAGAAATTATAGTACGGGATTATAATTTCATCTCTGTTACAATGAATTTAAGAATTTCTTTTTGGTGTTGTAACAAGGCTTAAACATTGTTCACAACAAATCATACTGCTGCTTTTAGATCACTGTCAAAAGAAAGGATACACTATATAGCTCTAGCTTTATTTATGTAAATTTGCTCATAGAGCGCACTGTACTGAAAAAACCTTAACCTTGCTGCTAATTCTTTTACTTCCAAATACCTACTTTGTAACACTTTTATTGGCAGACAGTAAGTTAATCTTCAACACCTTCTCGCCTCAAGAGAAAGTGCTTTCTGTTGCTTCACAGTGAATTATAAAGGACATATCATCCAAAAGTTGTTTAATAGTAGAGAAATAAAAACACCAATGAAAAGTTTTATCATAATTTGATGAATGATTTTTAACATTAGACAATATGATGTGCACTATCAGCGAATACTACTATGGTACATGACTAAGATAGCATAGTTAGGCTGAAAATTCTTGGTGTTTACCTTGTACCTAAATTTTGAAAGTTTTTCTTATACATATAGCTTTATATTATGGCGTTCTTACAAACAACCTTTCTAAAGTTCGTATTTTAAAATTTTGATAAAATATGGTATACGAACAACTAGTTTAATATTTAAAAGTTAGTTTGTTGTATATTATCTTTAAGTTTATAAATTAATTATTTTTGTTATTCTATCTTTTATTATTTGTACTTTCACATTAACATAATTCCTGATACATGAAAAATGGTAATAAAAAAAACAACATAAAAATAAATGATCAAATTATCAACTGATCTAGAAAATGGCAGCGTGCTTTTGGTATACAAAAATATTGATTAGTTTTACCATTGTTGTTTGGTAAATGTTTTTAGTAAAAATAATTTTCGTCCTTAAAGATACTTTATTTCTTGTAAGACATATGTATTTGTAAAAATTGTGATTGAGTAGTTGGAAAAATGTTTTGCTACTTCTACAAAACAAAATAGTCGTCTCTGGATTGTCTTTTACATAAGAAGATAAAAAGATATATTATTATTTTTATTAAAAGGTTTACCGATTGTGATTTTTTCAGCAGCACTTGGTACTGCTAGAATTTCTAGACATTTATTATTAATCATCTCTTTGCCTGCTAGGTTAGACACACAAGTCTTTAGATTTTCAGTAAATATTTTACCACTTCTTTAGATTCATAAATTTTGTCAAATAATTTGTGTCTTTGCTTACTGCAACATGTTAGTTCAACAGTACACGTTGTCATAGACATTTTATATTATGCGCTTTAATCTTGATAAAAGAGCAATAATAACTACACAAAGGACTAGATTACGGACAATGCCTCTACTCTATAAAACTGCAAAACTGTAACTATGTGTATTTGTAACTAATTTTGCAACTCCTCCTACACTTATGAATCGATTTCACAATGGTCAGTACCTTATTCGAACAGGTTTGTTGCCAAACCGCGAATAAAGGTTTTAGATTTTCGATTTAGGTCACGGTTGACCTTTTATAGGTCAAAACATAAATTATCGTAAAATAATTAGACAGTTTACGCCACATATCAGTGTTTCATACACTACGTGGCCAATTCTTGCTGTTAGTAGGCACAACTTTGATTTATGTTTTTACTAGTATGATATATAAATCAAAAGTTACAATATGCTTTAAATCATATTTTTGACCAAATAAAATTTGGGCAACTACTTCTAATACATTCTATGTTGTTATATACAAGGTAGTTCAAATATGACCGGTATTGATTTTTTCACAAAAACACCAAATTACCAAACAATGCTTGCACATGTTAGTCTTTAACGTACTTCTCTCCGGAGTCAATATATTTTTCCAACGTTCTGGAAGCATCCTGATGATGAAAAAAATACTTTTTGTTGGTGACGTATCCACTCCCGAACAGTTTGGAGGACGGCGTCGTTGTCCGCAAACCCCATGCCTTGCAAGTCTGAATGAGCCTTCCGAACAGAGAAATCACTTGGAGCCAAATCGAGACTGTACGGTGGATATAACAGAAGATTTCATTTTAATTTGCGGAGGGTTTTCATTATTATTTTGGCCGTATAGGGGCGTGCATTGTCTTGATGGAAGGCTACCCGCTTTCCAATTATCTTCGGCTTGGATCGGATCTTTCCCTTCACATCTGTTGCCAAAAGGTTTAAGTAATAAGCTGCACTGACTGTTCTGGCATCCGTCCGAAAATCTATATGGATAACCCCTTGCCAGTTCCAGAAAAACTTCGCCATCATTTTTCCTGTCAAACGGCTTCTCCGCGCTTTATTGGGTTTAGGAGATTCCGCCGCTAGCGTAATAACTGCTGGGACTCGGGAATGATCTAGTGCATCCACGTTTTATCGGTAGACACTATAGATTTCAAAAATGCATTACCTTTGTCTTCAAACTGCCTTGTCTTCTATATTACCAGCACTGATTGACATAATTGTTCCTTGATAGTGATGGCTCACGATTATGCGGTTCATTCTCCATGCGCTTTCTACGCTTTCTGAAGCTCTTACACCGCTCAAATACAAGAGTCTGAGAACGACACTTTTCCCTAGACTGTTGTTAGACTCTGTGGTAAATTTCAACGAACGGGACGTTTTCTTTAACAAGAAATTGTATTCACAATGTGTTATTTCACGTTCCGCGGTACCTTCTGTTTGTTTATCACTCTAGCAACTCCCAAACAGGACTGAGCAAGTTCTAACCCTAGCAAGAGGGAAGGTGGAGATTGTAGCTCTACTCTCTCAAGATCTCATAGCTGCTGAATGGTGCGGCTTGTTTATACACAAATCAGTCCCGGTCATATTTGAACCAACTTGAATTTACAGTAATTTGAAGAGTAAATTGATTTGATATGAAACACAACAATCTGATTTTTATATCTTTATTCTTTGCCATAGTTCTCTCGTAGTTTAAAATTTTTACTCGAAAGTTACTTCAGGTTCAAGATTTTTTTACGAAAATAGGTTTCTTCATGTCATGCAGAATAGTCGTTTGTTATCTTTACATTTGAGTGAAATATTAGTCCCATTAAAAATTTAAGTTTTGAGTACAAATAACCATTGAAAGAATTTTAAACCTTAGTTTAGTTAATGTGCGCTTAGGTAGACAAAATAAATTTACTGGTACAATGTGGAACAATACTTTTTTATGGTCGTTTTAAAAGATTTTCTTGTAACCACCGCTTTTAATCTTCCTAAAAGCACCACATTCTATTTAACAGTAATATTTATCTATCCCAATGTAGTTTTTACTTTATTTTGATATTAGCAGGTGCGATACTTAAACAATTTTTGCTTAAAGTATTTTTTTTACATAATTCATTATGTTAATTTTAAATAACTGCAACTTTCATATTTTAATTCGTTTGTCACTAACAAGAAATACACTATGTAGAGGTATTCTGCAATTTTGTAAAATATAATAATATAAAGTAAAGAGATTTTTCTACATGTATTATTAAAAGCTGTTTACAATATCTTATAATCTAATGTTCCTTGTTTCTAATACATATATTTAATGCTTAATATTTGCAAGGTTTAAACTATTTAAGGATAAATAACACCCAACTGCACTAAAACGCTAAATATTAAAAAACATATTTGTATTTATTGCAAATACGTTTGCTACTATACCACCTAAGTGAACAAAAAACATGATTTTTATCTACATCAACTCATATGAGACAATACAGCGACATTTGTGATTTTCTCATAACGAAACAGATTTTTTATGCAGTGATATATTAGTACGAGACTGGTGTTGCACACAAACGTGTTTAAAAGTACCAACTTGTAATTCACGATCCTTATCAGAGCTCAGTCCGTCCCCTAGCAAATACGAAAAACTGATCGTTACCGCGATGGTTGAACAGTGAGTGCAAGTCAAGTAAGTCGTCTCGGGTGTGTTTGTAAGAGCCGAGGGCTCTCGATCGCTCCCCAGAAACAAGCATTAAAGAAGGTACATTCTTCAGCAGCCCTTCAATTACCAATGTGATAATGGTACGGGGGAAATAAATTGGTTTTGAATATGGATATCGCAATTTTATATCTTGGGGTCCTGAGAGCTCCTCCAATTTTTGCTTGCGACACAATGCATGCATTATGCATGCGTACCCTTTGTTGTTTCACATGAAATATAAAACAAACAGGCGGCAAAGCGAGGCGACGCCATTTCCGGCGAGCGCGGTTAATTCTCCTTTTCGCGGGCGTCCGTTATTTGCAAGCTTCATGGCGAATCGAAGCCCCGTGTCGATGAATCAATGACTAATGTGATAACACTAGAAACGCAATAAGACAAATTTCCCTCGAGCATCTAGATGACAAACAGACGCAGCAGAAGGGTTCAGCTGAAGCGTGGGGAGTTTAATAAGGGCCTCGAATGCCTTCGCGGAAGGGTGGGATAGCACATATGGCCTGGGGTTAACGTTAATGTGTCTTAAGACGTGATGATGAGCAACGCACTAATTTATCTGCCAATATTATTGACATTAAGAGTAGTAAGCGATATATATTGCCTCCATTACAGAAACGCCCATTAGCTTTTATTAAAAAGATAGGAAAAACAACCAGAATCTAATTTTAGCTACAAGTGAACATTCAGCGTATATTTACAAAGTAATAATTAGGCACATTTTACTTGAAATTTTATTAGCCCCATAAGAAGTATTTTTATTATTAGTAAAAGCAACATAAAATCATACAATTTCTATTAGATACATTTATTATTTATTTCCGTTTTATGACGTCGGAAGCTGTTGCAATAATTAGAGACTGATTAGCCAGGACAGTTCAAATACTAAGGGTGTCTATAATTAACTGTTATTAGTCACATATAAGAAAAGATGAAGGGTGCGATAAAAGAGGGGCGGTATAGGCACAGCAGATGGTAGATGCAAGGGGGCTTCATTTTGGGATTTTAGCAAAATTAAATTTTTGCAGATAACTACCGCACTTAACGAATTAGTAAAACTAAATTATTGAAATTATAGTGGCCAGTAAACCCACTATTAACGATTAATAACGCGCAACTGTTCAGACACGTGCAACTAGTACGGAGTATTTATAGTAAAACATATCTCCGAATAAGATACACATGAATCTGATAAAAGAAAAGGAGAAGAAACCTTAAAACACCTTTAAATGGAGAAAAATACTTTAGTCATAAATATTAAAAATAAATAAGTTTGTTTTGTTTGATTTTGTTGCCTTTTTTACAAATTGTGTCGGTTTCTGCTCAAGTAAACATGAAATATAAATAAGAAATGCGTCGATAATAAATTATTCTGAAATTACAGTGTTCTCAGCAAACGTTTACGTTGAAGAGAGATTAAGGTGACTGCGTAAACGTGTTTATTTTGCTTAACTACATCCCAGTTAGCGGCGGATACCTGTACATACGGAAAGGATCATTACCGTCTGCTAAACTAATAAATTGCTATCAAAGTCGTGCTTCCAATAGCCTCGTTATGCATATCTATTATATAAATCTTAATTAGCTAATACTTACCCACGCCATTATGGGCACTCTATTATCATTACCTGCTGATCATTTAGCCAATTACGTGCCATATCAATGCAGACGCATTACATTAAGCTTAGATTAACGCGACGAACTCCCTGTTAAAGTGGAGTGTGGTGCCATTTTTAGAGACCTCGACGAATGTATGCAACAGCCGGTGTTGTTTAATGTTAATGCGTCTTGCGTTACCGGAGTTCAAAGAAGTCCACATTAGCAAAAGAAATGAGGTGCCAGTTGTTTGATGGCTGCTTGTTTGTTTTTCGTTTCTTGTTTTATGCTGATATTTCCCCATTTTATATACGAGATTAGCATTATCATTAAGTCTTACTGACTAAAACATCTAAATAAATGTACATTGCATTGTCAGTGAAATATTTATATACCTTCTTGAAGAGATTTTAGTCCATTTATTATTCATGTTTAATTTTACTGGATACTTAGTAGCTTATTTTAAATTATAAAAAAGCGTTAGTGTAATTAGAAAATAATTACAAATGTAATTATTTGAAAGAACATTAATTAAAAATTAAATAATCTTTACAAAATATACATACAGATAAACGATTAGCTGACTTAATATAACATATACAAGAATTGAATCAATTAAAAGTAAAGAATTCTTTAAAATTTTAAACAATCTTTTTTAATAAAATAAAATTATTTACGTTGTGTTATTTAAAATATAAGATAACAAATAAAGATAACAAAAATAAAAGTAATTCATCGTCTCGAAATATAGAATTAAAGATATCAAAGTCAACAGTACATAGGATATTAGTTAATTATTAGGAAATGTTATAATTGAAAGAAAAATGGACGTAGCAGAAAAGCGAAATCCAAATTTTCCTGTTTGAGATACAATAAAGGGTGGTGTTGGCAAAAACGTTTGAAGCCTTTAATTAATTAAGACAATAGATGTGTAGCAAGTACATGAATCAAATATAAACCAGAATTTCTATTTTAGGAGTCGTAGGGTAAACGGAAAGGAGCGCGGTTTCTGAGCGTTGTAGAAAAGGATACCTGCAGGGAATTCCTGTAGTAGGTTATTTCTACCTTCGAGTTTTAGTCGTCATTACGAATTCAGAACAAGAAGTACCCTCATCCGTTTATTCGTTGGCTTTTTATCAGCTCACGACAGAGAAAAGAAGTGGAACAAATAAAGGAATAAAAAAAAACTTGTAAAGCATCAAGACAAGATGAGATAACCATATAATTGTTAAAGTATGTAAAACAAATCATTACAACAGTTCTGTACAGAATTATCAAAAAGATCTGGAATGTGAAATATAGTTAAGATTAGAAAACGGTTATTATTGTCTCAATTCACTAGAAATATTATAAAAAAAATGCGAAACTACAAAGGGATAGCCCCGTTAAATGTTGGATATAAATATTTAGTAAATTATTAAGAAAAAGTTAGATGTATACATGGAAAAAGTAGTGAAAGAGTATTTATGCGGACTCAGATAATAAGTTTTACAATGGACCAAATTTTCAATTAGATAAATCCAGAAAACAATTTATGAGCATAAGTCTTTATAATAGGGAAATAGTTATGTAAGGCTTTCCAATAATTAAATATACCAGCAAAACTAACCAAGTTAGTCAAAGTATGTCTGTCAGAAACAAAGACTAAAATAAGAATACAGAATCATTTATTTTTAGAATCGATGAAGAGCTAGGTCAAGGAAATTCAGCTTATGTAACACTTTTTAATTTAGAATTAGAAAAATTTATGCAAATCTCTCATATTAGTTTAACGGAGATTATTTTTAATAAACAATGTTCAAATCTCAACTTATGTCAACGACGTAAATCTCACCAGAAAAGCTAAAAAGATCTAAAAAATATATACAGATACTTTGAAGAAGCTGCAACGATACAAGGATTACCAATGAATAAGGCAAAAATAAGAAACAGAGAAAGCGTAAAATTTTAATTACTTGGTGTGAGTGTTAACAGCAAAAAATTAGGTATCAGTTGTGAATTGAAGATTAGAATTGACAAATCTAAAGTATTGTCGATGAAAGTCAAGTTAAAAATGTATAAAATAGGAAAAAATTGGAAGCAAAAAATACTAAGGATGATATTTGGACTGATAAACGAGAATGGAAAATGAAAAATAAGAATAAATTATGAACCAGCAACAACGTTCAAAAACCCACGCATAACCATCAGAAGCAGACGAATAGGTTGAATAGAACACCTTTTTAGAGAAGAGTCCTATGGCGAACTAGGTACTAGTAAGGAAATTAGAAGCTAAAAGAGCAAAAGACAGGCTTAAGAAGAGATGGATGGGGTAAGTGGGAAAAAGTCTCAAAGAGCTCAGAATTTAGCATTGGAATCGGATAGTAAAAAATCAAAGAGCAGGAAAAATAATTGAGAAAGCCACACTCAAAGCAAATATGAAAAACAACATGTACGTATTTTGATCTAATATGTTTTTGTTGCACCTGTCTAGAAGAATAATCAATTAATATCAACAAAATAATGCTAATATTATGTCAAAATAATTCGAATCAAGTAACTATCCAAAATTCAAAAAATTAATAAGGTATAGGCTGAACTCTAACAGAATACGATGCTGCAATATTGATAGCACACATATGATAAATAGTTTATTTAGTTTAAAATAATAAAAGCTAAAAGTTTATTAAAAATTATGCATTACAGATTAAAATAAAATATAAAAAACAAGTACACAAATAAAAACCGTTTTCAATTTAAAATAAATCTGCTAGATAGTTTTAGAAACGAAAGTGGAGAAAAATTTCTAATCTAACATCACAGCTTTAAGTTTGAATAAATGACACGTAAATAAAAAATCAAAATGATTTATTAGTTGATTTTTATTAATTCGTTTATATTAGTAAATTCTACAGTGTATTGTAGGGTAGCTTTGTATATAATAATATACACATAAAATATAACTGCAACTTAGAATTACAAATGCATTGACAAATTCCGTAGATGTTCTGGTTTTTTCTTTTTATAATTTTAATAATATTTGTTTCTACCTTGACAATTGATGATAAATTTTCTTATAATTTTTTAATTACCCAAATTTGAGCAAGAATTCAATACAAATGATAGTACATTACTAACTATTCTCAGCATAATTTAATTAAAAGTGTTGCAGATTAATTACATTGGTGTCATTAACTGCATTTTAGATTTATATTAGCACATAACTGACTTTCTGTACCTAAAAAGTTAACATATTAGTTTGTTAAGCCTAGCATAAGCAAAAATAGAAAGTAATAAAACCTGTCTTTCTCATAAGAGTTAGCACATGAGTTTGAGAAATGCCTTGCTGGTTTTGTTTTATAATCGCAACAATTTTCTTTGTAAAGCGAATATGGCAGGTAAACAGAAAGCTATCGCGCTAAAGGGTAAATTGAAAGTTACATCCGAAAGGAGTGTTACAAAAGTAGTTCAAATTTGGTTATCATGGTGTTATAACAATTTAGAGCGACAGAAAAAATTAAGTATTTAAGCGACAACAAAAATGTGAAACTTTTGAAAAAGTGTTCTAAAAAAATTGATCAAATAAGTGGGCTTACTTTACAATTTAAATTAATTAGCTAAAATATTAGGCTTTGCAAGTTTTGGTTGTTCGAGTGGAGTGATCAATTCTAAAAACTACAGAAAACTAATAATAAAATAATTTTCGGTAAAACTCAAAGCTTAAAATCTAAAGTTATTGAACTTTTAAAAGCATACGACATATCAAATGAGACAGGACGTGCTTAATTATTAAGTGAACTCCGACTAAACCTTAAAGTTTAAAAATGAATAGCGAGTAAATCTTTTAAAAACACGTTTGGTTTAGAAAAGAGGGATCTACTTATACAAAAATCTACCTTACTTTAACAATAAGCAAATTACCAAATAAATATTGATGGGGCAGAGATATAATGAGGTCAGATTTATTGAGGAAGAAATGCTGCATTGAAATAAGGAATTGAAAGATCATGTTTCTGCAAGCCAATTATACAGCACTTCCTTATACACAGAATAAACTGAGCAAAATAACGTTGGTGTCTCTTTTAAAAAATTCCACTAGTAGTTTGTAACGTATGGATCTAGTTTAGAGAGTAATATAAGTTTTGAATTACGAATTACATATTCTTTTTGACCTATGTCTTTTTCTATAGTAACTTTAAAAGTTTTATTTATATTTTTAAACGCATTAGTTGAGAATAACTAGCAGCAGACAAACATTACCAATATTAGACTACAAAAGAATAAACAATGGTGTTGGGGTTAGACGAATCTAAGTTCAAATTTGTAATAAATATTTGTTGGTTCTTAGATACTAATCTAGTGGGTAATAAAAAGAGTTAATTATAAAAGGAGTTAATGGTTTGGGGTTATTTTGTAGGCGGACAAGCTGGTGCACTTATCAGAATAAAATAAAAAGTGACAAAATGAGATCAACATGAAATATGGAATATGACTTCAGGCACACCGCAAAAATTCTTACAGATTATTTTCAGTAAAATTGTAGAAAAAGGAATCCTAACAATACGAAATAACTATTTCAAATAGCGGACTACAATCTTATAGAATTGCTATGGGACTATTTGGATCGTTAACTAATTCATAACTGCTTGTGATTTTGCAATATTATCTTTTTTCATTTTGGTTATAGTAGAAGTAGTTTGTTTTTATTGTTGAATTCTACAGTGATAAATAAATATTTATTAAAACTACATTACAAAATAAGTAAAAAAATGGTTTTAAAAACAGAATTTATTTATTAAAAAGAATCTATACAGAAAATGTAAAGAATAAAATATGTAGCTCATTAGAACGACGAAAATACAGCGAATGTTGCTGTCCCTTAAATTTATTGGTAAACTCGAAAGCTTTATTATTGTATTAAGTACAAAAATACTACTGCGTAAAAGAGTTTGCCAATTTAAATATGTAAATAGGATAAAGTTATTATATAATTAGACGTAATAAAATTAAATTATTTATAAATTACAACATTGCGGAAACAGATATTGTAGCTTGCTAAATTTTTTAAGATATTATGGAATTAAATTCGAAAACTATAATGTACTATATTTCTATATACTATATTATAACCAAATAAAAAATTATTTCACATGGAAATAAAAGTGTTTAGATTATGTTTTAGACATTTTTATACGTATGAAGTGTTGATTGTATTCTATTCTTATCTAGAGAAGTAGTCTATAATCTGAAAATAGATTTATAACTGATTCACTTTTGTATCTTGGCAGAATTTGCAAATATTGTTATACAGTACACTATGGCGAACACAAGAGTGTAAACATAGCAAAAAATAAGTACAACAAAAGAAAACGCCGTTTACATTTAAATTGTATTTTTTATCTTGCAAATGTTGCTCAAAAGGATCATTAGTTTTCTCAACATTAGCTGTTGCCACGTCATCACTTTTGATGCTTTTGCCTATTATTGTGTTAAAAGTATACAGTATTTCTAAAAAGCACCTACATTAAGAAAGAAATTTTGAATGATTGGGAGAGTGCCCAGAAACCGATGCAGCGATTATAGATTCTGTAAGTTCCACAGCTTGTCCTTGTCCAAAACCGTTGTATGTGGTGAAGAGCTGCATCCTTCTCAAAAACTCCTGCCATAACAAGACACGAAGTATTTAATCCAGAGAAAGTCAATAAACAATCCTGCCATTGGGCCTGGTAATCTTATTTTTTATTTAAATACTAACAATTATAATGTAAGTCTCGAAAAGAGCGAATCCAAAGACCATGAACAAGTCAAAGTTAACGGCAAACAAAAACGGGTATATAATAGAATTAAAGTAGAGACATGAAAGAAGGGAGGAGGTATGACAATAAAGCAAGCAAACATCAATATAATGATACTTCTCGAAACCAAAAAGAGGGATTATAGTTACTGATGATAATCTATTAATGTGGAGTGAAGTATTACAGAAAATAACAAACCAAATCTGCTGTAGCTAGACTCATTGAAAAATCCATACTAGGTTATAAATATAAATTATATTATAAATATGACAACAAAACAATTAAGTAAATTAACAAGGTAAACAATGGAGATTAACTTGTAATCTGAGTATATACCCTAGAAGACGCTAAGGAGGTAAATACGTGAATATTTTATGAAGATCTTCAAAATAAATATAATCACATTAATAAAAACAACTTTATTATTCTTAACAGGTTATTTAAATTCTAGAATAAATAAAATATCTAGAAACCAAGGAGAAACACTAATAAACGAGAATGGCTTAAAA
Source organism: Sinelater perroti (assembly GCA_036346155.1). NCBI lineage: Eukaryota > Metazoa > Arthropoda > Insecta > Coleoptera > Elateridae > Sinelater > Sinelater perroti. The sequence goes on from JARFIY010000195.1 coordinate 7,395,444, forward strand.
CTGCGTCAATTTGCGACATTCAATAACTTATTATTAAGTAACACTTTGAAAAAGAAATTAATAAATACACGTGGGCAGTCAGACAAATATATGGCATTATTCATTATATTATAGTGCAACATTGCAATTCCACAGCCTTAGGTATGAAGTTCTAACAAGATAGACAAGATTTAACAGATGTATATATACAGTCTCGGATAGAAAAAAAAAGGTTAAATTTGAGAAGTATCATACATAAAACAGCGTGCGAAATGTTTGGGAACATAAAAAAAACAATAGAAAGAGAGCAATATAGGTTTGGAATGATAAAATTAAAGCTGCAGTGCAAGTAAAGCAAAAATTATATATAATCTGTTTGATCGAATGAACTTCATACACTCTGAAAAAAAAAATAAGAGTACGATGACCGTGAGGTAAAAGCCCCGACCTGCCACACTGGCGCGCGGCGATTCCGGGTTCGACTCTCTGGTAAATAACAATGGCAAACATCAAATTCTTTCCACTCGTCATACGAACCCCTTTAGCGGCCCTAAAGTAAATTCTTTCCTTTTTCCAAATTAAAGGGTTAGGCTAGCCACCTGCTTGGGATAAGCCCAATATGACTTCATAGTACCTCACGATTATGTGGTTAGAAACAGGCTATCGGCTACTTAAAAGGAAAAAAAAAATAAGTTTTCACAAAAATGAAGAAACGGACAAAATAGTCATAATAACTGGGAACGATATATAAGTATAAAAGACCACGGTAAACATTAACTTTTATTCTAAACTATGAAACATTTAAACAAAAACAACATAATAATAGATAAACTGAACACTACAAAAATCTGTGCTATAAGCTACTAGTAACAATAAAAAACAAAACAGGTAATAAAGAAGCCACACCCAGCAATAATGTTGATTTTATTACTATAGGTAAGCTAAAAAAAGCTTAAAATAGAAAAGCTACGGAAATGGACGCAGTGTTTGTAGAACTGTTTAAGTATGGAGGGATATTTCTCAAGTCTCTATTGTTACATCTGCCTAATCTATGTTGGAAGGAAAGAGAAATCCCAAACGAGTGGGTAGTAGTAAAAATTAAGTCTCCCTTTTAAAAAAAGAGAGTGATTAATAACCAATAACTATAGAAGCGCCAGTCTACTAAACTCGAGCTACAAAATATGCCCAAAAATAATAACCACTATAATGCAAGCAATTCCAGAAGTTCTGTTCTAAGAAGGACGCTCATACATAAACTTGGTATTTACGTTGGAATAAATAATAGAAAAGTAGAGAGAAATAAATTTAGGGACACATATTGACGTCATAGATTACATCAAGGCTTTTGATGGAGTCATTAGACATAAAATGTCAAAAACAGTGAAGAACAAAAGTTTTTCAGGCATCTAATAAAAGTGTCTAAAAGCTTAGACATACAATCACACTACCATTATTATTAAAAATACTCTTAGTGAAGGCGCCCAACCAATATAAATCAGGACATAAGACAAATATGCTGTTCGTTTGCTCTATTACCTAAACTATACATAGGCGATCTTATTAAAAAATGGAAGAAAAAGTTACTACCTGGAATCTAGTCATAGCATATCAAAACAGTAAATATTTTGCTTCTTACTGATGACCAGGTAATAATTCCGTCCTCAAAAATCATTTCTAAACATTCTTTCGAAGGAGGATAAGTGCAAAACATCAAAATAGTATAGAAAATATTTGTCTAAAATAAAATGGAACACTAAATATTTATGACGCTATATGCCTTATGACTATGACCAGGATATTAATAATATTATAATAACAGGTAATGAAAGAATGTGCACAATGATAAAAAATGAATGTAAGAGACCTTATTACAAATTAATGGTTGTGCCAAATGTACTGTACGGTGATGAAACTTAATGTCTAGGAGAAAAAAACGTAAGTCGAATCTAGGTAGCAGGAATAGTTTCTCCGGTCAGTAAGGGGGTGCACGAAAATAGCCATATGATAGAAATGATGATACTAGGAAATAATTAACGACCAAATTTTATAAGTTTATAGAAGCGAAAACAAAACGTGCTTGGATGACAGTCACTTGCTTACACAAGGTCTATAATACACAAACTAAGAAAGAGGGGTGTAGAGCGTCCTAGAAGAAGATAGTACATTGAATCGAAACAGGTCAGAAGGCCTAATTTATAAAGCCGATGACAATGATGGTGACGAAATGAATGGCACTAAAATATGACATTCGTGTAGCTAGTTATATTTTAGAAGTAGATTTAGTATCTAACAAAAAAATAGAAAATATTTCTAGCGGTTATGTAGCAATCAAGATGGAAGTAAATTAAAATGGAAGAAAACAGAATCTGTAGAATTACAAATACAATTTACATTTGTACTGTACAAAATTAATTATGGAAAAATGCTCTCTTGTTTGAAGGCTAGTAGAATCAATACAGTGCTCCTATCTTTCTTATTATTATTATGATATACTAAATACTTAAGTATGTATCAAGTACTAAAATATTTGTTTGTTTTACCAAATTACTGGAAAAGTTTACAGTTTTGCATTTTGGACTATGAAAATATGTTTAAATACAATTATTATAAGGACATGTAATTTATTAGATACGTCTAAGCAAAAATCTATTAAGAGTTGTTTTTAAGATTAGCGTTTCTATTTTTAGGCTTCTATAGAACAATAGGGATTATACAAATAAATGAATAAATAGATCCTTTATAAAAATATTGAAATAGGTAACTCATACTTAGATAAACCAGTCCAACTTTACGGTCAGTCCTCATATATTGCAAGAAGCAGCCCTTTATAATAATTATCCATATTTTCAGGAACTACTCTTACTGACACGCTCGCTGCCGTTCCATATCAACCCGCTATTTAAATTTTAACTGGTGCGCCTGGTTTCTCGCGTGCTAGTGTTACGTGTAATTTGACTACATAGAAATGAGGCTCTTTACTCTTCGACTTCCTGGTTTCCGGGGGTGTGATAACGACTGTCCCGGCTTCGTTAGGGCGTACGCGTAGTTTCTAATAAATTGGCGGCTTCCTTTCCAATTCCGCCGTACTTTAAATTAGAAACACCGTTAATGACGGGCCATAATTGACACCACACGGAGGAAGCGTCTTGTCATCACAGAGCGAGGGAACCTTAAATAAAAGTCCCCTGTAGAGCGATGCAATGTTGGCGCGACTGCCAAATGGCCGCCGACGCATTCGCGCAGCAAGAGGTCCAACTTGCCCTCCTATTGTTCGCGAGTACTCAGCATCGGATCTAGATTAATGGCGATGTGTACAGTGGCCAAATTATAGAGTTTCTTAAAACGGGGACCTGCTATAAATCAAAACGCGCCCGCGGAGCACTGTTCCGCTTCGCATCTGCCAACCTCTCTTGATTGAAAGACTTTCCATCTATTCCAATAAAAAACACGCAAATCTATTTTTTGCACACAAGAGATAGATAAGCATTGTTTAATAATTGCACCATATATTCTTAACTGATGTATTTATTAAACTGGGACACGATATAAACATGTTACGCACGTTAAATCTCTTAAACACGTTGTAATTTAAATAATAGCATACAATTAATAATTACTAATTTATAGATGGAGAGCAAAAATTGCAGAGTCTAAACGGTTCGATTTTTAAAATACCTGTTTATATCGTCTAGACTACCTAATGAAATGTTCCGAACAATATCCTCAGCATTTCTATGGTACACCCATATAACTTGCTTTTTTTAGTTTAAGAATGCCAGGGGACTTTGGAAACAATAGATGATTTGAATATTAGTTCGGTCACTAAATTACATTAAACGAACGTTAAATTTTTGGCTATAAAAGAGTGCATAGGTTTAATATTTTTAAATTTTAATATGTACATAGCTAATTGCTACAAATTTTATTTTTGGCACTTGAAAATTGCAGATTTGTACTAATAAATAATTAAATTTTTTTAATGTTTTTAAATTATTTTAAAATACTATGCTTGCTTAAAATATTAATATTTCATATATTTTTTATTTTTTACTAAATTCTACTATATATTCAATTGTGACATAGTCAATTAATTTAAGTGTGTGAGGTGTAAAAAGTTAAATCAAAAGCTGTAGAATAAAAAAATAACCTCCAACTTCTAAAATTATATAATTATAATTATAAGATCTTATATTACCTATTGCCATTAATAATATTACCAATTATATCAAATAGAAAATTAAAATTTTAACAAAATCCTTTGTCTTTCTTGAAACCCTTAAATATATCTCTACTTGTATTTTGTATCAATTAATAATATGTTTATTAATTAATATAATTTTGTTGTTGTAAATGTTTTTCTTCTAGGAAACCTCAAACTTAAGGGTTTGAAAACGACAGTTATTTTTTCAGCACTGGTAGTCAAGAAGATCGATATAGTTACTATTTATATACTAAATGACACAATGCAAACTACATAAACAGCAGTGTAAAAAGTAAAAAAGAACTACTACACTATTTTCTCTTGGGAAAATTATGATGGTATTGACTGAAAAATATAACGATTCTAAGTAAGACTACTTCTTGTAAAGAGCAGGGCATGAAGAATATTTGAACTGGCCCTTTATGAATATGGTAAAATTGAAAGCTTTAAAATTGGATTTGAAGCAGAAAAGGTACATAATACCATTAAAGAGATGAAACTACTAGAACGGCCTATACTGGGTATAAGTAAAGTCAGACGTTTAAATTTCGACAAATGCATTAGATATGACTAAAGTGCTTATTACTCTGGAAACTTCAACACACATCACCAAAATAGTATTGATAAGAAAAAAACAATTTGATGATGCAGGAATAAATTTTATATCATTATTTAATAGAATTTTAATCTAAATCTTGTTCACCATACGTTTCAACAAAAGACCATGGTGATACAGAGTGATTCAAATCTTTACAACAAAGACAGCCATTATTCTAATTGGAGATTTGAATGCTAAAATGGAAACAAAAAACAAGAAAAACAATAGTTGATATACATGGCTTAGCTACCAAGAATAGCAGGAGTGGAAGGCTTATATAATTTTGTGATTATAAATACCTTCTTCAAACTGCAGAAACCACATCTATACACTTAGGCAGCACCTACGCATACCCTTCAACATATCGTGCATTATCAGACAAACTTACTTTATAAGATATTTTAAAATGTAGTGACATCTGTTAAAACTACCCAAGAGCAGATGTGTAGTTTAACTATAATATTTTACTAGCAAAAGTACGAATGAGACTAAAAATTATTAAAAATGGTATAAAAAAAACTAAATAACTCAACAATAAAGTAATAAAGTAATAAACAGATCAATTATTAAGTGGCGAAGCGAAGCGGAGTCACTTACTAACTTCATGTTATCCGTCTGTCTGTCTGTCCGTCCGTCTGTCCGAGCAAAAACTCGAGAACGGCTGGGAATTTCCAAATTCTGTTTTCACCAATCGATAAGTGACCAAAAAGACTTGTTTGCTAGTGATTTTTGAACTGATTGGTCAAAGGTCAGCGTTAGTTTGGGAGACTGCTTCGCCACTTCGCTATGCGTTGCAAGCTTTGCAGGTTTATTGGAAAATCAACTAAGTGAGAAAAGGGGGTGCTTATGGAAGACTTCTAAAAATGTAATTGACAAAAAAAACTATATTACTCCAAAACGTCAAAAATAAAGAAAATTCTATTTTGTTTAAAATAGAGCAGTACAAAGAAATAAAGAAGTAAAAGTCGAAAGGTTTAAAAAAATTATATACAGAAATATTGATATAACGACTTTAATATACATAGAAAATTAATGATATATTAGGATATGGAAAATATAAAATAGCTACTAACTTATTGGACAGAAATGACTATTTTATATAAGAATTTAGACAGAACCTACATCAATAGGAGAAATACATGAGTTGCGTGGTGTTGTTGGTTCCCTGGTTGTTAGGCCGTGGTCAAAGTTCGGAAACTCGACGTCTCGTGTATAATTGAGGCGGACATCTTTAGAACAAAAAGTTATAAGAACTAACTTACTAACCCGTGCGTTTTCGCACTTTTATATTCGTACAACTATGGTATGGATGCTGGTGAAGTGTCGTTGTTGAGGTAATTGTGTTAGCTGCTGTGGTCAGAAATTTTCAACCCATGTTCAGCAACAGTTGATTTTTCAGGTTGATTGAAGCGTAATCGTCGTTCATCATCGTCATCATCACACAGCCATTGGAGCCATGCAGGTCATTTCATGACGTATGTTTCCCTTAAATTTTTAATTTTGCAATTCAATGGGGATTTGGCAACTAAACGCCACGCTTATTGGAACTTTGGCGAGTGGGTAGGGTGTAGGAAAGATAAGAGTATGTAGAGTATGGATAGAATTAAGGTCGGGATACAACTTTTCCCCTGTGTTGGGAGATGAAGAAAAGTCGAGGTTCGCGTGGGCAGGGTCGCTTCCCTGAAGTACATCTATTTTCTATCAGGATCACCCGCTACCCAAGTAAGCGTCGTTGGTGTCCTTTTATTCTGGTGGTAGTTGTAAGGCCCGTAGTTCCAATATGAATTTGCTCACACGAACATGATACAGCATATCTTTCTGGGTTTTTTGTATGCTTGGCTGGCAGTACTACAAATGGTTTCTACCTTCTGTTTATTCAGAATTCTCCCTATCTGGCTCCTGACCCTGTTAATATAAGGTAAACCAACTTTGTACACCGCGACCAATTTCGATTGTGCATTGCGTGTGCATCTGTTAGATTTTATTGCTCTCTTTATTCCAGTCCTCGAGTAATCAATTCTTTGCAAGACTTGTTCCAAATACTTTAATTCCTTATCTAGGAGCTGAGGTTGACACATTCGCCATGCCCAACTTATCAATGTTTTCATAACTATTCTTTTTTATCTTTTTTTGTCCGACAACTTAGATAGTTTACAGTTATGTAACAGATATGGTTTAAACACAAACACTAAAATACGAAATGTATAATGGTAAATGGGTATAAATCAATGGTATAAATCAAAATTAAAGATAATGGGCTACAAGGCGAAAGTATACAACTGGGAAGACGAAAAGTTACCTATTTTTTGCAACCTCGCATAATGAAAACTGGAACTGCTAGATTTAAACTTAACAACCTTACAACAGGATCAACAAAAAATTTTAAACATTAAGAAGTAACCCAAACGTTTTAGATCCGCAAATGATAATACTTTAGCTACGCTGTAAGACACTCAAGAAATATATAGTTTTTATTTTATTATGCAATAAATAATTAACACAAAAAAAATAACTTTATAGGTGAAACATTTGGGAAAATGGTTTGGGTTAACAACAGCTGTCATCTTCTTAGCAGCTGTAACCCAAGCTTTTACAACCAAAACGATTGCCAACGTCCCGTGTTTTGGATAAGGTAGCAGAAGAACAAAAATAACTAACTGATAATTGAACTAAACTTTAATAAGGTGGTTTTGTTATTTACAAGTCTACAAAAATAGCAGAACCAACAATTTTAATGATGTAGTCTAGAGTTATTTTGATTAAAATTAAGTGGCACGTTAACATCTTATATATAAAATAAACAAAAGTTCTAAGAGACTTAACCATACGAAAGTTGAATGTCTCCAAATATTTTATTTAGATGTCATTGAGAATAGGCGACGGTTAAGTAATAATACGCAGATGATATCTGATATTCTCTTACACAGTAAAGTTTAAATTGATTCAAAGGATTTAAGAATGCTGAAAAAGCTTCCAAACAATATAAATTACCTAAAAGACGTCTACAGGCTTTAATAAATTGCTAATTAACAATTTAGCAATTCAATCCTTTTAGGGAGCATTGCTCTTTAGTTAGTAAATTAATTCACCAGCAAAATTTATTTTGTTAGGCATTCCGATATATTAATATACAAGTAAAGAATTCTTTATCTTTAAAGTTAAATGAATAATATTTTACAGGTTTGTTTAATATATTCCGGGAAAAATACTAACCGACTAGCAAGCATTTATAAAAGTAAATAAATAAACAGAAGCAATGTTAATGGTACTTTCATGTTAATTGTTAGAAATATTTTTTATCTTGCATATACAGTTAATTAAAAATCTTTTTTGTAATTTTATATGCAATGTTGATTAGTTGAGTTTAAAATTTATAATGTAAATTTTCCTTGTAACACTTTTAGTGTTACATATGATAATTTTAATTTAGAGAGACTAATTTTTTCTTACTATGCTCAAGCGTGTATGGTGTGCGGCGCTCGGGGCTTCAATACGCCTACTTTGCTATTTATTGGTTCGGAAGTGAAAGTTTAACGTAAGCTGAAACTTTACAGCGATCTTGCACATGTCAGACCATGTCGGCCTTATCCATATATCGTCATGTATCTAACAACTTCAACACATACTTAAAAAAACCCAAAACTCTCATTACAAATTCAAACATGCCATCTCATACTAAATAACTTCCTATACCGTAAAAAAATCTCCATTTAAAATTATAGGGTCTCCTAAAAATTCATAAATCAAAGATTCCTCTACATTTTACAGTTGGAGTATTCGGTTGTTTTTACATATAACCTAGTTAAATACCATCTTGTAGAGCAAGTCCTATTTTACGTTCGTACTTTATGCATTTTGCAGAAATACTAAATATTTTCCCATATGTGAAAACTATATGTTATGATCAGCTTTGATGTTGTTTAGCAATATTCAAATTCCCCAAAAACTTACTACAATTAATTTACAAATAAGTGATACCCTCTCGATATAATTAATAATTGCCTATCAAATACCCACTTTTAAAAGAAATTTGATAGTCAAATTAATGGTGTTCCTATAGGTCCTCTCTTATTTTTGTGGTTTTAAAGGTACGCAATAGTTTAGGCTGTATGGTGGCTGAGAAAACTCTTTCTTTGCAATGACATGGTCAATTGCGGCTTTATGAATAGCGACATTCTTCTGCAGAAGATAGGCAGTTTGATACAGCAAACCACTCTTTTTTTTTAATAATATCGTTCAATTTATGCCGTAAGCTAGTGTTTTACTCTCCATTTACCTCTATGTTTCTTTTTTTAATTAGCAAAGTTTTTTGCCTTTTTTAGCTATATTTTGTTTAGTCTGCGCCATTCACTCTCTTTTTACTAGGGGGTCATAGTACATGATTATGTAACAGCGGGTTAAAAATACATTATTTTATTATTCACAACAGATGAACTGCTGACAAAAGTCGTGGTACCCATCTGGCACTAACCTTATTTATATGAAGTTGTTTGTAAACAATGCGTCATATGACTACCAGAGAACCCTAACTTACTGCACCTTATACTTGCGGAAGGCTGCGTTATCTTCTTAACGTACTTAAGCTGGCCGACCTTGCACATGATTTGTTTTCATTACTCTTTAATCCCAAACGAAAGTATTTTTTACAGTGCTATATGTAGTAAAAATTCACCGTATACATCATACAAACGATGTTTTGAAACACGAGCGATCTCCGGTTTTTTATCCTTTCTATAGCTAAACAGCTTATTAAACCTTTTTATAATATAATCTATAACACCGCAAAAATTACTTGTAACATTAAGCATTTCTTTTAAGAGAATACTAAAAAAAAGTAGAAAATAATCAGCTGTTTCTTTTCGATCCCATTTCTCTCAGAGTTTAGTAATATTATGCTTTGGTGACATGAACTGTGGATTTCCACACTTCTTGGTCTTGTATCGCTCGAATTGCTTCACGCATCTCATGCCCTATAAGTGGTTATATTTGATTAGCGTAGCAACTTGAAGATCTCTATCTGGGACGTTTTCTTTTATTTTTTCCTCCTCTATTAGTTGTTCTAATTTACTTCTTTTAGAAATGTTACCAAAGTATCAAAAGTATGCCAAGTTAACCTTGGTAAAAAGGCGTGTATATATATATATATATATATATATATATATATATATATATATATCATTATGTAATTCTTTTTTTGCCTAACTTTCTTTATTGGATTGTTTTATTCAGTCCGTTTTCTATTTACCTGCGGTACGTCATAGTTATTCTAGGTCATCTGTAGAGTTTGGTGGTCCATATTTCGCAATTTTTGCAGAATTTATTAGTTATGTGTAGCTTCAACTTTATTTATGCCTTTAATAACTTATGATCAGAATAACAAATTGTTTTCCACCTGGTCCTTATTAAAATGAAATTAATTTGGTTTCTATGTTTTCCGGATAGTAAAGTAACAAGTGAAGATTGGTCGGGAATAATGTTTAAAACTTATATTCTCAATTGTGAACTGTATAACTGTCTTCCCTATCCCGCTTCTTTCACCAAGCCTATGCTTTCATTGGATGTTTTGGAGTTAATTGTTGTTTTCAATATTATCTATCTTGGCATTAAAGTTACTCATTACTACCAACATGTTTCCTCATGGTCACCTGCAAACACGTCTTTAATTTGACTGTATAACCCACTTCTTTATCAGATGAATTTAAGATAGGGATAAAAACTTGAATGGTATGGCGTTTTATTAGTTTAGAGAAAATTGTGTTTATATTTTATTAGACATTTATTTACAATAAGCGCTACTCCACTAGTACATTTTTGCATCCGAAAGTATATGGTGTGGTATATTTTGTAAAAGTATCATTGGCCTTTTCGTGTGTTTCAGATATTTCACATACTGCTTTACGTTCCCTCTCTATCATATATAAATTACTGGTGTCTAAAAAGAATCTTACATTTCATGTATCTGTAGATGTTCTTTCCTGGTGTCTGTAGTACTATCCGTATTTGGGAGGCATGTCCATAACCGCTAACTGAGGAGGTACCTTATAAAAGACTAGCAATCCCACAAGGGAAAAATTAGCTAATTAAAACATAGTCATATATGATAAATCTGTCAAGTTAAGTGAGTTAATTTTTTTTTAATTACCAACTGGTACTAAGTTTAATTGTTTCCTTTTAGATTTTATACGGTGATCAGAAAAAATTATAAAAATATTCTCTGTAAGTACTTGAGACTCAAATACGTTTTTAACAACTAATATTTTTTCTAATCATGCAACAAAATAAATTGTAAAAAATTAATTTATATTAAATATAAATCTCTTCTAACTTTTCTATTTCCTCTCAAATAATAATCTAATATATGTATATACTTTCCTTCAAGAATAAAAACATCTTTAAAACTTTGTAATGTGATATTACCACTAGCTTTTTAGGTCAGTCCCTGGAAAACCAATAGGTTTGTTATTGATAGATAAATCTGAATTTTTAATATTTACCCTGAACATAAAAATGTGTTTGAAGAGGTACAATAAATAGATCAAGTAAATGTTTACACACAACAAAGCTGAACTAGCATTGTACATTGAGATATCAAGTAGAAAGTACTAATTTTTAACCAAAAAGTCTACGTTATATTCTTTGGGTGACATTAATAACTTTTATCAAATTTTGTTGTTATATTTCATAATAAACGAAGGTAATCCTAAAAATAAGATCTCAAAAATGTCGAAACCATAAGGAAATTTTCGCGCGGCTGCTGGCCACATTGCCATATTTGCTGTTTTTCCAACTCTCAAGCAAATAATCGTTTAGTCTGCGGAAACGTTCAGTTTTAGCCCGGCACCCGTTCGTAATAAAGTTACCATTAGGTACGAAGTTTGCGGATTTATTCGGTTTTTGAACGCAAAAGGCGTTAAAGCAATCACAATTCATCACCAATTCACGGAAGTGTATGGAGAGTCATGCATGGATGTTAAAAACGTCCTCAAGTGGTGTAGGGAGCTTATAGGTGGTTACATAAAAATTTACGACGAAGAAATGTGGGAGTCTGTCAATTCCCAACGAGACAGTCGAGTAAATTGAACAAATCATGCTTAAATATCAGAGGATCACTCTCGATGATCTCTGCATTTTAGTTCTTGAAGTTTCTCAAAGCATCATTCATAGGACTTTGACTGAAAAGTTGAAATGTCGAAAGCCGTGCGCAAGTGGGTTCCGCAAATTCTTACAGAATACCACCAACGGCAACGTGTTGACCCTTTCTACAAATTTTTAGCGCTATGCAGACGAAAGGAATAACTTTGTGGATTCAATTGTCACGGGTGGCAAAACCTGGGCATTGCTCTTCACACTTGAGATCACACGTGAGTAGCGACATTCTTCTTCTGCTGATAAAGTCATGGCAACTGTGTTTTGGAATCGAAAGAGGGTATTTTTGGTCGAGTTTATGACTCGTGGGACCACAATAAATGTTGACATGTATTGTGAGATACTCAAAAAACTTAGACGGGCAATTTAGAACCGGAAAAGAGGAATGTCGAACAAGGGCGTACGCCATCCCCACGAAAACGCTCTCTCCCATGTCGCCCATACAACCATCAATTTACTACAACAGTTTGGATGAGACATAATCACTCACCTAATCTATAATTTGGACTTGGCACCTAGTGACTACCACTTGTTCCCTAAGTTAAAAGAACCGGAATAGGCTTCAGTGACGAGGAAGTGAAAGAAAGGTTCAACGCTTCCTCAACGACATGGAAGAGAGCTGGTATGACATAGGCATACAAAAATGCATCAACCAAAATGAAGCTTATGTAGAAAAATAGAGAAACATTCAAGTTTTAAAATGATGTATCAATTATTGAAAATAAACTTTCTTTTCTATTTCTAAAAACCGAAGACCTTATTTTTGGGATTACCTTCGTAGTAATGCTTATGCTTAATGTAGACTGCAAAAATTGTGCAGTAAGCTAAAATTAATATTAAAACAAGTATATTATTATTTTATTACACTTAAAACTGGCGAAATATATTTTAATTATTTATTTTTATATTCCTTTATATCTATCGATTTCATCTCTAATCCATGCTATCTTTAGGTCGTTGTGCAGAGTAAGGTTTGAGATGAACCATTCTGCATTGGCTATAGTGCGTAGAGTTTTATTTTGAAATCTCTGTAAAATTGCACTATTTGAGGGTTTTGACCATCCCCACAGTTGAATCTCGTAAGCCCATACTGGAATTATCATTGTAAATCGGCAATAATGTTAATAATAAAAAAAAATATTCCTTTATTTTCTGTATATTTCTCGATAATATAATTTAAACATATTAATATGTAAAAAGTAGCAAACATGTATCCACAAACCTTTTTTAAGTTACAAATGGCAAAATTTTATTGTCAATACACACAAGATTATAAGTGTACCATTATTACTAATTTATTTAAATCCAAGCATCACCCACAATGTTATTTTTTAAAATTAAATTAATTTGCTTCAGAACACAATTTAATAGTCTTTTAATAATCATTAGGATTATAAATTTTGCTGTAGCGGCTTTTAATTATTTTCCCAGTTATGGTTTTCTTTATCATCCAATTCTTACTTCAGATATATAGTCAATACCAAGCAACTCTAAACCTTTGTCTGGAATGTCGCCGCGGCCGCATGGCGGGCCTAAACTACCCCATTCGGATCGGACGCTGCGTTTCATTACATTCCCCCGTTGAGGACACCCGCAGCTTTCACCATATGGTCGTCACACGCTCATATATTTTAATTTGTACGGAATCTTTGCCCCAGCCACTATCATTGTTTCGCTCGGGCGGGCGTGGGTGGCAGCTCTATTGTAGGCGGTTTGGGAGGTTTTAATTGTAGCACTTAGTTATGGTGTCAGAACTGCAATTGCCGCGCAACGCAAAACAGCAATTAGTCCGAATGCACGCGGCCGACTCTATCACCGTAAGTGGCGCGGACAGCGCGGTTTCGGCGAAAACAAAAGGACCCTAATGAAAATTACAATATAAATTAAAAATTTCCGCGCGGTTAGCTGCAGCCCGACGAGCCGGCTATGGCAACACAATGCACGCTTGGCTCTGACAGAATTAATATTTCCCAAAACTTAATTACACACATGCCGTAAGATTGGGCTTTAATTAAAACATCATTCTGCAACTCCAGTTGCCGTCGCGTTTTGTTATTTTTGAGTCGGGCAGAAATCACCGCCCGCCATTTCCAAGCGAAATAACGACGTAAGTATGTAACTGTATCTCGTTGCAGAAGAACGCTGCGAGGCAGTGCAACGCGCGCCATAAATTTTTCGCAACTACAGGCCCAAGTTAATTTGCTTGTCATTGTTTGTGAATGGCAGTGGCAACGGTGAGTGGCAGCCGAATGACCTCGGGTCAAGGGCACGCGGAAGAGCCCGCGGGCCATTCTATTACGAAAACCGATCGCTAATAGGTCATTGTCTTTTCGTAATCGTCGAAGCTGGAAGCGGTCATATGGAATTACAAATTACACTATTAGGTTTGTTCCTGGTAATGCTGTTGTTGACTGGAAGCTCTTTAGTAATAGTTGTCTTCGCATGGGTAACCATCACCAGCACAACGTATGTAATAGCACTTTCCATCAATCTTAACTTCAGATAATTGCGTTGCTTTCAGTTTAATATTCATTGCACAATATCATTTAGAAACTTTTACACAAAGTTGCAACAAATTAACATTATTTAAATTCTAAATTCGAGCAAATAATTTAAATTAATACAAAAACTAGTATCACAAATTTTTAAAATTTACATGATACTTTTACTATAAATCAGTTGTATTAAGAACATGATGCAGTGGATGATGAATTTGTAGAAACAAATCGTAGAATTTCTGTGTTTTAGCTTCTCTAATGTTTGCCATAAACATTATAGTATAAAATGTTTTAATTTTACGTTAATTATCGCATATAAGTGCTTAGCACGTAAAAATTAAACAACACCTGCAGTTTGAAATACTCCACAATCCTTTTTAGTATAGTTTAGCAAATGGAAATACTATGTTTACGTAGTTGACTGCTATACAAAAAATTCTTCTTGTTTATAGAGGCTCCTACCAAAATAGAATTTTTATGTCTCTTTATAAAAAGACGAACTTGAACTTTCTGATTTGAATTGTGCGCCTTTATCGTTCTGTGGACGATGGAAGTTTTCATTTGTACAATTGGTATTTAAGTATATGGCAAAGATTACCAGAAACTCTAGAAATTTGAAAACTGGGTTTTAGAGAACATAGCGGCGGATGCTAATTTTTACAAAAAAACTTATATTAAATGGTGAATTTAATTTCTCTTGAAATGGTTCTATGAATCATCGAAATTGTCGCATCTGGGCTAGCGAATACTCACGTGTTTATAAAAGCAATGCATCCACAAAAATATACTGTTTGGTGTGCATTGTGGAGTGGAGGAATAATTGATTCGTGTCTTTTTTAAGACGATTTATAACGATTTATATTTGAATGACATTTGATTTTAACAAGATGGAGTCACATCACACAATACTTTACTTTAAACCAAATTTCCTGGTCTTGTTATCTTGAAGAAATATGACATCTATTGGCCACAGCAGTCTTGTAATTTAATTTTATTATACTTTTTTCTGTGATGCTATTTGAAGGAAAGCAAACCTGCTATGATTCCAAGGGTAAACAAAACATCATACTTGTAATTTTAGAAAGAGCTAATTTGAAAGGAACTTGCTAATGTGGTTGAAATTATTAACTTTTGCAATTTCCCAGTTTCCTTCTGTTTCTATGATCTTCACAAATGACCTTAATCAGAAAGTCTATCAAAAAATGTAGTAATATATGCCTTCTTTCATTCATATAGTACAGTCATAATTCTGAAACCAAGTACGTGCATAAGTTGTGCGCACAGCATACTTTGTTATTGTATAATAAACCTCGAGCAGTAATATAACAGTATATTAAACGAAATAATTCGGATTGTGATAAATAGTGTTATCGCAAGCATTTTAAATTAAATTTGGTTTACAAAATTAACATCAATTTACGTAATGAACAGTTACATATATGAGCCGCTATGGTCTCCGGCATGCAATCTCCAATTGTACTGTCAATGTCGATGTTAACTCTCGATAAAATTCTCATATTTAATACTCAATTTCAAGAAAGGTAAGGTAATTATCTCCCATGGCCATAACAAATGTTTTATTTCCAATCTTATCACCAAAGCCAAATCACCTCGTTTCCACCCCAAACAGAATTTCACGACATACCGTTTATTAGAGTATTATGTGTACATTAAGCACTAGAGGCAAAAATGCTTAAATTCTTTTGGGTGATGCTCCGCCTTATGCAACTACACCAGTACTACTACAAATACGGTCATCTTGCACTCTAAGCCTGAATTACGCAATACTCATTGTAATTTTTTCCACTTCAGCATTCGCCTCAGTACAAAACAATCAAAAACTAGTTCCAAGTTTTCCTAGCACTTATAGCTCTACATAATAAAATATGCTAATCTGCGTTAACCTAAACCTCAGTCTTGGTCTGTTTTGTCTATTCTAGAGTAGGGGGACCGGTACTAACTTGTCCAACTCTAGCGATTTTCTTACAAATTTGCGTCTACACGTAATCCGCGCACCATTTCATGAATGCAGCAAGATCTGTGCACCACTCGTGCATTTTTCCTTTCATTTCCTCCTATGTTCATGTCTATCTCCACACGTTTGAGATATGAACCCTCTCCACTATTACCCTGGTCTCTTTCTTGTCCACTTCCCACGCGCGTGTCTGTTTTGGTCCTTTGTTACCTTTGTTATAATCGGCATGTGGCTTACAGCACTACACCGATATTTTACGAATTATTTATACAATTATGTTCTTACTTTTTTTTACTATAATCTGTGCAAAACTTGTTTTGGCATTTGCCTTAGTGGACTCAGAAAAAAACACGAAAAAACCTGACTTAGAGCAAGCGACTTCGAACAGCGTGTTGCTCTTAAATCTTATTTGTTTTAGTTTATTCTATCGTGCTGCAATTTTTAGTCCCAGCTGTTATGCCGCTATTTGGCAATTTTAAAACCGGGCTGCTATATATGCTAGCCGCAATTTCTGCCTCTTATGCGTTTACACTTATAATTCATTTAATTTATTTTCACTATTTCCAACCCTATTCGCTATTGAACGCTAACCCTACTTTCACTTTTGCCTTGCGCGAGCAAAACTAGTTTAGGGCTTCCCACAAGCAGGCTTCGGTACTAAGTATCACGATATCTTCGGCTATTCGCTTCGATTGGAGTTCTTCTTATATAAATCGTTCTTCTGATCTTGTCTTAAATCTAGTATTTAAGTTAGTTAAGTGCATGTTAGTAAGCCTTTGAGGCTACAGTAGTAGTGAGTTCTAATACAAAAAAAAACATAAGATTAAAAGAAGATTAGTTCTCTTATAACTCATAAATCTCCTATATTTGTAACCGGTGTTGCAGCAATACATTTACAACTTTTAGACTATGTCGCAAAACAATAAAATGAAAATAATTCATTTGCAAAAAATTAGGTAAAGGTTCAAACTATTATGGTATAATTATAAAAGCCTCGATGAAAAATTAGGCGTAATTTTATACCTATAAATTAATAAAAGGACGAAGTTACAAAACAATATACTCGTTCTGTATAACTCAAACGTTAACCGCTAATCAGAAAGAACAGTTAATCTTCCTACTAATACAATACAAATACAAAACGCATCAATCTCATCAACAACACAACGACATGCAAATTAAAAACTGTGGCGAAAATCTGTTTGAATAATTAAGAACTATATTAAATGTTCTTACCACAGCGTTCTCCAATCTTAAATAATCGATAATTCTACACAACTTGTGTGAAATGCTAAAAGACTGTTACAACACGCCAAGAAACTAAAAACATTTATATCCAAACATAACATTAACATTGTACTAATTTCTGGACACACTTTACTGAAAGAAGTTAGTTAAAAATTTCAATTATTTAATTTTTCCTATGAATTATCTAGTCGGAACATACAGCCAGTGTGTCAATATACTACTTGGTTTCAGCAGTGTGTTTCTTCTAATAACTTGAAGACCTTTACAACACCCTCAGACAACAATTTATTGGAGGAAAAGATTATAATGCCAAACACACAGACTGGGGATCTAGACTCATAACACTTAGAAGGATTACTTAAAACATTGAAAAACAAAAATTTAAAACACATACCTACGGACGAACTTGCGTGCTGGATATCTAACAGGAATATAGTAGGTGTATAATTAAGTTCTCTTAGGTAGCGAATAGGTACTTCTTTGCGATCCCGGTAAAGGACAGACCTATTTCAGAGGGTGGCGACCCTGCCTACGTGAGCTCTTGATTATCCTCCACCTCCTATAACAGGAGGAAATCAAGTCCCTACCCAAAGTCCTATCATACCTAACAAAATTTAACGTACCTTATCCTAAACCAACTCACCAACCCGCATGGCAAGCGTGGTGTTTTAATGCCAAAATACCTTTCATGATGATATTAAACATGAAAGAGGCCTACGTTCAGAAATGGACCGAAGATGGCTAATGATGATGATGATGATGATGATAATTAAGTTCTCAGTTTTAGATTTCACAAGACGCAAATCACCGTTTACATGTAACGTATTAATCCGCCCTCTTGCGATTTTAAAGCAATGACATTTGGTCTTTCAAACATCATGTGATTTGGCGTTTGATGCACATAACTTCAATAATCAGCTGTGTTCACGATGGCAATCACAAAAGAACATATTCGATTTTCTATCCACTTCGCGTTTCATCTTAAGAAAATCGCTGCTGAAGCCACCGAAATGATTTGTGCTGTATATGGCGAGAATGCTGTAAGTCGTGCAACGTGCAAAAGTGGTACGAAAGATTTCGCGAAGGAGAGTTTAGTCTTGAAGATCAACCACGCGCTGGACACCCTCAAACATTTGACACGGATGAGCTGCAGACGCGTTAGGGTGGGAACTTCTCCCACATGCGGCGTATAGCCCAGACATGGCCCCTTCTGCTTATAATTTATTCCGGTCGTTATAGCATCACTTGGCTGATACCAAAACAGAAGAAGAAGTCCGCAAATCGATAACTTTATCGTCTCGAAGTCGGTGAGCTTCTATCACCAGGGAATTCGCAAGCTATCCGAAAGATGGCAAAAGGTCATCGATACAAACGGAGAATACTTTGATACTTAAGCTTTTTTTGTTTGTTTAAAATAAAACTTTAATTTTGCAGAAAAAGCTGAGAACTGATTTATACACCTATTAGTATCTGATTTAGTAAATTTTTCTATTATAAAATGTATTCCTCCATATTTTGCTATAACAAAGTTATGTTTTGATCTACCTTTAGACCACTCTTCGGCTTAAATCACATTGTAAGGAGAACAACCCAGATTAAGCAACAGACGCACAAACTGGGACGATTTTAGAGGCCTGGTGGATGATAAGTTAACTCTCTCCCTCTCAAAAAGGGACAAGGCATTAAAACGTCAGTTAACTTCTTTAATAATATCATACAGTTTGCTGGCTAGAATGCAATGTCAAAGCAATCAAACACTTTATTAGTCCATAACTGCCCCGCATTGATCAGAAAGAAATCTGAAGAATAAATAGATATTGAAAACAGCTGTATCTGAGAATAAACAATTATGCAATTCTGCTGCAGAGCAAGGCAAAGAACTACTAACAGAGAATAAAAATAAATGCATTCAAATCTTGCTTCAAGGTCTTACATCGAAACAATTGAATATTCTGTTTAGAAAGCAACAAAAAAGTTAAAAATAAGTATACTGATCTACTCCCAATTAAAGTTGAAGTACCTCAAGATTGTTTTCTTTAGCCATTTTTATATCTGGTAACTTGCCAACTACACCGGAAGTTTTCACAACAATCTTTAGCGACAATACTGCAATCGTGATTTCTGACGGCGATCCTAGTGTTGCTTCTCGGAAACCACAAATCAACTTATAGCAGTTCAACAAATAACGCAATAAAGCTAACTAATCAAAATGTGTCCACATAACTTTTACTGCATGACATATGTGCTCCAATCCATTTAAATAATACTCAGCTTCCTCAAGAAGAGAAGGTTAAGTAATTATGTATTGATTACTTAAACGGATATTTAAACTCACTGTGGACTATAAACTTCTGTTGCATGAAACATTAATAAAACAAATCTGGACTTACGGTATCCAACTCAGAGGCACTGTTTTTAGTTTCAATATCCACCATGGTTTATGTCACGGTTATCCTACGAGACTTTAAAATTTGTCAGTGTAAGACGAAGTCTGCGGGAACAGTTCCACTTGTAGTGCTTGGCTAAGTGTCCACCTAAACAGTTTAGTAGTAATTTTATGAATCAAACCTTAGCAACATTAACATATACCTACTGATCTGTTTAATAGATTTAAACGGAATTTATTTTTAGTTTAAAGATTATTTTGTAAGTTTATATCCCATTAGCGAAAATAGTCTTACAAGCACATTTGATGAAGAGGTATGTTACTGACCCTACTTTTACATGTCTGTTTACAACAATGTGTGCACACACTTTCAATATCAAATCTCAACTTATTGAGAAGTACCAATCTACTTTAAAATTTATATTATAGGAAGTCTTATTCTAAATTATAAAAAAAGCTGCTTTTGACAATTATTGGGTTATATTTTTTAAATGCAGACCATAAAGTCTGCCATTAATCATAAAATATGATGTCTTTCTCAGCTTCTTACGGACGGCCGTTTGATTGAGGAAATGTTTTCGCGTAAATGCGGCTCGGTTTTGCGAATGACAGCTCTGATATTGTCTTTGAGTGCTCAAATTGTTGTTGGAGCATTGATGCGCACTTAAGGAAAAAATCTAATTGTGTCAACTTCCATGATTTGGGCAGCTATTTGAAGCCTCAAATTCGGGAAATTACTCGCCCAAGAAATATATATCTCATACCATAACGCAATTTATGTGACATGTAAAGCTGTCTTGTTGGAAATAAAAGTGGTTGTGGTCTATCTTCTTCTTCTTCTGGTGCCATCTCCATTAATGAAGGTTGGCAACAACTGTGGCGAATTCGTCTCGGTCTTGTGCTGTTCTAATTAATGTGTGTGTTTAAGCCCGTCCAGTCTCTTATGTTCTTCAACCATGAACATTTTCTTCGACCTGGGCCGCGTCTTCCTTCTATTTTCCCTTCTATCATGAGTTTTAATAGTTGGTTTTTGTGGTTTCTTGTGATATGACCAAGATAGGCGGTTTTCCTTTTTTTAATCGTATTAACTAATTCTCTGTCTCGGTTCATACGTCTGAGTACTTCCTCGGTTATTATGTGTTCAACCCACGATATTCTATGCATTCTTCGGAACACCCACATCTCGAATGCTTCCAGCTTGCTAATCTCTTTTTTGTTCAATGTCCAAGTCTCCACCCCGTATAGCAGTATTGAATAAATGTAACATTTCACAAATCTGTATCTTACATCTAGAGCGAGGCTTTTATTACATAGCAAGTTTTTCATTTTTAGGAAAGTCATTATGGCTGTCTCTATTCTGGTTCGTATTTCTAGTTCTGGGTCTAGATTGTCAGCCAAGGTATTTAAATTTGTCGACTTGTTTTATATGTTCATTGTATACATTTATATTGACTGTTGTGTTTGGTATTCTGCTCACTACCAGTGTTTTTGTTTTCGTTGTATTAATTTTGAGTCCGACAGTATCTCCTTCGGTTGTGATACGGTCCATTAAGCGTTGTAGACCCTCAGGGCTGTCGGCAATAATTACGGTATCATCCGCGTACCTCAAATTGTTGAGTAATCTTCCGTTGACTTTGATACCATCTTCCGAGCCTTCAAGTGCTTTTTGGAATACTTGTTCCAAATATATATTAAACATAAGTGGTGATAGGACGCATCCCTGACGTACCCCTCGTTTAATAGCCACTTCAGTTGTGATTGAGTTTTCTAATCTTATTGCTGCTGTTTGTTTTCGTATATGTTTCTAATAATTGTGATGTCTTGTTTATCCAGTCCTTTATGCTGTAGCACGTTTATTAATTCTGCGTGTTTTATACTGTCAAATGCTTTGACATAGTCAATGAAACAGAGATATACCTCCTTTTTGATCTCTGCATTTTTGCAGTAATACTGTTAATCCAAATAAAGCCTCTCGAGTGCCAAGGCGTCCCGAAAGCCAAACTGTTCTTCGCTTAGGTCTTGTTCACTTTTTTTGCGTATTCTGTTGTCTATTATTTTTAAAAATAATTTTAGCACATGGCTCATTAAGCTAATTAATCGGAATTGATCACATTTGTTCGCATTAGTTTTCTTTGGTATAGAAATGAAAATTGACTTTAGCCAGTCGCGTGGTACGTTTCCTGTTTGGTATATTTCATTGAACAGGTTTGTCATTATGTTTATGTTATCTTCATTTATGAGTTTCAGGAATTCTGCATAAATATCGTCTGGTCCGGGAGCTTTCCCGTTTTTAGTTGCATTTAACACTTTAACTACTTCTGCTTTTAATATGTTTGGCATATGTTTTATGTACGGGAGGTTAACTTCATCGTTAAACAATTGTTGTAAGTAGTTTGTCCATTCGCTGTTTAGTTCTTCTGTTGTAGATATCAGTTGGTTGTTATCATTTGTTAGTCTTGTTGGCAGTCGTTTTTTAAAGTTTCCAGTAACTTCCTTTACTTTTTTATGTAAATTGAAGAGATCGTGTTTGTTCTGCAGTTCTTCAAGCTCTTGGCATCTATTGTTCATCCATTTCTCTTTTGCTTCTCTTATTGTTCGTCTTATTTTGGTTTGGGTTTGATTGTACCTCTGTTGGTCCGAGTTTTTATACATTCGTCTCTCGTCCATTAGCTCTAAAATTTCCTTTGTTATCCATTCCTTTTGTGATCGTATTTTGATGCTCTTACAGTTTGGGCTTGTATATTGTTTAGCGTGTTTTTAAATTGTTTCCAGATATTTTCTATTTGCTCTTGGTCGTTTTCAGCCTCTGTTTCGCGTATTTTTTTGAATTCGTTGTTTAGTGACGCGGATATTTGATCTTTTTGTACCTGGTCTTCTAGTATTGCCATATTTGGTTTTGTGTTTGTCTTCTTCCTTATCTTTTTTAACCTAATTCTGATGCGCGCCACTACAGGGTTATGATCCGACCCCACGTCTGTTCCTGGGTAGGTCTTTGCTCCAAGAACTCCATTTCGATATCTTTTGCCTCTTAGGATAAAATCGATTTGATTCCTGATCACATGTCTTGGGTGGTCTTGCGGTGATTTCCAGGTATAAAGGCGTCTCGGAGGTAGTTTAAACCATGTGTTGCTTATTACAAGATTTTCTTCTTGACAAAATTGTACTAATATGTCACCTCTTGGGTTTCTGTCACCCAGTCCATACTCCCCTACTACATCTTGAAGTGGTCCTTTTCCGATTTTGGCATTGAAATCGCCCATAATTATTGTTATCTCATCTTTTTTGATGTGTGATTTTAATTGTTTTATTTGGGTGTAGAAATTGTTTATCTCTGCGTGGGGTTTTTCTGCTGTTGGTGCATATACCTGTATTACGTTAACATTTTTTGGTTCTACTTTTAGGTGGATCAACATTGCTCTGTTAGATTGCGATATGAAATTCATGACCGATTTTTTCGCCTCTTTGTTCACTATAATTCCAACTCCGTTTGGGTGATCAGGTAGGTTGTTTCCAGAGTAATATACAGTTGAGTCGCCTATGTTCATTTTTCCTGACTCCTTCCACCTCATTTCGCTAATTCCGAGGACATTTATGTTTAGTCTCTTCATCTCTTGGATTGTATTGTGTATCTTCCCAGCCATATACATGCTTTTCACATTCCAAGTGCCAATTTTGATTGGTATTTCTTTTTCGTTTTCCACTTTCGGATGGTTCCTAGCATTCATCGCGGGAATTCTTCGCACCCCTTGACCATTTAAGGTCTGCCGCGGACTAGAATTTTTTGTATTGATGTGTCGCCATAATTGTTTGTCTTGAGAAAGTTTAAGCGGTAGTTTCTCCTTGCTTTCCGCTTTGGTTTCTAGCCGCCCAATATGGGAACAGACGCTATTTGCAGTCGCTCAATCTGAGTCAGACGCTGCTGTTACTATGGGAGCCATTAAATTTATCAATTGAAGGTTGCC
This sequence comes from Sinelater perroti, assembly GCA_036346155.1. Taxonomy (NCBI): domain Eukaryota; kingdom Metazoa; phylum Arthropoda; class Insecta; order Coleoptera; family Elateridae; genus Sinelater; species Sinelater perroti. The sequence continues at coordinate 7,419,437 of JARFIY010000195.1, forward strand.
TCTCATAGCCTCTCATTTAGTTTAGCCTGTGTGCCGACACAGTATCCGGGATGTGGCCGCTTAACAAGCTTCTGGGAGCCATAAATGAGAGTGAGAGACCACCCGGAGACCAATATCTCTGAATGACCCAAGGGTCCGGCAATTCAGAGTATAGAGGTGCTACTCCTGGGTGAAATCTCCCGTACATCCCTTGTGGTCTATGGAATTTACTTTTGGACAAAATAGTTAGTCAGTACTACACAATAACGCACACCATTCGATTAAACAGTCTCACTGGTCTCATTAACGAAAAAATACTGACCAATAACACCTCCAACCCATAAAACCTTTTCAAGCTGTAACTCGACTGGGATGGAACCATTTTTTGACTATTTCTCTTGGATTTTTAGATCTTCCGATGCGACACTTTTGCTTATTTACGTAAATTGCCTTCATGGGTTAGGATAACTGTTTTTAAAAAATGAAGGTCAGTTTTTTGCATCTCCAACACTTACTTAACGAATGCACGGCATTTACCATTATCTGCTAACATAAGTTCTTGTGTGGACTTTATAAGTCTTTAGGGCCAGATTTTTGTGCACTATACGGTGCAGACTAGTTTGTGACATGCCCAATTGATGTCAATAAATTAATGCGTTAAATTAGACTCTCTCAACTACAAGAGCAATATTTCCAACAGGTTTGGGTTTTAACCGAAAAGCTTAAACTTTTCCATTACACTTGCCATACGACATTGCTATAGTAAATTTTCAATTTTAATGAATTGTGCAAGCATGTATCTTTTTGTTTTTGTTACTGCTTTCATATTGCAGTATGACAATTTAAAGATAAAAAATAGCGATATTTTAAATTAAAAATATTAATGGAAGACCCTTTATATAAAAAGCTTGACAAACTCAAAATAAAGGAATTTAAAATAAAATTTTACATTACAAAAACAACAGACATAAATATTTCAAAAAAATGGTGGCAAGTATATTTAAAAACTTAATTAATTGTGTTATCATACAGCAAGAATGAGTTTATTTTTATAATTTAAATGAATTAAAATTCACATCAAATCTCAAATCATGAAAGTAATATCTATATGCATATAAAGCTTCTATAAATATAAAATTTAAAATAAAACAAAAGTAAGTGTAATAATAAGTACAGGGGCTACTTAAGTAAAAAAAAACATAATTGTCTAAGGTAAATTACTTAATTACTCAAATAAAAATAAAACCACCAAAATACCTACAAATGTAAAAAAAATAAAATGTAGAAAAGTGTAACAAGATCCCCAAACACTTTAAATTGCAAATAAAACATGCTAATTGAAAGTTGAAAAAACAAATAATTGAATTTTTTAAAAAAATTGAGATTAACGGTTATTTTGAGACATAACATTTTTGCATTAAAAATAAATTTTTTCTATCACATGATGTAGCAATATTTTTATTGTTACAAACGATATTGTTTCTAAATTTTTTTATTCAATATGCTAATAAATATTAATTTTTAATTTTCCAATCAGCATTTTTTTGTTGTAGATTGTCTAGAGAAATTGCAATGACACATATTGCATTCTTTTTTCGGCATCATTTTTACTGCTATTCGAGTTCTGCCTTAAAAAGCTTTAACAATATTTAGTAATCTATTTGTTGAAATATTACATTAAAGTATACAAAGGATATAAATTTTTAACATAATTTTGTACGTTTTGGATAAATTTCTTGTGTCTGCCATAAAAAGGTTTTTAACCTCCTCAAACGGTTGGCCTGATAGCATCTTTGTAAAATCACTAATTAATTTTTTTAAATGCAAATTAAGCGGTTTCGTAATGTTTTGGAATAGATTATCTACTAACTTCAAATAAAAATATTTGCATCTCTGCACTGTGTTCCCAAATTGCCGTGTTAACCGTTAAGGAAGCTGTCATGGTGTTTTGGCTGATGCCCTTTGCTGATAACAGCTGACACGTTTCACTAAGGAAATACTAACATGAAAAATGTCAGTGCATATACAGCAACTAGTAGCAAACGATTTGATTATAGCCTTGCGGTAAATCACAAATATTTAACTACTACCATATTTTAATTCGGGAACTCCAAACTCCAAATATAAATTTCTGGTTTTACATTCGTGGAAGATACTAAAATTCCGTCTCTTATAATGTTTATATGTTTAAGCGGCAATTAATTTTTGGCGTTTATCGACAAAACGTTTAATAATATTTTGATATTTATTTTATTGTTTCAAATTCCACCAATATCTGATGGTTATTTAATTTAAACTTGCAAGATCAATTATCTATTAGTAAATTATTGTGTCGTGTGGTCATTGAAATAAATTAATTATAAATGGTATGTTATGATATCTTTTTAATATTTTATATTGTAACCGAATAGCAAGTATTACACGTAAAAATTTAATAATTAGTACAAGTTTTAAAATCGATATACTTATTTTTTTTACAAAAACTCCTAATAGAACTTATCAGCTGGTTATAAAAAGCAACATTATTTTTATATTGCCTAAAATATTTATTGCTGCTATTGCAAGCAGCTGTCTATTTTTAAATTTGCTCATTAAATTCGAATTTAACCATAAAATTGCGGTACCTGACGCTTGAAGTGTCTTACCGTTAGCGGACTTGTTGCACGATTTGTTTGGAACAAAAAGAACAAGAACCGCTTTGTTCTTCTTAACAGCCAATCTGGGTGTATCCGTTCTTTCATGTGTAACACTTATGAATGTGTAATGTTATTCCTCCCACCCGGGCGCGAAGAGATCGCTAATGTTAGGTCATCCATTGTCTTCTGCTAACATCTCTATTGCTATGACACCCTATGATTACAAGAGCGCAATCCTCTCACCGACCCACGCGGCTTTTGCAACTTGAAGCCAAATGCGGCTTCGACATAATAATCCAACGTTAAGAAAACCGAAAAAGGTGGCGTTCCAGGAAAAGAAATTCTACCTTACACGCCGCAGCATCGGTACTGCCTGTGATCTGCTTAATTCGAAGTAAAGTCAAGTGGAAGTAATAAATTACCCACTAAGCCCCACACAGTTGGAACAAGTATCTAGCTGGGCGCCTACCTATTTTATATCTATTATTATAAGCTCATTACAATTCACGTTCTAAGCAATTCCTAATTTACACCGCTTATATTTGTTACTCGGTCGTAGTAGCTTGTTAGCTTGTGTAGGAGCCTAGAAAAATTAGTAAGCTGGGTCAGCGCCTGTTGTTAAAACTATATTAGCATTATTTCACCTTCTTACCATTCCTCTTGATAACACCACATAAATTATAATATAAGCGGATATCGAAATCTGAATGTCGAATTTAACTTCAAATAATTTAACGTCCCTTATGTGACCTTGTAAAAAACGCGGGTTGTTGTAACAATAATTGTTTAATCGGCAGGTTAGCTTGCGTGGTTTGCTCTGATAGGTGTTTAGTGCTCGAAACGTGGGCTTTATATTGTACCACGTGAATTATTACTTTTGTACTGTCTGCCACAAAATAAAGTCCTCGCGTCGGCGCTAACGGTCTGCTCCAAAGGAGTACTTATTAGTTATTGTAATTAATTCAACCCGGCATTGTCTTACTGAATTAATTATGCAAATTACATTTTAGTATTGTTATTATCATGTGCATCGATAATGAAACCCAGAGGAGTCTATTAAACTGTAAATATCCTCAGTAGAAATAAAAATACACAAAAATGATTAAAAATTTAATAAGGCAATTCTTGTAAAGTAAAGATACAAAGGTAGTAAAATGGTTATTTTTATAAAAAAGACAATTATCTAGCAATATATTAAACTTATATAAAAAATACAAGTTTTCATATTTTTATATTATATTTTTACGTTTTTAATTAAAAAAGTTAAGCTTACGCTCATTAATTGTGCTACTAGGTATTTTTACAGAGGATAGAGACTTACAAATAAATACTTTTAGTAGAAGAAAATTACAGGCAAAATTATTATATAATTTTTGACTATTTTTCTAGGCTGGCGTTTTTATGGTTGAATAAGGAGAAAGGCCAACCGGTGTGGTAGAGCAATGTTGGAGCGTACATTGTTTTTTGGTCAGCCGAAGTCAAAATAATCTACAAGACAAGAATCTCATTTTTAATCATAAGCTCTAGACCGCTATTTTCTTCCTAAATAAATTTTTCAATATAAAGCTTAATTACGTTTATAATAAATGAATAACTTTTTTCTTACCCAAAATACCACTCTGAAATGTTTTCCTCTACTAAAGGGTGGAGACTTTTTCGACATAGTACTTCCCATTAACTTCCATTTTGATAAGTTTCAAGGTTTTTTTTCCAATATTTCTGTCTACTGCAGATTGTCACACATCTCTGTCTCTAGGTTTGTTTTTGTTTTTCTCTTCTTCTTTTTTTGGGCTTAGGGTATGTTTTCCTTAATGGATTCATGTTTACTGCAGCCTACGGCTTATTGTGATTACCCTAATTAAATAAATTCACAACCAAACTGTAATTGATGTCCCCTGAATCAGCAGATGTAGGTCCTTTACAGGGTGTGCCTGAAAATTTTCCAGTTCCAGGATTGGTTTCCCAAATATATGTTGCCTTTTCCTGCACAGCGCATCGCACTTACATAGGATGTGTAAGCCTGTTTCCTGGTTACTTGCTACAGAGTTTACACGCAAGGTCACCATTGAATTTACCAATTTTCCAGAGGTGTTCTTTTACAGTCTCATGTCCTGTAAGAAATCCTATGGTTATTTTTAGCTGTCGCCTACTTAGGTTAATGAGTCCTGCAGCTCTCTTTCGGCAAGGACCCTTGTTGAAGGTTTTGTTGAAATAATGTCCTGGTTGGTTCTTCCAGTACATTCAATGATGAGTGCGTGTCCTCTCCTTAATAAAGCTTCGGGCAGCACTTCGTGAAATTCCTAATGCAAGTTCTGGTCCGATATAAGCCTCACTAGATCCCTGCCTGGCCAATTCATCGGCTTTGGCGTAGATACCGCAATGCCCAGGTGCCCATAACAGTTTTACTGTATCATATTCTGCCAGTGCATTGAGTTCGTTGATGCATTCCCATACCAGCCTAGATGATGCTTTTGTGCTTGATAAAGCCTTTAAAGCTACCTGGCTGTCTGATATAATATAGATCTGCTTGCTCCTGTGAGCCCTCTTACCGTTTTCGGGCACACACTGTAGTATGGCGTTTTTTCTCCTTTATCTATTCTGTATATTTTTCTTGTGGTGTATGCTAATCATAAAAGTCTATTTTGGTGTATTCCAGTTCTGATTTTTAATTATCTGCAATAGTTTTGCCACTTCTATATTTGTTGTTTTTTATTTACTTTCTTATTTTAGTTTGTCTCAGATCTTTAGTTTTCTTCAGTTTACCTAAAACTTCCTTACACTACTGGAGGTCTAATTGTAATTTTATGCACATTACTTTTATTGCTTGCGACGCATTTTTATTATTCAGAATATTCTTGAGGAACATTGCATTTGGAGCCACTATTATAAATCTGAAGTACACTGTTCTATTTGTTTAGCTAATCTTTTCCGTTTTCTTATTAATGCTTGCTGTTACGAAATTTCAATTCCTTTCCAGTTACCTTTTATTAATAAGTCCGCTAAATAAAAAAAGAATTCTCTTCATTTTAGATATCTTTTTCAACGATCTTTCAAGTGATAATCTCTCGTACCACAAGTCAGTATGCGAACAAATTGAGACTTCTTTTATAACCCGGTTTATTCCTAGAAATATTATGGACATTCAATGCCAATGCTTTTTATATAATTATTTGAGCAAGCTCTTTTAAAGATAGTAGGTAGGTGTGGTAAAAATCTAGATATCTCTTTCTAAGCATCACCAAAATCTTTGATCAGCATTACATGTCCTAAACAGGGATAGTCAGAACACTTATTGAGGTTGCTTTTAGTCGGTAACCAATCTTTGCGGCTACAAAAAGTGTTTGTGAACCACAACAAACTTTCCCCCAAGCTAAAGGAAACTGCACTACACTTGCTGAGGGTTGCGTGCTTACCCTCGAAAGTGTATCTGAAACGTATATTTCAAATTTGCCATTTTTTGTGAATCTGGGTTTCCTAGAGGAAGTTAATTTTTGTTAATAGCGCTAACATGTTTCCTACAAATTTTGAGGACTTTTAACACGTCTATATATTACTTAAATTTCACCATCACCTGTTATGACTCGCTTTAAATATTATACCGCAGCCTTGATTTGCATTTGATTAAGTTTGTGCTTTAGTGGGTCCAGAGTTTTATTTAGAGTAGTTGACTTAAAAATAACTGCACATTCAAGCGTACCTATATTAAACGTGCACTCAGAAAGAAGACATTTTGCTAGAGAATGAGATAATTCATATAGTAATTCTAGGTTACTAGAAGTTAAATCGAATTATAATTGCTTAAATTTCAGCGATGAGGAAAAACAAGGAAATGGAAGAAGAGACTACCACTTTATTTATTGCTATGAAAGAAAATACCTAGAATATTTTAGTAAATATTATTAATAACAATTTTAAATAAAACCGTAAATATAAAATTTTAACAAAGCCCTGGCTTAAGTTTGGCTTGCGGAAATGAAAAATTTATCATTTTTTACTGTGCTAACGGGTCTCATTTTTAAAATAATTTGCATTAAGACATATGTACACAGAGGAATTACAGAACAGCAAGAAAATCACGTATAACAAAATTTCTTTATTTCAATACACACATTATAAAGAATAAAATTGCAACATTTTAGAATATTTATTTTCTTTAATTCTACGATTCATTTAAAATATATAGTATAAATACTGTTACAGTGATTAAAAAGAAAAAATTAATGATTAATTTGTTTTTGCATAATATTTACAGAATTTCCTAAATAGTTATTGGTAAGCATCATTACAACGGATTTATTTGAAATGGTTACCCTTGGCCGTAATATTTAAGACGCCTGGGCCAGTCGTCTATGGCAGAACCTATTACATCCAATGAGAAGGTATTGAATACAGCCTTCAGGGCCTGCATCAGAAGATCAACATTCGAGTTCCTTTTTGAGCAAACCATACCCTCTAAATCCGTCTATGATTTGTAATCTAATAGAGTGACACATGAGTTAGCAGAAGCCAATCCTCTACTGTTAGAAAATAAAGCACGTTGTTGCTCAGCTAAGATTGACTTTACCGTGCTTTGTGGTCGGGTGCGGAGTCTTGCTGAAAGATACAAAGCATACCTTAAAAAATGTGATTCAGAGATTTCAGTACACCTTCCGAAACATTCACTTGATACACAGCAGCTAATGTTTTGACTTTTTTTCACAAAAATGAATATCGGTTGTTCCATCGCATAACACACTGCCCACTAAACCATTACAGCTACTGGATGATGGTGTTTTTGAATCCTTGGCGCTAGTTGAGATGCTTTTTTGGATAACCTAGCGTATGTTCTATCATCTAGTTTTTTAGAAGATTCCTCTACTGTAAATTATTTCATCTGTAAACAAATTTTTCCGTGGCTATCATGCGCATACTCAGTCAATAATCTCTTTGTTTCTGGTCTCTCACCTTTCTTAAAGCGTCTGTTAGCAAATACCTTGTACGTTTTTGTAAACATCTAGCCCTTGCTTAATAATACGAGACACCTTTTGGCAATTTGCATCTACCAAGACATAATCTTCTGGTTACGAAAGGGATTTCGTTTAATTCAGGCACTTCCATTGATTGCTTGAATGGTCCCAACTAAACGTAGTCTTTCATATTTTGGACGACGTTTGGCATCTCCAGTCTGATTAAACAATTTTATATACAAACCACATCTGATACACAAACATGCGGCTAATACCGAGAGGATGCAGGGTCTTAAAGGTTACACTTATTTGAGTTCCACATTAGTAAAGCAAAGGTAGGTTTTATTTTGTAATAGCATTTATGGAAATACTATGTACAATGTATCTTGTAAGTACCAAATCGGCATATTTATAGAACTAAAACTTTTCCACTTGTTGCAATATTTTCTAGCAAATTAATAACATCAATAGAGATTAATTAACAAAACTGTTGAAATTAGTCTGTGCATTATTGAGACAGCGAGAAAATATATAGAATAATCTAAACTGAACTTTAAAAAGCTTTTTTAAAATAAAACAAAATATTGAAACAATCCGAATTTTATTGCTACTACTATAAAGTACAAAATTAGCAGTTACGTATAAAAAGTCTACCAAATTGTCTCCACGATTTCTCTAATATGCAACTGATTTTCGCGAATTTTCATAATGCTTTTCTTTTAGTTCCGTAACAGTAGCTGGTTTGTTGACCCTGTTCTTCAAATAGCTCCAAATGGAAAAGTCTGTGTGTTAGATCGCAAAATCGCGGTAACCAATCAATGTCACCTCTATGCGAGATAACACAACCAGGAAATTTGTTTTGAGGTAAACCAAGTATTTCACGTGGTATGTGGTTTCATATTGTTAAAAACACATGTAACTCAAGTTCAAATCGATAGTATTATTGAAAAAAATATTGTTTAGGATATCGTAATATATACAATTAATAATAACAGCATTTGCCACTATTGTTTTTAAAAAAGTACGGGCCAATGATTCCTCCAGCCCACAATGCGCACCAAATAGAGCATGTTTGTAGTTGCATTGGTTTTTTAATAGTAGCTCATGGATTTTTGTTTACAAAATGTAAACGGTATGCAAATTAAATCCAAAAATTTAATTTGGATGAATATTTTGTCTAATACTACGTAATCGTTCTTGTTTTTAATTTGGTTGTTAGGGTTCCTCATGTCTATCTCCTCTGAGGCAGTTTTCTAAAAGATTTATACAAGTTTTCTTTTGTAGATGACTTATAAAAAAATTTCTTTTATATTTGCATAATCAAGTCCAAAAGTTTCTGTTTGGTGTGTTGTTTTGTTTGGAACTTCCTAACTTGGCGTTAAGTCACTTATTATTATAATGATTTGTATTTGTTCTGATCTACGTGAATGTGAAATATCTTCATAAATTGTTCTACTTTTTCCGTTTCTGACCTACTGGTGGAGTCGTATACTTGGATCGCCTAAAGTTTATATCTTTTATTTATCGGCGGGACAACAAAGATTACCTTTGGTGATATCAGTTTTACTTTAATAATCACGTATTTTATGCTTTTACAGATTAAGATACGTACAAAACCCGAGTTTGCGTTTCTGCACTATTATTTTGATATAGTACAAGTTTGAATTTTAACATTGTACAAGAGAATGGATAGATCAAGAAATAGAAACCACTAGAAGACACAACTGTACTAGAGAGATGTACAAAAACATAAAAAAGACAAGAAGAAAGTACCCCGTCAAGAGAAGAGGAATGAAAGGTAACCAAGGACAAAACATACTTTGAAGGAAAAAATATTAAAGATATATGGAGAGAATATTATCAAAGCCTACTATTCAGGGAAGAAGATGAAGAGCAAAGGGAAATGGTAAATAAAAGAAATGAATACATAGACAAAGAACTAACCTATGAGGAAGTGGAAAAAACTATAAAAGGAATTAAAAATGGTAAAAGCCCGGGTGTAGACGAAATAAACGGAGTAATGATAAAATATGGAGGGAAAGAACTGCGCAAAACAATACACAAACTAATAACAGCAATCTAGAATGAAGAGAAGATGCCAAAAGACTGGAAAAAGGGAAGAATCATATCGATATATAAACAAGGCGACCAAGAAATATGCAGTAACTATAGGTGAATCACGCTCCTCAACACAACATACAAGATTTTCACATGTATATTACAACAGAGGTTAAGTATCCATACGGAAAATAAAATCGGGGACTATCAATGTGGATTCCGCCCAGGCAGATCAACAGTAGACGCCATACATATCATCAACCAAATAATAGAAAAAGCGTACGAAACAATATCGACTTACATCTCTTATTCATAGACTTTCAAAAAGCTTTTGACCAAATTAAAAGACCACAAATATTAGTGGATATGAGAGAAATCCAAATACCATCGAAACTCTTACGACTAACTAAAATGACGATGGAGAATTCACAGTACAATTACAAGAAGGGGAAACAAAATATTTTGAAACCAACTTAGGGGTAAGACAAGGAGATGCACTATCACCCAATCTATTCAACATAACACTAGAGAACATCATACGAAAAACAGACCAAACAGGCACAATTGTGAACAAAGAGATGCAAATTTTGGCATATGCGAATGATTTAGTAATAGTCTCAAGAAGCAAAACTAAACTACAACAAACACTTAACACAATCGAAACAGAAGCAAAAGCAAGAGGTCTTACAATAAATGAAAAGAAAACAAAATACATGTGCTGCAAACGAGGAAAAGGAGATAACCAAAACCAATACAAAATCGGAAATCACAAATTTGAGAAAATACAAACATTCACATACCTAGGAACGGAAATAAACAACAAAAATAACAGAGACTAGGATATAAAAGGAAGAATTCACCGAGGGTTTAAATTATTCAACATATATAAACCATTACTGAAAGACCGGAAAATCACGAAAACAACAAAAATAAGAGTATACAAAACACTAATAAGACCCACAATAATATATGCAGCAGAGACGATAAGAATGACGAAAAAAGAGGAGAAACATATACTGCGTATTCTCGAAAGAAAAATTATGAGGAAGATCCTAGGACCAGTGAATTACCGCATACATACATACATATTTTTTTCTAATCTTGTTTCGTTAAGATGAAAATATTTCATTTAATTTAATTTAAATCTCCTTCTACGCGTATTTGGTGTTCTACCGAATTAGTTCTTATATTGTATATAGCTTTATATTTTCTATTATTTTTAATTTTATGTGGTATACGCAAATGTTTGCCTTCTTCTGAATTAAGTTTAACCTACCTACGGTATTTTCCAATTTGTTTTGAAATTCGCCCTGTAATGTACAGCTTGGTTAAAAGACTTGAAAAATTATTGTAGGATATCTAACAAGGGGTTAAAAAAGGCCTAATAAAGACGTCCAAGAAGTAGTCCTGTCTTCCACCGGTAAAATGAAAGTGTGTTCATAATAAATAATATCGCTTTAATTGTTAATGCAACTTGCAACAAAAACCGCAACTCTTAATTAAGTTTATCATAGGACAAATTTAATAATTTATTATTTCTTTAGGAAATATAATATTAATTCTACAACAGACAAAATTATTAGTGGGTACAATACTTTAAAGAAATATGCTGTATATAAAATGTTATGTAAAAGCAGTTTTTGATTTTAAAATTCCTGTTATATATAATGATAAATCTAAAAGAATCGAGTTCGCACTTACTAATAAATTTTTTTATAATTATTAAATTACCTAAAACTACATAGGCTCCCTTAGGTTCCATAAGTTTAAATTGGTTATGTTAATTCAGAAAATTAGTCCGTTTTTTATAAATACGTTTTATTTAAGCAAGCCTATTATAATTGTAATACACCCTTAGCTTTACAATTAAACCACTTCAAAATATGTTTTATATTAAAATGTTATTTTATTATTTGATAAACTACTATTAAACCAGTCTCATTAATAATTTATTGGATAATGGATTTAATCACATAAGTCATTTTTATTTTAATAATTATTTATTTACTGAAAGCACAATAATATGGAGCGCAAGTTAGAATGAGCGTAAGTATACATTAGTAGCGTTAATGTCTTTCGAGATTATACTGCGTAAAATGCAAAAATGTTACTACTTTCATTATGCGCCTTTGTTATCACCTACAATGTACCTCCATTGCAATGTAGATCCGCAAAGTGTGGTTTAATATCTATCAACTTTAACCAACTGCTATACAGTAGTAAGAGTATGCCATAGTATAAGAACATTATGCAAATGCCTTCATCGACCCAGGCACTTTCCATAATAATTATGCACCCTTTCCGTTTTCCTTGCTTAAAAAATTTAATCTCTACCGAGCTAGGCGCAAAATCAAGCAAACTGAGAAATGTCTCACACTTAACGCACCAAACTGGGAAGCGATAAGAAATTTCCGGATAATTATTTAAACTTCTCTAATTCATAAATTATTAGTTGGTAAACGGCTTGACGACATTTGAAATTTAAATGTTGGGTTTAAGCAAGTCTAATGCGTCGAATAATGTTAATTGCAATTCATTTGGAAATTCAGTCGCACAACTGAATAATATTATTTATACTTTAATGCCCTCGAACAGATGCTGCCAACTTTATTATTCTGCTGCTAGAGAAGTAAATGATAACTAAAAATTGTGGTGTCGCTAAAACTGCACCGTAAACGCTCTCGCTACGACCTTAATATTATTTAAAAGTAATACTTGAGAAGTATGTAGGTGTAATCTGGGTGCTGTAAAGATAAATCGTACAAAGTGTCGTAGGCAGGAAGTAGGTCTTGATACCCAACTCTCGTTTATGGCTCCTGGCGCCGCACCCTGGGCAACTGTTTTGACCTGTAGGCCAAACTAACATAAGTGAGGGTCGCCAGATACGCCAAAAATTCATGTAGGGCAGCCACGTTACGAGCACTGCATTAACATCGTGGATACTTTATTAAAAATACAATTTGCCAAAATGTAGCTGTGCGCATATAAAAAATATGAGGGTCTACTCTATTAAACGTTGTACGTATATTTGCGACAAAAAAATAATAAAGTAATGCGATAAAATAATAAAATATCCAGCTCAATTAAAATAATAGCATATACTGTTACGTACAATTTATAAAATTAATAATAGTTGTATCCTATGTACCGTTTTATAAAATATGACAAAGTAAACATATCCTGAAAAAACGACATCCAACCTCTGTAAAAAAGTAAAATCAACATTACAAAGAATTAACCGAACGAATTTGTGGAATATATACAGAAAAAGTTGGCCACGTAGAATAGTATATGTAGAGGATCTGCTTTTTATAGCGTAGTTGAAGAATTTTAATAAAAAACCCTTGAACTCAAATTTTGGGGAAATATGATACGTTATTCATTGCTAAATACAACTTTATTATGTTTCTGTGCTATACTGGCTATAACAGTATTAAAAGAGTAGGTCTCCATTTGAGGATTGTGAGCATATACCAAATATATTTTCGATTGCACATTTTTCCTAAATAAAAATAAGTTACCCAAAATCATTTTTTTTTTGTGAAATCTAAAAAGTTTTAAATTTTGTTTTAATATTTAGTGAATATTAACAATCAGAATTAGTACAATACATTTTATGAATTAATTGGATGTCTATAATAATAACATGAATGGAATTCATCCATCGACGTTATCCCACTTCTTGGAGCTATTCTACTTTTAGATCAATCGGCAATTTTTCTTTCGTAGTCTTCTGACGGAAAAATCATGCTGTAGATTAGACGCGAGAGTATTTGGATGCGCCTGTAAACTCAGGAAGTACATGGTACTTTTGGTACATTCCTCTTGGACTGTAGAAATTCTGAGGTCTGTATGTAGTGTCAGTTTGCTTACATACCAGGGGGCATTTGCGAGCATTCTTAGTGTTTTAAACTGTAGACGTTGTATGGTGTTTACATTTGATTTGCAAGAGCAGCCTAAAAGCTCGACACCATACGCCCCGATTGAAGCAATTATTGCCTTGTAGAGTAAAAGGTTGTTCTCTATAGATAAGCGCGACTTTCTACCGAGCATCCAGGACATTTTGCGGATTCGTAGATCTATCTCCTTTTTTTTAGTATGTGACTTTTCCATGTAAATTTCTTGTCCAAATGAAGTCCCAAATAGCGTGCTTCATTAGCTTGGGGGAGTGCTATATTATTGAGATGCACTGTCGGACAGTCCGTACGATTTAGAGTGTAAGTTGCTTGAGTACTTTTTGCTTCATTTACTTTGATACACTACTATTTAGCTAAGTTTCCAGGAGGTAAAGGTGAATTTGAAGATTTGCAGAGGCTGTGTGAGGATCAGTGTGTTCAGAGAGAAGGATAGTATCGTCAGCAAAAGTACCTATACAAGTGTTATTAGCAGTAGGTATGTCGGCGGTGTATAATGTGTATAAGAGAGGTTCCAGGACACTTTCCCAGGGAACTCCAAAAGTAATAGGGTGAATAACATTGTCCATATTTTATCTGAAAATGCCTGTCACGCAGATAAGATTTAAGAAGTAGGTAATATTCACTTGGGAGTAATGTCTTCATTTTGCATAAGAGGCCTACATGCCATACCTTGTAGAACGCTTGCTTAATATATATGAACACTGCTGGACAGTAGGACTTGTTCTCTAAAGCCGTATTAATTATGTTTACAACACGATGGCATTGCTGTACTGTGAAATGCTGCTTCCTGAAACCGAACTGATGATCCGAGATACAGTTTTCTAATGAATCAGTTTCAGTTAATCTTTTAAGAAGTAGCTTCTGAAGTAGTTTTGAGATTTGGGGCAATAAACTTATTGGGCGATAAGAGGTGACTTCTTCAGGGTGTTTTCCTGGTTTTAGTAGGAGTATTATCTACGCAAATTTTAGTACTAATGGCCAGTATTTAGTGCGTAGTATAGCATTGAACAGGTTTCTTAAGAAGATTACACCAACTCTTAGTAGTTCAGCAACCACTTTCCATGTTATTAAGTCATACCCAGGAGCTTTCTTCTTGTTGAAATACTGAATTTCTGTGGAGATCTCCGTAGTCGTAAAATTTTTAATAGGCAGGAGGGGTGTCTCAAGAAAACCTAATGCTTCATAATCTGGATCGTTAGAGAAAGGGGTAAAAACTTCCACAAAGTGGGCCATTCGTTGGCTAGTTTCCTGAGTGGGGGATTTGATGCTTGCGGTCTTTTATTTGATTTGACAATTTTCCAGATACTATTATCTGTTTGTGAAAGCGTGGTTAAGTAGTGATTGAATGTTTCTTGGTTTAACATTTTAATTTAAGTCTTTATTCTATTTGCTAGCTTACTGCATACTCTTTTATCATCTGGATTGCGAGTTCTATGCCATTTCATTCTTGCTCTGCGCTTTTGACGTACTATGGTAAGTATTTCGTTGGGAAAATTTATATCTTGACATATCTCTTTAGTAACCACAGGTGTAGAGTTCCATGCGGCATGTTAGATGGTAGTAATAAAATGAACTGCGGCTTTCTCTAACTGGTGAGGGGTATTGAGGCTGATGGTTACTAAATTTTCCTTGAGAGCTGTTCTGAATGTAGCCCAATCAGTTTTATAGTTATATAATGCAGGTCTAATAAATCTCTTAATTATTGATGTACTAATTGTAGCTATAACTGCTGTGTGATCAGATGACAAATCGCAGTTGCTAGCAATATCAGTGTAGTTTGAAGATATGCCATTTGTGACGAAAAAGTTCAACAAGCCAGGTATTTTACCCTGATCTGTGGGTCAATATGTAGGCTCAACAGTAGAGAGATAACCATAATTTTCGTCGCAGTAGATTGTATAGTTCTCTGCCCCTTATTGTAATTAGCAGAGAGTCCCAGTAGGTATTTTTTACAATTGAAATCCTCTCCACATATAAAGTTGTTGCCCAGCAATTGGAAGAATGGTTTAACGACGTTTTTGGTAAGTCTGTGCCTAGGTGGACAATAAACAGCCGATATAGTTAGTGGGTTGGGTAGTTTACAAACTTGTATTATAGTGGCTTGTAAAAAGGGTTTTTTGTAGTATTGTAATTCATAATGGGTTATTGAACTCTTAATTAATATAACTGTGCCTCTATGGGCTGTCCTATCTGGGTGTTCCGTATGATAGCAGTTATAGTGCGGTATTCTTAGGTATGACCTAGCTGTAAAGTGCGTTTCTGATATAAATAATATCTCAATGTTATTTAATTTTAGGAACAGTTCAGTTTCGTGTAGTTTTGATAAGATTCCATTGGCATTCCATAAGCCTGTACGTAAATATTTGACCATTAGCGAATGAGTTTATTTATAACCATGGATAACATTTTTTTATGTTGCTAGTTGATACCGGCATTTGCGGAGCATATTCGGTATATATGTCGGAAAATTAGGAAAATCAGGATTATTTTTAATGGGGTTTTGTAGTATTACCTGGCTAAATAACAGTGCGGATCTCATTTGCATCTGTGGTATTGGATGCTGAGATAGTTACGTTGACGGAAAATAAATATTATGCTGTGTTCCATGTTGATACATGCAAGTATAAAATAATTTTATAAAGGCAGGTACTATTACTGCTATTGCCCGCGGTCAGCGATAATCGCGTTCCAACACTTCATTAATCGCTCGGTATACGTCCTTACTTTCTGAAAGTCAAACGCGGACTCAAAAGTTTTAAATATGTAATCGACTATGTGGAACTTCCACTTGCAGAAGAGGTACCGGAAGATGTTCCACCGTCTAAATGAAACTGGATCTACGGCGTCATTAAAAAATAAAATGGGATATTGGACAGTTTTTGAATAAAAGAAGAATATAAATTTATTTTAAATATAATTAGTTATACCTCTGCCTAAAGTAATTCAGAGAAAGTTGCAAAACATCGAATTAATCCCAATGATGCTTTATAAAGAAGAACCTATTTCAGTGTTTTATAGAGCGTTTGAGCGCAAACTTTGGGCTGTGAATCTTAAGACAATTTTTATAGTTTCAAACTTTCAAAAAAATGTATCATAAAAAATTTCAAATCACGAATTTATATTTCATGTTGTGAGTGGCAATAGAGTAAAAAAATTCAAATGAGGCACTCAACCTAACATAAGTTAACCTCTTACAAAAGTGTAATGATACATTCTTTAATTAATTTTTCATTGCAACGAGAATCCTTGGCTTTAATGGCGGCTTAGCGTATTCTAGGCATACTTTCAGTTTTTGCAAGTTTTTAAAGAGGTTCTCGTTCTATTTGATTCTAAAAGCTGGAATACTATACTAAACTTTATTTTGTTGGTGATAAGGAATTTTTCTCAGAATTCCTACCTCTCATTATTTTTAAAACATTCTGTTGTTATTTTTTTATATAATTTAGAAAATATCAAAAAATATATTTGTGGTCATGTTTTGTTAGAATATAAACTCTCGTTTAATGATTCTTAATTCAGATAAAACTGAATGATTTTGAAGTATCCCATGAAATCGTTTCCTGTTCCGAATACTTTCGATTCTTATTAAATCTTTACTTCTTCCGAAACAACCGCATACCAAAATACTTTTTTAGTCGTTTTTTGTAGAAGTAGGTACACTCTGAAGTTGTAAGTTTCATTTTATAATTCTTGAATAAATACCCTGTTTACCAAGTTTAGAATAGAAGACAGAATTATTGTACAATAGATCAATATTTCTGGGTATATGTTCATGCATGCCTTTTTTATCTACTTAAAGAATGTATCAAGGATACCTAATTATAAAGTTTTGCGTTCTAATTAAAACAATATGAAGACTAAAGAAATTTAACTGCTTTCTTAAATAAATCACTCAAAATCTTGTGAAAATTGACTACAATTAAGATAAAGGTACATTTTATTTACCAAATTTTAATTCATGCTATAAAGGCCGATCACTCTTTAAACTTTTTAGTATTATTGTATAAAAAATTTGATTAAATATATTTTTGACAAGTTTATTTTACAAAAACAGATAAACTTACAAAATTAAAAAATTCATTAGCTGTAATTGGTACCCAAAAATAAAAAAGTTCATATCAACTGCAAAACACACTAAAATAAAACGAATATCAAATAAGTAATTCGATCAGTTTTTTTAGTTTGGCTTCTGAAGTATGTGGTTGCCGTTTAGCACTTTAAATAAAGTAGCTATTTTGTAGAAACGGCTGTAGTAAGAAAATTTTTATCACTCAGGAAACGCATTCCACCCCATCCCCCGCACCTTGTCTGGAATCACCGCACTCCTTGTTGCAATTCTTTGCAGTGTGACTTTGTTGAGTATTTTGTACACTTACGAGATATGTTATAACAAATTATTCTGGTATAAATTTGTCGAAAACTCTCGCTCACGTAAGGAAACCGCCTGCCAGATTGTCGTCTGTCAAAACAAGCTGCATTGTAAGTAAAAACAGTTCACCCTAAAACTATTTTTATGACATAATTCTGTAGCCAAAGTACCTTGAGGGAAGGGGCGTTCCTTGAGTGAAAATAAGCATCAGTATTGTGTTTTCGTAAAATATTTGCAAGTAAATCAACTAAACAACTACCAAAGATTTTTGATATTTGATGGTCTTTCTGAAGCGACTTGGGATTGATAAGCGGGTAGTTATTCATTATAGTTATCATTATCTCAAATTTAATGTATCAGAAAACACGTTTTTAAGTTTAGGCTTAAACGATCGGCTTGCGCTGTTCTAAAGTAGTTGTTTTTAGATGAAGGAATAGGAGGAAATAAATTTAAAATTACATAATTTCTTCTTAACACCACTTGTATGTAGTTTCTGTTAGTGAATTAGAACCATTAGAACAAATCAGAAAATCACTAAATTTGTTTTAAAATTTTTACAATTTTAGAATATTAGCAGAACGAACAAGTTTATTTTAATAAATGCAACAAATACAGGTACGGAGATAACCACAGACAGTTTCTCTATAGATCTAATTATGAGTAATATTTTCAACAACAAAGTGATAAGATATTACAAAAAATTGATTCTTTTTGTTATGTGGCTAAGTCAGCTGCTCAAAAAAGAAACGTTTAGCGTTTTTCAAACAAGCAAAATACAATAAGGATTTGGAAAACAAAATCAAATAGTTTGAAAAGTTTAAATAATTGAATAATGTTTCTATTTGCTAATAAGCAAATGAATTAACATACACGACATGTGGGAATTAACATCGTAAGGTAGCCTCCATTTACTAAATTAATCAGTTAGGCCACCAAGTCTTGCGGTTTCAAGCGATTTATTACATTTACTTTATTTTTCAAGTATCCCTTACATCATTACCAGCAGTATCATGATCCTACATAGCAACACTTTGTTTTTTGCGCTAATTTAAAATTTCCGTTCAAAGGCCCAGATCATCATCTTCATATGAATATCTAACTCTTTTCTTTTGATTTCTACATGGTAGTTTGTTATCAAGATATAAGTTATGTAAGATACTTGGCATTATTGTAAGGTACACGATTTCAATTGAAGATTACTAGACGCGAGACAATTGTTCGAAGTGCAGATATTATAAATGTAAATTTATTTTTGTTAATTTAGATTCTCCAAATTATTTGCCATTTTTCTAAAGCTTCTAGTATATTCTGTACATTTGTTGTTGCTTCAATTGGATCATTAATAGCATTAATTCAAATAGCCTAGAAAGTATCGGCAATAGCGTTATTGGTCGACACGAATCTGGTGACTGCGCTGGCTTATCGAGGTTTTGTATGACAAGCACCTGCGCAAATTTTCATTAAATAGGAAAAAAGTAGGTTTTTATTATAGAATTAAATATTTGTGTAATAGCTACAAAGGCTACTTTTAACAGTTTCCAAAGCAATTTAGCTGCGATAAGTCATAGCCTGGGGTTTTTCGGGTTTTTAGACGTTTAATTTCACTCTGTATTTTATTGGGCGTACAATGCTTGACGAGTAGAATTGGAGTAATACTTTAAGAAATTCAATAATTGCACAATTACTAAGAAGAGATTTTGTTGCTTCATGTAGCTAAAAAGTAGCAACTAGATATTCGCCAATTACTTCCGGTTTTTCTTCAACGATGTGGGCCCAAGTGTCATCTACTTTACAAATGAGTTGCTGAAGTTTCCTGGTTGCTCACCATAAAGAGTAGTCATTTTGTTGTTTGAGGAATAAGTTGTTCATGTAATTGCTGGGTATTTCTTTCCTCAGTTTCGTATTAGCCTTTTTAGTTATGTTGTTAGAACAGTTGGTTTACTTTTATCACTAACGTGTGATATTTGTTGTCTTGCTATTCTATTCTCAGCGATATATTGTTTAATATTGAATGGATAGTTGTTGATGTTGCTATTACAATTTTGCTATTATTTTATAGACGAATCTATTCTGTATATCTACTTTATAACATTGCAAAAATGTAAATAAATTTGTTTGTAACTAATATTGCAACTCCTACAGTTATAAATCGAATTCAAAGACCAATATCTCATTCTAACCCATTTGTTGCCAAACCTCGCATAAATGATTTAGTTCTTGTGATTTCGATCACACTTGATTTATTATAGGTCAGAACATAAATTGTCATGAAGTAATTTGACAGTTTGTGCCAACGGTCAATTATTGCCGTTAGCCTGCGATACAACTTTGATTTACGTGAAACCAAATATAGCCGAACCAATGTCATCATGCTTATTGTTAGATATGGCTACAAAATGATTATTGGTTCATTGTTTCTTCAATTGTCGACGAATCTCTGAACCAAATATTTAACTTAGCTGGCCCATCGTTGAGACGGACCTTTTTACCAGTATCTATATATATGCATGCTGTAGAATATGCTTTGCTTGTTATATTGTTACCTCGCTAGGTAACCCATAATATAAGTAAACATTAATATATTGTTTAAAAATATTTAAACCTGTACTATCGTATAAGAATGGATTTACAGGCTTTTTTGTTATTGCTGTGCTTAACGTGCAATATTGTAGTAGAGTGATCTGAGCTTCAGCCGTAACAGTTAGTAATGTCTATATGGTTTTTGAAGAGTGGTTTTTTGTAATAAAGAAATTTAAAGAATCTGATACATTATTGATCATTTGGCCAAAAGGCCTGTAACTACTGCATTAAAATAATTGTTGATGATAGCTATATGCAGTTGAACTCTCTTGATTAGCCAAGAAGATATCGTAAGGTATGTTTAGAATTAAAATTACCATCTAACATTCATCTGCTCCCCGATATCTTGAAGACGTTTTTAAACAGATTTTTTGTTATAGCATGTCTGAACAGACAAAATACTTCTGGTAGTATTATCTCTTCAATGGTGGTCTTTTAATTTGACATTTGTAATTTGCGTATGGTTTTATAATGTTACGTTTAATTTTTAATAGTTATTGCTACTCCAGAATAAACTATATTGTTAAAATAAAGCAGCTGTAGTTTGTACATTGTGATTTAGTTATTAAAAGTATATTAATTTTCTGGATGCTAAAAAAAAGACTTTATTTCTAACCGATGCTATAAGAATTTGTTTGCGTTTCATACAGTTACTCTTATCGTATCCATTCTTGGGAAATTCGAGATGAGCAAAGCTTCACATTTTGATAATTCGGACAATAATATGTCATTGTTTTTATAATTTTTATTTTGAACGTTATTGCATAAGTCTAGAATTGTCATGGACTGTGTTGTTCTACAATAGCTACAACATGGCTTAATGAATACCTGTTTTTCTTTTTGATATTATTGTAATTGCTTTTAGATGTCGTAGTAACTGCATTTTAGCAGTAGTGTTGGTATTTCCTCTTACAGACTGAAGTTGTTGAAAGATTATACATCCGTTGTAATTGGCTGAATGGGGACACTTGGTAGGCGTGTTTTTAGACTTGGTACATGGAATGATCATCAGTATCGCATTTCACGTAAGCATATTAGTCTTTTATCGTGTTTTGCTGTATTCATATAATTGGTAGCTAGTACACTAATTTTTGTTGTTTTTATTTGTTAAAGTTTCAACAGTAATGACCATAAATAAAGATACCAACTCATACATCTGCTTGTTTTGGTCGGCTTTAGATCTACAAAAAATTAGGAAAAAATGTTTTGTTTACTCTGTCTTATGTTAGTTAGATTAAGTGCATTGTCCACTTCTTCCAGTTTTCTTATTAATTCGGTACCTACTATTGGATAAAGGCATAATAGCAACTTTACACGCTCTTTCGTTATTAATTTGATACGAATAAAATATTTTTTGTAATGGATATTTCATATTTGAGATATGTATCAGAAATGTTTAGGTATATTTTCATTTTGGTATCGGTTATTATTTAGTTCTTAAATTTTAGTTTTTGATTGCTGATTATTGGAATTTTACGAAACATCAATTGTGAGATGTTATTTGCATAACACATGCTGTAAATTATTCAGAATTGATGTTTGTTGCATATATTAATTGATACATGATATTATTGGTCGGTTTGAGTACAATAATTGCCGTTGGGAGATTGTTATTGAGTAATAAGGATTTCTGGTTGGAATTAATACACATTTAAAGGAATTAAAATGAACTTACAATATGATGTGCAAATGAACATGTAGATGTTATGCATGTAACAGACATACTACTACTTATCTGCAAAACCAGCTATCAATCCTATAAATATTTTACAAAGTTGTTCGGATAATAGTCGTCCAAAACGTTTCCCACTACTTATACAATGGTAAGTAAAAAATTGAGATCACATTGAAATTGTAATGTATTTTTAGAATATTTAATTAAACAGTTAATCATGTGTTTTCCAATAAATCTTATCCGTCGTATTGTTATCTGTCATGTATTATCAGCGTAGTTACGAGTTCTGTTTGAATATTCCTATTTCAGTGTCTGCGTGTCGGTGCCTAACGTTGATTTGTTTACGAAAAACCGTTTAATCGTTCGAGGAAGTGTTTGTAGAGTTTATTTCACAGATCATAATGCCTTTTTATTCTATTGTAGTCATTAATTGTAGCGTTGTTATAAAATGGCCGAGAACGTGAAACTGCAAGAATTATTGGTAGAAGCCTTTGTGCCGCACAGAAGGTACACCGGCGCTATGAGGAGACTAATCTGATCACCAGAAGAGTATTAAAGAGTATAAAAGTATTACCACCCAAAAAGATGGCCTTTTTTTGGTGTCCACAAGTTTGCGGAATAAAACAGCTTTTGCGGTTTGGCTGTGAAATTAACTCCAAGAAGTTAGAGAGGTAAATGATAATGAACGGGTCATTAGAACTGCAAAATTGGCTTTTGCAGGAAATCATTTGGCATGGAGTATTGAGGACTGAAACAGAACACTGTTTCCGGATGAGTCACAATTTTGCCTCACTTGATCAGATGGATGTCGTC
Organism: Sinelater perroti; assembly: GCA_036346155.1. Lineage (NCBI taxonomy): Eukaryota > Metazoa > Arthropoda > Insecta > Coleoptera > Elateridae > Sinelater > Sinelater perroti. The sequence goes on from JARFIY010000195.1 coordinate 7,442,410, forward strand.
GGCGAGTATGGAGAAACCTCGAAGAAATATATGCTACAGTTTGTATTAACAAGCGACTTCCATTTTGGAGTGGGTGAGTTATGGTTTGGGCGGGAATCTCTGCACAAACACCCACAGAGTTGGTTTTCATACAAAGTAGCCCCTTGACAGCTCACAGATACATTACGGAAGTTCTATAAGATCATTTATGTATTTTATGATCACTATAGGAGAGCATGCCATTTTCATGCAACTTACCGTAGTCAGAATTGTCAGAGAGTAACTTAATGATGTGGGAATTAGGCGGCTCGAATGGTCAGCCCTCAGTTTAGACACGAATTTTATTGAACATGTCTGGGATGAGCTGGAACGACATATCCGAGGACATACACTAGCTTCAAGAAGAATTGTTTTGCAGAAGTGGAATAACATCGACTAGAATGTAATCGTCAACTTAATTGAAAGTATACACGTTATTAGTGATTAGTTTTTTTATTGTTTTACTTTCATTTTGGTCTTAATAACAGGAAGTCGAGCTTTGTTTAAAATATGAAATTGTTGTTTTTCAAAGTAAATCGTAAAACCAAAAAGTATGCTTTCTGATTCGGTATTGAATATTAAATTAGCCCACAAAATGCGGTACAATGATTTACAATTTACAAATATAGGCGCTGAAACGAAAATTCTAAAAATATATCACAATTTAAATGAGGCCTCAAGTTTTTGCTCGCCAATGTACACAGGAAAACAATCTAAACAACTTATCTGGATATAAATCCAATAATTTGACCTAAAGAAAGCAAGATGATCAATTTTTAAGTAATAATCAACGTATCGAGTTTCAATCGACGAGGCTTCACATTTATAGGATATAGGAAGCAAAACAAGGTAAATGTACTACTTGTAAGACAAATTCTGGAAATTAATGAATTAATTAATATAATTACGGAATATTTTATGTCATAGTACAAAACATACATTGCGACTATTATAATCACCATATAGGACTATAAAAAATATATCTTACATAATACTTATTTCATATTTTTATTAAACTATTTAAATTTTATATTTGTAATGTGGAAATTAGGTGCAAAATTAAAACTTTCGTAGTTAATCAATAAAAACAGTCACAAATATTTTTTTAAAAATTTTGTGATACACTATCAACAATTATCCACCGCAAATTCATTTATGTACAACAAATTTTAGAAGCTGTAACTAATAATACTTGTTTTATTATATTGTACAAGATTTGTCAATCCTTTGTCGCTTGATTTTTTATTATAGGCAATATTTATTTATATTATCTATTGGATAACTTTACACAGTCCAAAATTAATCACAAATTTAATGCTAAGGTCTCTAATTAGTTATTTTTCATTTATTAAACTTTCACGTCCCCTAATATTTGAAGAGCAGAATTTCCAATAAGTACAAATTTTAGAACTTAACAATAACAAAATTTTAGTGTACTATACGAATAAAAACCCAAGAAAATAAGTATTCGTATAATATTTATATGCTTTAATTTTCTTACGCAATTTTGTTTTAGAAGCTTAATAATTTGAATTTTGTTTCCTAATGTTAATATTAAAGCATAAATCTAATACAAATGTTATAAATAAAATTAAATGAGAGTTAATCTTTACAACAGACGACCATTCTGAAAACATAAAATTAATTTTTGTTTTGTCAAGTTTAAATTGTTATGCATTACAATATTTAGGTAACATTGTATAAAGAAAGTGATAATAGTATAGCAATGTTTAGTAATGTTTAATTTTGGCATTAATAAAATATCTTTTGTAAGTTGAATGTCTGTAGTGTAGTACCTAAAAATCTTAAAGCTCTGCAATTCTCTTCGACATTTTAAAAACTAAACTGTTTGCTAAATATACAGGTGTTCAGCTTTCAAAAAAGATTTTAAATGCAATCAATATATAAAGAAATAATATATAAAAACTACGCTAAAATAGAACAGAAACACTGTATTATAAGGCTGTTGCACCAGCTTTAAGGTAAACGTTGTGCTTTTTGCCCAGTATTTTGCCTTTCTCTCTAGCCATTTATTTAATGTTAACTCTATGAAATGAAATGATAAAGGAAGTTTCGCGAACTGGACTAAATTCTCTGCCGTTTTCGCTTTTTGTTTCGCAAGCATCGCCTGCAGCGCTCTCTGAATTATAAAACCAGGTTTACTCCATGCATTTTATAGCAGTGTTGATTTTTTAAATCGCGTGAGCAAATAAGATGGCGTGCCGCGATGGCCTGTGCCAAGTGGAAGTTCACCTAATAGCATGTAATGTGGAGCTTGCGTAGACTTATGCCACTTAATCAGGTTACTCATTTATAAATTACCAAGTTCCTTCCAAATCGGCTTTGATTTGTTTGCTTCTATGATCGGTCGGCTCGGTCAAATGCAACATTTTTATTTTATTTGGCCGATTTTGAAAGAGGTACTTACTAATTTCTTATTAATCTGAAGGAATTATTTGTCGCATCACTAGATCGCCAAAGATTTGCTTTTTTTAACAAAATGTGCAAACTATTACAAATTTAGATGTTCAAACTTGTCTATTGAACGTAAATTTTTTATATAATAATAAAAAAGTTTTTTTTAAAGCATAACATTTTAAAACTTAATTTTCTTGTAAGTTTTATGCGTAGTTTTTATGAAATTATATTAATAATGTTTAGTCTAAGTAGTAAATTTTATAAAAATGAATAACATTTTCTTTATGATAAATGTAAGACTAGTTAAACAACAATAACCTTTAATTTTTAACGTTTATAATATCTATTTGTTAGTATTTTACCTGCATCTCACTGTAATAAAAGAAAATTATAAAACCTAAAATTTCTTTATCCACAAATTTTGCGTAGTCTGCAGTATTTTCCGCTGTAATTACACCACTTTTGAACAGCAAGACCACATCGTGATACAATTAGATTTGGCTGCTTTCTCTTACAGTCGCATGTTAATTCTGGTGTTAATTCTAGGATGTTCACTAGCGGACTACATTTGCAATTAACGATGAAAGAGCGAATTGAAGCGAAATATTCTGTTTTCAGAATTACTCTGCGGTTTGCGAAACGCGGTTCAAATGCCCTATTGTCGCACTGCTTACATCCCCACACTGTTATAATGTCGACCTGAACTACAACATTAGGCCTGTATTAAGATACTATCGGGTTTCATTCATTTATGTGAAAATGAAGCTATGCTGTATGACAGAGTTTTAGTGTAGTATCATAGTCGATTAAGGAAAAACTAATTAGTATATAGTTTGTTATGGTACGTCCACAGATTAATTAAAACTGAGTTATCGAGTTTCACTTAGTACCTATATACTAACTAAATAATGTTATTCTGCAGTTTAATTTATTTTTAGAAGAATTAAAGTACTTTTTTAGTTCACGTTTGTGTCCCACTTTTTGGATCGCGATTTGCATCTGAACAATAGCAATAAATTCCGACGATTTCCGTTAAGGCAGCGCAATAACGTCTTGAGAGACATTATGTGCTGGATAAACCTGCAATATTGCGAGATATCCGCTGCAGCAGCTTGCACATTCAAGGCATATGTTCTTTGGTATTCATACATCATGCTCGAGATTTTCTAAAAGCTCAATTTCAGCAGAGATCATTAAACGAAGACTCGTGAGCTTTGTGCAGCGCTTTCTAAGGCTTACTATCGAGCGCCGTTCATAGGTTAACTACGCTAAATTGAACCGAAGGGTAGCAAGTGCCGTATTCCCTTCGAGGGTCAAAATGTCTTTCTTTTCGCGGCTTTTTATAACAGAAGGGACCCTACCGTATTATGCTGTTTTACGTCTGATGCGGTGGTCACCGACCGACTTATCCAGCGAGCGTTAAGGGTCGCATTCGTTTGCCCCCCGTTAGAGCACGAGGGGACCTCCATAATAAAATATCAAGAAAATCACATCAAACGCCAACCTGCGGACATCGACCGCGTTATATAGTTTATGTTGAGATGAAACCAACCACAGAAGTTTACCTAAAAGGGTTCCGGCCCTTCACCGCATGCAGGCACGTGCGTTTTGTGGCATATGGGAGGCCTTCCGTTAATTAAAGCGCGTTGAACAAATTTGCAAAATGCAATTTCAATTTTAAATATTCTAATTTTACACGAATGTCGAGTATTTTATTAGGCTGTGAGACATTTTGAATAATTACCTATAATATTATTAAAAGAATTGAAGGACGACAGAGTTTAGAAAAATATCCATTGAGGTCATCCTTTTTACTTCTTTGTAATTATCAATTTTTATTTAATTATTTGCGTGCATTTTTTCTTTATACAGTTTTTGTTTTACGGTTTGCTTATTTTGTTTATAAAATCATCTTCTTCCATTCCACGAATGATTTTTGTAATATTGGATAAAGAAATTACGAGACGATGAAACATTATTTTGAGATAATTATAGATAACGAGCTATTTTTACATTAGATGGAACTGATCGCGCAAGAAGGCATACTCATTATTTTAAAAAAAAATAGAAATTAATTATGAAGTTAATTTGAAAGGCACATAAAATTTTGTTTTTGTAATCAATGAACGGGGCATATTTTTTGAATTTATTGCGTCACGATATCTTTTGTATCACTCAATATGTATGCTTAAGATAACGCTTTCAAGAATAACTAGTTTAATAAATCAAAGGCACCATAATCTTATATTGTCTGGCCAGACATGGTAGTAGCAAATTATACATGAAATACGATTGGTGTTTCTGATCTTGTTCAAATTAGATATATTAAACAAAACAAAAATGTTAAAAATGTACCACAATTGTGACCTATTAAAAAGTGTTAGTATTAACCAAAACAGAAGGTATATAAGATTATTTAAAAAACAAAATGCCTATGAATTAAGGGGTAGAATTAGATAAAAGCTTTTTCAAAAAACTATTATTTCAAAAATTTAATGGTTTAGGTTCAATACCTCTTCATCGTTCCTGGTTGCTTGCTTGTTGAATCCATTTAAGGCCTGCTGTTAATTTGGTGTTGTCTACCCAACGCATAGGTGGTCTACCCTTAGGTCTCTTAAAATTACAAGGTCTCCATCTTAATATATATCTGAATCACATTATGTCCATTTCAGTTTTGCGGCCTTTTCTGCAACATCTGTTACTTGGGTTACTTGTCTTATCCAGTTATTACATTTTCCATATTTTAATGTTATTTCCAGCATTGTTCTTTCTACTGTTGTAGATTAAGATGTTTATATTTCGTTACGTCATTGCCCATTTTTTCGCTCCATAGCACGTAACAGGTAAAATGCATGTATTGGATACTTTTGCATTTAACTCTATGGAAATCTTTTTATGTTTTGTTATATATTATTATATTTATTTAACTTTCCCACTACCGCCTATGTCCGGTTCACTGTTGCTGATTAGAGAACTAATTTTGTCGTATCACATTAAATTCAATATTATTTCATTAATTTGTTGCTACTGTTCTACAAGTGCTGCTTAATTAAAAAAATGTTTAATTAAATATTTTTAGGTGACATTGTTTTATGATATATATAGCAATAGTACCTTAGTTTGGAAAAGACAAATTTTCGTGCATATTTGTATTCTAATTTATACAAACATGATTCTCCATGTCGGTTGTAAAAAAATAATTGAGCTTTAATACCATTATCAAGAGAGGTTAGATTTTACGTGGAATCTTATTCTACCTACTCTTTATTAAAGGCTATGAGTTTTTAAAGAAGATTGATGTTTTTGCTATTTATTCGTTTAGTTGGAGAATAGAAATATACACATAAACCATAGTTTGCAAATAAAATTAAAGTACTAGCCAAAAACAGGTTAAAAATCTACAAAAAACAGAGTTATAAAGAGTATAAAAGTGTATGAAAAAAAATAAGAAAGAATAATGGGAAAGGTTCTCAAAAACTCTAATAATTAACAAAAAATAAGAACTTTAAGGATAAATAGAAATGGACAGGACAGCCACGGAAAAATCGGTCTTTTTCACTAAATGCAACTTAAAACTTTATAATTTGAAAATACCTAGCATAAAATACATAATAGTACATAGGGTACCGATCAGATGACAATTGGGGATCGACGGAAGCAGTTGTCAGCTTTTAAATACTTGGGGATTACAATATCTAGAGCAAGCGCAAATTGTAAGTATAAGTAGCAGTCATATTCGCAAACAAGAATATATAAAACTATAGATCAATATTAACAAATGTTACAGAAACTCGATATCTCATCACTTGCACTATACAAATGTTAGCAGCTGCAGAATGGTAGACGCTTAGAAAATAATAAGTAAATCAAGAAGAGACAGACTAAAAATGAATATATATGGCTACACTAGCAAGTACCGGTATTTAACATCAAAGAAGAATACAAACGTGTAAAGAATGACAGACTATAGAATATTCCTAATATCACAAAATAAAGCGCTTAAAACTGAAAGGAGAGTTGCAAGACATCAGAGACCATATCAGAATTCCTTCTAGTAAATGAACCTAAAAGAAACAGGCAGTAAACAAACAAATAAGAAAGAAGGTTTTGTTTGGCGGAAGATGTATTGGATTCAATAAAATTTATTAGTTTGGATGTATTGCATAAGTGTTGGTTATGATTTCTTGCATTTCTTCTTTTAATGGAAAAGTTTATTTTGTGGTGCGCTTCTTTATGGTCTTTGGTAAATGGCTAATAGTTGCCGCTTTTCCTTACTGTCAACTGACACTTGTATATCCAGCTTAATATTTTGTCTTTTGTGCTGATTTATTTCTATAGTAAATTTGATGTTTCCTCAAACACCCACCTTAGGTGAACAACTAACAACTTTCTTGAATGAATTCAAAACAATGTTTTCACAATTAATAAACCAAAACGGTATAATATTAAACCTATTAACATCAGTTATTGCTAAACTGAATCCATAATGGCTCATATTCTCAGAATTGCTACTTGGAACGCTAATGGACTGCTCAATCACAAGCAAGAAATAATATCATTTTTAAATTTAAACAAAACTGACATTCTGCTCACATCAGAAACCCATTTCTCCGATCGTACAACTTTTAATATACCACAATTCACGACATATAATACTCTGAACTGTAATTATACGTAGTTAGATTTCTCATCATGAACTACCCTCGTACCAAACTGACAAATTCAAGCAACAAGTATAGTAATAAAGGCTCTTCCATGGCACTTTACGGTTTCTGCTATCTATAGCCCCCCCAAGACATGCTATATCGTCAGACGAATACAAAGACTTTCTCAGTACCCTTGGTAACAAATTCATTGTAGGGGGCGATTGGAATGCCAAGCACACCCATTTCGGCTCGAGCATTAGCACACCAAAAGGTCGAAACCTTCTTCGAACCATGATTGATAACAATTATGACCATCTCACTAACGGGATACCTACCTACTGGCGAACCGACCCAAATAGACTACCTGATCTTTTAGACTATTTCATCACTTGCGGTTTTCCAAGAAATAATTGCCTAATTGAGTCAAACTTTGATTTATCTACCGATCACACACCGGTCATATGCAGTATAAGTACCAGTGTCATTAATAACCCACTACCTCCTAAACTAACATCTAAAAATACTGATTGGGCGCAATTCGAAGTCTACCTGAAACAAATCTCCCGAAGACCTAAATGAAGCAGTACAATACTTCACAAAAATAGTACAACAAGCAGCTTGGCACTCTACTCCTCAAAACGATCACAAAACCGCTGACTTTCCCTCTGTACCGTTAAGCATCAAACAACTAATTGCTAAGAAACGAAGTGCCAGAAAAGTCTGGCAAAGATCAAGGAACAATATTGACCAACATCAATATAATAGACTGTCTAGAGAACGAAAATCAGCACTTAAAGAAATCCAAAATAATAATTTTGAACAATATATTACTAAACTTTCGCCTAATGATAATACATTGTGGAGGGCAACAAAAAGTTGAAAAGAGCTCAGATGGCTGTTCCATCAATTAAACAATCCAATGGAGAGTGGGCGCGTAGTGAGAAGGCCGATACTTTTGCCACATACCTACCTGAAGTGTTTCAACCCATTAAAGGGGGACCAGACGATGAGGTAGATAGTTTCATCCAAATACCATGCCAAATGTCTCTTCCAATTAAGCCTTTCACGCCTGCATTAGTTAAAAAAGTAATAAGCAAACTTAACATACATAAAGCTCCGGGATATGACCTGTTTACAGGACAAATACTAAAATACCTGTCTAAGAAAGCTATTCTACTTTTAACAGTCATCTATAACCGTATGTTAAGCTTAACCTAGTTGTGCCTTAAGACATGATATATTATCGCCCTAGATAATAAAATCTTTATCTATAAATAAATTTAGACTAGACAGTGTGTCATTTTGCAATATTTTGAGGTATCTTGAAGCATTGATTATCCTATATATGATATAAATATACTGGGGGAGACCTACATTCCGTTATGATGACAGCAGTTGGATGTTTGATTATAATAAGTCCCATATACATTTTGCGAACTATTTTTTTCAAAAAGTTCTTACATATTTGTTCACTAAATAACATCTTCCTAGGATCGCCTTACCACGGATGTACATACATTGATAGCTAAATAGCACCTTCTCCCACTGCTTTGTAGTCTATTTTCTTTAGACTGTTAAAGTTTCTTTTGTTGTGTGGATCTTTTTAATGCAAGCAATATTTGCTATACAACGGATGTATACATAGTAGCATTGATAACTTCTCACAACAATTTAGTTAATTTAGTGCAATTAAAACTTGTTCTTCTTAAAGCAACATATCTCGAACTCAAGGGTTTTTGGTTGACCTCATACGGTTTAGCAACAGTTTCTTTTAAATTAGCATAGATACTATTAAATTAACATTAAATACAAAATAATAAGATAAATTTGCGAAAAATATATAACTAATGACGTTGTTGTACCAGGTTTATGAACAGATTTAGTTTGATTAATAATGATTCGCCACTTAGAATACCATTCGCTGTGCATGTTAAGTTGGGTTTGCATGTTATGGGAGGAGATTACCGGATCATGGTCGGAGTAGAGGATAGCAACGTTGTCCGCAAATGCCGCAATGATAGTGTTGTGCAGAACTGGTAAGTCGGTAGTGTATATTAAGTAAAGGAGCGGGTCGAGCACGCTACCCTGGGGTACACCAGAGTGTATAGGGTAGTGGGGAGAGACAGAGCCATTATGTTTGACAGAGAAATTCCTATCAGTGAGATAAGATTTCAGAAGCAGGTAGTAGTTACTACTAACGATGTTTGTAAAGGAGACCTATGTACCACACTTTATCAAACGCTTGGGAGACGTCCAAAAATACCCCGTTACAGTATTGTTTAGCTTTTAGACTTTTGGAGATCTAATTCACTATTTGGTGAACTTGGTAGAGCGTTGACATGCTTTCGCAAAAACCAAACTGATAGTCAGGTAGCAAGGTTGTTAAGTTGTTTAAGTCGAAGTTTCTCAAATAGTTTAGACGGGATGGGTAGATTTATGAGTCGGTATAAAGATATTTCATGAGAAGGTTTACCAGGTTTATGTACCATAATGATTTCTGAGTATTTCCATACAGTAGGGAAGTAGCTGAGGCTTAAGTTTCGGTTACAGATTGTTGTTAGGAGTACAACAGCTTTGTGTGACAGCATTTTTAAGATTTGGCCGGTGATCAAATCGTATCCCGGGGCTTTATGGTGTTTTAGTGTGGTTATTTCAGATTTAACTTCTGACGGGCTAATGACGAGTTTTATTGGCAGTGACATTTGGCATGGGATGTCGAGGAATGCTTCAAAATCGACATTTGGGGCACCAGGAGGTGGTTCTGGTGCTTGAAATACGTGGGATAGGTGGTTTGCAAAAGTGTCCGCTTTTTCTTGGTCGGAGCGGGCCCATTCATCGTTGTGGTTTCTTATCGGGGACTTAGGTGGAGCAGGTCTTTTAAATTTTTTAGTAGCCTTCCATAGGATATGGTCATCAAAAGACAGATTTTGAATGTATGTTTGAAAGGTGGAGTTTTGAGCTTCTTTTAGTGCTGCAGTAAGCTGCATTTACCTCCTGTAATAGTGTAAGTCTTCCACTAATAAGTTGGTGGATGTGTAGCGGGGTGTCTTTAGTACAAGCTTTTAGAAGTTTAGAACTGAGAGTTGATTGCCACGCGGCTTGTTGCAAGAAAATAGTAAAGTATTGTACAGCTTCGTTTAGATCTGCCGAGTCTTTAATTCGCATGTCAAGAGTTATGTTTTGAGTAACGTATTCTGCGAAATGGTCCCAATCGGTATGACTTGTAGTCAGCGTTGGATTCGTAGGTTTGTTTATGATGGTGATGCATAAGGCTGAGGATAACAGGCGTGTGGTCTGATGACAGGTCGTAATTCGAGGTAATTAAGCAGTTTTGCATTGGTATACCTCTAGTTATGTAGAAGTCTAGGAGGTCTGGGAGTTTCCTTGGATCTGTCGGCCAGTAGGTGGGCTCTCCGCTGGAAAGGTGGGTATAGTTATTAGCAGTTATAGCTCTTAGGAGGTTGCGACCCTTGGTGGTGACGAGTTTGCAGCCCCAGTGGGTATGCTTTGCGTTCCAGTTTCCTCCTAATATAAAACGATTACCAAGAGAGTGAAAGCAGATTGCGTATTCATCAGAGGGAATGATGTGGCGTGGTGAACAGTAGACAGCTGATAAATTCAAATCCCACTTATCAGTTTTTACTTGGACATTGGTAGCTTGGATTTCATGTGTTTGGTAATTAGGTAATTTTCGTGTAAGACATCTAAAAAAACCTCTCAATGACCAGGCCCCCTTATTTTTAATAGACGTAATATCTGAATATTTCTGTAATTATTTGTGTCAGAATAGTAACTTTCTGCATGGTTATTTTATTTCATGTTCCAATTCTAGTACTGTTTTTCTTCTTTAATCACTTAGTTTCGGTTTTGTTGATAGGAGTATTTAGAGTAAATGAGTTATCAGCTCTCTGCACCCAAGGATACGTGTCTTCTTCTTTATCCTCTTTTTTGTCATCTTTGATGTTCATTTAAGGGCGCGTTTAATCAAATCAGCTTTACACTTTTCAGAACCCATTGTTGTTTGAAGACATTTTTAAGTGCATTTTTTTTAATGTTTATGTTAATTTTAATTATTCTCAAGTAACAAATATTGCAAATAGGATTCAAAACATTCGAAAACTTGGAATACTTAAGAATTCCTTGATTAAACACTCAGTTTTATAATAATGATATTGCAATAATTGATATAATACAGTATAAACATTCTGATTGTAGTAATTTTGTTTTGAATTATTTGTATTAGTGGAATATTGATCTTAACTACTCCAATGATTTACGCATTCGAATATACCTTGAAAAAAAAACTTTGATCTATACAGAAACAAAAAGATTATTTTATTCACGTATCTCAAAAATCAATAAAGAATGATTATTTGATCTTTTAATGTATTATTGATTTTTTAAATTTTTGTTATTTTTAGTTTTTTGACTTTACATACTAAAAACTAAAAAAACTTTTATGCCAATAAATGTTATAAACAAAGCTTAACCATATTGTATTCTAGTTTTAGCATGAATATTCTTGATTAAGTGTTTTCCTAACAGATATAGAAAAATATCCTTTTTACGATTTGCATTGCAAATAATTGAAACATAAACCACTGATATTACAATCTCTAAATCAAATTAAAATGCGAGTCCATGTTCCATTAATAAAGCAAAACAAAAGCGGCTCCCGTGGAGATCGTAATTAAAAATTTCCACTAATCAAATAATATGATCGACCAGAAGGGCCGCAAATCACGGTACGTTCCGAATCCCTACAGTTATTAAGCTCACGGCTAATTAATAACAAAGTTTACAATGATCTCTGGAGGGCAAGGTACGTTTATTTATGATGTAATTCGCATATGTGCATGATGCTGAATTAACTGTGTGAACTGCTTTTGAATTCGCAAACTCCATTCTGCTAAATGTTATCCCAAATACAACAATATTTATAGAACAAACAGTGATGGTTATACAACGCTTCAAAGGCTAGTGGTAGAGTAAAAACGGGGCAAATATTGTTTTAAGCACATAAAAGATGAAATTAGGCAGTGAATCCTGAGATTTAGCCCATTTGCAGGGGTCGGTTACCTTTGTATGCATATTAGCGGTGTTATTATGTTAGCAAGCGGGAGTAAATACACCATGTGGTTAAAGGGGTTTGTTTATGTCGGTGGGGTTGATAATTTGAGTGTATGAAAGCTTATGTAACGTACACTCCGATATGATGTTAGCTGCACTTGCTGTCTGTACCATTATGTAATGCAAACGCGTTATACGTACAGTTTTGCCCGTTGGGTGCACGTATCGACCGAAGTTTATTTTGACTCGTTCCTGTGCTTTTAGTAATTAATCTCAAAGCAGATAATTTCAAAGCGCGGCATCCGTGGCTTTGAGAAACGAAAGCAGAGGTGTAGCAAAGCATGCATTTGGAAGTGATGGCGGTTTGAAGCGGTAAAATAACAAGAAGTACCCTCATTCGTGTGCTTATGCTATTACAATAAAAATAACTAAACATTAATTTTTAGTTAAAAATTTGTAATTTAACTAACATTAAGTAAAGCTACTATAATTTAGCAATTTCAATAAAGAAAAAAGAAGGATCATGCACACAAAACAAAATTGCTTAAAAGCAACGTGTTGTGATTTAGAATGCTTGCTTTTAAATGATAAGAGTGCTGCAAATTGAAAGGTTTCCATTAGTAACAAATGGAAAAAGAGAAGCCCAGGCCGTGCCAGCAGACATTTTGCATATCGGTTTTTAATCCCGACAGTCATTTGCCAGCCCTGCGACATCTGTAAAAGAGAACAAGCCTTTCTAAATCATCTTAAGCCGCCTAAGCCGTTTCGGAAATCCTAAAACGTCACAAAAGCGGGACATATATTAGATGGAGATAACCAAATGCACTGCTGGATACGATATAGGGTGTAAAGAGAAATCCGAGCCGGCTGCGATAGCGGAAATCATACGTCACGTCGCATCTTGCCAAATGTTTGAAATGACTCGTCTTCCCATGTTTACACGTCTTTAAGTACTAAAAGGGCAGTTTTGAAAGGAAAGCTGAATATTTGCACGTATGTTTTAAAAATATACACTTAAGCCGTACGTCTCCCCTTCTCGACATTCTTTACTCAAACTAGGTATTATGTCGGCACTGTTAATAATTTACCATTATTTTGTTATTCGCACTTTAAATAGTAAATAAGTAAATTTTATAATTTAACTTGGACAAAGTTTTTTGTAAAAATAAATCTCAATATATTGTTAATGCACTGATATCTCTTTATAGACCGGATTATGGGAGGATCATAAATTATTGTGACAATAGCGTAGGTTATAACTCAACACCGGAAATTATCGACACCGAAGTTCGATTTTAAATAAAGCGATGAAGGATGTAGCTTAATGGACGTGGATGCATTAACCTAATGAATTAGCTCATAATAAGTGGTGTCGAAGAGATCATCAATTAGGTATCCAAGAGCTCTGCATGCGGCGTACAAGATAGGTCCGTATACCACAAACTGTCAGGGCAGCCGATAACTGCTGCGCATACATGGGACTAAATTATATATTCAACGTGTGTGTTTGCTCTGCAAATCATGCGCCGCGATCTTAGCGGTCATTATGCGGCGTACCACCGCCAACGTCAAGAATTTAACTAATCAAATCCATAATGCTGAAATGCTTTATTAGAACCAGATTCCCCACTCAATGGCGTCCTACTTTATTTGTAGTATGCAGTTTTTTAATATGCACCTGCTTAAAAGCCTCCTGGGCGTTGCACGTGGCTCTAGGAGATTGTTAGTAAGTAACGTAATCCTACTACCGGGAAATCATTATTTATATGACTTCCTATTCGGTTTATTTTTGCAACTTATAATTTGAGTACAAGGATTTTGTCTAATAGCAGGTTACGAAAGTAGTGGCAAGGCTTGTTTAATTGAAAACTAGTTTAGCAAACCTCTCCGAATTCTAATTCAAGATTCTATAAGTTATTTATTCACGTAGTATCTAGAAGTAATACTTGTGTGAATTCGTTTAATTTGTTGTGAATATTATGTGAAGTTACAAAATCAAGAATTTTCTGTTAATATGATGATAAATTAAATATATTTTTGGAAAGGATTGGCTGCAATCTTTGCCTTGACTACTAAAAAATAATATCACACAAAAACAAACAATAAAAATAAACCAAGATACAAACGGAATGCTAAAATCCAGGTTGTAAAAGAGTAAGAGTGGAGTAATAATCATAAAAAACAAGGTTTAATTAATCTGGCTAATAGTACCTTGTAAAAGCTTCTAAGGAAAATATAATGTGAACAGTTCTAATGTTGAAAGAGAATGAATAAATTCTAAGGCTAAAGGAAAAATGGAAGAATCGTATATATAAGGAAGATAAGTTCCTTAGTTGAGGGCTAACAACCTATCTAAAAGAAAGAAAACCTACAATTAAAGTTCCTGGTCCTACAAGTTGAGAGTTAGACCACAATAGATCTGCAACCCAATAACTCGTAAAAATAATCCAAAGCGAAAAAGTAACTAACTAGAGCTTCGGAACTTCGATGAAACAATAAAAATAAAAAATATGGCTAAAGTTAGAATGTTCACGCGTTAGAGCAAAAACTACTGATATGATGCACGAAATAAAGAAATAGTATATCAATATCATAATTTAACCAAGCTAAAGAAGAAAAGTTGGATAGCGAAGAAATAGACTATTTTACACTTCTTCACAAAAAAGGAAGGTACAAAGGTACATCGTTACTAATTAAGCAGAAACACATTAAAACATTTCTAACTTAAAAAGTATTAATAACCGAATAACAAATGTGCACATTAACATAATGAGAAGGCGATTAATGATTATTGGCATACATACTCCCACTGAAGACGAAGTAACTTCAATTAAAAATAATTCTATAACATATAAGCTGTATTAGAGAACATTGGAGACAACAAGGAAATAATTATAATGGGTGATTTTAATACAGGAATATAATATAAAATAAAAAATAATAAGAAAATTCGCCGATTGTTATCTAAATAATAGCAAAGAAAGACTAATATACTTTTGTAGCCAAAACTAGCTACAAATAACAGAGGGATTTTTATAATATAAAAGTATCCGCAGATACATTTGAACATAATATAACAAAGCTCTTAGATTAAGTATTACAAAGAAATGTATATTATAAAAAGATAGAAGCACTGCATGAATAAATTAAACAAACAGTTTATCATACAATCAACATAAAGTTAAAAAGACATATGTGGTGATCTGATAAAAAAGTAGGGAAAAGAAGGAAACGTACCCATAACGGTTGAATACAAAGGAAGATAGATATGAACACGTAGAAATAGCAAAAATGATCAAATCAGTTTCTAAAACAAAACAAAAAATGTGGAATAAGAAAATATAGAGAAATTAAAATATGTATCAAAGGAAAGATAGATGCAAAAGCATGGAGATTTGTTAATAACGTTAGAGCAGACAAGAGTAAAGTGGGTATACAACTACTAGCAGTTACATAATGTATAACTTATTTTAAAAATGTTTTAAATAAAGAAAAAATAAACAATATAACAACACACGTAAATAATAACGTCCAAATTGATGTAGTAGAGATTACATTGAAATTAGTTAATAAATTAATTAAAGCCATAAATAACAACAAAGCAAGTGGTCCAGGAATTAATTAAGGAGCGACCAAGAAAACTGAAACAAACTATAACAACATTATTTAAGCTCTGCATCATTACTCAAAGAGTACCTGCAGAATAGCAAATTGTTTACTTTACTCCAATACATAAGAAGGCAACAGAACTAATTGTGACAATTTCAGAAGAATTATAGTAACATCTACCATCAGTATCCTTTATACGGTAGAGTGATAAGAAAAATTAAAGAACAAGATTATGGCCATCAAGAAAGAGAATGATTTATTTTGTTTGAAACAAACAATGGAAAAGAAATCAATACTGGAAGAATTTTCTATTTACTGTTTATTGACTTAACTAAAACGTATGACATTCTAAGAAAAACGCCGTAGAAAGCTTTAGAATCAACAAATGTAAATAATGTAGTAATGAAAATTACCAAAGTACTATACAGAACTGGTACTATAATAGTACTATATAGAAGACTCGAACACACCTCGTGGGAGCACGGCCTGCGAACTGAGAGGTTAAGTCTTTCAGATTTTCGACTTTAATGCCCTGCCGCCACATACCATCTCTGATGCGGGGAGAAGCCCTATAATTAAAATTAAAATAGGCGAAAAAGAATAAAGAAATTTACAGCAAATAAAGGGATGCTGCCTATGACCTACGCTATTTAATATACATATGCGTGGAATATATTAAGAAACTGGAAACGAAAATGTGCAGAAATAAACATACCAACCATTGAATTAACACCTTTCGCTTCGCCGACGACCAAGTTTTATTAGCGCAATTCAAAAAACTCGAAATATAATAAATAGAGAAAAAACCTGACAATAAACTTACATAAAAAAATATTTGTTTATAAGAAAAATATCATACAACTGGAATTTGAAAATAGTGAAAGAATAAAAATCTGTGAGGGTTATTTAAATACAAGAACAGAATAAATCGGGCGAGACAAGAAAGAGATTAGAGACGGAATAGTATAATGAAGAAAAGCAATAAAAATTCTAAACGGTACACGGTTCTGTAAAAATATAAGTTAGAAAGAATAAAAAGGATAACATCATAGGGCTCAAAAATAAAAAAAATGGATTAAGGTAGAAAAACCACAATTAACGCCGATGGAAATAGCTGCAATATTTACAACCTTGTAAAATATCAAGAACAGAAAGAGTAAAGAATGAAGCAACTGAGAAATGTATTTGTCTGAAACACACAATCTTGCAAGAAGTAGAAAACTACAACTTATCTAGTACGGGACACATAAAAATGGGAAAAGCGAGGTTACTAAAGACGACACGGAAATGGAAGCTACCAAGTGAGTAAACGAACACACGAAAGACTCCAAATGACTTGAGAAATCAATGTTCAGTCCAAGACAACTAATCCGCTCCCCACGATGACCCAATATTCCGACCAGGTTAAGAACTAAAATCACACGTAACAGATTAATATACCCATTTCAAATTATTAAAAAAAATCCTTCGTATGTTTTTAATTTATCTAGGACCGAGTTCTTGCTCCACTCCGTTTATAATTTTTATTTTATAGATTACATTACTACTTATTTTGCACAATAACCTCCTTTTTAATCTAACAATTTCAAAGAACATTCACTGTGATTACTGGAAGTCTAGAAAAGAAGAAATCTTTAATGCAGTGTTACTGGATATATCTCAGTACCTTTTGTCTCTTCCTAAAGTTTAATTAGCTAACAAAGAACCTCTCAGTAAGACAAATAAAATAGTGGCTTTTAATAGCATGCAAACCCACCTAGATTTCCTCATTGAATAGTAAAATCGATGGACAACGAAGACAAATTTAATAAAATCAGTAGCCAACCTGTACGTCGCCTGTTTACCTGTATTTACAGAATCAAAAACAAACCATCTAGGAATTATCTTAGTTCACTTGAAAAAATATATCTAAACAAAAATGCAAATAGGTAACCTTAAGTTTTGCCAAATGTACTGGCTTATTTGCTAAAAGTCCAAACTCTCGTTAAGTAATAAACTCCTATTTTATAAAACTGTTATTTAGCCTATATGAACCCACGGACTCCAATTATGTGGATAAATCAAGTCAACAAACTTAAAGAATATATAAATGTTGCAGCTCAACGTACTCAGAGCAATAGCAAATGCCCTATAGTACATTAGTAATCAAATGTTCGGTACTGACCTAAAAATCCCCACCATCACCGATCAGCTATAGCAAATCGCAATGAAATATTAAGATGAAGTGACATACCATAAAAATAGTTTAATACAAGCGATGAAATGCAAAAAGAGTCTACAAAAGTTGGCTTCAATTAGATAACATACCTTAGACATAGTCGATAAAAACTATTTTAAATTTTGCGATTTATATAAAGAAAAAATTATGATAATTTATATTCATAGATGTTTTCTAGAAAACACAAATAAAGTATATAGTATATAAAAATTAAATTGACGTCTAAATTATTAGAATGTTTTTTATATTAAAGAAGAATTGTGCGCCGTTCAGAGCTCCGACTTCCGGTTTATTATCAAGCCTTGTGCCGTTTACTTGAATTTTTGTTCAAGTCTCGTTTTAAATTTTTTTATTCAGTGACCCTTGGTAAGCTTCGCTCTATAAAATCTCATTCAGACATTTTCGCTTTATATTGAGAAAGACCATCAATGCGTAATATGGCAAAAACGTTGAAGGTTTGTGCTTCGACAGTGAATCTTACATTACAACGTTACAGAAAGGCAGCAGATCTAAGGAACAGCTATGTCAAGCGATAAGTAAGCAAAATAAAAAATTAACTGTCTCAGATATTGATGCGGAGTTTAACTGGGGACACGATAAAATAATATCAGTTAGCAACAAGGCAACGTCTTTAGGAGAGCAACCTTCACGGTCGTACTGTGACCAAATAAATTTTAACGAAAAACACCATACCATCTGGGTTGAGATTAATCGGAAATAAATTTATGATTATGGAAGACAACTATTCTAAACATGCTTTAAAGTTTTGTATGGACTATTTAGCAAACCAAAATGATGACATAGCCAGCACAGAGTATAGATCTCAACCTAATAGAGCTGCTAGGAGACAGAATCGTAAGTAAGGAGCGTCTTACGTCCAAAATCCTTTTTAAAGGCTTCTTCAAGATGCCTAGAGAAATTTACCAAGACAGTATAGCAAAAATACCACTTCCAAAACTTATGATCTTTCCGGCCAAACTAAATCGTTTTTAACTTACATCAAAGGCATTATTGACAGAATAGGCTGTATACTGAATAAACAAGATATACGAACTGTCTTCACGGTCAACAATAAAATAGCTGACTATCAGCTCAGCTGAAGCCCATTACCTCCACGAATTCCAAAGTGTCTACGAAATACTGTGACAGAACCTACACATGCCAAACAAACAGACAAATAATTAGTCGTATATATAAACATTCTTTAGCTTAGGAAGGGTGATATGTCTTTTACTTTGGCCAAACATAAGGAAACCAGATATGTTATTAATTTTTACAAAACTTGAAATGGAAAAACATTCTTAATGCCTCAATGCTCGAGACGTTGTTCAACGCTTACCCACTATTTGGAAACCTTCAGTTACGTCATCCCTTACGTAACCCGTTACAGCACACAAACTGTTATTACCCAGTATATTTCCGGAAAAAACGTGTTTCCGTCACACTTTTATTTCTGTTTCTATAAATAGTAAAGTAGAACAGAATAGGCAGATCGAGACCTCGAGTAAAGAACTAAAACACCTTGAAAATGACATCAAAGTGCATAGAAAAACGTCAAAAATGTCCCAATAATCGGCGTGGTTCAATTCGTAAACTTAATTGTTCATTTATCATTGACTACCGAAATCGTTCTGAGCATTATATACGTCATGACCAAAGTCCAAAATCGATCAGAGAAATCGCAAATTTTGCTGCGAATTGACTGGAAAATGCCCGATCTTTTTTTTATTTTGGGATTTGACTGGTAAGTTTGCAATTGGCAGACAATTGACCAAAGATGAAAAAAAGAGTTATAAGCGTTTGTAAATTTCATACATTATGTTCAATGATATACAAATTATTGAATTCAATTATGATAGTTAAATTATATTTTATTCTACTATATAGTCTGTAAACTATAGTAAATTACCAATATTTATTATCACTTGTTACATGATATTTAGAATTACAGTTTGTTACTTCTATATTTGCAGCAATTTGTTGATCAATTGCATCAAGTGTAGGCTTGGCCCTCAGTCAATGACTGGAAAGACGCAACTGATCGTAATGATTTTTCTTATATGACCACACATTTTAGTATAGGCAGTTTTCCATGCAGAACAGAAAACTCTCTTCTGGAATGCAGATGTTTGAAAACACTATGTTCTATTTCTAGATTGTAGAAAGCGCCCTCGATATTCAAGATACCTACATATGAGGAGGTAGAATGTACAGACTTCTTTGATAACATTTTTTTCTGAGTTTGTAACTCATTTTCCATCCGTGTACGACATCCATGTCCAATTTTTATGTATATATATGCAATATACGGAATAATTATTCTGTGTGTACATAGTACAAAATAATGTTATTGTCTCCTGTTACTGGCCCAATAAGTTTATATTTGCCGCCAAATCATAATTTCTAAGTCGACGATAGTTAACACTTTCTTTTTTTAGTTTTGCTTTGGCTTATTTAACGTCCTCTATAAAACGCAATAGTTGCCTCTGTCGAAGAGTCTACTATTATATGTTTTTTCTTGTAGTAACATATTTCAAAGTATCTGAGAATCTGATTTATAAATCAAATGTTGATTCCACATTTACACGCATGCCAACTTTACTCACGGTATTAGTCCCAATAGAAGTGGTCATTGGAGGGCCTATAGAATAATAATATAAATAATTAAAATTAAAATACTATTATAATGGGAGTACAGTCCCAGTAAATTGGGTTTGGTTTCTGATTAAAAGGAAAACATAGTAGGCAATAACCTTTTATTAGGCTCCTTAGAGCAATATGTCACCAGATTCATCACACCCCACACAAGTATTACATACTAGCCCAAATTTTAAACTGAGGACAATCATTTAGAGCATTATCTAAATACGAGAAATGCAGTATTCACAATGAAACAAATCATAGAGGTAGGATCTTTTTTGAGAAGCACTAGACGAAATGAATATTGTCTTTCTTGCTACCACGTTTAATTACCGCAGTTAATTACATGATAATATACAAGGTTTCTTATGTATAAATTTTAGTTATATTTATCTTATTTATAAACATTGATGTTTTGGTTACTCCGCTCACTAATAAAAATTAATCATTTTGGTAGGAACATACTGTAATAGAAGAGTTTTAAAATTGTCTGAAAAGAAATTAAAAATTTATATAAAATTAAAGGTCACGTAGAAAACGTACAAAAAAGCATACCACCTCCTTGGTCGTGATGGATGATGACTGTAACTGCAATTACATTTTACGTGTGCTGCGAGTACAATTAATTCATTACAGCATGTCTTTTGGGATTAACTGACACAATCAAGTGGCTATCCGACACCTACAACGTAATAAATAATAGAATTAACTTCAGTTCATTGATCCGATATATTGGTAAAAGACATTTATTTTTAGTGTTCGGCGATTTAAAGTCGCCGCGGTTCGTTTACGCCATGTAGATGTGGATTTAACGCTGATTTATAAAACGCACGCGCCTTAATTTTGTTACATTCCCTATTGTATTTCACTTTTTACTGCAGAGCTTTAAGCGCGAGAGCAAAAGTGGCCGGGTTTAATCTTTATTTATGTCCCCTGTTTCTTGCTTTCCGCTTTTGAAGCTTTACCTGAAATCTATCTTTTCTTCTATTTTAGTCAATTTATATTTTTTCTTGTTTAATGACGACCAGGGAGCCGCCAACAATCATGACGGGCTCTGAATCAACAGCAGTTGGGCAGCCGCATGAAAGTGCGGGAATGAATTTTTCTTCAAGCCCCTATTACTGCCAGCGAATGTTGCTACCCAACTTTTATTACCCTAATTTGGCAAAGCTTGGGCTACTTTATTGCATGGAGGTCTTGCAGCTCCCAGATGGAAACATTAATGCAAAAGGCTTCATTGCTGTTTTTAAAAACATAAAAATGTCTCCAATAATTATTCTGATAATTTGAATAATTTTTGCTTGCAGCAACCCCACGCGGGGATAAAACTACCGCAATACTACAAAGGCCGGGCATGATACGACAATAAACTGAAGCCGTTTCAGAGCAGTTCATAAAGTCGGCAAAACCACAAATTATCGCGGTAAAGTTGCCAACTAGCAGTATCTGCGCCCTACAAATACAAACTTCGCTGAGCTACCCTATTTTCGACTCAAAACCACAAAATTGCATGCCGCTACCAGATATCCGAATAGGTTTTGTAGAGTATTTCGTTCCGTAATTGTAATAAAAGTAAATGGCACTTCTTAAAGATGACAAAAATAGGTTATTATTAACATAAAAGCTGTTTTATGTAGCACATTTCTGTAAACTAAAAATTCAGTTACTTTTTTTAAGGAGAAGCACCATTTTCTATATTATTACTATTGATCCTGTCTATTCCATAAGGCGCTTAATGGAACATTATTGCAAAATGTGTTGGTCCTACATTTCTAAACACCACTCTTTCTTAGAACGTGTCAGAACTGTTTTGTTACATATTTATTGTTACAAATATCATTTACTAAAGTTTTCTATTTTTTTCGTTTCTAAAATTTAAGTCACTACGTTTATGTATCTCTTTGCTCCTCTTTCTTATTTAGTTTACTCTTAGTCTCTTTACTCTACACTTTTTTTGTTATGTTATTATTCTGTTTTCTTGGTGTATGCCTTAACTACAAATGTCGTAGGCAATTTTGATTTGAAGAAACAGGTCTAGTAATAGCAAATGCCTTATTTCAGCACCACGTCCGTATAAGGTACACATAAAAGGCATTAAAAGAAGATACCATATGTAGATTACATCTTAATAACTTTATCGTTTCAAAAACCAAGTGTTAAATTGCAAAAGCTATAATTTAATAATAATGATTTGTAGTCTAAGATTCGCGAGCTTAAAAAAAGATAAAATGACCAAAACATACCAACTAGGGAAATTACAGAACAAAATTATTAAATATAAATTAGAAATAAGAATCACACAAACATTGCCTTAACAAAGCAAAATACGAGAAGAAGCAACGCAATCATGGCAAATATTAAATGTGCAGTGCCACAATTGATTGAGCAAAAGCTATAAAAACTGAGTAAAAACAACGCTAAATAATAAATAATAGATAACCACAGAAATCCTAGGCATAATAAGAAAAAGAAGTCTAAAAATGATATGACACAAGGACCACAAAATTACAATGAATACGTAATAAATATGTAGAGAATGCACAAGGGCAACACAAATGAAAAGATATAAAATCTATGTTGACAAAAAAGAACACTTTACAGATAAGCTGATAAGAGAAAGTAATCAATAAAACATGGGAAAAATTAAATTATTATGAAACCCGAAAAAGCAACAAACATTTGGAAAAATTATGTAGTAGATGTATACAACGACAAAAATGAAGACTAACACTATGACAATGAGGAAACCAGGGATAGAAAGCAACTCGAAATCAGAATGAAACAGAGCAGTTATGAATCGAAGCTACAGAAAAGTTATCGTTGTGGATTGCATACTAGCCGAAATAATTGCGACAAGAGGCAAAATATAATGTACTATATGAACTAATTTCCGCAATGCGTAGAGCAGGAACTGTATCAAAAAGAACTTTAAAAACATTACTATTATACAAGTTATTTATACTTTAAAAATATTAAAATACCCGGAATCAATAAAAAAAGATATTGAGAAAAAAATTATAAATTTGGAAAAAGCTTTCCATAATTTCATGGTCGAAGTTTTTCAAAATACCATTAAAAATTGGGAAAGGAAACAATTACATATAAATAATAAGTACCTTCTACTAGGAACAGAAGACAATAAGCTAAAAGGGTAATCACAAAAATATAGGAAAGATGTTCTACAAGGCTATAGCCTGTTACCACTACAAAATGTAGACTTTATTCAAGGAAAGAGAATAAATATGTTCATACGACAGACGATGTAGTAGTGCTACCCGAAAAAGGAAAATTTAGAATATGTGCTTATGGAAATGAACAAGGACCTGAAAGACTCCAACAAGTAGATAAATTGAAAACTAAGGTAATTTATATGCGACAAAATGGAACTACAAGCAACAATCTTCCTAGAAAGACAGCCATTCCAAAACGTTGAAAGTTTCTGATATTTAGACAGAAACAGCATTATATAAGTAACAGGCACGATTAGAAAGGCAAAAGTATATTTCAACAAGAAAAATTTACTAATAAAATTTCACTAAAAAGAGAACATTTTTAAAGTTATTTGTAGAAAGTATACAAGTGTGGAACCTTTATTATAAGTATTATAAACAGAAAAGAGAACTTTAGGAATTTTGGAAATATAATGGTTTCAACGAATGGTAACGGCCAGTTGGATAGATCGAATCTACAGTAAAAGGAAAAGAATCCCTTGGAAGAATATAATAACAAGACGATATATTAATGAAACATATACTAAGACATGAAGGCATAGTAAAAACAATACCAAGAGCTTCTTTTAATCGTTTACCTAGTATTATTTGTAATTTATTTGTTAGATTTTTTATTGCCGTTAATGATTCACAATCATATATAATAGTAGCATACTCTTAACATTTTAATTAAAAATAAATATTTTACTTGTAACTGATATTTCTTTTGTTTTTCATATTATTTTGAATTGATTACAAACAAATTGGACTTTCGCTATTCCTCGATTTATTTCCTTTTGTCAATACTACCAAGATGTACTAGTTTATTAGACTTACCAGCTTATTTTCTGCGACTTCCAACTGTAGCCTTCTCTTTCTAGACCAATGTTTATTCTTTGTCATTAGATGGTAAATATTTGATTGTATATCTGATGGCGCTTCAATTGTACAGGATATGTCGTCAAAAAATTTCAAGCTTTACTAAGGTTGCCCCAATTTTCATATTAGAATTTTTTATTTGTAAATTTGTTTCATAATTCTATTTATTATAATCAAAGACAGGAATAGCGCGAAAGCACGATCTTACCTAATTTTATTGACGATTTTATTTTTTTATATAATATGAAATTGCCGTTTTCTATATATGCTTCCCAATTTCAAAATAAGTTTGTAAATCGAAGAGTAGTGCGAGGATAGGGTAAGTAATTTTATTAGACTCAGCCAGTCTTTAGTAGCAAATGTTTGGATAAATAATAGAGAACTTTTATTGTCGAATCGTATATTAATTTTGTTGTGGGTAAGAAACTTTAGATGTACTATTTCTGTAGTACGAAGAGAAGGAGAAATGTTTCTCAAAGTTTATAAATGTTAAGTATTCTATGTTCTATATTGTTTTTATATAATTAAACGTAATATATATTTGGTTATGTACTCTATTGTTCGGTCCTTTCTGTTTCTGTCACAGTCTCTATCATAACATTTCGTATTTGTGTAGTTGTCCGATACATATTTGTATGTTTGTCATAGTTTTTATTAAAACTGTTTATCTATTTCTTCATTTTATGTTAAATTTAATTTTATTTTTGCTCTGCTATGGTGGTTCCTGTAAGGTAGAATAAATAATTTTAAGCTTGCCAGTCTAATTCAACATATTTCAGTGACAGCCTTCGACTCATACGTTTAAATTGTGCCATATTATTATATAAGAGAACTAAAACATCTGATAAACAACATATTTTTCAATGACGTAAAATAAATTTCAAAGATATCAATTAATTACTTCCATTTTCTTTGTAATCAAAAATGATGGCAGAATTATAACAGTGTTATAACATTCCTTAGAAAACAGAGTAATTCTAAGAAAATTTACCAAACAAACCTGTAGAAGGTTATAATAGGCATCAGTATGTTACAAAACTAACCCAGATTTTAATATGCAGGAAAGTACAAGCAATATTTTTAAGGACACGAAATTTCCTATAGCGCTAAAAATATCTGTATTTGGTGACTTGAATATATTATCTAACCAATTAAACACGTATAAAATTTTAATAAAAAACTGGGCTATAAATACTTTATAATACTTGCAAGCCTCGGAACTTAAGTCAAAATATACCTGCAAAAATAATTATTGGAACCGAGATGTACACTCTAATGGAATACAAATTTGGGGACTATAGAAGCAAAGAAGACTTGAATACAATTTTTATTTAAACAGCTTTTGATAATTATCTTAAAAGACTTTAAAGAGTACAGTTCTGTAACTAAAATAACTTATGAGATATTTTTTTAATTTCCAATTGCTAATTTACAATCTACTCTGTAGTGAGTAATTGTAAATAATATGACAAACTATGTATTGAAATGAGGAAGGCACCAATCAGAATTTACACAGGGAGGACTTCAGGCCAAAGTCTGTTTAATCTTCTAGCTTCAGGTTGTTGCGAGTAGAGATCAGCAATGAGTCGACTGGGATGTCCCAAGGAACGTGCTTTATTTTTGGCAGCTGAATTTCTGATGACTTTAGTGAGGAAGGGAATTTGAAGGTCAAAGTTGAGGGTTTGGTTGCTTACATACCAGGGGGCGTTGGCTACAGCACGAAGGGTTTTTGATTGATAGGACTGGAGCATTTTTGTGTTAGATGGTTTGCTGAATCCCCAGAGCTAAATGTCATAGGACCATATAGGTGTAAGGATGACTTTATAGAGCAACGCTTGTTTTCCATGGACAATTAGGATTTGCCTCCAAGCAACCAATACATATTTTTAGTCTTTATATTTAATTGTTGTCTTTTGGATTTGATGTGAGCTTTCCAGGTAAGTCGCTGGTCTAAGTGAAGTCCAAGATATTTTACTTCTGTTGTTGTAGGGATTGGTTGGTCATAGATGGTGGCTGGAGGGCAGGAGGAGTGTTTAGTAGTAAAGGTAATTTGAAAGGATTTTGCGTTATTTAATTTAATCCTCCAGCGATCAATTCAGCTTTGTAGGAGGTTTAAGTGGAGCTGAATGTCTTCAGATGCCTAATTAGTATCATTATCAGAAGTTTTATCTTCAGCGAAGGTAGTAATAAGGGTATTGTCTGTTGTTGATGTGTCTTCAGTGTAGAGGAGATAAAGAAAGGAGCCAAGGACACTGCCTTGCAGGAAGACTAGAGTTGATAGGATAATAATTTGACAATGTGCCTTAGTATTGGACTTATTAGTATCTTTGAGTTATGTAGGATTTAAGAAGGAGGAAAATCGGATTAGGAAGCTTTTTCTTGATTTTATAAAACAATCCAGACTGCCAAACTTTGTCAAAAGCTTGTTGTATAACTCGAGGGTTGCTTTGATGTAGTTAATTATGCGATGACATTGCTGGATTGTAGAGTGACTTTTTCGAAAACCAAATTGGTGAGTGGGAGTATTTCCTCAATAGGAGTTTCTTCAATGATACGGTGGAGTAGTAAACGTTCAATATTTCTGAGAGAAGAGCAATAAGCTGATCGGTCGGTAAAAAGTAAGTTCTTGCGAATGTTTACCTGGTTTTGGAATTATAGTTATTAGTGCGAACTTCCATTGGGTAGAAAAGTAAAAGAGGGCGAGCATACAATTATAAATTGTAATGATGAGTATTACAGCTTTCTTAGGAAGATGCTTTAGAATATTACCTGTGATGAGGTTGCAGCCAGAAGATTTAAAAGAGTTGGATTAGGTTAATTTGTCTGCACACTTCCACGGGGGAGATTTGTCTCAAGAGTAGAGAGAGTTGTCTAGAGAGGTGAGATATTCTTTGATTTCTACGTCAAAGTTAATATTGTTAGATTGTAAAGGAGTGAAGACTTGTTCGAGGTGCACTCCAAGAGTTTTTTCGACATTGAATCGAGTCCTACTTTCATCAGCTTTTCTTAATGGTGGTATTGGTGTAATGGGCCGTTTGAACTTTTTAGTAGCTTTCCAGAAAATGCGATTGTTGGGCAATAGATTGGAGAGGTAGTAGTTGAATGTTGCATTTCTGTTGTCGTAAATAGCGTTACTAAATCTGTGGTTGCAGCATTCAGACCAGTCTTATCTTGAGGTTTTTAGATCTTTGCCATTTGTAGGCGGGCTTTGCGTTTTTCCGTCACAAACTGCCTTATATGAAGCGGTATGTTAGGAATTTCGGGTGTCATTTTGTGTTCGATTGAGTAGCTTGATGCAATTCCGACACTCAGAGATAAGAGAGCGGCGATCAACACGTCTTTATTTCTTATATTTAAAGAACAAAGTTCATTAATAAAGAAAATTAAATTTATTTTACTTTAAAACCTTTTTTAGACGCCAGTCTATAAAAATGTAAATATTTAAGCATTATGCAAAAGTACCATTAAAGTGAATTGGTACATTTATTATGTTTATTTCAAAAATCCAGAAACTGTTAAAGAATAAAATTTTTATATGCGAATCTTCCAAAGGGGAATATTTGAACAGTTTTAAAAAGACATTTCTTAATCATACTGATTTCTTTAGAAACAGATTAGTTACCCAAATATTAATAAAGATTATAACTAAAATCTAAAAATGGGATTTAATTTAGTTCGATAAATATCTTTTAGTTGCCTTCCTAAAAGGTATCTATATGTAGTTATTCTCCGTTACTAAGACACTAAGAAGAAGGTTACTATTTTTTATAGTTTAATATATTTATAATGTTGTAATAAGTAATTTATTATTTTTACTTTATAAAATAATACTGTGTGCCAGTATATTTTGTACTACTTTTAATAATTACTAACTTTTTTGTTAATACAAATTTTAATCATACAAACAGTACCACATGAACCTTAGTTAATGTTTTGTATTTAATAGTACAATTTACTAATTAACAAAAACAAAATAATGTTTATATAATATACTAATTATATAATTAAATTTGTATTTGTATTAGCTATTAATAGTAGAGTAAGATTTAAGGGAATATTATATAAATATCTAATACCTGAAAAACATTAAAATACATCAAACATTTGCTCGCAAAAACGAGACTATGAAGTCTGTTTTCTACTCGGTGACCAAATTATGATAAGCTTTTTTCTTTTTTTAACAACGGATACAAAGGCTAATATTTTTATGTAATCAAAAAACATGGCTTTGTTTTAAAAAATCTCTTTGTTTGGGAAAATGATAGTAGAAACATCCAAATTACTTCTACAAGTTACACCAATCTTGAGAATCAAAGTATAGTTTTTTGAAATAAACATTTTTGAATGGAGAAATATTTACATAATAAAGTAACAGAATATATACACACAATAATATAGAACTTGTAAGATGTTAAAATTAAGATGAATGAATAACAGTCATCAGCTTTTTGAATTTACGACATTGTGTTTCGAGGAAACTGCAAATTTAGGCTCTGTTAAAAGTCTGGGTGGAAACCCTTTAGACTAAAGCTTGCAACTATATTAAGAAGATAAAAAAATAGTTATAAAAAGTGAATAAGAAAGAGAACTTGAGAAAAAAGAGAAATATAAAGATCCTGTTTCTATAATCAATGATTTGCTTTCATATTTAAGTCATTTAAAATACATTTTACACAATTGCTTGTATGACTAAATAGACTTTATTATATGACTTATTTTAGTTTTGTATTTATATTTGCTTTTTCTTATGTTACTGGTTATATTACAAATATTTAACAAACAGTTATTTAACTTAAACATTTAAAATTATTTGAAAAAAGTGAGAAGTACTAGAAGTTTTCTTATTATTAAAACAGTTTTGATTTCTTCCAAATACCACAAAAAAGGTACGTTCAAAAACTATTTAATACCAAAAATATTTAAAAAAAAGATATTGTTACTCATTACAATACTATAAATGTCAAACTGCAAATTAAATGTAAATTTAGTTTTGTAATAAATTAACTTTAAAAATATTTTGATCCATAAGGAACTTTAAAGATATATTTTATTTTTCCTTTATAAATATAAAAATATAAGTATAAAAAGTAAAAACACATAAAGTATGTGTTTAGAATAAGAAGTAAAAACTAATGCTACAATTGTTTATTAGCTTTAACAACATACTACAAATGAATTTCTGTGGATTGGAAATGGTTCTGCAAATGCATCCGCAAGTTAGTTTCAAACAATGACAGAATAGCAAGATAAACCTTAATAGCTTTGGTATTATTAATTTGGAAATTACATTTACAGTTAATTTAAAGCAAATTACAATTTATATAATTATGTAAATTCAGTATGAAACTATTAGAATTTATAGTACCTGTGCTTCTTATTTAAAAATTTCATAAGATTTATAAGAAACGACACTGCTCTTTGTAACATCGATGCATAGTCGCAAAATCTGGTATTCGTGTGAATCTTGAATAATTTCAAGCTTTAAAAGCTTAATTATCAATTTACTTCAGTAAGGCCCAATTTCCCGAGGGGATTGGCATCTACGGCTTAGATCTGGAGGTATAATTCTAGTTATAAACAGGGGTAATTCGTTTTAAATTTTTAACGACTCTCCTGAAAGAGAACCAATAACCGAGATCCCAAACCTGTAGTTATGGGTAACCTGCACTTAATGCGTTATTGGTTGATCGCGCAGTTTGGCATGCAAGCTCTGGTCGCACGGCTACCTGACTAGGAACAGAACGTTGCGTTTCAGTTGTTGCCGTCTTTTATAATACTTCGTAATTTATTATTTATTAAATTTACCTGTCTAATTTTTTGACTTATTAAAATCTGTTATTTATACTGAAATATCGTGCTATAAATACCAAACATCACTTTGTACTTGTACCTGGCCGGCCAAGTTTTGGAGGTGAAGCCACAGTCGGACCCAAAATTCAAAAATAATGACGAGGGTGAGTGATGGATCTCCGTCTAACCAATTATTAGCTAATTAAATGGCGACTACATTTCGTTGGCGCCGCGGGCACCATTTGAACCAGTTATTATATATAATACGAAATCCGGCTAAGAATACCTGCGATTAAAGCAATATTATTTAATTCGTCTGATTCCTGGCGATGAGTCTACACTTCGCGTCCTCTAACGCGTTGCTTACATAAGTCCGAAACCGCTTATTAGTTCAAATGAACGGGGTTTGCGTGCCTGTTCTTTCGCCTAATCAACCAGCACATGATACGTACACTGGTATTTACATAAATGGTAAGTTGCGACTGCAGAAAATAAGACAACTGAAAGTTTATATAACCTAGAGTGTGCTACAATAATTAAAGTAGTTGTACATTTTAATACCATATGAATGAACTATGTCTTAACAGAATTGGTTATTTTAAAAAGGACATAAATGTCAATTAATTTCATGATGTTATATAATATTCTGGATTTTATATGAAATATAAATATTTCATCAATTTCGCTACATTTATGTATTTTTCATTAATGTAAAAATAAATGAATGTAGTAGAAATTATATTTAATCTTTTTTAAGATAGTAGAACTGAGAATTAAAAAAATAATATAGAAACTTGGAAGCGTAATATATAAATAAAAAATGTTAAAGAAGTGTATCTAATACCTTTATAATATAATTTAAAAAGAATCATGTCTTTTGTAAAAAGCAAAGTTTTGTAGCCTTGCTACTTACATTATTAAAAATACAGTTAGTCCTACAAGGAATTCCGGCAAATTTTAAAGATATTGCCAGTTAAGAATTAAAACTCAACGTAGATGTGAAGACCTTCACGTCCGGCGTTATATTGCATCGTGTTGTTGGTTCCAAAAATTGATAGAAAATTTTCTTCTAAAGATATCAGCCTCAGTTGTAGACATAACGTCAGAATTTTCGGAACTCCGACCACGGCCTAACAACGTCAGAACCAACTAAACGATGCACCAAAACGAAACATAATTCGTAAAGTACTAACAAAACATTATTTTCTCGATTTTGTTTGAATAATTTTCTGATATTTAATATGTATTTGTATCTTGTTTATGTTTAATATAGCATCAAATATTTTCGATTAAGTTAATAGCCGAAAATTATAACAACCAATTGAATCTAATAATTTCATTACCTTTTTTAGTGTAGCATAAAATCGACTACAATGTTTTCTTCCAACAATAATTCTCTGTTATCGGCTCCATACCATTCAGATTAGATCATAGCAAACACTTCATATATTTTATCTATCTTTTCTGTTTTTGACGTCGCTATAAAGAGATGTAATATTCCACATCTGTTTTAGGATGCAATTTAACGAAGTATTTTATTCACATAAATCTTATTTTATCATTCTTTTTGGCAAGCTTTAAATGGGCTTGATAAAATTCTTTATTAGAATTTTTCAAAAAATAATTTCTTTACCGAAGTTGCTTGTTATTTCCTCAATTTTGCAGTTTATCCAGTTGTTTCTTGGTATCGCCTTACCCACTTCGGCATGAGAAGAGGATACTTGTGTAGTTAGCGAGCTGTCGCTACAATACACATTTCAAGACTTTTAGTGTGACAATACAGAAATACCACTTCAAATTTCTTTGCAAAAGTAGCACTACCTGTAAAACAATGTCATTTACTTCAACATAGTGCAAATTTCCATACGAATTAAATAAATTTCAAGGAACTTATTTGTTTACAGCAAATGTGGGCGTTTTTTTGGAACTAACCGTATAGAATAAATAGCCTTTATTAAGATAACATTCTTAATATTTATAAAACAAATTACAGAAATAAATAATAACAAAAAAAGTTATTACATTTTAAATGGGCGATTTTTTGCATGCACTGGTAATAAATTTATATTCAGTCATGTAATAGATAGGCTAAAATATCTGAGATATTCATCATAACATACAAAATATTTTGATTAAGCTAGTTGAGACGACTTTTGAGCGTTAGTTGTTCCTGAATTGTACAATGAAGAGAGTCTACAAAGTTATCTTGCCCAAAATTATTATACTTGACAATTTGGTGCTTTAACTTTGCAAGCCATTTGAATGTTGATTGGTGTTTGGAGACAGTGATCCCTGTATACCGTTATGGCACAACCATATTTGGCAGTTCCAGAGAGGAAGCCGCTCTTAGTTTTACGTTCGGCAAGAACTATTGTTAGAAAAAAGAGTTTTCGGACATTCCTACTCTGACAATTCATAACACTCTGCACGACCACACTCAAATAAAAAAGATTGTTTTCCTTAAAATTATTAATCGACACGCAGATTGTACGATATGTTTTAGTTGTGCCGCAAGCTACTCAATAAATTTGAGATTAGAGAAACTCGCAATGTCAAGTCCTTTGGGTTTGCAACAGATGATAAAACCTTATGCAAAGACTAGGATAAAAAAAGACGACTTCTCAGTAATGAGGTTTTAATAGCTAGCACATATAAATATTTGCAAAAAATAAAAGTTTAGTTAAAGGCTTGGATTAAACAGATGGAAAGAAGTATTTTGAAAGATTATAAAAATTAAATGTCTACAGCAAAATATGTGACAAAATTGTATTTTTCGAGATCCATCAGGTTAATGTTAGAATTGAAAATAACAACAATGACAATAAAAAATGCAAAATCTAGTACAACAAAACAAAATTGAGAGAATAACTTAAAGAGAATAGCTTGTAGACTAAATTTCAGAATTTTTTTAATTCGCAAAATGTGAAGGGCTATCATAATTAGGACTGAAAAAACAACAAATCACAATACAAGTTGGGGAAATGTACAATAAGTTTGAAATTTGCCAATTGTATTCCGTTTTTTGGATCAACAGACCAAATTATAAAAATAAACTTAAAATACTAGATTCAAAGGAATATACCGAAATGTTAGACTTGATTTATACAAGATGCATAAATAGAGTGCTCTTTGAATAAACGTCAGGAACTGTAACTTGAAAATTTTATAACTAACGTTAGTATCTTTTAAGGTTAGACATCACACTTTTTTATCGAACTTAAAAGAATTTTAAAAAATCAAAGCATACTACTCGTAAATGGTATAAACCTCGACTTTTAGCTAATAAATTCTAAACCTGATATAACCCGACACCCTTAAAGATATTAGAGACTAGTGAAAGAAAGAGAGGGAAAGGTTTTAGTGCTAAATAGACGAGGTTGGTAGCCCGACCCAACACTTTTAAAACTTGACGCTTAGAAAAAATCTTGCATGAGAGAAGATTGCATTCTAAAAGTAATTCTCTAATAATGTTGGCTGAATATTGCAGTATAATTCCTAAAAAGATTAGCAATTATGCATTTTTATAAAATGTTTCATTGCTAAAAGGTCACAACGAATAAAAACCTGATTGTTAATTGTAAATAAATAATGTTAATAAAATATGTTCTGATATTGCTCTACGCTAAAAATGCGTTTTAGTTTTTAATAGAACTAAATTACAAACATACAAAATCATTACAAGAATGATACAGTATAAAGTTTCACATTTAAGAATATAGAGACTAAGAATATAGAAACGGCCATAACAAATCCTCTGAATATTTGATGAAATTTTACCAATAACTTTAGAAATAAACATCTTTGTCAAAAAATACACTTCATAAAATATAAAATTTCTTTTGTTCGTATAACAATAAATGATGTAAGAGGTAGGGTCTGGCTTATCAAAAAACGTAGCCTTATAATAAATTACTCTAATAAAAATAATACATTTTTTATATTTTTTGTATATATAGATGTTCAATAATGAGATAATAAAATTTGGGAACTTATAAAAATTCACTAGCGGGCGTAGTAATTCAATTTTTTACAAGAGCAAAGCTTATTATAGAAAAGACTCCCTGAACAATATTAATCTTATAAAAAAAACTATTCTTTATCCGTTATAGATAAATAAAACTTTCTTTATTAAATTAATACTATCTGTGACATCACCATCTACCGTAATAGTAAAGTGAAATGTATCCATTGTCAAAAATTCATCATTCCGAATTAGCATATGAATTTTCGTCCTTTAAGAACACTAATTTTATCATAAGTTAAGCCACCCCCTATTATATAAAGATATAATACGTCAAAAAAAAGAAATATAAAGGTATGTTGAGTTTTTTATGTAATTCTGGGTAATCTAATAGCTGATATTAGTATCCAAAAGTCATACTTTAAAAAAAATAATAAACTTGGCCAAAGCATTATTGATTGCGAGAATAAGCAATTTCCAAAGGAAAGTCTTTACTATAGTAAATATAAGATTTAGGGAAATAATTAGATAGTAAATTTCCGTAAATATGTTTCGAATTTATCGTGGATAAATGCAATTAAGTTTAATAACAAATATTTGAAAGAACAGGATAAACTCATTTAGCAAAAACGAACGAATGAGAAAAGAAATGAAAGAGGTGAGATGCTATACAACTTCCTAGAACAAGAGAACTTATTTGCAATGAATTCTTTCTTCAAGAAAAAACCACAAAACAAATGGACATGGATCAGTCCAAACGGGGACAACAAAAACGAAATTGATTACGTTCTAACAAGAAACAAAGAAATCATTAAAGATATCTGCGTGCTGAACAACTGCACCATTGGCAGCGATCATAGACTAGTTAGGGCCAAATTATATATAAATAAGAAATTGGAGAGTAAAAGACTAAAGATCAATACAAACAAAATCAACAGCGAAACACTAAAAGAAAACTGACAAATACCGAGAAGGAATAAAAGACACCTAAAAGATAAAAATATACAAACATGGATGTAGACGAAATTAGCGAAACAATAAAAGAAGCAATTACAGACTCAATACAAAAAATAACCTCAAAACAGAACAAGAAAAATGAAAACTATCATCTACAATAAAAGAGATGCTGAAAAGCAGAAGGAAGCTAACACAGGAGAACAAACAAAATACTGTAGAATTTGTTGAGCTAAATAAATTAATAAGGAAAACAATAAGACAAAATGAAATTAAAAACAAGACGTTATAATTCAACAAGTTATAGAAAAGAATCAAAATATGAAAGCATTGAGACTTAAAATAGGCAAAAACAAGATAATAGTAATAAAAGATAAAGATGGAAGAGAAGTAAGAGAAAGACAAGATAAACTCTACAGTAAAAGAATTCTATGAGGAGTTGTACAAGTCCCAAAGAAAAGCTCCCACAGAAATAAAAGAAAAGCTAAAAAGAAAATAACAAATATAAACTCGGAAGATATGCCAGAAATAGAAGAAAGGAAATAATTAGTGCGATGAGAGAAATGAAAATCAAAAGCGCCAGGAAAAGACAATCTGACAAAAGAATTATTAAATGAAGAGAAGAGGAAATAATAACAGCGTTGAAGACACTGTTCAATAAATGTTTGGAAACTGGAAGAATAGTGAGTGAATGGAAAGAGGCCACAACGATTTTACTATATAAAAGGAGACAAACAAGATTTAAAAATTACAGGCCCATAACACTACTATCACAAGTATATAAGCTTTTCTCAAGAATCATAATGAAAAGATTAAATAACAAAATAGAAATGTATTTATCCGAAGAACAGGCTGGCTTCCGCAAAGGGTTTAGTACAACGGACCATCTATTAACCCTCAAGATACTAATAGAGAAAGCAAATGAATATCATCTCCCATTATACATAGCACTAATAGATTATGAAAAAGCGTTCGATAGCATCGAAACGTGGGCAGTACAGAAGAGTCTATGGAACAGCAGGATAGACCACAGATATATGACAATAATCCAAGATATATATAAGAATACTACAATAACAGTCAACTGGTCAGAAGAAACCGATCCAATCCCAATACAGAGAGGAGTCCGTCAAGGAGACCCATTATCACCTAAGCTATTT
This sequence comes from Sinelater perroti, assembly GCA_036346155.1. Classification (NCBI taxonomy): domain Eukaryota; kingdom Metazoa; phylum Arthropoda; class Insecta; order Coleoptera; family Elateridae; genus Sinelater; species Sinelater perroti. Next base: position 7,478,982 of record JARFIY010000195.1, read on the forward strand.
ATATTAGCCCTTGAGGATGTCTTCAAATGCCTAAACTGGGAGGAAAAGGCATCAATATAAACGGCAAATTTTTAAATAATCTAAAATACGCAGACGACGTCATAATATTTGCAACAAATGGAGACCAACTAAACTCAATGCTCCAAGAACTAAATGAAGCTTCTAAAAAAGTGGGTTTGCAGATAAACACCGAAAAAACAAAAATCATGACAAATTCCGAAGAGGAAGTGAATATCGAACTAGAACAAAACACTATAGAACAAATAGAAGAATACACATACTTAGGGCAAAGGTTTACACTTAATAAAGAAAATCAAGAAATAGAAATCGCAAGAAGAACGAAACTAGGATGGGCTGCCTTTGGCAGATTAAGTTACATATTAAAAAACCGAAAGATACCTCAATACCTGAGAACAAAAGTGTTTGACAGCTGTATACTGCCCGTCATTACTTACGGGGCCCAGACCTGGACTTTGACAAAGAGAAATGTAGACAAACTTATGAAGACCCAAAGAGCCATGGAGCGCCAAATGTTACAAATAACCCTAAAATACAGAAAACGAAACACTTGGATAAGGGAGAAGACAAAAGTCACAGATGTGGGAAAAAGAATAGCTAGCCGGAAGTGGCAATTTGTAGGACACAATGCCCGCCAAACGGACAACAGGTGGAACGCACGAATTCAGGACTGGCGACCCTGGCTAGGTAAAAGAACAAGGGATAGACCACAGATGCGATGGATAGATGATGTAAAACTACACGCCGGTCTTGCATGGAAAAGAATTGCACAAGACAGGACACGATGGAAGGAACTAGGAGAGGCCTACATCCGCAAATGGATTGAAGAAGGCTAAAGAAAGAGAAAGAAAGATGGAAGAATAACTTATTAAAATATCAAGTTTTAGAATGTTGTAATACGTTTTATCCCAGAACTCAGTTAAGTGTTTGGTTCTATTTACATCATTTTTATTCCAATTAAGTTTCTTGTCTACGATTGACAAACATGAGAAATCTCCTTAAATTTAAAAACGATATTAATGTGCGTGTGAAGAAAGATAGAAGCCAAATTATGAAAAACAAGATCATGGATTGCATTAATATTTTTTTACTACCTAATTTGTTAATGCTTTTTGTTTCCGAATTTATGGAATATATGTTCTGCAGTTAAAACGTTATCTTTGCTTCATATATTTGTATTTACGTTGAGAAAGACAGAAATAGAGTAGCGTTCAAAATGGTTTTACCGGTGGGTTTTTTCGCCATCACTTTTTGCAGAACCAACCTGTTCGGTTGAAACTTTCCAGATATTTTGGTGTGGGTTTTACTATTATTGAGACAAGGTTTCCGATCATCGGAACTAAAAAATCTGTCCGATTTTTGAAAATCGATACAAATGGCCATTGTGGTGTAATGTACTTTTCGCTTATTTTCTGTTATTTTTATCGTTTTGCGTGCGTTTTTTAGCAATTGTTTATTTTAGGATAATGGCTGATGCTTTTACGTATTGTTGGTTAATAGTTGAGTAGAGAAAACCCACCCATTAGGGCCATCTTCAAGGAATCTCTTAGTAGACAGTGTCTTGTAGATTAGTTTTGTGTTCAAAAGTCTACTGTTACGAAGCTATTGAAAAGGATTAATGATTTTGGTTTATTGTCAAACTGCGCCCACTCGTGCTGTCGATAAGAAGACCCTAATGATGTCCCTTGATGACCCTCGCTGCAATCGACATAGCTCGTGAGCTAAATGAGTTTAACATCTCCGATATTTCTCTCCACACTATCAGATGTCGCCTGTACCAGACTACATAGATACCATCCCATCTCCAAGTCGAAAGGTGCGCCTCGAGTTCATCCGCAGTCATCTGCACTGAACTCGTCGGAAGTAAAACGACGTACTTTGGTCGCGTGAAAGTAGGCTCATGTTGTTTGGTAGAGATAAAATAAAGTGTGTCCGTCGCTCAACCGGCAAAATATTTTATCCTCGTTGCCAAATTCCGACTGTCAAGCATGGCGGCAGATTAATAATGGTGCGGTGAGCATTCATTCGGTCCCTTGCGCAAGATAGACAGGATAATAGACAGAAAAATGTATCTGAATATTCTTGAAAAGCTTATGTTTTCGTTTGCCATGCCTAATCTTAGTCGTGGATTCACAAAGCAATGATCTTAAACATACATTTAAGGATTGGTTTAGCAGAAAGAGGATTACTGTAATAGAGTGGCTAAGCCAAAGGCTGGACTATCGAGAACTTATTGGAGGAACTGGCAAAGACAAAAGCAAAGAATTCGGCTGAGAAGTTCAAAGAATTGAAGGGGAAGTTCCAGACGATCCCACAGCCAACCAACGACACCTTTTTTGACTACACGCTTCGTCGTTGCTAAGCTGTTATAGATTCAAAAGCTTTGCTACTTGTTATTAGACATTGTTGAATGATTACAGTTAATTTTTGATTATTTGACTCTAATGCTATGATCCGTTTTGTTGTGATGTTTTTTACACGGTTTTGTTGATTTTGATTAATATGCTAATCTTTTTAAAGTGTTTGAATATTGAACTGAGAACGTTACATCTGGATGAAATACCTTCAGGAACATGTGTTCTAAATTTGAAAAAAATTAGTTGTGTTTGAAGAAAGTTATGACAAAAATCTTTTTGAGTGCTACTATAAGTGGTTTGATAAAGCTTTGTTTTAATTTGGACATTTTTAGGACCTTTTTATTTCCCAAGTTGTTTATCGCAACTGCTGCACTAATAAATGATAAAAAATTAGAGTCAACTTTCTTTTTATTTTCTTACCCTGATTAGCATTACTGTTAGAAAATAGTTCTAATGTACTACCTCTATTTTTAAAAATTATTTTGGTTTTTATATAAGTAATAAATACAGAAATAATCAGCAGCTTGATTGCGAGCAAATAATAAATATTTTTAGCCCATTCCTGGTTATAAAAGTACACATTCTCTCAATAACCTCCGAGTGGTTAATCAGTGTGGTTACGTAATAGTTAGCTGACTTTTTTGTTGCTAAATCTGCAATTCAACATTTTATACTACACTTGAAAAGCTACTTGTGTACAGAAAGAGCATAATAGTAAAATAAAATTCCCACTTTTCATTTTTCATTACTTTAAATGTTCAATTAGTATTTTTTATATAACACATCTCCATACATTTGCGATGCTGCTGGTTCTTATTTTATTAATTACGCTAAATAGTAAATAACGTATACATAAACAAACCTGAATATTGTAATTACACTCTACATAATTATTGATTGTTAAACGACTTGCAAAATACACTGCAATTATGGTTTTCAATGAACGAAAAGCCTTTTTTCAAAATATTCTATAGTCGCGAGCGTATAAAGGGTAGCTTCGTTCGCTATTTACGTTTCCCCCATGCAAGAGAGAATTGTAGGCTAAAAATACGCTATCCTCCGATCCATCCGGTCAATTATAAGTTTGAAGGAACGTTCAGCGTGCACGCATGGAAAGCTATCGAGTAATTCGTCAATAACAACGAGCAAAGCCAATTACGGCCCGCCATAATCAAAACTTCAAAGTGGCGCTAATTTTCGGATATATCACACGGCTACACAGGGATAGACAAATTCATAGCTTCATTGTATGAGTCAGGGGTTGGGGGCTCCCTCACGTTCCGGCACGTACCGCACGTGTACGTCCATGTTCATGGGATATGGCACGTTTGCAGCATCACGATGCCGGATGGCTTTAGGTTTTGAAGGTCGCGCTTGCGAAATTCCATTAACTTAAAATAACTGCAAGCTACCGCCGAGCAGTTAATTACAGCGCTAGTTTTGGATCTGCCGACCGGGTGTTTGATAGCCAATTTGGTTTGCTAAAGCTAGGCAAGACTGAAAAATTAATAAAGGAGTACGACCGAGCGGAAACTGCTCGGGGCAGAAGAAAGGAAATGTCCAAAATAAAATAAATTGTCTCCATCGTAAAATCTTTCATCTGTAAGTTATAAAAGTCTAGATTATAGAGGGGAAGCGGATGTGCCAATTTAATCAATTACATTCTCTGTCTGTCATGTCATTGGAGGGTATATCCGCGGGGTAGAACGTCATTTTTCAGCGTACATCTAATTACGTGCTAGTAAAAAATAAGTGCTTTGTACAAAATGGAGTTTTATAGTTATTTAATAACTGGGCACGCCGTTTTATGGTGCATTGTTGACGTTTATGACTTATTCAAATTAGGCATTATAAAACTATCAAAATATAAGCACAGAGGCCATTTTATTTTGGTTTCAATACAGTGTGCGAAAAAGATTTTAAAAACAAAATAAAATAATTTGTTATTCTCTGGCAAAAATTGTTTTAACGGTAATCTAATAATTTAGTAGAGTTATTACACAAATGTTGTTAATAATTTAAAAATAAACATAAGTAGTACACAGCTGAAGCTTTATGTTTCAATTATCGCATCATTTTACAATATGTAGTTATATCTTTGAAACTACAAATTATCATAGACATTGAGTAGAAGTACTTGCATTATTAAGTTGCTAAACTTAAATAAAGATGTAATATAAGATAACATTATTACGAACAAATCATTTAAGAGCTGCTTTAATAAATTCTTTAGAAAATAAGTGCATTAAGAATTAAAAAAATACTATAATTGGCAGCATACATACTAACAGTATGTACGCGACGACGACGACGACGACTACGACTACACCTATCAATATATACAAGACAGAAATAAAGATCGCTACTTGGAACGTTAACAGCATGTATGAACCTGGTAAAACACAAAATGTCGAACAAGAAATGAGTAGGATGAAGATAAACATTTTGGGAATTTCGGAATCTAGATGGTCCAACACAGGAGAACATGCAATCAGAAAAGGGAGGATCTACTACTCAGGAAGCAACGATAGGCAGCATAGACACGGAGTTGCAATAATGGTCGATAAAGAAACAAATAAATCAGTTATCGGTTTTACACCTGTTTCAGAAAGAATTATTTTGCTACAGCTACTAACTTGTCATGGAAAACTTAATATAATACAAATTTATGCACCCACGGCAGATAAACAAGACGATGAAATTGAAAACTTTTATGCTGAAATACAAAAGGTACTTAAAAGTACAACAACACGAGATATAACAATGGTCATGGGTGATATAAATGCCAAAATTGGGGAAGGGAAAGTTGAAACAATTGTTGGACCCTATGGACTTGGTACTCGCAATGAAAGAGGAGATCGTCTAGTCGAGTTTTGCCAAGAAAACGAATTCATAGTACTAAACACATTTTACAAACTGCCTAAACGACGGCTATACACATGGAAATCTCCTGCAGACAACGAAGACAATATTGTTCGAAATCCGATCGACTACATATTAATAAATGAACGATACAGAAACGCAGTTAGATCTGTGAAAACATACCCGGGAGCGGACGTATCTTCCGATCATAACCCCCTAGTTGCCAAATTTCATCTCACCTTAAAAAAGGTTAATATAAGGAATAACGAAAATAAACTTAATGTAGAACTCCTCAAGGCAACAGACCTACAACAAGTGCTAAAACAAAAGATCAACAAAAATCTATCAAAAATTAATACTGAACTTGAAGCAGGAAACAAAGTAGAACAACGATGGGTATGCTTCAAAGAATCAATCCTAAAACCTAGCAAAGAGCTACTGAAAGACACAAGGTATAAAAGGGAAGAGTGGATAATAGACGAGATTTTGAACTTAATGGAACAAAGAAGAAGATACAAAAATCGAAATAAAAACAGGTACCAAAATCTATAGAGGGAAATACGAAGCAAAATAAGAGCAGCAAAAGAACAGTATTACGCTGAAAAATGTAAAGAAATAGAAAACCTTCAAATTAAGCACGACATGTTTAACCTACATAAAAAAGTAAAGGAAATAGCTGGTACAACATGTAAAAAGAATGCCAACATACTATTAAACAAGGAGGGAAATATAATAACAGAAAATACTATGAAATTGTGTAGGTGGAAAGAATATATAGAAGAATTATTCAGAGATCAGAGAAGAAAACCCGAACATACACACACCCAACCAAGATATAGGACCAGACATAACAAAAAGCGAAATAATACATGCAATGAAAACAATGAAAAATCGTAAAGCCCCAGGCCCAGATGAAATACCAAGTGAACTCCTACAACTAATTGACGAAGAGAATCTAGATATACTGGTAAATCTATTCAACATAATATATAAAACCGGAATTATACCTCAAGACAAGTTAATCTCAACGTTTGTATGTATACCAAAGAAAGCTAATGCCAAAAAATGCTGTGATTACCGCACTATAAGTCTTATGTCTCACACATTAAAAATTCTCTTCAAAATCATTCACTCTAGGATACACCGGAAACTAGAAGCAGATATCAGTGAAATACAGTTTGGTTTTCAAAATGGAGTGGGGACAAGAGAAGCATTATTTGCATTCAACGTGCTTATTCAGAGATGCTTGGATGTTAACCAAACTGTATATCTATGCTTTATAGACTATAATAAAGCCTTTGATAGAGTTAGACACGACGCACTCATAGAAACTCTCAAAAATAAGAAATTAGATTATCAAGATATAAGACTAATATCAAACTTATATTACAGCCAGAAGGCTACAGTACGAATAGGAAACGAAACATCAGAAGCAACTGAAATTCAAAGAGGTGTCAGGCAGGGTTGTGTTCTGTCGCCCAGTCTATTTAACGCCTACTCAGAGGAAATAATGAAAAAAGCCCTGGAATCTGAAACTGTGGAAATAAAGGTAAATGGAAAACCAATAAACAACCTAAGATATGCAGATGATACCGTAATTATTACTGAAAACTTAGAAGATCTAGAAAGGGTAATGAATAAAGTAATTGACTATAGTGAGGAATACGGCTTATCACTCAATATCAAAAAGACGAAGTTTATGAAGATCAGTAAAAACAATAACAACAACGACAGCTTAAGAATTAGAGGAGACCAGATAGAAAGAGTCAAGAAATACACTTACTTAGGAAGTCTAATTACAGAAAACTACGACTACACGGCAGAAATAAGATTAAGAGTAGAAAAGGCAAGAGCTAATTTTCTAAAAATGAGAAACGTCTTCTGTAGTAAGGATCTGTCGTTACCATTAAAAATACGACTGCTCAGATGCTATGTGTTTAGTGTACTTTTGTATGGTATGGAAGCGTGGACGTTAAATCAAGCCGCATTAAACAAACTTGACTCCTTCGAGATGTGGACTTACCGTGGACGGATAGAATGACAAATCTGGAGGTACTGAGAAGAATGGGAAAGGAGAAGGAAATTACAAATACAGTCAAAGAAGGAAAACTCCAATATCTGGGACATATCATGCGTGGAGAACGGTACAACATACTACGACTTATACTACAGGGCAAGATCATGGGAAAAAGAAGCGTTGGTAGAAGACGAATGTCATGGCTGCGCAATCTACGAGAATGGTTTGGCTGCAGCTCTGGTCAACTGTTTCGAGTAGCAATATCAAAAATTAGAATAGCCAATATGATTGCCAACTTCCGAAGCGGAGATGGCACTTGAAGAAGAAGAAGAATACTAACAGTTGCAAAATCAAATAGACTTATATTGAATATTATTAATTCATTTTGAAAGTAACAATTTGTCGTAGCAATGCACTTTTGTATTTATTTATAATTATATGTATAATTACTAATGTAAAGACTATCTATGTGGGATTTTCTTTGATGTAAATAGAATAATACGCATATGCGACGGGAAATTAATTTAATTATGTTTCAATTAATAATTGAAAAAGCGGTAACATACCCGCAAGCAAATGTTCTTTTATTTAATAACTTATTACAGGTTTAACTACAAATGTACCTAACAAATAAAAACTAGAAGAATTTAAAAAGCTAAAAAATCAAAGATAACAACTCAAGCATAAATGTATTTTTATTTGTAAATCAATAAGAATAATTTCAGTGTCAGAAAATCACTAACAAAATTTCTATGTAAATAAATTAACTCTGAGTAGCACCACATTAACCGTGGTTAGTAAATGGCGCAAATAAAAAATGTAAACAAGAAATAAATTATTTAAACAGAAAGGAAAAAATATTAAACATTGTAACTACAAAAATATTTATTAGCAAAGAGCGGGACAGAATAATAAGCGAATTTGAAATGATTTGCTTTTAAATAACATCATCTTTCAGATGCAATTTTAAAAAATTAAATTATGGAAATTTTACAATACTTCACAATAAATCCCTTTTTTCAGTCATTTCAAAATCTCCCGTTATTCTGTCCCACCCGTTATGATGTTAAATTACTGTAAACGTTTAACTCTGCATTAATTTTTATATGAACAGACTTATGCAAATTCTGCATTGCTTCATTTGGTACTTGGTACTATTTTTCATGAAATATAATTGTAGGTTTCTTGATAAAAGATTCAGTTAGACATTTATAGTGGTTTTATTAGTTTTAGGTTTCATCCTTATATTATTCAAACCTTTGCTTTATTAATTTCTGATTTAAAAATACGGTAACTCTTATTGGTGCTAGAGAATCAGTTGAGTCATACACTCTATTGCCCAAAATGTCAACATCCTCATTGCAGTTACTCGCCCAGAGTAATAACAGGATCCACTAAATACCACAAACGATCAAAAGAGACACTATATTTAGCCGTTGAAACTGTATAATTAAAATTGTGACCTTTCATGAATATTATTCAAACGTATTCTCTTCCTGAAATAGAATACAAAATAAGTACTCGTCGGATCCTCTTTTTTCTATTATTGCATATGTACGGTTTGAGTATTATTTGTTATTGCAGCCTTACGACAGTCTCGACACACATGACCTAAAATGTGTGTATTAGTTATTCTTCAGAATAATGCTCATTAACGTACAACGAATACTTTTTGTCAATTTGTTTGTTATATTTACCAATGTTGTTTTACGCATGATTTTTATAGTTTGCCATTATTTTCTACTTTGTGACACTTTAATTAATGTAGTACACTACTGTTTACTGAAATTTCAGCACCATTAAAATCAAATTAGATTGCATTAAAACTATTATATTAAATTAAGCACACTCTATTCAGAAAACGTTTATAGTTGGAGAACGATATGTTTGTGACTGTCTAAGATTTGGTTACATCGTTTCTTAGATATGAGATTTGGGGAAGCAGTGATATCACGTATGAAATATGCATAGAAGTGTTCTGGGACATTCAGATTTGGCTCGTGTAACATACCGAGTAAAAATGTCGTGTCAACGATACATGGTTCATTACTAACAAGTTGGCGAGGAACAAGCCGAAGAATTGGTGCTCGCAGTGTAGTACTTTGGTACAAATATGAAATCAGTGGAGCGAAAAACGAGTTTGGAGCAGTATGCAAAGCGACCAACCGGGAAATCGTTATTTTTATAGTCCATAGTCGGTCCGATTACGTAACCTTTAGGAGAAGATACCTGGAATATTAATGCGGAAAAAGTACAGCGACGTCCATGACCTCTAGAGCAAAGATTGGGAACTGGAGCACCGTGGTCCAAATCCAGACCGCGGAAGGTAGAAAACTGGACCGCCAAAAAAAATCTTTCTGCATGAATGAGCAAAAAATTTTTTACAGAAGCAGCGTAGTGCATGTTCTGGATGCTTAGTAAACAGCACAAGCCATTTTTAGGCACTTGAATAGTGAGAGTATGTATATTGGAAGTAGCCACAGCACTTTTTGAAGAAAAGAAGGATATCGTCGCCTCTATTCAAAGTGTTTCATTGTCGGCAAGAAGCAATACAAGAAGAACAGAAATTTTGGCTACTGACCACAAAAGCAACTTGCTTGAACTGTTACAGAAGGCACCTTGCTACGCCATTGCACTTGACGAATCATGTGGCATTGTTAATGATGAACAAACAAATGTTCGTTTTTGTGAGATTTTTTGATATTAAAAGTAAAGTATTTAGGGATTAATTGCCAGCAATATTGCCGTTTAAAGGCAAAGCTAGCTTAGAAGATTTGATGATTTTATGGCAAGATCAAACAGTTATGAAAAATAATATCTTTTTAATGATTTCCCTAACGGGACCCCGGCAATAAAAAGCAAAGAGAAGGGATCAAAATGCTGAGTTGTTATCTTATTAGTGCATAATTTACCAGACAGACCTTGGTGGCGAACTCTAAGCTTACACTAAAAGGCGTAAGGGACAGGTTGATCCAATTGATTAATTTTATGAGGTCTTATTCTACTCTCCAACACAGACAGTTTAAGAAGTTTTTTTGAATGTGATTTGGCGTATTCTGACTTACTACAACACAACCATGTTTGTTGACTAAGTAAATGCCAAGTGATTGAACGTTTCTGGCAAATATTTATCTTGAAAAACTTGAATACGCAGGAAGCAAGGACGTACTTAAAGTTCCTGGCAAACAAGTGCAATATGCTAACTGAGGATTTCCTGAAAGACATTCCGAAATATTTAAATGCACTCAACACCGCGTTACAAGGAAACGGGTGGTTAATATGTGTATCTGCTTTCTGTCACAAGCTGGACATCTTTGAAAAAGACATTATATATCAAAAATTTATTTATTTTCCTACAATTTTTAAATATAAAAAGAAGAAATAGGTACTGCGAGTGTTTTAAGTTTTTGGGCAGATCTTGGCAAATAATTTTCAACAAGATTTTAAGACTGCATAAATAGGGAAGCTGTCGCAATTCTTAAAATCGGATTATAAAATTTTCCAGCGGCAGAACAGGCTGATGTGGTTGAGAAGTTGTTCACTCTTTCAAAGCCTTTACTTAAAATGGAGATAATTCATTTCCAAAAAGATGTTTTTTGCAAATGTACAAAGCTGCATCCACTGAAGAATTTTGGGGTAAACATGTTTCGAAAAGTATGAAAATTGCAAAAGAAACTGGCTATTAACCTGACTACTAAGTTTGGCTCTACATATATATGTGAAATAGTTTTCTCAAAAGTGAACTTTCTTAAAAACAAATATCGTCCACCTTAAAAACACATTTCTCATAAAAGCTAACTCAAGACTGCAAATATAATTTCTTGCTTTAATTTGTAAAAACCTATCATATTATTTTTAAAAGTAAAAATAAAAATTAGAACCAATAATATGAGTTTTTCTTATTTTTTCTAGACCTCGACTCCATTAGAAATTGCTTGCCAACCCCTGCTGTAGAATCTGCCTGAATTATAGAAGTGCATTAGTAATGGAGTGGAATGCAGTCCCTGCGATTCGTTTGTTGTTTTATTCGATATCAAAGATATCCAAGAATGGGGATATTAGAACTCTAAATGAGAAATCTAAATGTTTATACATGTGTTTCGTAAATTTAATCATTTGTTTGTCTCATATCATTAAATAAATCTTTAAGGTTTTAATTATTAATTTGCACTTTTTATTTGTGCTGCAATTTCAATAAGCAGTAGTGTAGTTTGACAGCAACATCTACACTGTCAGTATCTATTAGATTCATTGCCTTCAAGCCATTCGTTTCTCAAGTACGGGATTTCCACAATGAAGCACGGAGGCAAAAATCTCATGAACTGGGGTTGTGTCTTCGGCCTTGGCACGGGTTCCCTCAGAACAATATACAGCATCATGGATTACTGTCTGTATGAGGAAGTCTTTGAGAGCATAATGCGTCTATATGTTAAGCAGAACATTGACAAATGCTTTATTTTTCAATAGAACAATGATCCCAAACATCGTACAAAGTATCTCCTCGACTGGGCTAGCCAATTCTTCGAACTGAATATTATTGAGCGTAGCTAGACAAAGCTGGAGTATCTGGTTGATAGAAATGCCAAGAATGCAGATGAGGAGTATGTCCAACTCGAGGAGGAATGGAAGAACGTTTCCCTCTCTTTTATCCGTACTCTTCTGAACTCCATGATTCATTGATGTAAAGGGTTGTGCTAATAAGTATCAAACTATTTTTGTTCACTTTTAGTTGATTCTCGGTGGTTTGAACTTATTTTCGTGTTTTTATGTAATGCTTGTTTCGTTGCTGTATTTTGATCATTTTTTGTTGTGCTAATAAAGTTTCTTAGAATTGAGTTGTGTTTCATTTCTTTTTAAATTGGTTGAATAGTCGTATAAAATAACCTATAACAAAATTCCTTGGAAAATACAAAAAAAAAATGAAAAAGTTATCGCAAAAATAATAAAATTTTATATAATTTTATCGTTTAATAGCATAATACTAGTATTTATTTACTTTAGTGAAAGAAGTGCACTAGAATATAAGAAACAATCCTAAATAGTTTATTAGATCTAGTATATGCATATATCCCATTTTGTAATTCTGTGTTCTATTTATTCATATAACTTTTCTACAAATTGATAAGGCCGAACTTATCCTCCAGTACATATTTAGCCATTGCCTTGCTATATTATTTTTAGTCATATTGTGGAGCGAGGCAATTGCTTCATTTTCCGTGAAACTCGCTTTAAGCTTTCATATTCCAGTAGCGCAAGATTAATAAGCCCAACTGCATTTTCTTAAAATGAAACCATAATCACTGGCCACCGGATGTTCCATAAACAAGCAAAAGATAAAAACCCGCGCCCAAATTATTCACCGTGCCGGCTTGCTGTTGCTCTTTCATGCATTATTGCTTCTTAAGGGCATGCCGAGGAACAATACGGCGCTCGCTCATGACCACCAGCAGGCTGGAGAGGGGCCAAGAGGGTACGGTTAATGAACACGAATATCTTAACTGAGGAGGTCTCAGCCGGCATTGACTCGGGCGGGATCCGGCAGATTACTGTTCGTTAATTACTCACAATCAATTACTAGCCTGATTGTGTCGCAGGTGGCGTCAAGCAAGCTGTCGATACATGCTTTACTTCGGTATTTACGTGCTCGGAGCGTGTCACAGATGTGCTTACATTTCGCTATGCATTTACTCATAAAAGTAAATGACCTGCTCAGACATTCGACGCTAAATTATTAAGGGATTGTACGATCGTTCAGAAAGTAATGCTTTTAGTGTGACTAGGGGGCAGTTTGCGCCGAACCTCATATGTAGCATTTTGGATGCGACGGCACTTCTGGGCTATCTGCAATCACCACTTAGTTTATTTTAAACAGTTATCGGTGAAAAAGTAAACTATTGGATGCAACCACATGTATATTGTAGAACTTGTACGCCATTTACAGATTTTAGACGCTGATATTGAAATTCGTAAACGGTTAACAACGTTTGCTATTGGATTATCAATGAAGTAGGACTTCAACTGGCCATCTTCGGCAACTTACATATCATCATGTTATAATTCATTTATAAATTATATTATTTAATAAATGTTTTCAGATACTTGTTGTGACTTTTTACTTTAAAAATAAATCATTAATATATGACTGCTTTATAACAATTTAAAATAATGACTATTAAAATGTAATAAATTACACAAATAAAAATAACGTCGAATAAAAATGAATATATACATATACAGTTAATTAAAAATATTAGTGAGTAAGTAAATATAACATTAATAACAAATAAATACAAACAGAATTATATGTATAATAATTGAATCATACTAAAGTTCTAAATATACACAGCAGGATACCAGAACAAAAATTAAATTAAATTCATAAGTGATGCTAACATAAAAATAAACAATTTAAAACTATAATTGTGTAGATAGAATCATGTAAAATTTATTTCGGAAACATATGGTTTGAATAACAGACCGAATGGAATGGATTCTAATCACCCATTGAGTAATAATAATTTTCACTGTTAGAACAAAATTACACCATTTATTATGACTAGTAAAAAAATCAAATTATTTACTTCACCAGGAATATATTATATATTATATAGATTGGGGTAACGCATTTGCCTGGCATATTTCACACCCTTCAAACCAGATGAAAATAATGATCATAACAAGATTAAAACCTTCCTTCTCATAACCTGCAAAATGCGCCAATTTATAAAAAACCTAAACAAGAACCCTAAAAGAAGTCTACCAAGAAATTAGGCTAGTTAATTAATATACAGTAACTAGATGCAAACCATTTGCAGAGCGAATGCGAATACCAAAAAAAGCTATTGTGCTTTTTGCAATTATATGTAACATCTATTAATTTGGAAATTTACTCAATCAATTATAATTCCTAAACCTAAAAAATCACCAAGCCAAGTTGTTTCGTATAGCCTAATAAATTTACTTTTAATTTCCATATCATATTCAAATAACCAGTTTGATTTTCGCAAGTGACACTCAACTGTAAAACAAATTTATAAAATCGTTAACCAAATTGCAGTAAGTCTTGGGGAAAATAAACTCTGCATAGCAAATTTCCTGAACGTGAGGCAATCCTTTAGTAAGACCTGATAGAATGGGCTTTTACCCAAAATTGAAAATGTACTACTTGCTCCGACTACTTCTGCAAAAATCACTTTTTTGACAAGTTACATTTAAGAAGGTTAAATTTAATACCACTATTTTAAGTTTTTATCAAATGCCCTCAGATGTAACTTAAGAAAGCATTTCCTTTTTTGTACTTCATCTATATTCCTGATTTGTTAATAACAGAAAACACTATAAGCTACATTCAAACCGCCCTCTTAACAGTCAGTAATGACTTTACGATACAGCATTTCAACATCTTAACCTCATTGAACAGCGGTTATTAAGATGAAAAGAAAATTACAAATGTGCCATCAAATTGATACGGACCTACATTACATCTGTGAGGATGTACAAAACCGATAAATTCAAAAATCGTTCGGAATTTGTTAAAATGTACCCTCATATGTTTAAATCGTTTACTTCGTAACTAGGGTTACATTGGCTCAAAATTCCATTTTTTTCACCTATTTAGTATAATGATGGCGAGACTATTATGTATTAGTACGTCAAGTATTTTTTTACATATAGAGCATAAATGTAGGAACAATTTGAGTAAAAAATTTAAGTTTTCTTAAGTATCCAAATTCACCAGATAAATTTTTAACAATTAGGAACAAAGCTATATGATGTTAGGGTGACTTTGGCCCTCTCGTTATTTTATCTTTAAATTAAAACGTGTCTTGGGCCAAAATGTGTATTTCCTTCAAAATTCGTATATTTTCCATAATGTTGGTGTTTTTAAATTAGAAAACCCCAATAAAGTTCAAATACTATAGACAATATTCTTTTATTTATAAACTTACAAAGAGAATGAGTGGGTGAGTACATTTTATACAGAATTGTCAATCTCATGCACAAAAATTATTTTGTTTAAGCAGTTTGGGAGTGTTTATCTTGCAGAATACTGTATTCCAATTAAAAGAAATGAAATACTTCCTTTAGGCCGTCTCCAAAATTGGAAACCATTTTCCATGCAGTTAACAGTGGGCCCTCTCTCCAAGATGCTGACAATTCTTTCTGGGTACTTTCTACCATTGAACAGAACGATAAAGTCATAGCCCACATAGTTAAGAGTTTGCAGTTCTTATGGTGGTTGTGATGGTAGAATGGGGGCAGTTTTAGCACTTTTTTCTAAATTAGAAACACTTTCACCTTCCTGGTCAGACTCTATGGTACATCAGCATCGCCTTTGTAGGACTCTTAGTTTTAGGAAAGAAATGGAAGCCTTCTTTTTTTGATGGGGGCAGGAGTTTTGAAAAATCAACAATGTCTTTGGAAACTTCAACATTCTAACGATTAATACTGTTACCAGCTGCTACCTATAATTTCTTCTTCTCTTCGTAGCACCTTCTGTCCCTAGAAAATCTGACCGTTTTTTTCTGTAACTGCGCCAAAAAAAGGTTTTCCGACCAGACTTTTGGGCGACTCATTTATATTTTGAGAGAAGTTTTGAAGTCAGATTTTAAATTTTGTCTCATGTTTAATTTCAACTGATCCATTAATTTTTAACAGCGTAGGACAGACATCCTTAGAAATTGTTGCGAATTTTAAACTATTAATTGTCTTCTTCCACTTTGTCAAGATTTAATGCCGTATTCTCTTCATGGGGGCAAAAAGGCTACATCGAAAGGTTCTGTAAGATGTGTAGTGTTAGGTGATAAACACAAAATCTTATGATATGCTACTTACATAGTTCTAAGACTCAGATGTATGATGATAAATTATCCCAATCAATACCGCTGGTCTTTGCTCATTTTTGACAGTGTGTAAAGAGAGCGTTTCAAACCAGTCTTCAAAAATTATTGCATCGAACCATCAATTTTTAGTGCTATTGTAACGGGCAACTTTTAGGCCATTTTCAATTCATGTTGTATACATATGATTAGCCTTATAGACAACGTACGGTGGAAGACACTTGCCGCCATCGTTTACGCAGAGAATCAATAAAGTAAAGCTCTTACTGAATACCCAGGGTCATCCCTATGGTTGTTCTCATTATAGTTCCAAATACAGGACGGTTGAATATCCTTTAGAATAACACTCAAATTGTCCATGTACTCATTAATTTGAGCTTGGCTGACATTACCACGCACTTTCCTAATATTAGCACTGCTTCTGAATGAAAGGACCGGATGCCTTTTCAAGAAACCCTGCGACCACTCGTAACCAGGATAATTTTCCTTAAACTTGGCAATTGTAGCTGCCCTTTTGTCGAGGTACTGCTTAACCATCAGTCCAAAATTTAAAGCGACAACTGGAAATCCATAGTTTGATAATTTGATTAGATATTAAACAAACGCAGCTTCTTCTGTTGTGCAGATTTTTCAACTTGTTCTGAATCCTTGATCTCGCAATTTTATATTTCATTTCAGCACCTTATTGAGTTAGTTGCCCAAACTTAATATTTTCCAGGCATTATTGCAACACCTGCGGATTGCAGTTCTTGTACGTGAGCCCAACTTTTTTGCAGGAAAAAATCACACAAAGTTTTGATAAATTTAAAAAAAAGCATTTGGAAACGTGATTGTGGAAGAAAACAAAGAAAGTGGGATTAGGCCAATGTCACCCCAGCTTAAGGTATTTAATAAAAATAATACAGAAATCAAGAAGCGCATGTAGACTCAAGTCTTCATTAAAGTAAACAGCTTGGAATGTCATATATTTTTCCCAGCGTCGTCCACTGTTTAAAAAGTTACTTAAAATCCTGTGTAAGGATCGCAATGACGATCTGATGTCAAGGCGATTTAAGTTTTAAAACTAATAGAGCATTTTGCTGCGACACGGTTTGTACCAAGATCTCCAGTAAAGATTTCACATACTTTAGTTCACCTTGTAGTTCTTAGATTGTCAGCCGCTAATTCTTGTTGACTGTATTCTGCGCACTTTTAGTACTTTTCATTGTTCTACCCGTTGCTGATCTTCCAAAATATGGATTACTTTCAACAAATTTTCAGTCTAAATCTGTTGTGCACTGCTTTTATTTGTTTTGCACTTATTGAATCACTTCAAAAGTTTTTTAATTTATGTGGGTATTTCCTGCCGACGACTATCCTACCATTTTATCATGGCATTACTACGTTTTTTAGTTTACACAAACATAAGAACTACAATCACATTTATGAAAACGCAATCGTCCTGTATAGTTAACAAAAATTCACATGCATAGTTTCTGCTACGGTTTTTTCTATGTGGAGGGGTTTAATTGCAGCTGCAACTGCATACTCCACGTCGGCTCGCTGCTTATTTTACGAGCAAGTAATAATTTTAATGATCCACAACAGGTGCATCAAACAACGCTTCACATTATCGTTCAGCAAAGTTTGCATAAAACCCCAGGACATGATTTAATTGAGAATGCGCCCGACCTCTGACCGCTCTGATTATAGATACAGTTTTGTATAATAATTGACGAGCGTGTTTCTGAGCGTTGCCTATATAATTCAATTACAATATTTAGATTTTATCGGATTATAGCGCTGCAGCGCTTTGCTTTTTCACCTATTGCCAGCCGATTTAGAGCTTTCAACAAGCAAACTTTTGCTTTCACCCGCGCATCAGTTTTATTCGAGAAACTAAGATATCATACAATATGATAGTTGCTAATTAAGTTCAAATAAAGTAAAAAAGAAAATTACAAATACATAAAATTTAAATGCAAGGAATAAAATTTAATATTTTTGTAACTATTCCCATTTCGACATTTTGTTACAAAACTGTGATATCGTTTAAACGAAAATATTTCCAAAGATTAATTAATCACATAAAAAACAGAATCCTCCTAAATACAATTACAAAATGGCAAATTGACGGTATCAAGAAGCGAATAGGATAGTAATATAACTCGTAATGAAATCGTTTCTAACGTATTTAAAAGTAATCTTAATCTTACTAGAAATGTGACGAAAATAATTAATAATTCATTATATTATATCTAAAAATAAAAAAGAAATTTATCACACTTGAGAAACAGAAAAGATGATAGAAAATGTTGTAAGAGTCGTTCAACAATCATCAGGGCGGGAAATGAATACCATTATAAGTAAGAAAATAAATAATAAGTTTCCAACTTCATATATTATTCCAGGAATCCATTTTTCGAATTTAAAAATCTTAATTTCGTGTTCCTTAGTACGTTTTTACATTAAGGGGTGTATTTAGCAAAGCCTTTTTTCTTTTATAAAATATCAAGTTCTTGCAAGTTTTTTGATAAATTTTACTTTATACGATTTTAGTAAATTTACGTCAGAGTAATACAAAGAAAACGAAATCCAAGTGATAATAAATCCATCAAATTATTCACAGTTAGATCGGCTTGAAACTTATTGAACATTGATGGAACGTAACCTGAAAAGTATTTAATAGCCTTAAGGATTAAAAATAAAACAGATTTTAGGAACAAATTTATTTACTCTAAAAATGAGTCAGTAGTGACAGAATAGTGCTCAAACTGATCCATTCGGATAATTAAAAATAATATTGTAAGGAGATAATCAAATACAACAAATATTTAGTTTTATTTTTTTTAATCTCATCTTAATTTCTTATCTTTTTATTTGTTGTACTTCTCTCATTTTCTTTTTAGCACTTTTTCCAGTATCCTTTTTTCTTGTACCAATTTCTATAAATGCTTTACTAGATAGTTGCTGAACTATTTTGGGTCCATTATGGGTTTTCCATAGATAACTGGCCTCCCCTAAATTAAAGCCTTGCACTCGCACAAGATATGAATGACTGTATCTAGTCCCTTGCCCCATTGCTTACAACTCAAGTCTCCATTGTGTAACCCTATTTTATTGAAATGTCTTTTAAGAAAACAATGTTCTTTGAAAAAACCTATAGTATTTTGTACTTAATACTAACAGTTCTTTAACTCGTTTACAAGATGTTCCTTTTATAAGGATTTTTACATTTTGTCCGGTAATTTTTATTTGTTGTGTGGCCTATTCGCTTACTCGGTTTTGTATTGTATTTTTAGGTACTTCCAGGGCCAGTTTGAAGCTTATGTATGGATTTGTTGATCCTTTTTGTGCTAACTTATCAGCTTATTCCTTACCTGCAATTTGACAGTGCCCTAGTACTCACAATAAAATTACATTGATGTGATCTGCCAAAGCATTCAGTTTTTGCGACATTCTTATAGTAACCTGGATTTTACTTTCGGGTTCTTTAATATTTTCATTTTTAATTAATAATTAGCTTATTTTGAGAAGCCCTCAATTTATTTTGTCTGACCACTGCAGTTTAGCAAATATCTTCTCTTAGAAAACAGACGTATATTTTCCTAGGAAAAAGCTTAACTGTAAGTTTTCCTTTTTACAGAATGCTGCTCCCGCACCAGATTCGGTTTTTGATCCGTCTGTAAACCAAATAACTTTTCCAAGTCTACCTCTGTTGCTTATTTTGTTTATACGTTTATTTCGATCCATAATATTAACCTCAAAATTCGTATTAAATGTGAATTTTGGCACAATATGGTCTGATCTTCTACCCATTATGGCTTCGTCCAATTTTTGTATGCCCCATTTCTATACAATCTTTGCGGATGAGTGCGTTTTCTTCTCTTATCTTACATTTTAAACCACAAAAATGTGTAGTGCTTTTAAGCAGCATACATCATAAGCAAAAATACTATATGTTCTATTACACTAATGCGACTAATAAATTAGTAAATGAATATTTTTATCAAAGAATTGCAAGAAGATGGCAATTTTGTATTATATACTATATAATTTCACTACGATATAATGCATTAGTTACAAGGTGTACCCAAAAATGATACAAAAAAATTCGTTTAATTAAAAATAGGCTTGAATACACTTAATATTTTTTAAAATAAGATTTTTGAGTATCAATACATCGTTGTAAGCTTTTATGCTACACGTCGTAGCTCTCCTGGAAATCTTTAACTCGAACTCTTTTAAAGCACCTGTACGTTTTTATTAATCCCGAAATAGTGTTTTTAGCTGAATTTTAACTTACAAGAAGTTGACGTACGGTTTTTTGTTTGTTAGTCGAAACTTTTTATTTCTTTTCTGAACGCATTGTGTCGCCTAAACACTAAAGATTCTGTATAGTAGCAAGCGTATCGGGTCTATATATTTGAGTTTAAATCAAAATTTTATCACACTGCATTTTGACCCATAACGTGCCGTTCAAGCAGCTGTCTACTTCACAACCGATTGGTACTCAGGCTGTTTACTTGACATCCTTTACCAATCATCAAGCCTAAAGACTTTAGCTCTTAATCCTTCTGCTTGGACCACGAAAATCAGTTGTGTTACTTTTCAGGTACTTATATAAAACTATTAAATTGTGACCTTAGTTATATCATTAGGATTATATATATTTAGAATAACTATTTGTATATATATATATATATATATATATATATATATATATATATATATATATATATATATATATATATATATATATATATCTGTCAAAACCAAAAGTCATCGACTTTAAACGTTTTTAATAACCATACGGGCTTTTTTATTTGTATTTAAGGTTTTATATATCAAGTGTTAATCAATGCATACGGGATTTTTCTAATGCAGAATAATAGATCCTGAGTGAAAAAGCAGAAGGTAAACTCTCATGAGAAACTAGAAATTAC